>JBAMBL010000166.1:0-667926 GCA_037043405.1 Drosophila subquinaria | reverse complement strand
CGCGTTTATTTCGATTTTTCTTTTCTTTCTTTTCTTTTTTATATATGTTCTTGTTATATACTCTTATATATACAAACAAATCATTTGTTTTTCGGTAACAACCAAAATTTTTACAAATTTGCAACAAAAACAAAAAAAAATTATATATATGTTCGTCAAAAACCAAAAACAAAATTCCTAACAAATTATATCTCTGCCTACAAAAAAATTCCCCCAAACAATCCAAAAACAACCAAAAAAAACCAAACCAAACAACGACCAATCAACCAAAAACTATCGACAAACTTTTCGATTCAAAAAACCAAAAAAAAAAATATCGTTAAACCCGTTATACAATTTTTTGCCCAAAAACTGTCTTTCTCTCCGAAAACTAAATTCTAAATTCGACTTCAAAATTCCAAATCCAAATGTATTTATTCGCTTATTTTAATATGATTTGAAATGACCAAATTTGAAAATTATCTTGGCGATCCATATATATACTATATAAATATATATATATATCTACACACGATTTATATTATGTAAAAAATATTAAATTGTAAAACTGCAAAAATTCGATATCGAACCAAAAACAAAAACAAAAATCAAAATCTCAACGCTCGAAAAACCTGGAATATCTGAATATGGGAACGAATGGAAACTCGCTTCAACCTCTGGAATACATATATAATCACATATGTCAAATCGAATAAAACACACACACACACTCATGCACACTTAATCACACACACGCTACACACACACACATGCATGCATGCCATGATGATGATGATGAAAATGACGAATGCGATGATGATGATGATTGATGATGGTGGTGATAATTAGGGGGCTGGTCGTGGCCATGGAATCACAGTGCCGCGTGGCCGAGTCGTTGGCCAACGTGGCAGCATCAGTCGTCTGGGGGCCCAACCAGCGCCACAGGCGGCAGCGGCGCCGGCGGTGGGACAGGCGGCGGCGGCGGCGGCTCATCGGGGGGCGGCCACCGCTCAGGGGGCGCCGGCAGCAACCGGGGGGGTCCGTGGGGTGGCACCAACGCGTCCCAGCGCTCCTGGCACCCAGCACGTCAAGCCGCTACAAAATTTACCAGGTGAGCTCAACAACAACAACCACAAAAACCAAAACAAACAACCAAACAACCAATCAACCAAAAAATCCAAAACAAATATAAAAAAATACAAACAAAATCCTAATGCAACGTCAACAACAACAACAACTAGTGCAGCAGCCGCAGCAACAACAACAGGCACAACTGCAGCGAACAACAACAAAAACAACAACACGAACACCACAAGCATATAAAGCAATAACAAATTAACATCAATTAATAAGTCAGATTAAATTATAATATCAAAAAATTACCCTTCCCTCCTCCACACACACACACGCGCGCACACACACACACTTACACTAACACATACACATACAAGGACACACACAGACACAGACATATCCTATAATCACCTGCAATTCAACGACTTTTAGAGGTATTTGCTCCAACTCCAACACTCCCCCCTCGACGTACGGGAGCCGCACAAGGTTTACTTAAATGTCGTGTGTATGTGTGTGTTAACCTTAAATTATTCTCTTTCTTAATTTTTGTTAATTTTTTTTGCATTTGTAAATGTGTTAAATGTTGTGATCTTTTTGAAATGTCAGCGTCAATTCAATTTGTTAACTATTTAATTTTTCTTCATTTTTATGCTTATATATTTACATAAAAATATTTATAAATAAATATGTAGTTTTCGCTACTTGCTGCTTTTGGATTGTGGTCATCTCGAGAGAGTTTTCTTCATATACATTTTCCAACTTGATTAATTTATCGTTTAAACTGCGCTCAAATGTATGCTACAGTTTTTTTTGCATGTACTTAGTGTTTTCATATGTGCGACTATAAGAAAAAGCAGTAAGCAGCAAACACACACACAATACAGACATACACCAGACACACACACACACATACACATACACATTATGTATATGGAAAGCCACTTTAACAAATGTAAAGCACATATCTATGTATATGTATGTATTGTATGTATATACGAATATGTGCTGTGTAAGCGTTTATGAATCGATTAGTATTTTATATCGTCCCCTTCACCTTAACCCCATTAATTCATTAGTAACAGCGCCAAAATATAGTCTAAGGAATCAGTGGAGAGCTGAAGATCCCCGCCCCCTCTCAGTTCCTATCCCTCGCCTCTACCCCTCAAAAAAATAGACCCTGCAAAATTTTTGACGTACGTGTATATAATTTTTTTTCTGTACATTTTTTGGGTTACACATCGATCAGAATGTAACTTACTATATAATAATTGCGATTGCACAACAAACGAAACGAAAACATATATTTTTATTGTGTCAATAATTTTTCTAAATTTTGTCATTTGTTGTTTCTTCAGAGTATACCAGAAAATAAATTAAAATAACCCTATAAACATTATGTAAGTTCATGCTTTGCTAATCGTTTTTATCTAGCAAAAACTGATTAATATATTAGTTAACTATACATATATTAATAAATATATATTAATAAATAACATACACACACACACACCACCTATGTACTTACATATACTTATATGTATATATATATGTTTTTATTTGGTTGTATTTCAATGAAATCGTTTATATTTTCTATATATACACAATAAATACTAATCGATTCGTGTATTATGTTTACTACACACACACACATACACATACCACACACACACACAACACACACACACATACATTATATGTATAAATGCGTTCCACGCTTTTGCTTTGAGTTTTTTCAGAAAACAAAAGCGTGTCAAATTTTTATACCTTCACCATTTTTTTAACATGCTTTACTCCACATTTTGTATTTGTCCATTGTTCACATTTTATATAAGCTTTGTTTTAATATTTTTTTTCTCAAACTTAGAAACAGCATAAAATTCATTCATAAAAAAAAAAGAAAAGAAACACGCTTTAAACAAAAAACACTCAAAATTGTTCGAAAACCAAAAAAAAAAAATGCAACTAAAATCTGTTTCTAGCTGGATCTGCACTCAAGACATTCATGGAGGGCAACTAAGCGTAGCTCCTCGGTCGTCAGCTCCACGCGCAGTGACACAAGTCGCTCGCCGAGCAAAAAACTGAAGCGTCAGAGCTCAGTTCACAAGTTACACAAGTCCAAGAAGCATTCACGCAAGTCCAAATCATCTCGTGCCGAAAAGAAATCGAAGAGGAGCTCTCACTAAAAAAAAAAACACGAAAATAAGAAACGAAAACAGAAAAATAGCAACAACAGTAACAGCAGCAACATCAAGCACAACAATATGCCTTTGATATTGTTGCTAAACTCCTCCTCTCTTTCCCCCCCGACCCTCTAACACATTTTGAAGAGCAGATCAGTTCAACATATTTTACACACGAAATCAAACCATCTCTCAACCCATCTCAATCAAAATCAAGACCCAAGCAAATAGGCAAAATTCCAAATTCTTTGACGAATAACAGGCAAACAAGACACACTGCAAGCAAATTACGTGCAACAATAACAAGATACAACAAACAACAATCAAGATACAGCGCTCCATTTGAAGATCGGTCGTGGGAATATCGGTGTCAAGAAATCCCCACTACTCCCCACTACCAGACAAATTATACTACTCCCCCCACACACACCACACCACATTAAAAAGCACCCCCCCACTAAATACTCACTTCACTCCATTTAATATATACAAAAGAACCAAACTTAAATGTTTCATGTTGTTTACAAAGCGATAATATCATGTACAACGTTTTATCACATATGCACTCGTACCATACACTCACACACAAACAAACAATCACACACACACACACACCTACACATACATCTGTGTACGAATATAAGTCCCTGACGTTTATGTCCAAATAACAAAACTTCCAACACATATTTTGTTGTCTAATTGTACGCAAAAAACAACAACAATAAAATGAGCTAACTAATAAAATCTTTAAATTTGTGTGTGTCTTTTAACCAAAACATAATTTTATAATATTATAATTGATCAACAAAGAAAACAAAATAAGCAAACAAATCCCATAGCCCAGCTGAAATTGAAAAAAAAAAACAAAACAACAAAAATAATAGCCAAAAGAACTCTGTTCCATTTGTAGTATTAACAACAATTTTAACTCTCTCTTTTTTCTCTTTTTAAAACCGTTCCACATCCACAAACAACCAAACGCTCACACACACACAAACAAACACATATACAACTCCAACAACAACAACAACAACAACAACAACAACAAATTGCATACACCTAAAATGTGTGTTTTTGGTCAACTGCAGTAGTCGGTAAACGTAAGTTCGATGGAGGTCACCAAAATCCGGCAGATGTTAAGCGACGTTACCAGAGCGGTTTAATAGGAAATGGCGGCAGTTGGGGCAGTTTACCGCTACCACAGCAACCCTTAGGCACAAATGGTGAACAGTGGTATATGGATACGTTTTCGGCATGGAGTTAAAACCACAATAACAGCAACAACAACAACAACAACAGCAACGACAACAGTTAATAATCAACCAACAAACAACATGGAATTTAGAAGCACACCAAAACCAACAACAACAACAGCATATATGTATCTATCTATACTTCATCTTTTCTAACTCGATTGAGAGTATCCAAAAACTTAAGAAAAAAAAAGCAATAAATCCTATATAAACATTTAGCAATTGGGCTTAACCCTAAATATATATTAATATATATATATATATCATTTTTACTGCTTTGCACACACTCACACATCTCTCTCTCTATTTCTCTTTCTCTTCAATCTATAAATCCGAAAGAAATACTATATATCTATAATGAATATAACAACAAGCAGTAGATAAATAGACTTGCCGCAGCATTTTAGCAAACTTATTTTGTTTAAATCAAGCATTATAATGAGAATCCTAAATAATTAGAGCATTTTTAAGACAAAATGTAAAACCCTTTTTAAAATTCGAGAATTACGTACGTTTTTAACTTGAAAGTCGATACACAATAATGAGCATATATAACAAACAGAAAACCAGAAAAAAAAGAATCAAGCAAACCTACAACTACATATATAATATATATATATATATATATTTATATCAATATACTGCAGTTAGGCTCTTATTGATTTTAAAACTTAAGCAAACTTTTTTATACATAGAAAACGCGTAAACCAAATTCAAAAGATAACGACAAAAACCTAATGGAAAATGTAATGCAAATTAATATATTAACATTTTACTACTATTTGTATAAACATGAATCAAATTGAAAATTCAATGGACTTAATAATGAGATGCACACAATAACAACAACAATAATAATAACAAAATTATCCCCTCAATTGTAAATACAAAAAAAAAGAAATTAAGGCAAAAACTCTAAAGAATTGATTACAAAACGAATTCAAATTAATAAGAAAAAAAGTAATTCAAAAGCAAAGCTTAATGAAGAAACATTGACTGAAAATTAAAAACAAAAACAATACAAAAAAAAATTAAAAATATGAACTAATTAGTTTGGATGTGTTGAGAAGCGAGAGAACTAATAATAAATGCACAACAGCTGGCATTATTATATAATGTCTTCTGATGGCGGTGCAAGTTGGCAAGACTTTCCGATTTAATTGCAAACTAGTTTAGGTAACTTGAAATCAATTATGAGTAACAAACAAACAAACAACAAAGTAGAGCTAAGACATTGCACAAGAAAAAGATAGAGATACAGCATCAACAGCATCAGATACAGATACATTTACACTCAGAGCAGAAGTAAAAGCTGCTATCGATAAGCAACGAATTAGTAAGAAAAAACAACAACAAATATACAAACACACACATCACATGCAGTCAAAATAAGCGATAATATTATAGGGAATTTAATAACGACAACAAATAACAAAAATTATTAATTAAACATAATTATATGAAATCAATTAGCCAACGCGTCTAGCAGCAGACCTCTCCTTAAACAATTTAACTAAAACATAGATATTTGTTTTTGTTTATTATGATTTTTTTTTGCTTCGAAACTGGTACCCTATATACTTATATAGAGAAGATATATATGCATATATAAGCATTTTTTAACTGTAACTCCATGCCTATACAACAACAAACATCTAAACAAAAAAAAAAAACAAAACAAAACAACAACTTGCCTGATTTTTTTTCATGAGAAAATTTTTGCAAAATTCTGATTTTTCGGTCATTGATTTTTTTTTTTTGCTAGATCTCAAGTAAAGCAAAAAGTTAAGTAATAATAACTAAAATGTATAAACAATTAAATTAGTTTTAAACTAACAACAAACAAAACTTCCAATTTTTAACTCAAGAACAAAACGAAAACAAAAAAAAAGATAATGGTAAAGCTAAAAGATAAAGAAAGGTAAAGATGTTGGAAAACGGGCGTGTGTTTTTTACAAAAAACGTATCTATAAACATTGTTCAGCAAGCGCCTAAAAAACGGAATATATGATATTTTAAAATTAGACACAGTTACAGACAAATACACACTCACACACACACACCAAGCAGTTGCCTAAAGTAAACACAAACAAAAAATGAGTAAAGAATACTTTTAAACTTGCGCAAAAATTTGCAACACCAGCAAAAAACTTTAATACATAATAATAATAAAAAAAAAGTAATAATGATACACACACATATATTAACAAAAGTAAAAAACCAACAACAATAAGAAAACTTACGACAAATTCTAAATGACCATAGTTAAGCTTAAATTTAGTAACACACTCATACACTCACACACACACACACTTACACACACCTAATAATTAGAGGTACACCCAGCAGCAAAGTGTGCGCCATTTTCTAACTACATAAACTAATACAGTAAAAAAAATTAAAACAAACAAAAAATTTACTAAGTTTCGTTATGCATTTTTTAACTTAAACACACACAAACATAGTATGAAATTATTAAAAAAAAAAAATTCAAACGCCGCCGCAGCGTTTTTATTATACTTTTTGTTTGATTGCTTGATATAATTTTGTTTCAAAATTTTTTTGGTGACTTTTGACAAAAAACCTGAACCCAATTCAAATTGCAAATATATATGTATACATATGCTTAATGATAAAGTTTTGTTTAATTTGATACTGTACTGATTTTATATTGTTTTAAATTTGTAATCTTATTTATAAGTCTTAATTGTTAATGTGTTTTTAATTGTAAACTACAAAACTAATTGGCAACCTGTTAAACAATCCGTTCAAGTTTTAAAACAAAAAGAACTATAAATGAAAAACGAAAAATCTATAATACAACAAAACTGAGTTAATTATGTACCGTTGCTGCCTTTGCGGTCTTAATTAATTAATTACATACCTTTTGGAAGTTGAAAATTTGTACTTTCGAAACAACTCCCCAATTACCCCCTGTTCCCCCTATATATTTGTGTTAATATGTATTGTAATTTGTAATTTTGTTTAATTTTTTTCGGGAAAGCAAAAACGTTTGGCAAAATTAGTTTATAATTTGAATAATTAGTTTTGTTTGTGCGCTTAAGTTTTCAATATTATGTTACATAAATAAATATATATATATAAACGAACTATATATATTTATATATATTTTAAACTATATGAATATTAATTTTTAGCAAAATATTTTTACGACTAAACTTAAAGCTCTAATGTTAAAAATAATAATTACCGAACTAATTTGTTTAGCTCTTTAATTGGTTTTAATTTGAATTTGAACATATTTTGTGTATTGTAAAGAAGCGCAAGCAAATTTCATTCACCTTTGACCCAGCTCTAACATAATACATATATTACTTACATATTTTACCCCAACAATAATAATAACTGTATACGTGTGTAAATTGAATTTCAACAAATAAATCTTAAAAGCAACAACAACAACAACAATAACAACAACAAATTGCAAACGGCGCGTGGAAACTGAGCAAAAGCAAATTATGAAAATTTCAAAACAAAACAAACAACTTTACATGAATTGTGATGATGCAAAGGCAAGATTTAATCATAATTACTAAATCTATATATACATACATATATATAAAATATACGTTTCTCTTTATATATATATATCTGAGTATATAGTGTATATGTAGACATAGGCGTGTATAATCTAACTTTACTTTTAAACAGACTGCGTACGTATTAAAAATTTTTAAAATTAATTTGTGTAAAATGTTTTAAGTTTTTGAAAAATTGGCAAATAAAGAAAACAATAAAAATTAATAAATCAAAAAAAACAATGACGTAATTTGAAATATACTAATTACAGCATTTGAATCTCAAGTGTTGAAAATCTTTTCCAAATTCATATTTTTTTTAAACCTTTCAGAAAATTTATTTTAAGTACAATTTGAATGTATATTTCAAAATCACATCAAATTGGCTAATGCGCAGCTGTTTAGGAGAGACTGCAGGATCTTCATCAGTCAGCAATTCTACAGAATAGGATTCGAGAGAAAGAAGTCGATAGTCAGTTTCCAGAGCAGGCTGTTGTTAATAAACAAAAAATGTTTTAAAATCCTTAGATTTGTTTCATCAGCTGCACAATTTACAGCAGACTTTAATTACACTTAAATACTGTTTACCAATAATTTGTGTGTGTTTCTACATTGTTTTTAACAAAATTGTAACTATTCTTTTAATTAAAACCTTATAATAATTATTTTTATAACGAACATCACAACAGAACACACGTATGTGAGGGACTTATATAAACCGTGAACGTAACGTCGCCAATTATGAGAGAAAGTTAAGATAACATTCAGAACAAAGAAACAAACAAAAATAAAGAAACATGTAGGAGGAGCAGCCGCAAAAGGAAGCAAAACTTTAACGTCTTACAAAACAATTATTGTTAATGAAGAGAATAAAAGTGAGAAGCATATTGTACTAAAATATTTGATATACATACATTTGTTATTATTTGTAATACAAAAATTAAATAAAATTGCATCCAGATAATAAATAAACAATGCAAAACTCGACTCATTTTTCACAACTGCGAACTGAATGAATAAAGAATACAAAAGTTGAACATTTTTGGTTTAATCAAGTTTATTTATTTGTCTTGTTATTAAAAACATTTACTGCGAGAAGATGATTTACTGCGATTGATGGTGCTCCGTCTCGTGGAGCTGCTCACGCTTGCGGTGGTCATATTCTCGTCCAGAACTGTCTCATCGACACTGGTATCATCTGCAGGTATTTCCTCGTCGCTATTCGTTTCGTTTGCAAAGGAGCCGGCGGGCGTTCTGATTGCATCTCCATGCAGATCCTTGTTGTCCAAAATACTGATGTGGAAGGCAGCGTGGCACTTGTTGGCAGCTAACAGGGCTTTAACGCGAAACACCAGGGTTTCAAGTGTTTCCCGTAGACTGGGAATATAACAAATTATGGCCGTGTTCTTAATCGACTTGGAATGGCAGCAAAGATTGTGCAGAAACTTGGTTACATTTTGCAGTTCGCTCAGGAACTTGACGAGCCGTTCGGGACTATCGCGCACTATAGTTTCAAGTACTGGAAGCCCATGTTGTAGCAGCAGCTTCAAAAACAGCTGCGAGTGCTTAAGAAACAGCGCAAAATTACGGGGCTGCTCCACCTTTTGAACGATGTCCAACAGGCCATTTAGCAAGCTTATTGTCGACTCCCAAAGCTTGAAGCGATCGCCATCAGTGTCGGTGTTGCACTGGGCGCTCAGAGTGGTGATAAGAATCTCACACAAGCCACGAAACAGCAGCGGAAAGTTGGCTCTAAAATGTACAATAAAAGTAAAGTTATAAAGTTATTATAACATTTGGAGTTGAAACTTACTTTTTAATATTGGGAAACGAATCTAAGGCCTTGTCTTTTTTGTTCAAGAGCCCGCACTCCTCCTTCAAGTCACTTGAAATGTCCTTTTGACGCTCAAAGGGGGAATCCTTAAGGAATCCCTTGACCAGCTCGTCTAGGTGAATGTTACACTGTGCGCCCTTCTCCAGGCTACCCGTGTGATTGAACCACTTTCGTTTCAGCATTATAGTGCATGTCTTACCTAGAATACAAAGTGGTTATTAATCTTACAAATATCTATGAGCATCCAAAATCTACACTTACGTATTTCCTCAGCTTGCTGGACAGCGCGTTTGGCCGCATTCTCACCGGGAGCATAGCTCAACTTGCGCAAGCTTCGCAACAGACGCTGGAGCTGCACAGCTGTCCCAATGTGCAGCACCGATTTCTCGAACTTGAGGAAGTAATCAAAGACCTTGGAGGCAATATTTGCGACTGATTGCTTTTTGATTGTCTTTCGCTGTGCCTCGGGCAAAGCATTACGCAATGAAGCTACAAAGATAATGAATAATGATTATCTTACACATGTTCCAGATGATGCTACACTTACATTGCAGCAGCTGCGCCTGCGACTTGTCCGTCCACTCGTTCCACGAGAAGTACAAAGCAAATAAGTGTAAACACAGACCAAAACAGGTTTTCACGTAATTGAATTTGTCCTTGAAAAGGTCCAAATTGCTGTGCACATTATTCACTTTTTCCAGCTGCTCATCAATGTGGGAAGCCAAGGTTTTTAAAAGAGTGCTGATTTCGCCCAGACACTCTTGCAGATCGCACATGAAATGCTCTGGCTTGGCCACATGTGACCTCAACGAATCCATTTCGCTTGCATCCTGGTGTCCATTGATAACTGTACCCAACTTGTGCACCAAGTCTGTAAGTATAAAACGCAATTCCAGCAAACCCAAGTGCGTGCCATTCTCTTCAGGTTCCATGGGATGATTAAGGGTAAAAGGCTCCTCTTTCAACAATAGTATGATGCCCACATCAAGCTGTCTATAGCGCTCGAATGGACCATATAAATGCTCAAAATCTATTTTACACTTAACGGATTTACAAGAGCCAAGCTTGATGGTGAAATTTCCAAGCTTCGATTGGTTGCCAACCTGTTGATCTTCCGTTTCTGCGACCGTTTCATTGATAACTGCTTTGGTCTTTGCCTGGCGTTTATCCCGTGATCCTTGTGGCGCCCCCGTCTGCTTGGGAGTGTTTAGAAACTGACACGGAGGCGGCACAAAACCAACAGGTGCATGTGACAAAAGTAACTTCAATCTCTGCTCGATGCAAATCAAATCTGCCAGACGCATCAAAACCCGCTTGCGAGTCGCCCCATGCTTCTGTGAGGCAAAGGCGCAAATTGTGACGCGTATCCAGTTGACAGTGTGAAAGTAAATGTTCAAAATCTGCTTCTGCAGATCCTCATCATAGTTGTCGAAAATGGCCATGTAATTGGCATCGTCAAAGAACGAGGGCAGTATGATGGCACAGCCGAGCAGCGCGTTGATCACCTCCAGGCTGTACTGATAGCGTTGATTGTGCAGCACACTGACCAAGTTGAAAAGCGGCGCCAGCACAAAAATCGAACTACTGGCGCTGAAAAAATTAATTATTTTTAAATTGACATATAATTTGTATGCATTTATTGTTGGACTCACTCGCTATTTGGCGCCAGCACCAGTTCGGATACATTAATGCCAATGCTCAGCACCTCGGATTCGGTATTTACATTTGTCTCATCCAATTCATTAATGTTCTTCTGGTATTCCAGCTGAATTCCTCTGTAAAAGATTCTTCTGTTATTTTAATTACTTTCAGGCATATTACTGTGACTCACTTTATAGTGCTCGCTTGATGCTCGCTGACAAAACTTTGCTGAAAGCGATAGGTCATTAGTTCGCAGATCCATATTAGAAACTTGTTGTCCAGCATGTAAGCCGACTCGGCATTGTAATGGCGCACAGTCAAGACACTGGCCAGCTCATCGTAGAACAAGGCCAGCAGTTCAGGAGAGTTGCGTATAGCTGACTGAGTGAGCACTTTAAATGGGAAAAGAAGCGTAATGATAAGTTTTAAAATATCAGTTGATATATATGACAATTGTAAGATCTTACTTATTAGGTTAGCTGCCTGCTTGCTGCGTCCATCGGGCAATGAGGTGATGCTCTCCACGCTGGTTTGCAAGTCTTCGTTGTCCATTATGATGGTCTCAATCCGTGCCACAGCATCGATGAGCTGCACACAGCCAATGATACCTTGCTTCTTGACATATTCGCTGCAGTTGATCTGCTGCTTCTTCACAACCATTTCGATTTGATCCTGGAGTGGCGCACATTCCGTCAGTTTGGGCTCGGGAAATGCAATGTGGCATAATAGATCCATGGCGAGACGTGTTTGTGGCAACGTCAGGTCACTTAGACGGTCGAGTAGCGGCAACAACAACATGGCACAGTTCTGAACATGCTTTGGATTCTTGCGCTGCAGTTCCCGCATCAATATCAACGCCATGGTGGTCACATGCTGTGCCGACTTGTCAAACGTCAGCTCCAGCAGTTTCTTGAGTATATTCTTTTGTATCGAGTTGCAGATTTTGAAGAGTATGCTGCGCAAATAAAATGAATGAGATCCACTGAAGGTAGCTTGCATTTAATTGAATTTACGTATAGGCAGATTTGGCGAATTCAGCCACAATGCGATTCTTCTCGCGCGCAAAGTCGTGTAGAATGTGCATGAGAACTTGAATGTGCTGCTCCAAAATATGCGAGAAATGCGTCTTGGCTTCATCCAATATTTCCACCGTCATGTGTTCCAGTTTGATGCGTCGACGTAGCTGAAAAAGTCGCGAGTTTATTTATATATTGAGTATTTATTTATATAAGATATCTTGTTGTCTTTCAATATCCAATATTCTACTCACAAGATTCTCAATGTACAGCGTGTTGTCCTCATTGATGTGAATCAGCAGCAGCATCATTATAAAATCAAAAGATCTGCAAAGCATTTACAATTAAAAAACCTTGGCAACAGATAGTTTGCATAATTATATATGCACCTGAATTCAGTTGCGGGCAGACCGCCTATAGTGCGCTGCCACATCTGATAGAAACGCTTGGAGCCCCTTAGACCCTGTTGAAGAAATCCAAATAGCTCCAATTGAGACTGTTTGTCATTGGCTGCTGGCCTGGCCATTTCCGTGGAGTCATTGCTACGTGCTCTATGCCGCCAATTGAAGATTTCTCGCAGTGTGGAGACCAGCTTAAAATGGTTGACAAATTAATAAATATATTTATTTTAAAGTATTAGGCTAATACAAACCTGACGCACGATATCGTCTGTATCCTGATTCAGGCTATTAAGCAGCAGACGAATGAGATGTGGCAATAACTATGCAAAATTTAAATAATCAATTATCAGATAAAGTTAAGAGAAGGGTCATTGTTTGTATACCACATTTGAGCAGCTGCTATCTTCCTTGATAAACTCCACAATACGTTCTCGTAGCTTTCCCTGAGTCCTTGCACTTAGCGACAAGTTGCTCAACATTTGGACCGTGCCCAAATGGAATAGATCCTTGTTGCCAGAGTAGTTTATGCTGAAAAGGCAATACAAATCTAATTAGATAAGTTATTTAAATACTATTAGAGTACTTACATGAGTAACTCAACGAAATCGTCGTGTTTGCTGGCATCTAAAACAAACTCGGCATTGCTGATAATATCCAACTTGGACGACTCTGAGCCATTGTTAAAGATGCGTTCAATGTGGCTGTAGATCTGATCGCTATGTGAAAGCGTTAAGTAGCGCAACTGGGCCAACATCAGAGGCAGTAATGAAAGACAACCGGGAGTCGTCTGCACCCGATCCAGCTTAGCAATCTCCTCGATTTTGTTGAAGAGAACGTCCAGGCAAGGTTCGCGCAGAAAGTCAATCATCAGAAAGTTGATGAACATGCTGTTCTGAGACTGATACGCCTGCTCCTCGCCAGCGGTGTCTATGGTGCATCCACTAAGCAATTTCTGTGCAATCTTCGATTTGGGCGCTAGGGCAACATTTAATCCCGCCTTAAAGGTGTCTATGTTATCGGGATATTTGGGAGAGCGCACAAGAATATCACGCAGCTTCGCAACAATGGCAATATGATCGCAGGACAGCACAAATGTGTCCCCATTGTCCAGTTGCACTCCGGCATTGATGAGCACCATCTCAAAGAAGCTATTTGGCTGGCGGGAACAGTTGATTTTGGACGACGACTGAGTGCGTCCAAGTGTCGCGGCCAATGCGATACTGTGCTGCGACAGAAAGCGCTGCGTCTGCTCCTGCGAGGCTGGTATATTGTCCTCCTCACTCTCCGGCACGAATGCCGCAATTTCATCATCTGTCTTATCAGCCGATGAAATGCGCTTGAAAAAGAATAACAATTTATTTATCAACTCAGTCACAAAACTGCGCGATCTCTTACCGGCACTTTATATGTTGTATTCTCGTCAATTGCATTGAGTGGTTTCTGTGGATTGGCGCGCTTCTTAAATTTGCGATACATGATACTAAGATTTTACAAAATAAGGGTTTTTATGACAATTTTAATGCGATCTTTTAAAAAGAATTCGCCGCGTTGCAGCCCACAACTTATATATCGATACCGATTGCTTCTGTTCTTTCGGCGTTGTTTTTTGATATATGGCGCCAAAGTGACTTTGTTCAAAGCAACCATCTGGCAATGCTGTCCTGCTCATATGGCTCTGTAATGGCGATGGAACTGTTAAAAAAGCTGATTGCGGTCTGTAAATAGCAGTAACAGCGGATATCCAAATTGCGCGCGAAAATTTGAAATGAAATTTTTGAAAATTTCAAAAATCAATTTAAAAACAATTTCTAAAAAACATCAAAATACAAAATTTTGTAAAATAATGAAGTTCATTCTAAAATTTGGTGTGGTGCATTTCGCTCTTAGCTTTTCGAAGTTGAGTAAAAATTCTCCAAAATAAATATTATAAATTCGAGAAAAATTCAACAAAAATTCTGGTAAAGTTTTCAAAATTACCATTGGATGGTGATGTGGTCAATAGGGAGTGTTACCAACGTGGCTCCGAGCGTGAACAATTCATAGAGCGCATCCAAAAAATATTGAAATTTCAGGAGTCCTTCATTCACCGGGATTCAATCAGATTTTTTAAAGTGGCAACCGGGCCCGCAATTCCTCATTAAAACCAATATCTACACGTATTATTGACAATACAATCAAGTGTCAGCCTTTAAGTAACTTCAGTTTTATTGAATATATGTAACCATGGGTTTCTAAATCTATTATTGTTTTTATACATTTTAAATAAATATTCGTATTTGTGTAATGCAAAGCAACTTTACCACATATGTATATATTCGTTATATGATCGTTTATATATCTATAAATATTCAATTGAATGTGCAAATATTGCAAAACCTACTGCAACTACTGGTGAGTCTAATGGAAAAATTCCATATAATACTAAATTATCTGGGGTGCCACAGAAATCTCTTTCACCTGAATTTGACGTACATTTGTATGAAATTTACGTCATTTTTCAGGTGAAAGAGATTTCTGTGGAACCCCAGTATTGGATTATTAACGTGGTTGTAAATTTAAAGCCATTTTTTTGAGTCGAATACTAAATTTGCTTAACTTTAACTTGCATACTTTTTTTTTATTTTGATGTTTTACAATGTTTTCTTTTTATAAATTTTAAAAGTGTAATAAACTCTATTTGATTATAATAATATATGTATGGTTTCTAAAAAGGAAGTACAAAATGTTATTAAGTGATTATGTCAGAAATTGACGTATTTACGAAGAGCCTTGGTTGCATTTCTTCTTTGTTCTTAATTTTATTAAAAAATCACTAATTTGGCTTCGGTTAGTATTGCTATATAAATAAATTAAGGTTTCTTTGATGGTTGTAATCACATCAATGCAGTCCAAAATGGATTCATATGCGCTTCAACATCTGATTTATGTGTCTCGATCTCCTCATACAAACTGTAAATGTTTTCCAATTGCTTCGTAGTGTTTAATTATACTTTAAATTATTGCTTTTTCGCGCGACGCCTTTTAAAACCCGACATCGACTTTAATAATTGAGAGTTCTCGTCATCCAGGTCCATATTGGGTTCCCAGAGGCGAAGTCTTTTCGGTATATAGATCAAGCCCAGTAGAGTTATTGCTGAGTATTGATAAAGTTAAGTTCATTTCTTATAAATATGTTTTTAAAAGATTTACTCACTATTCAAGACGCATGGGAAGATAACGTAGAAGTTCAAAGTGCTTGAACGAAAGTAGAGTGCTTCAGTGGCATAGAAGACCATGGTGAGTGCTAAGGAACAACCGCCCATGCTGACAACACTGAATTAGGAAAAGATTCACTTAAGTTCACAGCTCGTTTTAATTATTATTTTGTACTCACGGTCTATAGTGTATGTAGAGAGTACAATGCACCAGGGCGATGGCCTTTAGAAGACAATACATGCCAATTATGCGCGATATGGTATAATCACCTGAAAGACGTAATATATTGATGTAAGTCCCAATGTTTCGTTATTAAAATAAATATTTCATTAAAAAATTAAGATGTACTTAAAAATATTTGTATACTAATAAATCAAAATACAACTTTAACCTTTTAAAACAATCTATTATTTATTTGGGATGCATAGTGTTAATATTCTTAAATTCATAATTTTTATTGCGATCCGTCATTTCGCTATTTATACAGCCGTCAAATAAAGTATTTTGACAAAGCTTAAGTTTAATTTACTCGTAATTTGAACTTACTTTATGGTAAGTTTGGAATCAATGGAAAGTTTATTTAAATTCCGTTTGAATGATACAAAACTTTCCTTAACCCATTAAGCACCTATTGAAAATTTTTAATTTTTGTAAAAGTCTACGGTTTTGACTTTTTCCCTCGGTCTCAAGAAAAAAATGTTTTGATGCAAAAAGTTTCTCTAATAAATTCTAGCAGTGACTGCAAAAAAAAATTGTTTATGAAAAGGAGGAAAAGTGGCTAAAATAGTAATTTTTAGCAATTTTCAAAAATTCATAATAAATACTGCATCAAAACATTTTTTTTTTTAAATCGAGGATAAAAGTTAAAAAAAATTGATTTTTACAAAAACTTGAAAATTTTCAATTAATTTTCAACTATGGGTTGAAATAACTGAAGTTTTCTGTAAATACTTTTGATTAGGTTTGTATTTTAGTTAGTTGTAATTGAAGCTTTTAATTAAAGTTGCTTTTTGTGCTGGTTGAAATAGGCTGTGAGCCACTGTATGTATGAATTATGACATAAATTGCACTCACCTTCAATGAACTGCGTATCGCTGTGATCGCCCAGGAAGCTTCGACGCTCTATGTAACTACGGAACGCCGTTCCGAGGTCCATAAAGGCAACGAACGCAATCCAGCCACGAAAGGCGTAGAGGAGACGCTCCCGGGGTCGACTGCCGGAAGTTTGTATAGTAGCCCTGTAAATCAGAATTTAAACGCAAATTATATGCATACTTAAATAAACACAAGCTCATGGCGAGAAAGCATTTTCATGTTTCCAATGCCGGCCGGCAAAACTTCATTCCCATACCCCCAGCCCTCAACTCCCTTCCCCCACCCACGATAGCTTTTGCATGTGACAGGTAGGGCGAGGGGAGGACGAGGGCTGTGGGGCTGTGCAAAATCGATATCGCACGCAACCTGACACATTTGTTATTTACGAACTGGCGAATATTTATGCACGGGCCAATTTGATGCCTGCACGCAAGCAAGCACGTGCTCCCTTCCGGATACAGGGACTCGTTTGCGGCTATTTATTATTTTCAGTCAACAAAGTCGCCCCGAACAACGGCATTCCTGGCATGTCCCCTCCCTCCCTCACTCAGCCCCTTGCGTAAAATTCATAATTAGAATCTAGCGCACTTTTATGCACTCGATTTGAGTGTGTGCGTATTTTCTTTAATTATTTGCTTACATTGCGAACACTTTTGATTCTTGAGACTATTGAGATTTGTGGTCACACGCGGCGAATGCCTATTTAAACAATTAATCCTTGTTCACTTTTGCATGCGAATTTCTGCAACTTTTATTGACTTTACTCCTTTAATTATTCCCCTTGTCATTTTCTTTTGATCAACACATTTTGCAACTATTGCGCTTCGCTCTTTAATGCTTCTGTTTGCTGCGACGCTTCGACGCAGACTGAAGGCAAAGCTCTCGATGAGCTTTGGTGTGGCGTGAAAGCTTTTCGACTTCTAGCCGGCCGGCTGTTAGTTTGTTTGTTTGTGTTTTGTACCGTGCTTGGAAGGTTGCTTTGCCAACTCCCAGAATTATTTATCACTAAAATGGGTGTTTTTTTTTAATTCACGCTTTTATTATGAAAAGTAAAAAAATTATAACAAATTGAAATTAACGACTAAATTGTATGTCAAATTCTATGGCACTCAGTCGCTTGAAATTTTAATCCTTGCCAATATTCGCTTCGGTTTTGCGATATTCAGCATAATCCACAAAACCATCGTTATTCAAATCCATCGATTTGAGTACGTAGTCTATGGTCTCCTCCAAGGCCTTGTCGGTATAAACATTACCCTTGTGCTCTGATTCGGCCACTTTTTCCGCGTTGTCATCAGCATGTGGTTTGTTGGGATCCTCAACTGAAATGATAAAATTAAAAGAATTAAGGTCAATTTGTACATTATTTTTAAAGATAATTCCACCAAATCCGAAACTATAAGGCCTTGTCAAATGACTTTTTCGTACGATTTTTTATTCACTAAAAAACAAAGTGTTTTACTTACAATGAATTGCATGCGTCTATTAAGTATTTATCAAATTAATTAGTTCGTTTGTTTGCTAACTTCCAGGCTTTTATTTTTATTTATTTTTGTCTTTGTTTCAGTCTGTTTATGATTTTCTTGTTGTTCTTGCTGAATTTGTGTGATGCTTAAAAATAACTATAAATCGAAAAAGAAACTATAATTATGAGAAAGGCAAACAAAAATAAAACATTTCAATTGCACAGATCACTTAAGAGATTCGTTTGTGCTAAATATTCGAATACAAAGCAATTTTTGGAAAGTTGCGTAATTAAATTAGAATTCTAGAATTTGTTCAAAGTAGTTGCCCGATTGGAAATTGGAATGCTTGCAGCATTATCAAAATTGTTGTTGTTGGAAATATATATATTACAATTTGCGCTGGAATTACGTGTGTGTGTGTGTCTTAATTTCAATATGTGTTTGTTGTGTGTGTGTGGATTTGTGATTGTGTGTGTGTGTTGTTTGTGTGTGTGGCAAAACAAGGAGCACGATGCGGACCAAGACACTGATGTTGACATAACTATGCTTGCAAACAGATTTCATTGAACTATATACTAATGGGTTGGTTGCTGCTGTTGTTGCTGTTGCTGTTGTGCTGGTTGTTGTTCCTGCTGCTGTTGCTGTTGCATCTTTTCGGCAGCCTTCTGCTGAGCTTTTATGAATTCCGGATAGTCAATGAAACCGTCACGAGATGTATCATCCATTTGCAGTATGGGATCAATGAGAGCAACAAGCTCTTCGTCCGAAAACACTTTCTCCTCCACATGAGGCTTCTCGCCATTTGGCTGCTCTTTGCTGCCTTGCTCTGCACCCGCGCCAAGTTTATAGTATAGTATATAAAGAAGTTATTAATTGAATTGACAAGCCATATGCGAAATGGGTTTAAGATGATGTTGAGCATGATCACGACCACAACCATAACCCGTAGCACCGGTGTATCAGCCAAAATGTGGAATAAATAAAGGTAAAACAAAAGTCATGAGTCAAAGTCAAAGTCAAACAAAACCAAAATAAATAGCAAACTTTTGCAAACTACAAGCACATACAATTATAAAGATCATGCTCTTGATGCTTACCGTGCCAGTGGATCAGAGACTTAATTAGTTCACAGCCATCCAATTTGTTGTTGTTATCGGAGTCGTGCATTTTAAAGTAATGGAACTGCAACTCGGCCTCAGACATTTTGCTCGTATCGATGGGCACCTGCATGTGCTCTTGGATGTGACTGTAGATTGTCCAGATGTTTTGAAATTAAACAATCAAGTGCGAGCGTTGTCAATAAATATGATTAGATAATAATGATGGTTATATGGTTGGTGACTTTTTAAGATAGCTTAAGTCCGTATTGATTAATGATGATATGATAATGACATTGATTTGGTCAACTTACGCGCGTTCCTGCTGAATGTTGCCCGTGTTTAGCACCTGCTGCGGCTGTCCATGATGGTGTCCATGTCCGCCTGCCTGCTGCTGCTGATGTTGCACTTGCTGTGGGTGTTGCTGTTGTTGCTGTTGCACAGGTGGCTGCATGTGCTGTTGTTGTTGCATTTGTGGCTGATGTTGCTGTTGTTGCATTTGTGGCTGATGTTGTTGTTGTTGCACGGGCACCTGCTGATATTGCACTTGTTGTTGCTGTTGCTGTGAAATGATTGATACACATATGAATAGCCTTGACCCTTGCACGTATCCCTGGCAACCCTGTCACTTACATATTGCTGCGGTGGAACGCCAGGCGCACCGTGATGTTGTTGTTGTTGATATTGCTGTGGCGGCGGTGGCTGTTGGTGATGCTGTGGCACTTGCTGGGGCACTTGTTGCTGTTTGAAACGTCAACAGTTTATGGATTATTTCATAAGACAACTACTAACAGCAGCTGGTTGCACAATATTACAACATATCAAATATATGCATGTATTTATTGCTGCTACTCACATAATGCTGGGGATTTACGCCGGGTGCAACACGCTGCGCACTGCTGCTGGCAACTAGAGCTAGCAGCAATGCTGCTGTAAAATCTGGTAGATGCATTTGAACGGAACCGCTTGTTTCTTGCGAGGATTTCGAATTCGGTGGCACGCACAATCACCACGTAGCTAGCTTAGCTATCAAAACACACACGTACACAAATTGATACTGCTTCTTCACCTTTTGGCAGTAGCACTGCTCGCCAGCTGTTAGACAGGTATGAGAGCTATCGAATATGTTATCGACCGTTTCCAGCTGGGTGGCATCGCTTAAGAGTTGAACTACAACCTGTTTGAGTTTTCATTCGTTTTTCATTCGTTATTATTATTTATTTTATTTTACTTACCCGAAGTACAAAATATAAACTACTAAAACAATGGTAAATTACAATTTCATGGTCATAGGAAACAGCGAGAGTTGGAATATACTCAAATAAGTTATAATTTCATAATTTCTCTTGCAACTTTCCACTTGACTGCTTGTTCCCATTTTCCCTATACATACATATGTACACATGTATTTAAATTATGCTAATTATCATCTACTAATACTTGTGACTTTCTTTTTCATGTATAGGCTCGCTACTTCAAAGAACAGGATATTGATGGTAAATAGTATTAAACACAACTACATGGAATGATTTCATTCTGTTCAAATTCTTATCTATTTTTCGTTTGTCACCTTAGAATTCCGTGAGTGTTTTTATCTGTTTGCCCGTTCGGGCCAAATTAACAATTTGGACGAGCTAACTGTAAGTATTACTCATGCTAAAACATTAACAATATAATAGCAGGCCTTTTTTTCTACCAGGTCATAATGCGTTCTTTGGGCTTATCGCCCACAATACAAGAGCTGGTTTCGTATTTGAAGCAAAAAAATGGAAAAATGAGTTTCGCCGACTTTCTGGACATTATGCATCAACACTCTTCGGTGGAGAATCTACCAGATCAAGTAATTGCTGCGTTTAGAGCAGCCGATCCACAGAACAAGGGCACCATATCAGCCAAGCAACTGCGAAATTTGCTGCAGAACTGGGGAGAGGGCTTGTCCGTCCGCGAGGTCGACAACATTTTCCGGGAGGCGAATGTCAACAACAACAGCTCCGTGCGCTATGCAGATTTCGTGAAAATAGCTTGTGCTCCTGTGCCAGACTATTACTAGACGGGACTTCTTCTGGGAACGCTACAAATATTCATTACATTCCACCAGTACTTATTTAAATCTTATTCTAATTCAGCTCGCACAATGCAATTAAAAAGTTCACGAAATCATATTTATGAAAAGTTCTTGGTTTTATTCAAATGCTAAAACTTTTCAGCATGATGAGAAGGCTCGTCAGCCGAATCTAGTTGGCAATGGTAACCTCAACCTCTACTCCGGGCTCGATGTTGATCGAGGTGATCTTCTTGACGATCTCAGATGGAGAGTGCAAATCGATGATGCGCTTGTGGATTCTCATCTAAAAAACAGAGAAGAGGAATATGATTAAAATCAAATGGAATCACCAAGTGTTAAATTTATGTCATTGCTTCAATTATATTGTCGAATTCGGAGAGCCAAATTGTGTGGGATTACCAGCAAAGTGGACTATGAGAACACGTTTAATCTGGGCAAATCGGCGATACTGTACAACGGCTGGATTAATACCGTAGCACGATATCTGATCTGTCCAAAAGGATTCAATCTTAAACTGAGCTCGGAGCTTACCTGGAAACGATCCCAGGTCTTGGAACCCTCACCGCAAGGAGTCTTACGGGTGGTGATGCGTAGGGTCTTGGTTGGCATGCGCACTGGGCCCTGAAATTATAACATTTATAAATATTTACAAATAACAAATCAGAAAATAAAAAATAATTTTGTTATTTATTGTTGCATGAATCATTTAATATCTTCACACTGGTGGAATCAATGTGAAAATAATGTCCAATTCAGTCTATTTTATCTGGCATTTATTAATGACTAGGCTAAGCGGCAAGCGGGCACACGAAGCCTCCAGGTAAATGCGGCTGGAGAAATAACATTTGCACGCGGCAATTCTCTTCTTCTTCAGTGCTTACCTTGACACGCAGGTTCTGATTCTTAGCACCGTTGATCAAATCGCGGCACACGTTCTCCAAGGAGCGAACGTTCCTGGAAGTCAGAGTGATACGGATGCGGTGCACGGATGCAGAATCGCCGCCATGGGGCTTCTCAATGTCCTTGGGAGCAGCAGCCTAAAATTTTCAAAGAAAAAAAATTGTGAGGTTATGTTTCACTCAAATGCTCTCTCAACACGTGCCACAGTTTATTGATAAAAAATTCTCAACATCCCTTATGGGGAAATGTTTTAAGTGCCCTTTAAAGGTACATCTAATTAATATTTACCATTTTTTAGCAATTTATCTGGTCGAGATAGTCAAATCTTTTTATTTTGAGCAGCGCTGAACCAGTTAACTTGCTGGTCAAAAACGAAATGGGACGAGTGCCAGTCACAGTGCTAGCAACATTGATTGCACAAAGTTGCCAGTACGTCAAAAAATGACATGTGGCAATGTGAAGATTTCCGCCATTCACATCGAAAGCAAAGATTCAGTCACATTTCAAAAAAATAAACCACCGCTTGTTTTGTTTATTGTATTTTAATTTCGCTTTCTCAAATTAATTTGTGACAAACAACAAACAAATGCGACTGACGTGGAACCAATAATCAAAAATATTTAAATACAGTTTACAATTAAAATTATACAAGTCAAAGCACAATGTTGTATTTAAATATTAAAACAACGTAAATTAGTTATTGTACAATAAGAATATCCGTTTCTCTTTTACATAAAAAATTTCAAACTGCATTTGATGATCCTAAAAACTAAGTTCGTCTCAACGATCCAAAAAACACTGAAACTGTGCAGCTTTTAGTAAATCATAATATGGTGACCATCAATCAAACTATAAAATATAACTTAAAGGAGCTAAAGTTTGTGTCCAAATTTTCGTAGATACATAGTCGGAATATTACTTTATGGATAAGTGTTCTGTTAAGATATTTAAAAGCACAGATAGCAATAGCCTGTGCATTTCTGGTTATTTGATTAAATGGATATTAAAGCGTCTCTGTCTGTCTCATTTACGCATATTCATAGTAGTTGTGTGTGTGTAAGTATGTATGTATGGCTAACTAATGTACATTAATGATAGATTCACGGCCCTTGCCAACGCCCACCCAGCGCACGGGGACACTTAGATGGCTCTCCAAGAAACGAACGTAGTTTTGTGCGTTCTCAGGCAACTCCTTAAAGTTGCGTATGTGCTCCGTGGACGTCTGCCAGCCAGGCAGTGTTGCATATTCCACCTCGATGCTTCCCAGCTCGCTAATGGTGCCTGGGAAATGATCCAGATTCTCGCCATTGCTGCGCTTGTAGTTAATGCCCACTTTGATCTCCGGCAAAGTATCCAGAATATCCAGCTTCGTTATGCAAATACAAGTATAACCGTTCACCAAAGACGTGTACTTGAGCAGAGGGATATCCAGCCAGCCACAGCGACGCTTGCGCTTCGTGGTAACGCCAATTTCAAAGCCACGAGTCTGCAACAGCTCGCCAATTTCCTGTATACAACAATTATACATGATTTAAGATAAAATTATAATAATAAATATTGTATAAGTAGGCTTACATTCAACTGCTCCGTGGGGAACGGACCGTCGCCGACACGCGTCGTATAAGCCTTGACAACGCCAATAACCTCGCCAATTGTCTGCGGTGGCAGACCCAGACCGGTCAGAACACCGCCAATGCTGCAGTTGCTGCTGGTCACATAAGGATACGTGCCAAAATCAATGTCCAACATGGCTGCGTTGGCGCCCTCCACCAGAATTGTCTTGCCGTTGCGCAGTGCCGTGTGCAGGAAACAAATTGTGTCCTTGACATAGGGACGCACCTTCTCCACATAATCCTTGTAGCGCGCCAACTCGGCGTCAACGTCCACCTTAATCGATGGGAACAGCCGCAAGTGCGTGCTCACAATCGACTTGAATCTGTCACACAAACATATATGTCAGCTGAGTTTAAAATTGATCGATATGGGGGAATTACTCACTTCTCGCTGAACAAGTTAAAGTCACCGAGGAGCTCGCCCACACGAATACCATTGCGGGTCGCCTTGCTGGAGTAGGCCGGGCCAATACCCTTCTTGGTGGTGCCCAAGGACTTGCCACCCTTCTCCGCCTCCTGCATGCCATCGACATGCTGATGGAAATCAAAAACGAGATGCGCACGATCAGAGATAATCAGACGATGCTCCAAATGCTGCAATCCCTTAGCCTCGTTCTTCAGCACCTCATCGAACAGCGATGGCAGATGAATGACAACGCCGTTGCCTAAAAATATAGTAAATTACAATTAATACAATATAATCAAAGCGATTTTATATAATTGATATTATAAGTTTTGCCATTCTATTTATTATTTATTTGATTGCTCATTTTTTATACCCCTATATAACGTTATTTGAGGAATATCCACATATATATTTATTTTAAATCATTTAAGCTTTAGTATTTATTTTATGTTTATTTTATTATGAAAGTTTTCCTTACTTTGAAGTTATTATCGAGTCAGTATGAAAAAGTTTAGATAGTGTGAAGACTTAGTAGACACTTGATAAGGCATAGGAAAACTTAACTCTCACTAACTAAAGTGTTCCTTATATCTTATCAACTTCAAAGTAGGTAGTATATCACTAAGTCAACGTTTTGAAATCAGTTTTATAACTGGTAATAAAGACACGTGCAATATTATCATATTCAAGACTTAAGGAAGTTGAGCTGTAAAACTTTATCTTTAATTATTTTTTCACTTCATTTATGTAATTTCATAAGTTTCTGACGATTTGCTAAGCTCATTTCAAATCGTATTCAGTTTATAAGTCTTTGGCACGCGAGTCAAGTTAACAATGAAATGCTTTATACACATCATATTGTTTGTTTTCGTTGAATAATCGACTCGAAAATAATAAGTTAATTGCTTGATTAGAATAATTTGCAATGTATGTATCTATGTGACACTGTGTGTGCATGTGTGTGTGTGTGTATGCCGTACAACCCTGAGTCAGAAATGAGAATATCTGAATTGCACAAGCTCTGAAAACGTTGCGAGGCTTATTATTCATTTCAGTATTGGTGCGATTGTGATTATCGCATAAATTAGTCTTGTGACAAGCGATGACAGGCTAAAATATACATACTTTGTTGTGACAACCACATACAGAAACATCGATTAAACTTTAATCAAACATCAAGATACAAAAAGTTGCAGAAATAATTTGCCTTGCTGCGACCTTGCAACAATAATAACAAGCAACGGAAAGCGAGTGCGTTATTGATGTAATTATACAGCTAGTCGAATAATTGTTTTGATCAAATAAATAAAAATGTTAAATATTTTCAAGGTTTTTATAGGTTGCTTATGCTTTCAGGAACAAGTTAAGAAAGGAAATAATAATTATTATGCATTAAAATTAAATTTGATGAAAACAATTATTTGATTAACTGAATAATAGTATACAATTATGTATGTATGTAGGAAAGAAGGACTTGAGTTTGTACAGTGTTAAATAACAAGGCCTAGAGTCATAGACCGAAATAGAAAGCCTTTATTCAAATGGCCAGAAGTCAAAACCAAATGCGAAGCCAATGTCAATGATGCATCAAGTCTTGCCAAAAATTAAATATATATATATTTGTATGTAAAAACATCTACATTGTGTCTCTCAGTGAGTACATATATATGAATACTTTGTACTATAATATATACGCGCAATAGAACGAAGAAAAGCTAAAAACAAAACATCAAAAACAATCTGACTATATACACATATGTATGTATACCTACCTACATACTAAGTATGTATTTGTATTTATTTGTTTGTATGTGTGTGTGTGTATCTTTAATACAATATAAAATGAATATATTACGTGTTATATGTGTGTTTAAATTTTAATTTAAAACTGAAAGCATTAGAAAAGATAGAATAAAAAAAAAATACAAAAAAAAAGAAAGAAAGGAAAAAGATGCTTACTTTCATTGAAAAATATTCATTTCAAAAACATTTCTTGCTTTCTTTACTTGAGAGAATGGCAAACTGTCGATGATAGTCGCTCGCCCAGTAATACCCAGATTGTTTTTTGATATTCCTGGACGATCCATTTATCCTGTTACACGATCCCACTTACCGATGACCGAAATGCATTTCTCGTTCACGACGCCGCTCGGCAATAGATGAAAATCGAATTCGGTGCCATTAGCGACCACAGTGTGTCCAGCATTATTACCGCCCTATAGAGTAATAGAGAAAAAAGTGAAGGAAAAAATATTAAATTAGAAACTCGCTGGCATATAGTATACATATATTTATCTGGGGTATGAAATTTAAGTGAAATTCAAGCGAAAGCGATTTCTGTGGCACCCCAGTATATTAACGTTTTTATGTATTTTCCGGAACTGTTAACCAAAATGAATCCTTTCAAATGTGGTACCGGAACCGGAATCGAAATACATTTCTTATAGTGTACCAAAAATTATAACGTTTGTACCGGTACAGTTTTGGTACATCGTTCTAATGTACAGTTCTGGTTGATTTCCTGATCTTTTCATTAATTAAAATTAATTAAATTAAAATTTGTTGCTTTTGTAAAGGCAACAAATATGTGCGGAGAAATACAAATACTTTGTCGTGGAAAGAGAGTAGTAGTTGTTTATACACAAAATTAGCATGTTGGTTTTTGTTTATTAAAACTTGTGTGATAAATAAATAAATACTGTTGTACAACAGGTATTAAATAGCAAATAAATAGTGAGGGAATCTAGACTGTGTGACACATGATGCCTGCAAAAAGTACGAAATGCTTTTGTATACTCGAGAATTCAGATACAAACTAAAGTTTTCGTATCATATGTTTTGCGATAAAGAAAAGCGAAAACGTTATTTGTTTTTCTTGGCAACTGTACAAGAATTTTTTTTGTTTGTCATTCGTTAATCTTTTATAAGTATGTATTATTATGCATAATAAAACTTTTGAAAAACATCCGCAAATACCCAAAAAAAAATATAATAATTCTGGAACTATCCTACAGACACGAAAAAAAACAAGATAATCAAACTGCGCATATACTAGGTATATTTCCATGTATGTGTATAGATAGGGAACTAAAGTGTAATATAATTGCGAATTAGTCCCGTGTAGAAGAAACTTTCGCTGCGCAATATATGTGTGTATATAGAAAAATCGGAACGAACTTTTGGAGGCGTGTGCTATGTGACTCAGTTAATATAAAGTATTAGCTCGAATGGGGGAATTACATAAGAAACCAGCACATCACTGATAAGAAAAATATAAAATACTATAATAAAAAACTTGATAGTAAAATGATGCAAAGGGAAAAATATTATGTGTGGTTGGTTGGAAGGGAACTAAGAAAGTTCGTTCATTGAACCGTGCTCGTATAATGTTACGCTGAATTCAACAAGTTGGTAGAGCCACATCGATAAAAATATACACAACCAGCTAAAATTCGCGGGAACTCGAGTTGTGGGTGCAAATGGTGTTCGAGAAATCTGTGCAAATGAATCGCATATATTTTCAGATGAAACTATACATGCAGAATTGTACTAATGTTTATACAGCTAGAACACATTTGTGTAGGCTACGTTGCGTTTTTTAAATAATGCGCGGGACATTCACAATGGTGGGATTATGTAAGCCTAGAGTTTTTCTGAGAGCCCAGTACATGTTAGTGTGTGTGTGTCAATGTGTATATTTTACATGTGTGTGTATGTACGAATTTTTGTTTGTTTGTGTATCTGTTCTATAGAACGGAGGAAACAGCTAACGTCAGAGAGAGCGGGTGACGAATTTGCTGAAGCAGCAGTTGTTGGCAGACTTACTGACTGAGCGAACACACATGTGTGTGCATACATATGTGTACTATATGCCAGTGTTGTCACAATTGCAAGATATAAAATAGCTAATAGATGTTTTATAAAAGAAACTAGAAATAGCTAAATGATGTGAAGATTTTGAGAAAAACGGTTAGGGCTGAAATAATTATAATATTTATACTTTTTTAAGTATATTTAAATTATCAGCCAATATGAAACGTCGACAAATCATTTTAAATAAATAGCTAAATTTCAATTTTTTGCAACTAACAAATAGCCAAGTCTAGCTACAAAACAGCTTAAATGACAACACTGTTTTTAACACACACGCCAAACGGCGGCGCGCCGCACACACACACCCGCGCGACCATACATGTGTATACATACATACATACATACATACATTAAATGAAAAAGCGAAGCATGTGGTCGGTCGGTCGCTAGTCGGCGAGCGATAATAGCTGAATCTGAAGAAAATAAGTGTATCTACTTGTGAAATTCACATATGCTGATGAAAGAATGTATTCAAAAGATGCAAGGATGTTGTACTACAGCGTCGGCGTCGAAGAACCTTCTCTGGACGCATGTCCTTGACACAAGGATAACTGAGTGGTACTGTTATCAGCTGACTTTTTTCACTCTCAGGTTTTGAGTTTTTTCACAGTTTATTTTAAAGTAATTGTGACTATGCACTGCTCACCTGACACCTGCAAACAATGTCCACCTCGGAGGCAAGCATGTCCACCACCTTGCCCTTGCCCTCGTCACCCCATTGGGCGCCCAGGACGACATCTACTTTGGACTTATACATGCTGGTGCGTCCTTGATGCAATTGCTCATAGTGATTTCCGTTAATTGCGCTTGTTGTTGACATTTCGTACCACTATCAGGTAACTCTCGGCACGACCACGAACGGACACGACGTTGATCTCGCTTGAAAACGGAACACGTTCTGTTTTTATAATACAAATTTGATATGCAGCTGTCACTGTTTGGCGTTGCCACTACAAATTGTTGGACTTTACGTTGTGTGTGGCTGCCAGACTTTGCTATCGCATTTATCTGGCTACATGAGCAAAACATCTGTTTTTTTACGACTGCAAAAACATCGATTGCGGGTTCATTCTTGATTTCAAAGATCCTTGGCTAACTTTTGTATTAAAAGTAGTAAAGAATTGAAAAAGTAGAAACATATTCACATATAAGTAAAATAATAAATTTAAAATTATATAAACTACATTAATAATGAAATGAAATTAGTTTCGTTGTGCAAAATAAATAATTATACTCTGCGATGGTCAAGTAACATCGATCATATGGAAAATTGATACTATCGATATTACTAACAATGTTTTTGCAGCCCTTACAACGCCGGTTCCCACATCTAAAATAATCGACGCGCAATTTAAATTGTGAATTAATTTTGTTAAATTGTGAACAAAAAAACCAAATAAATAAAATAAAGGTTATAGTTTACATGATTTTTTAGATTTTTTTTGAATTGGTACTACTTCTTAAAAATGACCTGAAACTGCTTTCTTTTTCTGGGAGCCAAGGCTGCCACCTTTTTTGTCCAAAGTTGGGCCAATGTTTTTGTTGACACGCTGATTTTACAAAAATAAAAATATTGCAAACCCAAAAGTAAACAAAGCTTGCACAATGTCCAAAGAACATTCGTCAGAGACCACAACAGAAAGTTGTCACTTGTAAGTAAACCAGCAAATAAATGCATGAAATTGAATTAACAGCATTCACATTTGCAGCTGTAAAGAGGCGCCTTTTAAATATTCGTGCCCCAAGTGCAATGCGCTTTACTGCAGCGTCGCTTGCTACAAATCGAAGGCGCATCTTAAGTGCTCCGAGGAATTCTACAAGGCGTGCATTCAGGATGAGTTGTCCAGTGCAACCACAACGCCGGAGAGTCAGCAGGACATGCGTAAGATATATGATATTTTAAAGAGGATGCGGCAATCGGACGCCGGCTTCAAGCCCGAGGATTTCGATGCCGACGGACTGGACAATCCTCTGGACTCGGACGACGAAGCAGGATTACAAGGAGACGAGAACGAGGAGGACGAGGAGGAGTTGGCTGATGGCACAGATCAGACGTTTGCAGAGGAGGAAGACGAGGATGTGGATATTGCGTCGCGATTGAAGGGAATTGACATAAACGACGCTGATGAGGTCTGGAGCAGATTAACAACGGAGGAGCAGCAGGAATTCCAAAAGCTCATTGCAAGCGGCGACATTATGAAACTTATGCCCGACTATAAGCCTTGGTGGTGCAAGCCAAAGAATTCAAAGATTGTTGTGATAAACTCTACGGCAGACGTTCGAGGAGATGTGCCAGAAATACAGGAGAATATACCCAAGTTCACGGACATATGCCAGAAGACGCCTTCGCCGTGCCTGCACTACAATCTCTGGAACATATTGAGCGCCTACGCGTGCATAGCGCGTTTCTTCAGCGGCGAGCAGCGCACAAACTCCAGCGAAGCCGTCGCTCATTTGGTCAATCTCAGTGCGACGCTGAAGTATGGCACCAACTTTGAGGATGCCGAGGACGCCATCATCTCGGTGGAAATGGAGGCATGCACCACGGGCAATGGACCAGCCGGTGCCGCTGCAGTTGGCAGTGCTAAAGCGGGCAACAATTTCCTGGTCGAGAGTCGCGAACAGCTGCAAGAGGATGCGCGCCAGCTCATGTCCACGAGGAATCACAAGTTGGCCGCCTTAAGCGATATACTTCAACTGATGCGACAGTCGAAGGCGCTGAGCAAGCGTAAAAATCCAGAGGAAGCGGAATTTCAAAAGCTGTTTGCACTTGCCTCCGGCAGTGTCGAACTGAATCCCGCCAAACTAACGCAATTGATTAAGAAAATCGAGTTTATGCTCTCGTATGTGACAAGAGAGGAGGTTCTTTGAAATTCCAATCAAATAAATATTAGTTTGACAACAGAAAATCTATTTATAAATTGCATTATTTTACGAAACATGAATGTATTGGACACGCGCCTAAATCACTATGCGCGTATAACACTAGGTAAATGGTTGCACGGTGCTCTGACAGGTGCACAGCAAAATGTGAGTAACAATTATTATATTTTCTACTGAGGACACATAAAAGGACTCGTAATATTCGCCATCGCCGCTCGTCGCCTTCTTGTTGATGCTGCGATGTTGATTTTTACTCACAATTTCCTCCAATATTTCGCTGTCTCCCTTGATGAGTCGCGTGCGCCCGGTCACGGGGTCAACCTCGCGGCGTATTTGACTCTGACGTCGTTGATATTCCTTTGGCGTCTCTGGAGCATGCGATTTGCTGTTCATCAACGCTTAAATATACATAAATAAATATTTAGTTTTTGTACTGCAGATTATAAAAATAGATTCAATTTCTTCTTTATTCACATGTAGTTAACCCCTAATTTCGTGCTAAATCGCAGCTTGCACCAAAAAACCAATTGAGATTTTTGTTTGAAATTAGTTTTTTTTAATATTTTTAATTAGTTTTTCAAAATTCTAGAGAAATAATTTCAAATTCGAAATAAAAAAGTGTAAGTAAATAGAATAAATATAAAAGTAATAAATATAATGACAAATTTTGGCAACCGTGAACGTGGGAAGAATTCTGATTGGTTACGATTTGCGTTCCTTTTGTCTTCTTTCTTCAAATGCTGCAAAAAATGCCAATTAGAAAATTTCTTGAAATATATTTTTTGTTTGCAACTTTACTTACTGACTGCCTCTTCTTTGCTGGCGAAGAGCGACATTGTGACTGACGCATATTTTGATATTATATATACATACATATATCCCATCCTCAGCTGCATTCTTAGTCAGATGCAGGACGAGAGAACTAAAAAACCTGCAAAAAAAGAAAATGGCGCGTTTCAGTTTGCAGTCGAGACGAGCGCCGTTTCTTTCACTCACTTGTGCGCTCCTTGCGTTTGTTTTCCATTTTGTAAAAAATAATGTGCGGCTTCATTTCTTATTTGCCTTTACTTAAAACTAAAATTATTCCTCCTGCTCCTTCCATTGCTTCTTCTTCGTATCGGTATCCATTTTTCTTTTAATTTTTGCGTTGATCCTCTTTTTTTCCAATCGCAGTTCTTTGCGAATGGCTTTCTGCTCTGCTTTTCTGTCCTCGATTTTCTTTTTCAGATGAGGATGATGTTTCTGGAATGAAATTTAAACTTATGTACGCGGGCCTGCAAGTGTTTCCCCCTCTTTCTTCTTACCTTCACATGATTGTGCATACTCCCCGTCTGGTTAAGTTTTAATCTATATTGACGCCTACATTCCAAGCACATAGCGAAAACTCTATTGTTCACTTCGTCCTCCCAAGACACTTCGAATATGCCGCACTCAAGAATTGGAGGCAGCATGTTGGCAAATCGGCGAAATTAGACTGCTTGTTTTTCTCGTCCGCGAACGTCAAGCGCACTTTTTCTACTAAACTAAGGGGCCCGGCGCAGCGTTGCCAAACTTAGTCCGTTAAAAAATAGCCAGATTTGAATAGTCAAATTTTAAAGAAATAATAAAAATTATGGTACTACTTTTTTAGCAAACTTTTATTTTATTTCTGAATTAGAATGGAAACAAGGTAGAAATAAAATAACAGAATGCTAAAAAACAGTTACCATATTTTTATATTTATATTTATTTGCCAGTTGCAACCCACTAAATCTGTTGGGAAAATAGCTAAATTGGCAAGCCTGAATGTGACCAGCAGTGGTGCCAGATTCGCTTTTTTTCCGTCAAATCTGGATTTTTTCAAAGGCCATTTGCTAGAAAAATTTGCAAACAGCGGGCAGTGGGAAAGTTGGCTTTTTTTTTGTTGAAATGCTTTTTTCAGATTTTTTTGTAAATGCCCAAATTTAGGGCAAATTAAAAGCAAATACAAAAACATTCACTTCGTGAAATGCCAATATAATGACAGCACGTCAAAGTTTTGGATTGAAGTCAATTTTTATAATGATTCTGGGAACAGCAGTACTTTTGCATCCCTGACTTTTCCCCTCGGGAGAAAATACAGAAATTAATGAATTAAAAACCCAGCTTTTTTATGGCTTTTTTATATACATTTTTCAGCTAATATAGTTTATATAAGTCACTCAGCAGTCGTATTTAAAATAAAATTACATTTAATAGGCTACACTAAAATTAAGCAGGTGTCATTGCAGCATATGAACTTGAATTTTGCCACCATGAACCAGTAACGCTTGCAGCCCTCGCCAGTTCATAATCAAGTTGTTGCTTTGCCAGCCCTGCTAGTTTTTTTAGTTGGCGATTTCAGACACACACGCAAGTTGTAGTGCTTTTTACGGCTATTTTGTTTTTTGGTATGTTTAACTAATCGACAACGCATCGAATGTAACTGTTAGTCGTCTAACATAATATGCAAAATGCCAAAAGTGCTAAATTAATACATGTGGCATAGCAACAACAACGCAATAGCAATAAGAACATTACATAGAACCTTTCATGTTAACGCGTACGTTTTGGGTGCGGAAAACGGTCGGGACTGTGTAGCGGAATTTTGTGTGCGTTTGTGTGTGTGATTAACTATGTTCGTGTGTGTGTGTGTGAAGTGTTCTTCTTCGCTGAACTGCTCGCTGAACGCTTCACTCGCTAAATTAGTGCAAAAAGAAGGAAACAATTTGTGTGCGCCTGTATGAGTGTGTGTGTGTGTGTGTGTGTGTGTTTGCGAGATGCCCATTAACTTTTAAACAAAACATTAATTTTGATAGAGCATTTGTGATTCAGAACTTATGTAAGGTGAAACTGACTAGATACAGGTGCAAATATTTGTTATAAATACGTAAATTTCAATCTTGGCCAGATAAACGAGTTTCGGGCCTTGTGCGCTTGCTTATCTTTTTGGACTGCTCTGCCTGCTCCTTACCTGTATATAAGTGTGTGCGTTCATGTTAGTTGCCTTGTGCGTATGTGTGTGTGTGCCTGCTTATCTATCTCGACAAATATGCGAAGTATGCGTCAACCTGTTTGTTAACTTTCTGTTTAAAATTTCTACTTCAATGCTGGCTGCGGCGTCGGTGACCGCAACGACGTCAAAGACACATCGACAGCGACAGTGACAACAACAACAACAACATCTGCAAGTGCTGCTTACAACAACAATAATCAAATTAATAAACAACTCAACTGACCATATTATACGAGAAATCAAAGTCGCATAACGTGTACAATGCTAAATAAGTAGTTATGACTGCATGCAGCTAAATTTATACCAGCAAAATTGTATAAAAAAAAACCCGATGGAAATAAAACACCGTAAGCAATGAGGGACGCCCAATGACGGCAACGTCGACAGCAGCAGCAGCAACAGTAATAGCGACAGTGACAATGATGACGATGTCAAAGCAAAGCTCTGCCTCTGCCTTTATCTCTGCCTCTGCCTCCAGCTGCCACTCACGCTTGACAGACATACATACACACATACATATGTACGTTAAAAGCGGACGACCTCAGTGGAGAGTCCCGAGAGGCTGCAGAGGTCTGTGAAAGCGTTGGACTGCGCCCAACAAATGCCGGCACATTGAGTCCATTGATAACATTAGAATGTTTCTCTGTGTGTGTTTATGTCTCTGTGTGTGTGAGTGATTGTACACTTGTATGCGTAGCAACCTTTGCATTGTTTACAAACAGCTGATGACTTAACTTGACTTGATTTGATTTTATATGCCCGCAACTCCATTTAAAGACTGAACAAATCAGCGTAATGCTTTATAAGTGATAACTAAACTGATACGCATAAGAATGTTACCAAACTCTGTTATCACAATGCAAGGGAATTCATAAAGAGGTCAGAGCTTAAAATGGCGCCAATTACGCTGAGTGAGGCTTTTCTAGTCTTTTCTCTCTCTCTCTTCTCTCTCTCTCACACTTCGGAATTCAATTAATAATACAGTCTAGTCTGATTGTAGTGAACTTATTTTATAAGACTTGTTGACTATATAAATTTAACATTTTTGTGTGTTTAATTATTGTTCTAAATAGTGAACAATTGCTTAAATTTAGTGAACAATTGTTTACACTATTTTGAATTGTTTCTATAGTTAAATGATATGTCATAAAGGTGATAGTACGAAATGTTTTATTAAGTTAAGAACAATTTGCGAGTATACTACATAGTGCATACTGTTATTAAAATTCGTGAATCTTGTCAGTTGCTTCGTGCTGAGCTTTGTTATAAGATGATGATGATGATGATGTTGATGATGAGTATTTGATTGATGTCATGTTGAATATTGTAGACAAATACAGATTGTTGTTGTTGTTAACCATCAATTTCCATATGGATTTATTTATAACTGTTATGCATTGCCTGAAATTCAGAGAGTCGACTACATTGATTCTCGATTAATCTACAGGAAATGTCCCACCACAGCGATGATCAGCTTCTGCAGGCTGGAAGTGATTCCTTCTGGGAGCCCGGCAATTATAAACGCACCACCAAACGCATCGAAGATAGCTACAAGTGAGTAACAAAAATATGACAAAAACAAAAATCATTAAAAAATGTAAATAAAAATAAATGAAGTAGTAAACATTGTTGGGTCATTGCCAGCAAAAACAAAGTGAAACCGGTTTAACAGTCTGTATCTTTGCTCACTCTCTTTCTCTCCTCTGTCGTCCGTCATCTGTCATCTGCCGTCTCCCTTTACAGACTCTGCAATGACCTACAGCAACTGATCAGGAGCGCGCTGATATTGAGAAGGGATACGCTAAACTTGCGAGCCTGGTCAAAGAAATGGGCTGAACTTATTGAAAAAGGTAAGTAATAAAGTGATCTATCAAATTATATCAACTACGCCATCTTTACAGCTAAGTATGTGTGTGTAGTCGTGCTATTTGTTTACACATTCATTCACGCCTGCTGGAGCAGCGGCAGCAACAAAAACAACAATATTTGGCAGAGGCAGCGCTGCAGCAGCGCAGCAGCAGCGATGACCCGTTGCCAGCGTCATTGCTCAGTGGGCTGATTTGACTTTATTCTACTTCTACTTCTTCTGCTCATTTGCCACATTTTGTGTACATTATTCTTACGCATTGTTGTTTTTGTTGTTGCTGTTGTGCGATAAGTGGCTTAAGCTATTAATGGGCTTTTTTTGCCTCTTTTTTTGTACTGTATTTTATTTTGTTTTGCTGTCTTACCTGTTGTCATGTTCAGCGACGCACGGTGGTGACAAACAAACTGTGAAACATTAAAAAAATATTTCTATCAATATTGCAAAAAATTGAAAATATTTAAATTATCTTTGAATTTTAATAAAACAGAAGTACTTACACAGTACTTATTTTATTTTCACCTCAAAGTTTAAATTATTATGCCACAACTAACATAGGCTGTTAAATAATTGCCTACTGTTATAATGAAAAGCTCTGTTTATTTTAACATGTAAAGCGTACACTGTTAACTAGCGCTGTTAATCAGCATACAAATGCGTGCTTTTAATGTAAAGTTTTGACTGTAATCAAAGCATTTCATTTAATTTTGCTTATTTGTCCCACTGTGCGCGTCTTTGCGAAATGAAATCGAGTACAGTGAGCAGAGTTGGCAACCGCTTTTGCTATTGTTGCTAATGTTGTTGCTGTTATAGTTGTCATAGTTGTTGCTGTTGTTGTTATGGCCGCCACCGCCTTTGCTCTCTGTTGTCCACTTTCACAGTAACCACGACAGAGCAGAGCAAAGCGATTGCGGACAGACAATGAATGTATAAAGCGGCTTCTTCTTCTTCTTCGTACGCTATTGCTAACAATTTTGGTATTTGGAATTTGCCTAGTTGCGTCTAGCCAGAGTTATCACAAAGCCCCCTGAAGACCCACTCAACCAATTTGTTGTAGCTTGAGCTGTAAACGAAAGAAAACCGAACTGGGCAACAAAACGACGCGTCGCTTCAAAATGGTTTCAAAAATCAATGCGATGATGAGAAAATAGAACGTGTTTATTTTCTGTGCTAAGCGCTTCAATTTGTATTTGTATGATGTACACTCACCCATACACACACACACATGTGTACATGTGTGGGGTGCCAATTGAGAATTGTTGAGCCCGTTAGTCGAAATGGTCAAACAAGTTTCATGCATTCCCAATTTGCAATGATTAAGTGGGCATCATACACATAAACTTTATTACAGTTTTTCTTTATTGTTGGCATTCAATAAACATGCCAAAAATGTGCCTCACACGCACACAACACGCACACACACACAGGCATAATTTTATAGGTGATTAGATAAAAAGGCACGTCAAGTGTTAAGTGGCGATGACATCAGCAACAAGACGATATTACCTGAGAAATCTTTTAATAATGGCTTTTAATTAATGCTTAAGATAATCAACAAAACAATAAACAATACACAACATTATGATTAACAGGGCCAGAATATGGCACCGCAGAGGCGGCCTGGAAGGGTGTGTTAACTGAATCGGAGCGTGTATCGGATGTGCATATGAAGATCAAGGATAATCTATGCAATGATGTTAACAGTCAGATTAAAACCTGGCAAAAGGACAATTACCACCACACGCTGATGCAGATCAAGGAGCGCAAAGATATGGAGGATCTATTCAAGAAGGCACAGAAACCATGGGCCAAACTCTTGGCCAAAGTGGAGAAGGCCAAAGCAGATTATCACTCAGCATGCAAAACGGAACGCAGTGCTACCAATCAAGAGCGCAACGCAAATGCGGACAGCTCGCTGTCGCCAGATCAGGTTAAAAATACATCTATACATAGTATATACTATATAAACAGTTAGACATTTGTATGGCTTTTTGTTATTAACCTGTATTTTGTGTACACTTGTGTTACAGGTGAAGAAGATGCACGATCGCGTGCAAAAGACCAAAGATCAGGTGCAAAAGTGCCGAGAGAAATACGAGCAAGCCATTGGCGAAATAACCAAATACAATTCCGTTTACATTGAGGATATGACATCCGTGTTTGAGAAGTGCCAAACCATGGAGAAGACGCGACTGCAGTTCTTCAAGGAAGTTCTATTTAATGTGCACGCGTCTCTCGATCCGACCAAAGTGCAAAGGTTGGTTTCAAATCACTTTATTTCACTTGTCTTATCAATAATCTCACATCAGTTTTATAAGTTTACAAATAATCAAAGTCAAAAAAATATCTGAATGAATGAGATAATGATGAGACTTAAATTTCTGTTACAAAAATCAAGAATAATGTTTTAATTTAACAATTAATTTTAGAATTTTGAAAGGAATTTGTTAAAATTACTTTTTAAAATTACCACTTTTATTTTACTTCTTACTTTTAATTTTTCTTTTAAAAATTAGAAATATTTAGTAGATTTAAATCAGCGGTGGGCACGCAGTGGCTCCGGGAGCAGCGACTGCTCCTAACTTAAGTTGACTCTAATAGAGTTGTTGTTGTTGATGTTGTTGAAGTGCTCTCAAACTCAGATTTCGTGGCCAACGCTGATTTAAATTATTATTAAAGGGGTTGTATGATTTTAAAATTAGATTAATATGTATTTATAAATGAAAATTATAACATAATATAACTTGAACAAATAATTTTATATTTAAAATTTATTTTTAATTTCAAATTTTAATTTTCACAAAACTATTTAGTTATCGGATTTTATAAATAGTTCTTCTTCTCTTTAATCACAGCCTGCCCCAAATTTATGAAGAGTTTTATCATACAATTAACAATGCGGACCAACAAAAGGACTTGAAATGGTGGTCAAACAATCACGGCATTAACATGGCCATGAACTGGCCAGCATTTGTGGTAAGTCAGCCTAATAAAGTGACAGACAGTGTTTGTTTTACCGAGTTAGCTTAATTTGCTTGCTTGCTTTGCAGGAATACACGGAGGAATTCCGTGACATTGCCAAGGGTAACAAATCAAAAGAGGCGTTGCCAGCCGCGCCCATAACGCTTATTAATCAGCGACCTGTTGCCGAGGACATTCATGTGAGACTCAACTATAAAGTTGGTAATTGTTTAATGGCTATTAATTGTTTGTAATTTATAGGAATACCCTGCAACAAACAGTCTGAAGAAGAACGCGAGCGTAAACAGTAAAGCGAGCGGCAAGAGCAACCAGCAGGAACAAGCAATAACTCAAACCTCTGCCACAACAGTCGAAAGCAAATCAACGGTGTCGACAACAGCCGCCGCCGGCGCTGCAACAGCAACGGCGGCAGCATCGACGGCAACAGCGTCAGCCGCGGTGGCAGCATCGAATCGCAATCCGAGCGTAACGTAAGTTGAAACAATTGTGAATTGTTTTGGATTACACTTGAGTGGTCACTAACTCTGTGATATATACACGTAGTTGTTGCTGGTTTTGTCGCTCATTTTCATTGAACTAATTGATTTCAATTTGCATGTATGTATCTAGCAATGGCAACGGCAAAGTCGAATCAAATCCATTTGACGAGGAGGAGGAATGGGATGAGGCCGACAATGTGCTGGTCGACAACGGTGAGCCGGGTGTGCCGGTGAAGGCGTTATATGACTATGACGGCGCTGAAAGCGACGAGCTCACATTTAAGCAAGGTACGTTAATAACTACATGGATACATTCTTATATCTTTATATTTATAGTATGTGTGCCAAATGAATCACTTAATAATCTTGATATTTTCCATTCTATCCATCAGGTGAGGTTTTTGAGAAACTGGAGGATGAGGATGAACAAGGCTGGTGCAAGGGACGCATGAATGGACGTGTGGGATTGTATCCGGCTAATTATGTGGAAATCTTTCACTCATAAGCAGTGAATTTTCGGGCAAAGCGATTTGGGAGAGCGATAACATGCGGGCGGGAAAGCGGGAGATATTAGTGGCTGAGCTAACATAGAGAATATATATAGAGATACCGAGATAATACAGTTACAGTATGTACTACAGTAAACGCGTCGTTGATGAAATTATTATCATATGTATTAGAATTTGTTATGAGCAATCGCTCACACTATGGTGTGGCATCTTATGTATTAGGCATTCAGTTTGTAATGAGCAAAGGCAACCCAACCTACCAAGTATCAAACAACAAACAGAAAAACAACAAAAACAACAACATTACATTAATAACTCACCCACAGTATAATTAAAAAAACAAAAAGAAATATAAATAAATTGAAAAGTAGTAGATGAAACAGGCAAAACAAAAGATAATTTAGATGAAATATGTCAAGAAGAACAACAACAACAACAAGTGTAAACGTCAATGTTTGAAATAATATTACAAACTATTCATATGTATTTATAATATGCTATAGCTAAACTGAAATGATCCATCTTTTTTGATGATGTGCGCGCATTTTTTACTAGAGGTTCCAACTGGCTGTTACCTTTTGTGGTCAGCTGCGGGCCTGCGTACACTTTAAACATATTGAAATATGTGCGTAGTATTTGTAATGCGTTTCATGAACATTTTTTATTTAATTTATGAAGTTTTGTGTATACTTGTGTTATAAAAAGTATACGTATATTATTGTATATGTACATTTTTAAATGACTTAAATTATTGAAATAAAACAAAAATACGAAACCAATAACAAATAATATATATATATGTATATAATTTATTTGTATTATTATTTTACTCTTAACTGATTATTCTTCTAAGTATTTCTATTGCTATTTGCAATTTATGACGTACTTAAATGAATTATATGACGGCATTCCTGATAAACAATGCTCAAGCCCCTAGTTATGGTTAGGAACTCGTAGCGATAAATATTTTCGAATCCGGAGTGAAGCCAACATCCCTAGATTAGAGCGTGGCAGTGCCATAGATGAACTCGTCGCGATCGGTGCTTACAACTATGTGACATACATTTTCAATGGGCAAATTCAAGTATCAACTGATTCAAGCGGAAGGCGCCTCGCCAGACAACAACTACACATCCAATTGTCAGAACGTTCTAAAAGTGATTTTCACATGCGCTATATTACTTTTAACTGTTTGCTATAATTGGCCAGTTACTTTAACATTTACGAATGTAGCTTCTTCTATGTCTTCAAACCTGAATGATTCGTTTTATGATCACAAACTTACTACAACTAATTATCTGGATGATATTGCGAGCACAGATTCAACTCAAAGACAAACGATAACCAATTCTCTAGATGAAATTACAACTACAATTTCAACTGAAAGTCAAACTGTTAACAATTCTTTAGATGATCTTACGAGTTCGACTTTGACTTCGATGCAGTTCATTAGCACAACCTCCACTCCAAAGACAATCATAGGTAATCTTAATATTCATTCATAAGTTTTGAATCTTTCTGTTTTTATTCTAATCTCTGAACTCTTTAAATAGACGCCGATCTGAAAAATTACTTTGTCTACACGCCTCAGTGTCAAATGCCCGCCGTTAATCCCTTTACAAAGGATGTTCTTAAGATTTTTAGAAAGACTGCCTATAAATCTTGCGATTCGAGTAAAGATATTATATCTGTAGTCTATAATCCAAAGGAGCGTCGTTATAGTCTGCACATGAACGTGGCCAACTTCAGTTGTTGCTATAAAACAATTCTACGTTCCGGCGTTGGCGGTCAGGCGGATAATCAGTTCAAGTGAAGTTAACAAAGACGAGGGTGGGCTGATAAGTCATTGGCCCAAGTAGAAAGATTTAATTTTTTAAAACAAGTTATAATTTTGTTGGACAGAGTAATTTAAAACATTCAGAGGTTTTCCAAAATTGTGCAGATTTTCAAGCGGAAATTAGTTTCGTTTAAATCAGCGGTGGACACGCTTGGGCTCCGGGAGCTAGCGGCTGCTCCTAACTTTATGTCTGCCTATTCGGCGCCGTGAAGTCGCACAAAATACTCGCGAGCAAAATAACAACAACAACGCACACAAGACTCGTAAGCTTGTTGTCGTTTTTGTTGTAGTGCTTCCGAATTCAGATTTCGTGCCCTCCGCTGGTTTTAGTAATTGTTTGCCTCAAGATTTCGATTTTTTAATTAACTTTTTCAAAAACTCATTTTTAATATATTTTGAGTCTCAAGTTGTAACTTAACTCTGCATATGAATACGATGAACAAACAGTGAGTTCTCGACTTATCGAAATTAAAGTTCATAAATAAGTTGTATTAAAACATAAATTTATATTTAAAATATTTATTTATATACTCAGACCAATGACTTTTCAGCCCACCCACATATCATCACATACTGATGGAACAGCAATGTCAATGTTATTATTAATTCCAGACTGTTGCCATGTAGCAACTTTCATCAGGACTTTGTGGTGCCACAACATGTGGAAGCTATTCTAACCGAGTGTCGTCCGTTGCATGGCAAGAAGATTGTGCAACAGGATGCCTTTGGATTTGTGCAATCAAAGAAACAAGTTATCACCCAGTCATTAGTTGCGGATGGATCAATGGAAAGAAGACCGAGTGTCTTGCTTTGGGGCATCGATTCCATGTCGCGCATGAATTTTGAACGCACCATGCCGAAAATGTACAAGTATCTGAGAGATGAAAACTGGTATGAACTGCAGGGTTACAATAAGGTGAGTTAACAACTGATCTTTTATTATACTACTTATTAAAAAAAGTCTCTTTAGATGGCTGACAACACGTTTCCCAATTTGATGGCCATACTGACGGGCTACAACAATTCCAGAGCCATGTCTGTGTGCAAGCCAAGAGTTGTGGGCTACTTGGATAACTGTCCTATGCTTTGGAAAGTCTTTAAGGAACGTGGATACTTTACGGCCTATTCTGAAGATTGGAGCAAGTGTGCCACATTTAATTTCAACAAGAAGGGATTTGTGCAACCTCCAACGGATTATTATGGACGTCCCCTGATGTTGGCCGTCGCTAAAGAACTTAAAACTAAAAACGATATGGGAATTCCCTACTGCGTCGGACGTCGACACTATGCGGATTATGTTTATGATGCCGCTTTGCAGTTTACTAAAGTCTACAGAAATCAGTCGACTTTTGGAATGTTTTGGACGAACTCTTTTAGTCACAATAACTTTGCATTGCCCTCGTCAATGGATGCTAGAGTCTTAGAATATATGCGATCCTTGAACAAAAGTGGAATCCTTGAGGAATCCATAATTCTATTCTTTAGCGATCATGGAATGCGTTTTGGAAAACTGCGTAAATTAGACAGCGGATATTTGGAGGAACGAATGCCCATTCTATATATATGGCTGCCCAAGTGGTTCAGATCGAAATATCCAGAGTTTGCGAATAGTTTGAAATTGAATAGAAATCGTTTAACTTCGCCCTATGATATCTATGCCACATTGGGGCACATTCTGGAGTTGAAGACCCCTCGGTCTGATCTGCCCCTTCCCGAGAGTTGTCCGACTTGTCATAGCGTCTTTTTCAAAGTCGACGAATCTCGAGGTTGCCAAGAAGCGGGAATTGAGGATCATTGGTGTACCTGTAATTCATTCCTGAATGTTTCCCTGAATGATGGAAACATTAAGGCAGCTGCTGAGCAATTAATTGTGGCTACAAATAATTTCCTTGCTGCCGGCAATTTAACTGGACTTTGCCAGCCTCTAAAACTGTCCAAAATTCAGTCAGTGCAGCGGAAAATTAACTTGGATACAAAGGGTTCCGAGTCCTATCTAATCAGATATGAAGTCAAGCCGAGCAATGCCCTTTTTGAGGCCTCGACAACTTGGAACACCAAAGCCCATCGAATCTCTATAGACGTTCCCGACATCAGTCGTTTGGATCATTATAGTGATTTGTCCAAGTGCGTTAGCGATAGTACTGCCAAAAAATATTGTATATGCTTCAGTTAATTAGCTAATAATCTATATTAATAAGTAAAAAGTTGTTATCATTGCACAATTTTAATAGGTATATTATAACATAATTTTCGCTAGTGTTTATGAGCTTCGAAATATACAAATCGCAAAAACTTAAAATATATATATTTTTTTAAAAATGTTGACACTATTTTATTTATTTTTTTAATTCAAAATAATAAAAACTTTTCTGTCGATTGTCAAATAAACAAGTCAATTAATTATTTATCCATCTTTGTAAACAAGATATCACATGTTCAGTTTAACAATTACCAATGTCAGATTTGATGATTTCCGATAAGATAAAATTCAATTTATTGATAATCTCTCTACATTTATTGTGATACAAGGAAAATATGGAATTCATTCGATCGGGGACACATTCAGGCCTGTTCCGGTTTTCACTTTTTATTTTATAGCATTTAGTGAAATGCATTTATTCACTTTCCATTAAGGCAAAGTATTTAAAAATGCTCGTTTTTCACTCTATCGGACTTAAACTCATCACCTCAAAGTGAAATAAGTCCGTAGAACTTCGCCGAAATGATATTAGAGCAGGTTAAAGAAATTCACTTCCGCAAAATCTTACCGAAAGTGAAAACCGGAACAGGCCTGATTAAAAAATTTTGTATTATTTTGAGAAACACTGATTTAAATGCAAATACTATTGTATGTATGTCATTGTACTTTTATTGCACAAGATATGAAAAGCTTATCAAAGTTTTTATCATTAATATACCCTTGAATAGGGCATACAAATTTTTGGAAACTTAAGTCTATTTATTTATCCAGGCTGAAAATATTAAATCGATCGTATGAGAAACATAAGCAGTATTCCTTAAATTATTTTTTGTTTTTCGAAACCGGGAAAGAGGAAGTACATTTGCCACTAATTTGTCGTATTTCTACTCCTACAAACTATATTTTCTTTGTCAATGAGTTTTTTTTTTTTCAAAACAAAACCAACATATGTACATATGTGCCAGCATGTTATCATATTCAGAAGTAAGTTATTGTGTTGAATGATAAGACCTTATCAAGGCTCACACAGAGCTTAGAAATGAGTTGTGGCTGATTTTAGCTCTCGCTGGTTGAATCATGACCAGGGACGTGGGTAAATTTATTTCACCCGGGTAAATGCGTGATTAACTTTAAATATTCTTAAAGCTTACTTTAAATTTTTGTAATTTTTTAAAATTTTAAATCAAAATTAAGTTTAAGCAGAAACTTTTTAAAATAATTTTAGTATTTCCAATCGTTTCTCACTCAGTATTTCATTTGATATTATCTATACTATTATTGAATGTTTATTGGCGATGTGTGTCATTATGTATACATGCATGTATACACAATAACAGAACAACATGTTGGACAACAGAAAATACCACGTTTTGAGTGTCAAGTCTAGTAAAGATAAAATTTTTGTTTTGTTTTCGCGCCTGGGGCGATTGCCCCCCGCCATCCCCCCTTCGGCACGTCTCTGATTATGTCGGTTGATAACTCATAATATCAGTTGACAGTTGGTCATGGAACACAATTCAGAACATAACGAGGTCCGAAGTGAGCGCATTCAATTGGAGAAATAGAATGTGAATGAATTAATATAAATTTATAAATATGGCGAAAATTAGATATCAGTTAATAAGGCCATTAAAGCCGAGCCCAAGTGAAGATGCCACTTGGCAAATATACTTGAAAGGCCTTTTGGCCCTGGCCAGTATCTCTCTGATCGCCTTCTACTCGTCATATAATCGGACAACGGATCAAAATTTTATAATACCCACTGAAACGATAAATGTTCCAACGGAAATTGCACCGATTCATAATTCCACGAATAACGCACAGATTCAAAAGAAAGTTCATAGTACAATGGGTATGAATATAGTGAATGTTTTGTGTTTTATTTGATTCAAATCATTTGAATATTCACAGTGCCCAATTACTTTGTGTATTCTGCAAATTGTCGAATGCCTGCGGTGAATCCATTTACGAGCGATGTCCTCAAAATATTCCACAAGACGGCCTATAAAATGTGTGATGCCAACAGGGATTTAATTACAGTGAACTATGACAGTAAAGAACGCCGCTACAGTCTACACAAGAACAAAGAGAGTATCAGTTGTTGCTACAAGCCCATTCTACGCTGGGGCGAAAGAACGGAGGCGGACAATCTTTACAAGTAATCCAAAATGAAAAAATGAAAAAATTACTTAAATTGAGATAAACTGTTGCTTTAAATTTACTCGTAAATTGTAGACTGCTGCCATGCAGCAACTTTCATCAGGATTTTGTGGTGCCACAACAGATCGATGCGATCATCACCGAGTGCCGACGGTTAAAGGATCGTGTGCTATTACAACAGGATGCCTTTGGATTTGTGCAGGCCAAAACGAAGGGAACTAAGAATGCTTCATCAGTTGATAAAGATACTTTTAATAAAAGACCGAATGTCTTGCTTTGGGGCATCGATTCCATGTCACGCATGAATTTTCAACGCACCATGCCGAAAATGTACAAGTATCTGAGAGATGAAAACTGGTATGAATTGCAGGGTTACAATAAGGTGAGTAAGCAACTGGAAGAAATACTAAATTTCCTAATACTAACCTTTAAAATCTCTATAGATTGGCGATAATACATTTCCCAATTTGATGGCCGTGCTGACGGGTTTCAACAACACCAGATCCAATTTGGTTTGTAGACCGCACGAGGTGGGCGGAATGGATGCCTGTCCCATGCTCTGGAAGAACTACAAGAGCAAAGGATATGTAACAGCCTATGCTGAGGATTGGAGCACGTATGCGACATTCAATCACTTGCTAAGGGGTTTTCGGGAACCTCCAACGGATTACTATTCACGTCCCTTCATACTCGCCATCGAGAAGGAACTGAAGAAGGAGTACGAATCGGGGATTCCCTACTGCGTCGGACGTCGACATTATGCGGAGTATGTCTACGATGCCGCTTTACAGTTTACCAAAGTCTACAAAGATCAGACGTCCTTTGGCATGTTTTGGACCAACTCCTTTAGTCACAACAACTTTGCTTTGCCCACTTCCATGGACGCAAGACTTTTGGAGTATATGCGATCCCTAAATAGAAGTGGAACCTTTGAGGAATCCATAATTGTGTTCTTCAGCGATCATGGAATGCGTTTCGGTGATTTGCGTAACTTGGAAAATGGATTTCTGGAGGAACGAATGCCCATTCTATATATCAGGCTACCCAAATGGTTCAGAGCGACATATCCAGAGTTTGCAGACAGCTTGCGAGAGAACAGAAATCGTTTAACTTCGAATTATGATATCTACGCCACATTGAGGCACATTTTGGAACTGGAGACACCTCAAGCTGATCTTCCCAGACCCGAAGGTTGTCCCAAATGTCACAGTGTGTTCTTTGAAGTCGAAGAATCGCGAGGTTGTAAAGATGTTGGAATCGATGATCACTGGTGTACTTGCCAGAATTTCGAGAACATAACTGTGAGTGATCCAACCGCAAGGATAATTACGGAGCAACTTGTGAACGCGACCAACAATTACTTGACTGGCCAGAATTTGACCGGAATTTGCGAGACACTGAGGCTATCGAACATTCAGTCGGTGCAGCGGGAAACCAAACTGGGATCGATCAGATCGGACGAGTACTTGATCAGATACGAGGCCGAGCCGGGAAACATTCGCTTCGAGGCCTCAACCAGATGGAAAAAGGCGACTAAACGCATCTCCATTTCGGTGCCAGATATTAGTCGCCTCACCTCATACAATCATGTCTCGGACTGCGTCAAGGATGCGGTCGAGAAGAAGTTCTGCATCTGCTTAGACTACTCGCAGTCGTAATTGGTTCCATCAACCCCGGGAGTTGTTACCACAATACCAATGCCAATACCACAACAGAAACTGCATCTGCAGTCCGCTTTCCAGTATCTATTGTTCCCACTCCTATCGCGAGTTTGAATCTGTTTCCGAAACTAATTTAGGTCAGGGATTGAGCACAAATTAGTTGACAATTATATGACAATTGCAAGAGCTAATTGCTGCAATATCGTGATGAGCTCACAAATGTTTAGTTTTAGTCCGTTGTAAACTCTGCAAATGGTTGATATTCACACAACAAATACGAGTTTATGATATTTCTAAGAACTTTATGTTTTATAAACAATCTTGTCTATAACAAATAGAATTGAGTTTCTTGTATTATCTTATCGCTTCAATTCTAAATAAAACCCAACTCGGCAGGTTAAAAAAATAACCACATAGAGATTAGCTGATTTTTAACAGATATTATTGATAAAAAAATAATTAAAAATATTGTATATAATGTCAGTAATTGTATATACTGATATACCCATAATATAATTTAATTTAATAATTTTATCGTTGCATAGCTTACCCATGATATATTTAAAAATATAATTTTAAATTGTTATTGGTTTATTTTTAGCTATCATTTTGATAAGAGATTAGAGGCATGTATTTGTGTTTATGAATACTGAAAAACATTAAAATTTCCAGCATAAATACGCCGAATAAAACACATAAGCTTCGTTGCAGAAAATGAGTATTAAACTATGATTTTTATATAATTAAAAATTTGTTAATATAGTGTTTTTTGTTAATTTTTAAATTCTTAAATTAAATCATTATATCTCGAGAGAAAATTATATGTATATTTAATAAAATATAATGTAAATAACTTAAACATACAAGATTTTTTAAGTTCTTAAAGATAAATTTAATGTTAATAATATGCAGATTAAATAAATATTTATAAATATACTATTAAATTTTAATATTTACAAAATGATTCAAGCTCACTCGCTATATACGATTCTTCATACTATTCCTGACTAGCTGCTGGTGCAATTAATATTGTAATTGATACTTTTTTTTCATTTTTCAAAAGGGAGGGAAATAAAACTCGTTTTGCAAATGCAATTGTTATGAAAACAAAATTACGAATCAATCAAAACATATTAAAATTTGAGGCTCAGCTCGTATTCCCATCGAAAATGGCGCAGCAGATGAGTTCATTAGGGCAAAAAGGGGTGGTCGGTGGGTTGGTGGTTAGAGCACCACCCTGAAAACCACTGAAACTGGCCACAAACTAACCGAAACAGATACAAATATACAGAGATACAAAGATACGGATACGAATACGGAAACTGGCATTCAAATTGCTCAAGTATCTGTATCTGTATCTGAATTGTATCTGTATCTCTTGCTGTCTGTCAACTTCAATTACTTGCGCTGCCTAATCACGGTCTGATAAGGGTAATAAACTGCCGCTTACCTGGTATACTTTCGGACCTGAGCTCGGCAACGCCTTCCAACGCCTCGCTGCACCCAAATGGGATTCGTATGCGTGTTGAACGTGCCTCATTGGAAGCCGCAAGGCCAGAAAGGGATGGCCATAGGGTGTTTGGCCACAAAATGGCCGCGTTGTATCTGAGCCAAAGAGTCCGAGAAGTCCTTAAATAGCCGAGGATGCGCAAGGATCTGAACAGTAGCACTTTCGCCTGACACGCAACAGGATCAGAGCAGATCAAAAACAGAATGAGCGACTTTAGCATCGAGTACATTTTGAATCGTGCCGGCGATAGATTTGTGGGCACCAATGCATCCGTTGGAATCCTGCAGAGATTGCGGGGTAGCATGCCCCTCCCATATCATCCATATGCGCATCCCAGCCGCAAGGAGTCGCCATCGCCAAACCAACAGCCACAATCACTGGAGGATGGACAGCTGCCAATGTACGATTGGCTCCAGTATACGCGCTACCATCCGCCCAAGCTGCCGCGTGCACTGCGTCAAGGTCCTGCCAAGCGCACGCCTGGACGCCTGCCGCGAATTCCCTTCACACCCGCCCAATTGCAGGCACTGGAGAGCGCCTACAAGGACTCCAACTATTTGAGCGCCGAAGCTGCAAATAAGTTGGCCGAGTCTTTGGAATTGACCAATACCAGAGTCAAGATTTGGTTTCAAAATCGACGAGCGCGCGAGCGACGCGAGAAACGCGAAAAGGACGAAAGCTGCGACTCCACGTTCTCATCAAATGCCTCCAGTCCAGAGCCGGAAATGATAGTCATTGTTTGAGAATAGTTTGGAGATTGACAACAGCAGAGGATCGAAATATTTGGCTGTTACTGTGCAACTTGTGATTGTTTGGAATTTAGTGACGGGTCTTAGAAATATACAATTACTTTTATGTAAATATTATTTAGTAATAAGTTTGCGAAATGTTAATATTACGAAACGAAGACAATACATAAATTATTAGCAAAATATATTATTGGTGTAATTTTTATTGGTTGCTGATGATCACTTAAGATCTTGGAAAAATTCTCACTCAATTGGATTCAAAATTATTCAGCTGTTTTTAAATTGTAAATCTTTGTAAGAAGATTACTTGTCTGCAAACTAGGGCGATGTGTGTATAAAGCACTAAAGTTTCACTTTTTATTATTATTAAAATAAAAACAAATCTTTAATGAAAAACATTTTTTATCTTAAAGTTTTAGTATGTTTCTGACTGTAGGTCAATTGGAAATTAAAAAACTTTTATGATTTTTTTTAGACTCACACTTTTTTTTTTTTGAAGACATTGAACTTTTTTAACTACTATGTACATTAGGGTAATTCTCTAATGTTGAATGCGACATTCGAACGCATTCAAAGTGAAATAAAACATATGCCAAAACATTAGTTTTGTTGTGACAAAAGGGGAAACTTATAGGTCTTGATTAGCACTATAATTGCTGCTTAGGTTGATTTTGGGAAATTGTTCGTTTTCAAGATAATTTAAAATAACCAAGACATTCGCACGCGACTCAGATAGAAGTCGTTTTTTCGGCGACCAGCTCTAACACTAATTTCGGCAAAACGTGAACGAATATTTTGATCCAATTTATATTGAAATGTAATGCATTCATTTATCTAAAAAATGCATTTTGTTTGATTTAAAAATATTAAGAAGTTTTTTTTAAATTTGATTTGAGTCACTGTACGCATGCGACATTGCATCGCAACGTGACAAAATATTCCACAGAATATTTATGTTAGTTTCTGTCATCTCTGTTTTTTAAATTATATATCGAAACCGCTCGAAAAACTTGATTGCAAATTCAAACTTCGATATATTTCTATGTGCTAAAATGGTTTATGTTTCAATCTTATTATCCTTCTTAGTGTAATCGATAGAATACAAACGGTCCATTTTGGAAATCAATTTTTAAGGAAATGGGCAAAAATATAGAAAAAATGAATTTATTCCAATGTAGAATCTATATGTTCATCCTATTGAATTTCTTCAAGCGTTATCATACTGCATTGAGGTAAATAACTTGAATACTGAGTGCTTTAGGACCGAAATTTACACGAGACTAGTGAGTATGCGTTTTAACAATTTTTCGTTTTTGAGCCAAATCAGGTTGACATCTCTGATGGAAATGCATACATATATAGTATCCATGTATTTATTATTAGAATCTTTGCGCGCTGTAATTTGAACTATTCAAAAAACGTTTAAAATGCAAAAAATTAAAGAAAAAAATTAAGATTGTTTTAAAAAAAATTTAGCTGAATAAAAATTCAAAATATGGTCAAATATAAGATCTTTATTGTTTGGAATTTTTAAAGATATTTTCTTTTACTATATTTTTTATTCAGATTAAGAAAACACTTTCAAAGTTAGGCACGCATTACATAATTTATTTATTGCGGGATCCTGAGGACTTTTTAAAAAGAACGAAAAAGAACAATTAGGTCTAAAGAGAGCATAACACTTAAAGAGGAGTCTTTTTGGACATACGAGTACTATTTACAGGAATGACAATACAATTTTCAAAGATTTTAAATTTTATAAAACTTTTTTCAGTTCTTCCTCATGTGATTAACTTGTATAATGCAAATATGTTTCACAAAGTAGAAATTTGATATGTTAGATAAGGAAACTGTAATTTTAACTTGATTAATTCTGTTCCCACATATTGCCTCATGTTGCGGATCATGTTCAATCTCTGTGGCCAAGAACATTTCGCGTATGGGAAATTTTCCTGTTTTTTTGGGAGAAAGCCTCAATGGAAATGAAGCGATTCGCGTGCCGGAAAGACAACAAACAATGCCGACCATATATGTATGGCAGGAAAATATCCTAAGCCGATTTTGCAATTGTTGCCATTTTCATGGTCAAGAATAATTTGTTTTTCCGGCTGCCTTTGTTTGCATACAACGAAAATATCAAATTACAAAGCGGCAACTTTGCCAAAAAGTGCAGAGAATAAGAAGGGAACAGGGAGCGGGGAGAGAGGAGAGAGGCATATCCAGGAGAGTTTTGCAAATGCAAGAGATGATTATGAATTTAGCATTGCGGCAATGTCTGGCAAATGAGTTTACGCAAATCCTGGCAATGCCTATGCCCTAATCCTAGACTAATCCGATCATATAAGTGCCTGAGAACTGGACCAAGGTGGACAAAACAAAAAGCAAGAGACGCATGCGCCATTTATTTACTCATATCAAATGAACAACAAATATAAAACGGAAGGAAATGATAAAAGGGTTTGAATTTGTGGATACTATGACTTTTGTATGATGTTGAGATACATCTGTTGAGATACAGCTGTTTGAGATACAAATGCATTCTATTGGATACAGAAAGAGAAAGAGAAAGAGAGAGAGAGAGAAAGTAAAGAAGGGAGAGCGAGTTAGAGCGAGACAGGTATATAAATGCCATCTAGGGAGAAATACAATGACAAAGATACAGTGAGAGAGAGAGAGTAATAGAGAGGTATATCTCAAAGCTACTCCTTAGTAGCCTTTGTAGGCAAATTCAAAAACCAAAAACAACTCATAGAACAATTTAAGCCACACTCATTAGTTGCAGATAATTCGTGTAAATTTGTGAAATCGGCTTATGATTTGCGTTCAATGAACGAATGTTTATGTTACAAATCTAGTCCTGTTTGTCAAACAATGCGGCAATATTTATTCTAATGGCGTAGAATAATAACACAGCAGCCATGCGCCGCATCGGGCTGAAAGTGTCCTCTCAGTGTCTCAGTTCCTATTCTTAGGGCCACAAAACAATGTCTTGGCAGGCGCATGGACATAATGCCAGTGTGGATTACGACGACCGCGACGATCACAGGCTAGACGTGGATGGCTGGATTAACCTAATTCCTCTCTTTGCGTCGATTGAGGTAATCGCAGTATGTGCACAGAGAGAAACGACCCGTGCTAAAATCAAGTTCGAATGACCTCGAATTAAGTATTTTCAGTTCTTAAAATACATACTTGATTTAAGTATGAATTACTCAAAACAAGAATACAAATTCTTAGACCAAGTAAATACAATCTTAAATCGTGTGCAAGAAAACTTGGATCTTTTGTTAAACACTAACGTATTGATTTTAATGTTTTCATTTTATGCTTGTATGCTACAAAATTCAAATTTATAGCTGTTTAGAAATTCAAATAAACGTTATTGTGATTTTAAGTTTTTAAACGTCTGGCAACACTATTGCCAATAACAGAGTTGCTTACAATAACTTAGCGCCATCTAGCGAAAAATTTTTGCGATTGCAAAGCGTAACATATCGACAACAACCCTAATTTCTTTCTTTTCGATAGATCCGCATAGAAGTGACAAGGTGAGCAAAATTTTTTGCTAAATAAATGTATTTTTAAAAGGATTTAGCAACGAAATTGTGTCAAAAGACTTGTTAAAAGTGTGAGAAATATGATGTGCATAAAATGCCATAGTTGGCGTCACGCTACGCTGTGAAAAGATTGGTTCGCAGTGCTACACGTGTTTTCACACTGGGGCAGGCGTATGCTGTGAACGGCAATTAATTGATTCTTACTTGATTTTTACAGCACATCAATATGCAGCTTTTCGTCCGTGGTTTGGAAACAATTGAAGCCTTGGAGGTGTCCCAGGATGCCACCATTGCTGGCGTCAAGGTGAGTTATTGTGTTAGTCAAGACAACAAAAACTTCTCCCTAACCTCAATTTTGTTGTTTTATCGCTTGATTAGAGCCAATTGGCCCAGCTGCATGGCTTCGACACTGAGGAGTTCAGCCTGAACTGCGAGGGTGCTACTCTGACCAATGAGACTCCCGTGACCGCCCTGAGCTCCTTCGAGCTGGACATCACCATCCCCATGATCGGTGGTAAAGTGCACGGTTCTTTGGCGCGTGCCGGTAAGGTCAAGGGCCAGACTCCCAAGGTTGAGAAGCAGGAGAAGAAGAAGAAGAAGACCGGCCGTGCTAAGCGCAGGATTCAGTACAACCGCCGCTTCGTCAACATTGTACAGGGCTTCGGTCGCCGTCGTGGCCCCAACGCCAACTCGACGTAAAGAGGATCAGAGAAGTTGCAGAGAAGAGATCTTGATGAACAGAAGCCGAGCTATTTTTATTGCAAAATAATGTTCATATAGTAATTTTCAACAAACAACAATTAAACAACTTATTTTACACCCGTCAAGTTGTAATCCGACGCGACTCATGTATTTATCAATTGGCGAACGCGATGCTCTTTCGCTGTCGGTTGACCACAAAGAGGCGATGATACCAGAGCTCAATGCAGGTCACAAACAGCGCCAAAATGATGCCGAATAGGAGCACCATGAAACACCCCTGCATGTCATCCATGTTGACCTTGTGATTGGTAATCTGTCGCTGCACATTCTTCACATTGCACTTGTCCATCGATGGGAGATTCGTTTTATGCCAGCGATCGATGAATCCCATGCGAAACAGTCGATCTATGTGCTGGTTAATCAAATGCAAATACGCGCTACTTGCAGGTACAATCAACCCTATCTGTTCGTCCACAAAGTCTTCCTTGCCCAAGGCAAATCTACATTCCTTGTCCAGTTCGAAATGTTTCTGCACAATCAGTTGCAGATTGATGCGCCAATCGATGTTAATACGATCACCCTGTTTTACAGCCCCAATGTTCTCGCCCTGGGCGCTGTTGTAGATCGAAGCGCGATCGATGAAGCGCTTGAATTCCGAACGTGTTGTCGTCTCCACGTACTTCTCGAAGAAGGTGCCATTCCGTAATCCATACTGCTTGATTTCCTTGTGGCCAAACAGCTGGCTCAGGTAATCAATGCCCGGCTGGAACTTGGGGAATGTGAGAAAGGCGACCAGATTGCCGCAGTAGGTGGTGACCAGCACAATGACAACGATCCACCAGAAGCCAACCACCAAGCGACCGCTGTCCGCACGTGGTAGATACATGCCACCTGCAGGAATTCAATTGATCCGAATGAGATTCGATGATTAGGCTCAGCAAACTTACCTTGTTGCAACAGTGCTCCATAGATGTACCAGAAACAGCTCTTAACTGTCGACAGTCCTCGGATTCGGAGCTCCTGCAGCGGCACCAGACGATTAACGGTATACAGCATGGGTGCTGTTATCAAAATGATGCCCGCCAGGCAGGCCCACGTCTCTAGTGTGAATGGAGCCGTGAACAGATAGATGCGACTAACCTCATCCGGTTGGCGCAAAATAAAGGTGTACTTCTGGACACTAATTGGTTGCGTGTAGTTGAAACGCTTCTTGTTCGGCTCATCGATGGTGGCCGCCACGGCAGCCATGAAGTACTCGTTGTCCTGGACCAGTTCCACGACACGATACGGAATGCGATAAGTCATCGATCCCATCAGTTCATCCTGCAATTTAGTACTTTGATTGACCTTTCAATTGAATTCTCGCTCCTCCCGCTTACGCTCTCATTTGTGCTCTGTGTAACAATGTTCTCGTAATCCGGAGAAGTGGCCTCATGCAGATAGTAGCTAAAGTTGAGAGCCCGACTCAGTTCCTTGAGGATTTCCATCACGATTCCCTTGTGCTCGACAATCACGCCACGACTGTCCTTGGTCAGTATTTGCCAGGGCGGATTCTGCGAGAATTTTGAACCAATATATAATGATTATATTCCTGATTCAAAGACTCACGTGCACGGTCACAATGTCCATCGTAATATTACGGAAATGATGCTCAATGTGGGGAAAGGTCAGCTCCTGGCAAATGAATCCCAGCAATGGACTCCAGTAGCCAATGTTTAGGAACTCAAAATTGCGATTCTTGGCATCACGGGTGGGTGCTAGAAGGAGGCGCATTATTCGTTAGATATGGTTAAGTAATCGACTATATTCTTACTCAGGCGATATTTGCGGTTTTCCTGACTTTTGCCCCAGGTAATGGCAGTTTTAAAACGCCATCGGGCACAACTGGCACACTTGCTGTTGACTCTGAGATACTCCTGGTTGAGATTGACCAAGTAATATATAAATTTACATTTTAATAAGATTCTTTTAATAATATTCTTGAAAAGTATATTATATTTTTTTTTAAGAATTGTGAAACGCTTTAAGATAGTCATGTACTATATTTTTAAAAAATTTCGGTGAAACATTTTCGCCACAGGATAGTTGGAACATATTTTTGTTTCTCAAACAAGTGGGAAAGGCTATAGTAAAGCTTCCGACGATGGGATACCCGTTACTTATTTAAATAAATTTAAAATATATTTTATTGCATGCTTTTAGGCACTTACGCTGCTAAAAAACTTTAATCAGCCATTACCACCTTTCTATTTGTCCAATCTTGTTACAATTTAGTAGGATGATAGGTAATAATAGTAGCTAACGTTAATAAAAAGTAAAAAAATTCCTAATATCTTAAAACTGTGCGTGTCGTGGCTTTTCGCGATTTACGGAGGAGGAAAGGGCGGGGCAAAAATTTGAAACAAACTTGACCTGCGTGGGGCTTATGGAAGTCTGTGTACCAAATTTGGTTGCTCTAGCTCTTATATTCTCTGAGATCTAGGCGCTCACGGACAGACGGACATGGCTAAATCAGCTCGGCTGTTGATGCTGATAAAGAATATATATACTTTATAGGATCGGAGATGCTTCCTTCTCCCTGTTACATACATTGCAACGAATACAATATCCTCTTTTACTTATTTCTAAAGTAACGGGTATAAATATCAACACGAAATCTACAAGCTTAATTTGTTGTCCAATTTTATAAATGTTGACCCAATTTTTTTGAAATCTCACTTTGACAATAGAATATCATATTACTTCTTTTTTATTAAGCCGTTCAAAATTAAAGTTTGTATACCAAAATTTTTTTATAATATTTAAGTTAGTTTCTTTAAAAAAAACTTTTTCAATTTTTCTAAGGTATTCAAACTAAATTAAATTTAATTTATAGTGAACCGCAAGAGTATCAAATCTTTTTCTTGTCAAAGACCACTTTTATTTTCTATCTTACCTTCATGTATTCAAGCATTTCATCTTGCTTTTCCTGCTTGGTGAATCGTATCGATTCCCACTCCTCGTCGGATATTTCGCCATATATGGACTGCTCCTCCAGTATCATGCGGGATAGCGATGTGACCAGTGCCATCGATACCTCGGTTATGGTGCAGTTCAGCGTGTCCACACAATCGGGCGAAGTTTCATTTAGAGCAAACGCAATGTTGGCGCCTTCATCGAGATTTATGGTAACTGAGTTGGCATCAAAACCGCCACTCATCTCGTCCAGCACAAAGAACATCCATTGATTGTTGACATGGAACATGTTTAAGGTCTCGGCTATCTCTATGACATCCTCATGGAACTGGGAAATGACGAGGAAATTCTGGCGTTTCAGTTCATGTTTAGATGGCGCAAACTGTGCCAAGGACTGACGTAGATAAGCACGCTTCTTCTGACCGCGCAGACCTTCGTCAATCTTGTAGAGAATTACGGAAATTGGCGGTATATGATTTGTAGTGCTCTCATGCACTATGGACTTGACCAACATTGGATTGTTCTCGACTTTGAATGGAAAAGAAACCTGAATTTATTACCTAACAACTTAAGTTCTGGAATTACCTACGTATGGTTTGATCGACCAATACAACAACTGCTTTCCACTTGAAAATGCTTTGCACCTTGGCATCGAGTACAATCTGTGGAAATTCATCGCCATGATCTACCATGGGTATCTTTAAAAAGAAATATAATTGAGAATAATATGGAGAAAGTCATAGATCGAATCTAAAGTTACCATTAGTGCTTTATTTATGGGCAAGCGAGGACAATCGGAATCTGTAATTGCAATTAACAGCACCGATGTTTTCTGCGTCGTCTTATAAAAGTTCCAGGTATTCTCACAATCCGCAACCGTTATGGCAGCCAGAAAATCTATAGAGCAACCAGAGATGAGCAGCTTTAAGAATTCAAAATATTTTTCGTTTTACCCTTTTTGATTTTAATGGAACTCCAGGTGAAGTAACGCACATTAATGCCGCCAGTTTTCATATTCTCGCGTATAACATCGCTAAGAATCTTTTCGAAATGCGCCATAATATTCTGTCTATGCGTGGCCATATATTCGTAATCCACCACGACGGCTGAAAGGAGCTAAATTGAGGAGCTTTGATTTATTTTTAAAATGGGTCTTACCCAGAGAGGCATTGGCGCTGAGGAACGAGGAAAAGTCATTGGCCTTTACGGGCACTACAAAATGGAATTTTAGTCCACACATTAAAGACAAAACCAAGCACGATAACCTCATGTTGCCGGAAACACCGAAAGCCAACTGAAAAGTGAAAGCCAACAATACTTACGGGGCTGCCTTTTGTTTTTGAGGATATCAGAATGAAAGTAAAGCCAATTAAAATCCAGCGATTGTAACGCATTGAGGCGTGTGGAATTGAAAGGCACATGAAATATTTAATGGCCCGGAAAAGTCGGTGGAAAAGCTGCTGATTGACAGTTTGCGGTTAGGCGTCGACATCCATATCCATAGCCATATCGAGAGCCATATCCGTGTTCACATCAAATGCTCAGCAAATTGTTGCAGGTGTTCAATCAAGGATTCCAATTGAATTATTGTGTTTGCTGTGTTAACTTCGTTTATTCAATTATTAATTATATTTATGACATTGTTCATCAAAAATTGCGTGTAAGGTAATTACATTTTACAAACTTAAAGCTAGAAAAAATTGGAAGGGATCGGAACTATAGAGGAAAGGAGTCTAAACTATGTGTTGTTATGAAATTCACTTAGGTTAGGCTTGGGCTATATACTAACTTAGTTTTCTATGAGCATGTTAGTAGATTATATTGACTAAACGCACTAATCGCGTTTGTATGTGTGTATTATGCTCGTATGTATGTAGGTTTTCTTTGTGTATAAATTAGCTACACTTATTGACTAAAAGTACAATTCCAAAAATGCTTTTTAAATATAAATGCATACGATTTCGATTGTAATTCGTAATTGTATTCTAAGTTATATGTATGTATATTAATGTTAATACGAAAGTTGATTTATCATATAACTTTTTTGTATATATTTTTATATATATGTATGTATGTAAGTATTTATTTTTATTATACGTTGTGTTTGTATATAAATTTCGTGACTATCGCTACTTTTCAAAAGTTTTGGTTTTTTATGAAACGTATTTAATGTAGTGCGATTTTTCATTGGTGGCGCCATTTCCTTCACTGTCTCTCTCCCAAATCTTTGTCGAATCTTTCCCAAAATCATTCTATATTCCAACTATACAGTTGTATGCTCTCCACAATCGCCAGAATACTTGACGTAGCTAAATACTACAGATATTGGGATTTATGCTCAATTGCACACTTAATTCCTGGTCCAAACTCTCGACCGTTTATTAAACCCATTCATCCTGGGTTTACAATTTTCCTCATTCATTGAGAATCGCACTTAGACGCTCCTCGACGGCGACTTTGCGTGACTTCCACACAAACTCACAGACGGCTATGACACAGGCCACGCCCATGCCGCCCATTAGCACCACAAACACACCGCCCACATTGGCCAGTCCCAGCTCGTTGGCCGCCGATGATGACTTGGATGTTTCAACACGACACTTGCCACCGCCGCGTTTCTCCTTCCACCATTTGGTTTTCAGTATATGCAACTTGCCCTCCTCCTGTAACTTGAGTATGACGCTGTTGATGGCCGTGCGATACGGTGAGTCTACAAATCAAATAAGGAAATGCAATTGATCTAATTTGTATCATAGTTTTTATGGACGATTCAAACTTACTTGGCGGTGTGGCAATTCCATAGCTCTTGGTATCCAACATGCCGCCCACTTGGGTCAGCTCGCAATTCCTTTCGGTTACATATTCAATAGACGTGGACTCCATCAGGAAGGCATAGGAACCTTTGCCCTTGGCAACGCGCTCAACTCCTTCGCCATTGCTGGCCGTAAAGACAGATGGACGTGCTGATTCCATGAAGGACCACATGCGCTGATATGTCGAGATCTTAGAGTCCTGTAAAAAATATAAATCATAATATTATTTAAATATATTTTCTTTATTTAATTTATTGGATACAAAAGCTGTCACTATTAGTTAAATTAAAAATTTCAATTTCAATGATATTTTAGTTTAAAAATTATAGAATAATTAGAGTGAAAAATATTCTTGCTTATCATACCCTAAAGAAAGCCGCTGTGCTGCCACCTTTGAGCGCACCATACTTGATTCTTGTCTGTTTGGCCAAATCCTCGGCACTCTCGATTGGCGAATCCATGCGTTCCACGGTCAAAAAGGCAGCCAGATTGGCGGTGTACGAGGAGATCATGATGAGCGTAAAAAACCACCAGATGCCAGCAACCATGCGGGTGGAAAGTGCCCTTAAATTTTCAAAGATATTTGTAATTTATATCTTATAAAAAAAAACATCTTTACGAGGTTAAAGTCTAGTGACGAAAAAATTTCCATGCCCAAAAATTTCTGTTGTCAAATTTTGTTACAAATAAAATTAAATCTTACATATAAATTATTAAAAAAAAGTTTGGAAGTTTATTTTAAGAACTTCTGTACTCATTTTAAGTTCACGAGATTTTAATTTGAGTACAAGAGAACTTGATCAATATCTACAATACTTATTTCAAGATCTTAATTTTAGTACAAGAGAACTTGATTCAAGATCTACAATACATATTTTAAGAATTTTATGTTCTCATTTTAAGCTCACGGGATCTTAATTCGAGTACAAGAGAACTTGATTAAAAATCAAGAATACTTATTTCAATAATTTTATGAACTAATTTAAAGATCACGAGATCTTAATTCGAGTACAATTGAACTTGAATCAAGAACTACAATTAATAATACTATTAAGAATTCTTATTGTGGACTTTTAGAATTAAAAATATTTATATAAATTTTAATTTTTTAATATTTTACTTACTCAAGTTAATTAAATTTGTTTAGCCGACTGTTTAGAGTTGACAAAAAATAAATAAGGAATGGTGACTTACTTGGGCAGAAAGTCACAGCCCTGTTGCATCAGGGAACCAATGGCAAACCACATGCAGTTGAGCAAAGTAAACTGACTCTCGACTTTTTCGCCATGAGCATCGGTATAGGCAGGCCACTCATAGGGTGTGAATCTAACAAAGAAATTATAAAATACACATATATATTTAAGTCATCTTACGAATCCCACTTACTTAGCCAAGATGAAAAGCAAGACGGAAACACCCAAATATGCTGTGGCCATGTAGATCCAAACATCCAGCGATAAAGGCGACAGGAAGGAGAATAAATTTGGCGGCTGTTTGATGGGCTTGCGATAGAGTATAGAAACGCCCAGGTTCATAAATGGTGTGGTAAAGTCAACAGCTTGCTCTCGCTCAAATGTGATTGTGAGATCGGCAATGGCCAAATCAGCGCGCTGTTCCAACAACTCTCTTATCATGCCATTCCACTCGCTATACAAAGTAAAATATGTATGATAATGAAAATATTAATAATTTCAGAAACTTACCCAGTCATTTTATTGAGGCTTCCATAGCTGCCATCGGGCACCAGTTGAATTTTATAATTAAAGCCCAAGGATCTGGATATTTCATGTATAAGATCCACGGCATAACCTTCGAACTGATCGTTGCCAGTTAGAGGAACCGCCGATTCCTTGCGCATGCAGTAGGGATTGCTCTAAAAGAAGATGGTTAATTCCATGTAAAATATATTTATATGCAAATCTATACCCACCAATATGGTAGTCACCACTAAAGTTTTATTCTTCAAGTTTGCCTCAATCTCCTGCTGTTTCTGACTAAAAGTTCTGGTAAAATTAATGCCCTCGGGTAGCGTTGAATTCCAGGTGCCAATTTTGCGTATGCCGCCAGGTGTCAACTCCACAATATCCAGCATGAAATCAGTGCGAAAGCCTTGATGATCGAACTTGATAACATTGGTCAGTCCCTTCATTTCGACAATTTTCATGTAATTGATTAAACTGAAACCATGTTGCCAAGTGCTTTGACCATCACAACTGATCGGATGAATGTCGATCTGCTGTGAAGTGTCCAGATCATGTAAAGCTTTGGCAAACAGATGAACTGCATCGTACATCAGTGCTGTCTCGGAGCGTACGGTTGTCAGATTGGCCGACCGCAACATACCCTTCTCATCGATGCTCCACTGACGCACCACATCCGAAACGATCTTCTCGTTAATCAAACGAAATCCGGTTATATTTGTGCCACCATAACGAAACTCATCCAAATTAACTGTGTGCAGATCCAGAGATGTGACCAAATAGCTATGATAATCACTCATCATGCCAATCTGTTGGGCCTGCTTGAGCACCTCGTGAATCCGTTCCGTGGAGCAATCCAGCACAATATGCGCCTCGGCTGAGTTCTTAATCTGTTTCAGCAGTGGACTAGGAAATTATAGAAGAATACAAGTTAAGATTATAGCTGGAAAGCGAACCTTTTAAAATAAAATACTTACTTAAATTTGCATGCACTTTTTTGTACCACATCATTATTTTAAGACTTTGACTAAAAAATCATAAAATAATAAATTATAATTAAATCAAAAGCTAAAGCTAAATTTTAAAATGCATTAACAGTTTTTGGATTAAAACAACTTTTAATTGCTTAAAAAATCCAGAAAAGGTAAAGTAGCTGAGAAAATAAACTAAATTGTCTTTATTAAATTAAATAAAGCTTATTCAAAACCTTTTTAAAAAATGTTGTGTTTTATATTTAAGTTTCCTATAAGCATAACTTACCGATAATCTCCGCTATCACTTAGCTGGCGCACAGTTATTGGAAACGGTGTCATGCCGTGGGCTTTGAGCAGCTCCTGCAGTCGCACAATGCCATCGTTGTTCTCGTAGATAATGGTGAATGTCTTCCAGCCCCAATGCCGTACAATATCCACATAAGCCTGAGTTTAAACAGCCTGGAGTACAGTTGGCAACAAAACATAAACACAAAATGCAAACAAACCTTGGAGAGTGTATTAGGATGAGGATAAAGATTAACCAGACAACTTTCTCGTCTCAGGCGGTAGTCCCAGCGATTCTCCAAATGCGGTATCTAAATAAATGTAGTCATCTTTTAAGGCGATTCTCCCTTCACCCCCCATCTGTCCACCTTGCACTCACCTCCATGTTGTCACAGATGCTTTGCACATGACTCGCGGTATGTGAGGATTGTGGTCCAAAAATTGCAGCAACGCCAATGTTGAGTAAGCCGCAAACTGTAAGCCAAATAAATAAAAAGATAACTATATACTCGTATACTTGTATACGTAGAGGATTTTCGGTTGTGGCCCAACTTTTGCAGTGACTTGAGTCTTGAGTGGGATTTCTAAAAATTGTAGTGAAAATTATACATAAATCCCAAAAGAGCTGAAAAGTCTCAAATTGATTTTCATGTAATGCGCTTTGCGCTGCTCGCAATCGCAATCCGAATCCCAATTCACCAGATTATCTCGGCTGTAAGCCACGATTTGTGGCAGCCACAAATGAGCCCAAGTAGCAAGTACTCAGGAAGGTGCATTGTCGGTTTGTCTAGTTCCTATCTATATTTAATATGCACTTCAGAAAGACATAATTTCATTTTGCTTTTTGGCTTTGCCTTTTAGCATCGCATCCTTTGCCTCATCAAATTACGCTGCACGTGTAAGTACAGGTGCATATAACCACATACTCACACACACACACACACATACACTTATGTTTTCATGTGGGTGGTGGGTGGCAAATAAAGCACTCATGTGCATGTGTGAGTGTCTGTGTGTGTGTGTCCTTCCCAGCCGTTTACTGCCAACGTGCTGAAACGTATTTTACTTTGGCTTTCTCCAATGCGCCTCAAGGTATTTCTGGTCATGTGACTCTCCATGTGGTCACACCAGACTCCCTTTACGAACTATGTGTCTCATTTATCACAATCACACAGTTTTTTGGACAGTATTTTAGTGTTAACGTCGTTTGTCTTAGTTTACAAAACTTTCTAAATAAATTCAGATGTTTATCTTTTATTAGATTAACCCAAATTTTAGAGTTGCGCGATTCAAGGATTTTAAAAATTACATATGAGGTTAAAATACATAACTGACAGCTTATTAGCTTAAAGTTTGTAAAGTGCATTTTGCATTTCAATTCTTTAACTGATAAAAGCGTTTGTTTGATTTATAAAAATAGGATTTTAAAATAAAAATATTTTTAATAATTTATTTAATGTCAACTAAAGCGAATCGTCAATATGAAAAACTTAAATAAATGAAAACTATGTAAATTTATAATTATTTTAAAAATTATATTTTTTATTTATCAAAAACTAACAAAGAAACTTAAAAGACAAAAACTTGAATTAAACTTAAGTAAAGAATAATATTAAATTGAAAAACAACTTAACAGAAAATTAGATGATAATTTAAAAAACTAAAAATGAAAAACTCTAATTAATAATTGATAGAAATTTTGATCTTCAATGTTGTAAATGAAAAAGTAGAATAAAATTAAAGGGTAAAATTTAAAATTATTAAAAGCTGTCAGATAATTTTAATATTTCTTAATTACAGTTTTATTTGCATTAAGGTCAATTTTGCTTAATATTCATTTTCTTCATATTCAATAGAAATGCAAATTCTAAGGCAATTGTTGTAAACACAAAGGTATTATAATTATTAACCGACTTCAAATTGTGTGCGAATCAAATTAATGTCACAATTAAGCTCCAGGCTGTCGATTCCGTTGGCAAAGCATAATTTGATCATGATATTCAATTGAATTTGAATAGAAACAAAGACAAGAACAACAAGAAGCCAAACAATAAGAGCTTCATTGAGGTGTCAGGTGAATGTTTAGGTCCTTCCCCACCCCCACACACCCCTTGTGCTTACCCCGTTTGCCGGCATGGAAGCTGTCGTAAGGTGAAATGCGCTCTATTTGGGCCACAAGCTTGGAACGGGGCAAAATGGAGCGGTCGGCATTGATGCGATCAACAGCCTGGCGAAAGGCGAGCTCCTGATGGTCGTCCGAGGGATGAAAGAGTCCACCTGCGACAATAAATAAATGATTGAAAATATTATCTTGAGGAACATACTCGTATACGAATATCTGTAAGCAAATAATAAAGTTTTTCATATGATGGATTTCATGATTCGCGGTGACAGCAGCAAAACAAACAGCACTCAAACACAGTGACACAGATAAGGATACACACACGCGCGCTTTTGAATATGATGTGAAAAAAATCGATACGCGCGTAAAGATGCCATGGCAATTTATTAATGAATGTGACAAGAAAGTGTGTATTAACTTTACATTAGATTAAACTTTACAATGCTTTCGCCACTTACCAATTTTTATGATGTCGGGCAAAGCATTCGTTTTTTGCCAATAGACTGCTATTTGCAATATCAACAGCAACAGACACTTGAGCATCCCCAAATTGCCGACACTTGGATGCATTTTGTTTGCGACCGTGTTTCACTTAACAGTTTTTGTTTTTCTTTATTTTCGACTCACAAAATTTTAGTTGGGCTTTAGACTCGCGCTGACATTTTTACAAATTGTTTGTTTTTCACTTTTAATCGCTTATTAGTTTAGTATCGCTGATGTATCATCTTCCGAGATGAACCACCTACTGAGCCCAAAAAGACGATGTTCATTCTTTTAAGCGTGATGGTATTGTCCTGTTGCAGGCTCAATGCTGGTCTGAGGGTGGGTGGGTGGCAGGCATCCAAATGCCGGCTGACAGTTCAAACAGCTGCGCAATGAATGTGGATGCTGTGCTAACAGATAATTGGCGACTTATCGAATCGTTTTATTAAATGGCTACAAAGTTTGAGTGAGTGGCTCATCGAATTAATCAAAACATATTCATTCGTAAGCTCACTTGTCTCAGCTGGAAATTATTAAAATAGATTAAATTCTAGCATTTAAACTTGAAATTCAAAATAAAACCGACTCTGTTAATGTACCAGTTCTGTTAACGCAAATTTGAGAGCACTGTCAACTTGTTCTCGGAGCCAACGCTTCAAAACTGTGGCGCCACATTTTGTCTGCTTTGACGAAACATAAATTCGTCATTTTAAATAGCTAAATTGCCAACATCGAAGCGTGCAACTTAAATGAGTAATTATTTTTTAGCGCTTAGCAATAAATTAACCATTAAAAACCTTACTATGACTGCCACATGGTTCAAAACAGAAATAAAACTTCGAAGATACGAAGGAAAAAAAAAATTGAACTATATGAGCTACAATCAGGGACGTAGTTCGATCGCTTACTCTGATAACTAGTTCGGAACGATTCGAGTCAACCTAGGGATGTAAATTTGAGTGGAAACATCGATGTCAATGCTCATCGATGTTTTCAAAATTTAACATCGATGTTGGTCGAGCACTATCGAGCCGACCATCGATGGCATCGACTTGCACTATCTGATAGTTTGGGAACGATAGTATTTTTATGACGCACAACTCGAATCACTTAGATTAATGGCGCGCATTTGGTATCTTGCAACGTATGCTTTCGTGACACATTTAAGTTTTGTTTTTAATATGTATATATTTTTGTGAGCATGGACACAGACTATAGTCGAAAAATGTATAATGAAGAACTTTGGAACGGCATACATATGAAACGAGTCCGAGTAGCTATAGTATCAGTAGGCTGGACTTAAATAAGATTTAGTTCACTCGAGCTTTGGCTATTACAATAGCTTAAATTGCGATAAGATTCATTATTAGAGTAACGAATTTTAGTTTATTTTTATTATGCCTAAATTAATACCAATTTCAAATTATTAATTGGAATTGTTATAAAAAAAATTGATGAATTTTCGTCTCAAATTAACACACTATTGAAAACTATCGATAGTTATCGATGGTTTGAAAAATAATATCGCTGACTATCGATGCGTGCCGACTATCGATAGTTACATCCACCAGTCTACCTAGCACATAATGGCGCGCGTTGAATGGAGAAGCGTCGTTGCATTTATTTTTTCGTTTTGATTAACACATTGTTGTTGTATTATACCCTGCAAATTGTTTCAAATTTCAAATAGTAATTGTAAACTTAAATAAGTTGCTTCGCCTCAAAATGCCACCAAAACCAAGAGCAGCCCCGGCTAAAAAGGGCAAAAGCAAATTGTACGCCATGCCGGAGAAGATTAAGGAGGGAACTATTCTGAAAGATTTAGCGAAGGGACAATGGCGCATTGGACCTTCGATAGGTATTGGGGGCTTCGGTGAAATTTACGCGGCTTGCCGCAACGGCGAAAAGAACTACGACGCAGTGGTGAAATGCGTAAGTTGCTGATATTGAAAGTTATGTAGTCAAAATATGCAAATTGAAGTTTGTGTTTGTTGTTTGCAGGAGCCTCATGGAAACGGGCCACTGTTTGTGGAGATGCATTTCTATTTGCGCAACGCCAAACTAGATGACATCAAGACATTCAAAAAAGCACGCGGCCTCAAATCGCTGGGTATGCCGTACATTTTAGCCAATGGATCTGAGGACATCAACGGGCTGAAACATCGATTTATTGTGATGCCCCGCTATGGCAGTGATATATCCAAGTTCTTGGAGCAGAACGGCAATCGCTTGCCGGAGGGCACGGTCTATCGGCTGGCCATACAGATGCTGGACGTGTACCAGTTCATGCATGGCACTGGCTATGTCCACGCTGATCTCAAGGCGGCCAACATTTTGCTTGGTCTGGGAAAGGATGGCGGCTCTCAGGCTTATCTCGTGGATTTCGGTCTGGCCTCTCACTATGTGACTGGTGACTTTAAGCCGGATCCAAAGAAAATGCACAATGGAACCATCGAGTATACTTCGCGAGATGCTCATCTGGGTGTAGCCACAAGACGCTCAGATCTTGAAATTCTTGGCTATAATCTCATTGAATGGCTGGGCGTAGAGCTGCCCTGGGTTAAGGAGAAGCTGCTGGCAGTGCCGGCAAAGGTCCAAAAAGCCAAGGAGGCATTTATGGCAGATGTGAATGCAGCATTGAAGCCCCTCTTTCCCAAGGGCGTGCCGGCGTGCATCGGGGACTACATGAAGTACGTGGCCAAATTGGCGCACAATGAGGAGCCTGATTACGACAAGTGTCGCAGCCTCTTCACCAATGCTCTCAAGCAAATGAAAGTTGCCAATAGCGGTAATTTGGACTTTAAGCTAAAGCCGCAGAGCAGCAGCAATAACAATAATAACAGTCCACCAGCTAAAAAGCCAGTGGCAGCAGCACGTGGCAAGCCAAAGAAGAATGCATCGCTGGAGCTCGACTCCTCAAATGAAGTCATCGTTGACACCGATGAAGACGAGGAATGTGATGTTGCGTACACGCCGCGCAGACGGCTGGCAGCTGCCAAAGCATCGCCAGCTCGTCCTACTACTAAAGTCGATAAGGTGACGCCAGTGCGCAAGGCAGCGTCCAAGCCAGCCGCCAAGCCAGCTTCTGCATCGCCCAGGAAGCGTGAAGCGCCACAATCATCGTCACCACAGCGGGTTAGCCCGCAAAAGCGCGCCAAGTTGGACTCGAATGATACGCCGAAAGCACAAACTGGTGCTGGTGCCAAAATCAACTTCAGTCCAGCAATTTCACTCCGCGGCGGCAGAGCTGGCAAGACAGTCATCAATGATGATTTGACACCACAGCCGCGTTCCAACAAGACCTACGAGTTCAATTTCGAGTTGGACGTCAGCATGGATGCCAATGTCATTGTGAATGTAAAGCGCAAGAAGAAGGGAGGAACAGCAGCGGCCAGCAATGGCAGCGCTAGCACATCCTCTGCTGCTGCTGCGAGAACGCCATCATCGCAGAGCGTGCATACACCTAACAGGAGCTCGCCAGCGACTCGCGTTAATCTGCGCAAGGTAAATGCCGAGAACTCGGCAAGTTCGCCCGCCTCGAGCTCTGCACGGAGTCCACGCACGCCGGCAGTTACAGTGCGCAAATACAGGCATTAGCACACCATTTATTTCCACATGATTTTGATTCATTTAACTCATTTTTATAGTTATCCACAAATTGTTTCAATGTTTTTGATTATTGATACAGAATAAACGAATATTTTTCATACTTAAATGTATATTTATACAAGTTAATAAATACATTGAAGTACTATCATTATTTGTTCCTGCGCTTGCTGCTGCTCTCGTGGTGCTTGCTTTTGCTAGAACTTGATTTGGCATTCGAGCTGCCACGTCGGGAGGAGGAGGTGCTGCTGCTGTGTTTCTCTGGAGCGCTGATGGCACTTAATGCGGGTGCCACCGACTTTGTTGAACGCTCCTCCTTGTGGGACTTTGAGGATGACGAGGAGGAAGACTTGTGTCCATGTTTGCTGCTACTACTGCTGCTTGCATTTGTTGAGCTGCTGGCCTCCGGTTTGTAGAAGGGCGACGATGAGTTGGAGGAGGTGGAAGAACGTGACGAGGGCACCGATGATTTGGTTTTACTTGCCAGCGGCATTGGATCGTCGGGAATGACAACAGTGGGTGTGGATATGGCTGTACTAGCAGACGCTCGGCTAGTCGAGGGCTTGCTGCAGCAAGTGTCGCATTGCCAAATGTGCTCCTGGTCGTCGGCAGCCTCCTCGTTAGTAATGGGAGGCTTATGACACTCCTGGTGGTACAGGGCACCACAATTTGAGCACTCGATCAGTCGATTGGTTGCTGTAAACACAATTTCGCCACAAACGCAGCAGTTCAAGTCACCAAAATCGCCAGTGTCGCCGGTGTTAACAACACCATCATCTGAATCCGCGATGGTGTCGGGCGAGTTTGAGGGCTCCTTATCCGGCGAGTTGGTCAGATTGATAATTTCATCGGTTGCCATAGTCTGTGCCGGCGGTTGCGGTGTTGCACGGCCCGGAAAATTGGCCTCGTCGTCCATCATGCGCTGGCTCATGTTCTTTGATATCATCTTCTCCGGGCCATAGCGTATTTTAAGCGCCTCATCCAGCAACAGGCGAAGCTCAGCCGCAGAGCTTGGATTGCTTGAGTGCAGCAATTTGACTGCTTTCTTCAGCACCGGATCGACTTCTTGAGCAGCAGCCGCTGCTGCAGCAATATTAGCAGCCATTTTGAGCAATAAATAATGAGATTTTAATTTTAAATATCAAAATTCTTTCTTTTTTGTTCATAGTAGTTCTTTTAATCGGAACAAGTTCGATTGTACGATTCAATGAGCTAAATGAACGAACGCTGAACGAACCGTTTTTTCAGAACACAGCTGTTAACGGAACTTGTATTGGCCAACAGAAATTTGCAGCAGCCCTGATTTTGCTTCTTCTTCATCAATATACTGTTGCTGTTTTTGCATTTCCACAACGGCTCCGGTGCGGCGGCCGCTAACAGAGTTTTTAATCAATTTCGCCAAGTTGTAGAAGTGTATCGAATAGCTGCGGGCAATAATAAGACATTTGTGTGATTCATTGCGTGCGCTATATTTGTGTTAATCGTTCGTTGCATTCAACCGCGCGAATCAGATAAGGGCAAACGGTCTTTGAAAAATCGAAACACCACCAAGACTTGGCCAAGTCTAAATAAACAATACTCGACCGCAATAAACGACCATAACTGATAAGGCCTAAACAAGCTCAAAACCTAATGTGAAAACGGGCTAATCATTGCGAATAAGAAGAAACAATCATTACCTTTGTTCTACATTTTATTGGAATTTGCTGAAAAATATATTTATGCGGGACTTGAGATACTTCTAATCATGAGTAATGTACTGAGGAAAATAGGGATTTGTGGCGCCACAACGTCGTCGTCGTCGATGCTAGCCATTATTTTGCTTGCATTTATATGCAGTGCAAGCGCTGGGGATGACGCAAATCAGCTGGTAAGTGGTTGCCGGGGAGTGGGCGGGGGGGTGTTGGAGTTTTCTATTTGTTTGTTTTCGTTACCATGTTTGTCTGCCGTCAAGTTAACAGCTGTACAAAACATGTACTGCGCACTTGTTGCCATGTTAACGCGTAAAAGAAACAGCAATAGATTTTGACCAGCTAAATATGCATATGTGTATGTGTGTGTGTATAGGTGTGATTATAGCCTTTGTTGTATCTACAATGTAGATTCTATGTATTGGTAATAAATCAGTCAGACTGCCGAACAACAACAGCACAATCACACCTGTTAACGCTTAACAGCGCCTTAACAGTGGCAGTTATTTTTAAAGAGTTCTATTTCTTACAGATACTCTCATCAAAAGATTGCATGCTAACGGAACCCGTTTATGGCCATCAGTTTGACTTCAAGGGCTTGCAGTCCGACTTGGCGCATGTGGTAAAAAGCACAAGCAATGATATTTTTGAATTTAATGTATGCAGCAATCTGACCCACACCTGCAACAACGAGAGCAATGTGGCCGCCTGTTTCAAGAAGCAGGGCAAGGAGTATGTGCTGGGTAAGCGAAATATGATTCCCTTCGACAACAACAATGACAATCACATTTCATTATTTATTTATATTTTCCCTACTTACACAGGTCGCCAGCATGAGCTGCGCTACCGCAATGGTAAAATGTATCTGGAATATACGAGTGGAGCCAAGTGCGAAAACGGAACTACCAACTATCAGTTGATTGTGCGTCTCAGCTGCGACTATACGATTGATGTCAATCCACTGCATGTAACCCCTTATGTGCGTAAATTAATATATTTTTAGTTAGTTAAATTGTTTAATTAACTGTTCAATATTATGCAGGCTGATGACGCCTGCTCTTTTTATGTTGAATATGAGACACCGTTGGCCTGTCTTCCCATACCAGATGCCATGCAGTCCAACAGCTGTAGCGTGCGCTCCTCGAATAATGGCGACAGCTTTGATCTGATGCCATTGAGCGAAACGAACTATAGAACCACAAATCGACAAGGCAGTTTCTTTATAATCAACCTTTGCAAACCTGTGCTTTATGGCGAGAGTGCAATGTGTCCAGCCGGCAGCAGCATTTGTCTGTATGATCCAAAAGCAACGGACCTTAAAAAGCGGTGAGATTTATTTGATTTTTAGCAGTACCCAGAGCTAACTCTTTTAAATGTAATTACAGTTTCATCAACTTTGGCAGCGTTCAGTCGCAGCCTATTATAAAGGATGACCAACTGTTGCTGCGACACGAATCCTCGACGCCATGCGCGGGAAATACAAGTGCCAACTATACGAGCATTGTGTACTTCTACTGCGACAAGGATGTTAGGGTGTGTACTGCCTAGCATGGAGCAACAAGTGTACTACAAACTATGTATTTGCTTTCACAGAATCCACATCCGGAATTCATTGGTCAAGATGAAGACGGTTGCACCTATCGTTTCAGTTTCGTTACGCCGCTGGCCTGCAAAACGGACAAGCCCTGCTCGGCAATCACTTCGGGCAATGAGCTGTGAGTAGTAGACAGGCCAAAAGATATTTTCATGTAAGTAAATCGTTTGTTTCTGCCAACAGGCTGGATCTGAGTCCACTCAGTGCCCATGGACCGCACAAATTGACCAAGGATGGGAAGAACTATACAGTGGCTGTGTGTGCAAGTGCTGGGGATCCCTGCTTGCCGAAAGGTGGTAAGTCGGTCATTTGTTGTCTGCAATATTAATGAAGATTTTAAGTGCAGCCACAGCAGTTGTCGACGTTGCACGTATGACAACCTTGCCTCCACCTTGCCATGCTGCACGTCCATTTGGGCGTCCTGAAAAAGTGTAATTAAAATTTAACATCCGAGCCAGATATATTTAAGTGCGACAAAAGCAAAAAATGAACTTTAAGCTGAAAAAGATTCCATTTAAAGCACTTGAATTAATGCCAAACAAAGCAGGCAGTAAAAGTCTAAAAATATATGAAACCACTTTTTAAATTACGTAGTAGTTCCCTCAGTTTGAATATAAACTGAGCTTATCAATGCTCCCTTCTCATAAAATCGTTTGTGTGTTTATTTGTACGCGTTAAATGCAGGCAACGATGATTCACATTTGTGATGCGGTCATCACAAACATATTTACATAGTGTACGAGTATGTGCATATGCATACATACATATATGCTGTAAATATATACAAATGATGTGGAGGGCTCATGTGTCCAACAGAGTCTCTGCAAGTCTCCCCCTCGAATTAAAATTTTCTGTTGGAAATTAGAGCCGTGAGAGTGCGAATAATTGTGCTGAACGAAGTACGATTACTCTATTTACATTTTTCAAGATTATTTAAAAGTTTGGGATTATTTTAAATAATTGGTCTAAGGAATTTTGTTATATTTATTATTTTTGGATTTATTTTCTTGATAAATTTTGTTATACTTAAATACGTAATATGAAATAATGTTTAGATATTGCTCTTATGTTAATATAGGATATTACAACTGAAGATATGTCGTGGGAGTTTCTCTTGTATTTATTAATATGCCCAAAGTCGATGTGCAACTGCAGGCAACAACGGTAAATAGAAGCCATGTGAGCTGTTGGCATGGTAAACGTGCCTGGGCATATCCATGAAATATACAACGTCCCAGCACACACACACACATACGATTACACACAAATACACATAGAATGTGTGTCTGCATTGCTAGTTGACTGCAGACGCATTTCCGTTGGCGCGTCCTTTTTGGCTTGGTTGGCGGCTCTCTGTGGCTCGAAGCTCGCGGCACGTTAAAAACAGCAACAACAACAACGAGAACGAGTTAAAAGAGTTTCGAGCAACGAAATCATGGCCACCGCTGGGCCTAAACAAATAAATAAGCTCACTTGCTTTTGGCAACTGACATCGCTATCCGGGCCAGACACAGAGCTAGAGAATGGCTGACAATATTTGTAGGATAGTGGAGAGGGGGAGGAGTACTACACAAAAATTTCATTTGTTAAGCAAATAGCAGGACACGGTCACGCGAACAGAGCCGTGAACAGCGCATATGTATTTCTAATGCAACTCTCCCATTTCTATGGCGCCCAACTGACACAGACACTGACAGACGCCATATTGGTGAATGTTCATTCTGTTTTTGTTGTTTAACATATACCCTGTAGAGGGGAGAAGTATAAAGTGGGCATTTTAAATATATAATGATTTTATTTCATTTGTTTAAAAATCTCTCAAAAATGTTGGGATGTTTGCAGCCTTGCTTTTTATATTTCTTCCAATGAAATGCCAATATTACCTAAGTAAGAACTCTTCCTTAGTGTCATCCTATTTAGCTTTGTTCAATAGTCACTTCTAGTCTAGCATATTTATAGTAAATTTTTATATACTTGCTGTTGGCCATTTACGAGTAAGAATTCCATTGCATAGGCCAAACATTGGAATCAGTTTGTTGTCTCTACAATTTTGCTGCAGTTGCATTGAATTCCACATTTGATAGCACTTCCCATGCTTCCCTCTGACTGCAAGTTATGGCCATGCCTGTTGGGCCTGGCTAACAGCAATAAAATGTTGTTAATTGCTTATGCCACACACGTTTCGTCGTCATTTTATAACCGTGTAATTTGCATATCGCATTCGTATGTGTATTTTGTAATGGTATTTATAGAACTATGGGAATTGTATTGTGTCTAGTTTTATTTAGAAATTAGAGCAGCATGATGGACAACTGTAACAAAGCGCACGAATTTCATGGCTTAACACAGCGTTGGTCAACGGTGCGTATGATGTACATTCATACATATACAGAAAAATGCTGAAAGGCATTTGGAAATATAATCAAATAGCCTGGCAACGAGTTGAAACTGCCAAAAGCGATGCCAAACAAATGCAGCTGGACATCAGCAACAGCAACAACATGAACAATCAGGACAACAACAATCGGGACAACAACCAACTCCTTGAAATAGTTCGATAGATGTGTGTGTTTATTTGCCAGCGGCATTTGGTACACTTCAATGTTTATAATTTTCAATTTCTGTTTTTCGTATCCCTTCAACTTCACTTCTCTCGTCTCTCGTCTCTCGCCTCTCTCCTAGCCACATTTTATTTTGCTGTTGAGCATTTGTGTTGTTGGTCTGTCGGGCAGATTCAATTTAGAGACACGCCCCATTCCTGACACTTTGCCAGCAGCTGTTTTGCGCCAGGATGCGCCAGGATGTGCCAGCCAAGCATCCTAGCAGCAGCTACTAAATCGTTTATATATGTATTTGTTTTTTCCTCATCTTTTTGTTGTTAAGTTTGTTGTTGCTGTTGCAGCGCTGGCCAACGATTTGAGCCCTTTTCTTGACTGTTTTCTTATTGAAATTCAATTTGCTTGAGTTTCGTTTTTGCTCGCCTTCTTTTTTTTTGCTCTGCCAATCTTAATGTAGTACATACAAATACATAAATATAAAGAATACGAGGTGGGTTTGATGATTCTTGGGAATAAGTAGGAAAAGCAACTTTATTAATTATATTATAGTATTTTTTGCATTGAAACTTTATAGTGAAATATTTTGAAAATTATGCTTTTGTAACCATAATCTATTTTCAAAATAAAATTTCGCTTAAGTTAAAAGGACAAATCTTATTATTTGGAAAGTATAAACAAGTTAAGCCACCAAACAAAGTGAATTTATTTCCTTGAAAAAATATTTATTTTTCCAACTTGGACCATAACTTATCAGCCCACCCTCGAAAATTTTACTATATGTGCTCTTGTATACATATATTTTTGATGCTTATCAACGCCACAAACTTAACTTGCTTATCCCTTGTTATAGTTAACCCTTTCATGCAATTTAAACGATTTGAGCAATTTATTGTTTTTGCCCTGTGGCCACTCATTGTACGGAGTAATGTCCCCGAGGCACAGGACCTGAGATTGCATTGGAATTGAATTTGTGAGTGTTTTGTGGCACAATTTTTCGGTGTGTGGCAACAGATCAATCTCCTTGGCTAATCTCGTCACGGAAATGATTTCAGTGCCCCCATCCAGTGGAATTTATAAGTTGGTCAGTCTTTCTCAATTGCATGTTTCTGCAGGATATTCCCAGGACATGCTCACATTCTCCTATTTGCTTGCATATACATGAGTACTCGTATTGTCACGCAGCTGCAGAATTGTCATTTATCAATTTAGTTGACAGTCGATTTCTTTTCAAATACAACCAAAAAAATGAGAAGCATCCTCACATCAATTGACTTTTCTGTGTTCCATGTGGCTTCTGGCAATGGGGGGCAACCTGTGCGACTGTGCGACTGAATCAAAAAGCCAATGTTGTACAAGTTTGTGTTGTACGTAGTATTGTTGCTATTGTTGTTGTCCGTTTCCTGTTGTGGCATGTGCAATAAAGTAAAAAAATTGGCAAATAGAAATGGAGCCGCAGGGGGAAAGAGTGAGTGAGTGGAATTACCATATTCTAGTCAAATCACAATCACAAACCTGTCCACTGGACGAGCTCTTCAATCAAAATCAGATCAACTTGAATGATGCTCTTGCCGAGGGAAATGAAATTTGGTTGCAGTTACTCCAAAAGTTGAAGGAGAAATGCTTTGCCATCAACCTGGAAGCGGCTTAAATGTTTCTCCACACAAAGCTACCTATAAATATTAAATCTTTAAGTTAAGCTAGAGTTAAGCAGAGTGTTCTTTAAGTTGGGAAAGATTGATGTTTAGGCTGTGAGAGAGCTATGTACAATCAATCTTAATCAGCATCAGGAGTTGACTTTATCCAGCGATTATGTCTGTTTTAAGTGAGTCTATTTTTAATTTACTGGATAGTTAAATGTTGATTACAATCGAGGTCTTTGTTGAGATGGAAAACAGAAATAAATTTATCTGCAGCTAATTACAATAATTATTAAAAATATTATAGATTTGCTATTACTTTTATTTCCGTAAAGTATATTAAATACATTTGAAAAAGTTACCAACATTTCTTTATTAGATTCTCTATGCTTAAACATATAAAAATAAAATAGATACAATGACATCTATCGGGCTACAAGTGATTCCTTGTCCATACAATAACTCAACTAACTTTATACGATATGTGCTATATATCTACATGAGTATATAGCACACTGAATCCATTTGAATACGCTTTCAACTTGTCAAAAGTCGACAACAGTTGACAAAAGAAAAGCTAAAGAAAAAGCGCACGAGACTCGATGGAGCTGGAAAAACAAGAGCAACAATTAATTTCGATTTTGATCGTCTGATGGATGCTGTATTCGCGGCAACCGCTCCATTTGACAGCCGGGTAGCCAAAAGGGGGCGTGGCAGGTCGCGAAAGGGGCGCGCTGGTTTTGTCGTGTCATTTGTCGCCGCGTTTTTGTGAACATGTCTAACACTCACAGTGAACTTTTGAATGCTTGTGCACTTGCAGGCGCCTGCTATTTTCAGAATGGCCAGAGCTACGAGCTGGGCAACTTCAATTCACATTTGCGTTTCAATCAAAGCGACTCGCCGTATCTGCTGTACGAGGAGGGCACCAACTGCGGCTCGACTGGCAGGCGTTGGTCCACGAAAATCGAATTTGTTTGTGCGAACAATGCGACCAAGGACAATGGAGCAGCCAATGGCGGCAGCAGTAGCAGCAGCGGCAAAACTACCACGGATGCTGTGCAAATAATTGAGGACTCAAATTGTCAGTTGTTAATTCAATATCAGACGCCTCATGCCTGCCGGCAGCAGATTAGGTGCAAGGCAAAGGTCTATGTGGATTCCCCCGGTGCCAGCGGCAGCAACAGCGAAGAACTGGTTGACCTAACTCCGCTCATTAACGCCAACGAGAACTACGAGGCCCGTGTGGAGCTCAAATCGAAAGCGGCCCAAGAGCTGATGCCCAAGAACACAAAGGTGAGTTCGCCACGTTCTATAATGATTTCCCTAGGTGATAATTCGCATTAGGGATGGCTATCAGCAGGAAAATATAGTTATTGAACACGGAAAAAATATTACACAGAATATCGAAGAGAATACAATATAATACTTTATAAACAGTCTAGGTTATTCTCTTCAAAGCGAGTTCAACAAACATAGAAGTATACCTGTTAAGTTTCGATCAGAATTACTAAAAAATTAGATTATTTTTGGAAATAATCGTAGTTATCACTACTAGTTATAATCACTGTTAAACAATTTGTGATTATATAATGATTACGATTACAAAAAATCAGAAATAATCTAAAATTATTACAATTATTAAAAAATAATTAGAAGAAATCAAAAATAATCAAAAATAATCAGAAAAAAATCAAAAATCCGAATTCTCAAAAAGTTTATTTTTGATTATTTTTATTTTTTCTGATTATTATTGAATAATTGTAATAATTTTACATTATTTTTGATTTTTTGTAATCATAATCATTAAATAATTGGGCAAAGCCGAAACTAAAGCAACGAATACTATCTTTAAAAATCAAAGTTTCAAGTTTTCATAAAAGAAAGATATAGGTACACATATCGACTTAATCAATATTATTCACTTAAAAGATAAGAAGCTTTTCCGATCTTTAAAATAACATATAAATCTATTCAATTTTAGCTAGTTTTTTACTCTGTTAGATATGTTTTGAGACTTAAACATCGTTGCCTATGCTCATCTCTATTCAGCATCTAATTTGGTGTCCCTTTGTATCTTTGCAGTTCTTTTTGAATGTGTGCCGACCATTAGTGCCGAAATACCAATTAGGCTGCGCTGGCGGCTCAGGTGCTTGCATGGCCAATATGTCGAGTGCCGGGGCGCCCGAGGAGGAGCACGTAAGTAGCAGACAAAGCGGCTTAAAAGCTTAACTTTGTCGATTCAACGTAGTATATATACATGTATGTGTATTGAATGTGTGTGTGTGTGTTGGTGTATGATATACCTCGTAATTGGCAGCAATTCACAATCTCTTTTCCGCTCCCAGTTGAATATTTTTGGTGCTCATATATAAATAAGTTCATGGTAAATGCCTCAATTTGGGCTGTTAAGCCATTTGGCCAAGTGCCCAAAAATTGTGGCGCCATTCATGCATTAAATATGCTGCAAATCCAATTGCTAAGCCACTCCACTCCACACTGCCTCTCTTTACTCAGTGTCCATTGGGCGGTGAGTGACCAGTGGATTTGGTTACTTCATTAGGCCAACTCCCATATCCAACACTTTAGTCTCTTGCGCCGTTGACAACTGAAGAGCCGGCTGAGTTCAGTGTCTAAAAGTTGCCTAATGCCGCAGATTGTGAGAGTGCCCTGTTTCCCATCCCCCCCCCCCCCCCCCTATGTACACTGTGTGTGACTTTCCCCCCTCTCCTGCTGTGCCGCTGTCCGAGCTGTTGGTCCTGCGCTTAAATACTTAAGCCCACAAAAGTATGCAATGAAATTCGCTCAAAATGAGATTTCAGCTCATGCTACAAATTGGTCGCAAACATTGTCGGGTTTTCGTTGTTTGTTTTGAACGCGAATGTGAATGAGAATGTGAATGTGATAATTGCACACAAAATGCTTCCTTTTTGTTATCTGCAAGCGTTATTGAAATTGCCAAGAACTGCAAATTAACCAATTTAGATAAGTTTTATGGGGTTTGATTTCTTTAAGTTTTCCCTAACTAATATATTTGTGTTGAGCTTATGTCATGCATATGAAAATATACAATTTGAAAATTCAAGCTATTTTATTTTAATTTATATTTATATATTATTATTTTAACCGCAAAAAATATGAAATTATTTCGTATAAAAAATATATAAATTGGTGAAAATCGATTTAATTAACACGATTGATGGCCAAACAAATTATCAAGTTAAAGTACTTGAAAAACGCTTCTGCAAAAATCGAGTTGCCAATTTTTCTATTAACTTTTACATCACTAGCTATCAGTGTAAGCTTCTTCAATGTGCTTCTCACAGATAAATCTCTCCTATTTTTTTATTCCACACATAAAACTGTTTCCGCTTTGTCTCTCAATTTAAAGGCCGTAGGTCGGCATTTGTGGCATTGAGATGCTCTTATGCAATTATTATGTGAATTATAATGCTATCGCCGAGCCTGCGGCATGAAGTGCGTGTCCTGGGCCAAAGGCGTTGGGCCAACGTAGCTTTTATCACATGCCGGCAGCAAAAAAACATTGTTCAAGTTGTTAAAAAAAAGAATCACGTACGCGTTGAAAATAGCGGAACCATATGGTCGATGGGAAGGAGGGAGGAGGGAGTGGTGGGAGGGGAGGTGATATGCGAACGAAATATTTGTGAACGTAACGCAAGGCTAACAAACGTAACGTAAGAGAACATGACGCAAGGAAGGGACAGGGTAACTAAAAGAGAACGGAAGGAAATGGCAAAATGCGGCTATGGCGTTGACGTTGGTGTAAAAATACTACATGCACTCACACACACACACACACACACACACACTTAGGTGATGTACGTTTGCATATATAACTGTAACTAGTAGTAATCGTGCAAACTCGAGTGTGAAGGACCCTGTACTTTTTTAAAAATCAAACAAATTTGAGGTACAAATTTTTTGTTTGATTTTGACAAAGTTATGAAAATTCAAATTTATCTTAAAAATGAATTCATTTAAAAAAAAAATCAAAATATAGTATATCAAAAACGCATCTGCCAAAATCGATTTGTTGATTTTTCGATGTATTTTTACTTTAATAATTTTTTTATACTTGTATTACTTAATCGGCCCCCTGTAAGCTTTAAGTGTTGGGTCTAAAAACAGCTTTTAGCGGCCAACAGGCATCAGGAGCAGCAGGAGAAGGAGCAACACATCCCGCACTCCTATTTCTACCCATTCCATTTCATTCAACCCAATCCAATCCAATTCATGCCCGGCTTGGAGTTGTGTGCCGTAAGGGAAGATGTGTGTGCGTGTGTGTGTGTGTGTGTGTGTGTCCCATGCGACGTGCTGTGCAGAACATTTCCGGTTTGCGGTAGGACGACAGAGAGGGTGAAAGAGGGAGTGAAAGAGAGAGAGAGAGACAGAGAGAGAGAGAGAGAGAGAGAGGGGAGGACAACGATTGGGGCAAAGTGCCGTCGGCTTTGTTTGCATGCCGCTGGTCTAGAAATATCGTAGCCATGGTTATATATATTTTTCTAAAATTTATATTGCTTTATTTGGACAGAGAGAGAGAGAGAGAGAGAAGCAAAAAGAGAGAGTGAGAGAGCGAGAAAGTAAGAGGGAGTCGTTGGCGGCTGCTGTTGACATTTGCGCCACGTTTTGCATTTTGACAATGCTCCGTTTTCAGCGCATTTCGTGTGCGGAAACGGAAATGTGCTGCTAGCTGCTGAACGCACACTTGAGCGAACGTGCAACTTCTATGGCAACCCTACCCTCCACCCATACACACACTCACACACACCGACACACACACAGACACCCTTTTAATGCATTGACAGTTGTCAAATGTCGAATGCCGTTTGGCTTTCTTCTGATTTGCGCCAAGATATTCGTATTTTAATGTGCTGCCAGTTGCATATCCTTATCCTTATCCTTATCCTCATCCTCGCTCATATCCTTGAGCTGCAAGCTATTCATTGAATTGGCATATTTGACACTGCAACCCGATCGAAACTCGCGATTCGACAGCTCAGCTCATTGTCATGCGGCGTCGACTTGCTGCAAATTTGGCTGTGGCATGTGCCTGGCATCTCAACTGGCATCGCAACCTGCTAATGGGCAACTCAGGAATTCCAAAAATGCCAGAAAATTGCTTAGCAAACAGTCAAGTTTCCTTGAACTTCTTTTGGCATTTTTTAGAGACTCTTTCCACTTCATAAAATTATTTACTTCTATTATTATAAAAATATGCATTTGTTGAACATTTTAAATATTCTATTTTACAAATCGAATCTCAAATGCTTTGTTGTTGTCCTTTCCTTTCTTGTAAATAAAATTAGTAAAAGAAAAAAATCTTTCTATTCCTTTCTCTTAATTTCAAAATTTAGATTAGATTTTTTAATAATAGAAAAAAACCTATAAAATCAAAGAGATACTTAGTGGAAAGTTATTGTTATAAGATATTGTTATGCTATAATCTGGGACAAATTAAGCTCGTCCTTTGTTATGTGGATTCGTGGGCGTCTTTGTGGCTAGCCTGGGGACTGGCCTGAGTGTCGCCACAGGACATTTGATGCTCACGCATGTCGCTTCCCTCTTGAAGTCTCAATCCAAATGCTGAACTTGCACAAATCTTTATTGCTTTTCAACTAAAGCTTTTCCGCTTTGTTTTCGTCCTAACAAAGTTTCCTTCTTGGTCAAGTGTTTGGGACTGCAAAAGGATATCAACTACAATTCTAATGGAGAGCACGCTCTTATCAGTTCTTATCATTCCGCTTGATTTCCAGTCTTAGCTGTTTTTCCATTTCACATTTTCACATTTCATTTGAGAGCTGGACTTTTAATTAGAGCACAAAATCCGAACATGACTTAAACTTTCATTTTACGAGCAGTTTCGTTGTGAGCTGAGCTGAAACAACTTAGGAGATTGTTTTCTTTTATTTGTTGTTTATTATTTTTTTGTATTTTTTCAATAGAATTCTACTTGTACTTTTCTTTTCGTTTCTTTAAAAACTTGTTTATTTGTATCTGCAAACAATTAAGTTGCCTGCCTTCTGTTTGTTGTCGTTGCTTTGTTCAGTCAACGTTTCCTTGTCCTTACGAGCCAAAAGTTCACAAAACTTGAGCGAACTTGTAGGATAAACTACAGTTAAACGAACTCGACTGTGAAGACCCTGTAATTAGTCTCTCCAAAGGTGACTTGATATTTTAATTTAAAATAAAATAAATATTATTAATATAAAAATTTCTGTTGTAGGACTCGATATCTATTTACAAAGTCATTGAATATAAGAAACTTGATATGGATAAATAGGAATCCAATTACCAAATCTGACTTTAGGTCTTTTAATCAGTTGCTCGTAGAAATGGACAAAAATACTTAACATATTCTTAATATTAAGTCCAATACCTTTCTCATTCCTTAAGTACAGGGTCTAAAAATTAAAGAAGAAGAATAAAAAGCAGCAAACAAAAAAAGGAAAATATAAACAAGCGACCAGGAAACATAGACAAACAGCACTTGCTTGTGCTTGTACCAATGCGATAAGAAAGTTTTTCAATAAATTTTGGGAACAGCAAGTTACTCAAAAAAGTTGCCGTCTTCGGCTACAGCTACAGTTACCGTTAAGCTGATAAGCTGGCGCCAGTTGGTCCTTCCTGCTGTCCGCCTTCTATATATATATATAAGTATATGTATATTCCTCAACTATATCCAATGCTAATGAGGATTGCCTGTTGAAGGACATTGGATGCTTGTGCTTGTTTGCTGACGCCGCATTAGTTCAGATTTTGAGTTTTCAATGGATTTCCAATGGAGGAGCAGGCAGATAGAGAGAGGGAGAGTAAAGAGAGTGAAGAGAGGGGGAAAGAAACTGCTAGCTAGCAAAATGTGTGGCAATAAATAATAGAGAAAACTGCTTAAAGCTGCCTGAGCTGCATACGAAATGAGATGGCGCCGTCTGCCGCCAGTGGCTAATACGTTTAAGATGAGACGACAACATGTGCAACGTTTGCCGACATCGAAATCCACATCGCCATCGCCATTGCCATTGCCATTGCCATCGCCATCGATGTCGCCTGACCCGGGCATAAATCTTGTGGCACTCGAGCGCCATTGCATTTGCTCCACGTTGGACATTAAGCGCACGTCTCCAGTTGAATGGCCGACTGGACAGCTGGCCAACTGGCCAAATAGCTGGCTGACTGCCTGCTTCTTCTTCTTTATCTGCTACTGACAGTGTTTAAGCTGGTTGCCAATGGTGCCAACAACAATCTGCAGGAATAAGAGCAGCAATGGGAGCAAGTGGAGTAGCAAGAGACGGAGCTAGAAGAGTAGCAAGAGAAACAGTATGTAGAGCAGTAGGAGGAGAATCACTAGTAGAAAATGGAGTAGCAAGGAAGTCAACAGAGAGCAGCTGTTGGAGCTGCAGGAAAAGGAACAGGAGCACGAGGAAGAGGTGGAGCAACAGTGCCTGTTGCAATTGAAGCGCCATTGAACAGGCGACAAAAAGGTCGATCATTGGGCAATTTGCACAGCTAATGCCTTACTAAGGACAACGATTCCTTTTTTTGCCAGTGAGCATCAAAACTAAAGCAAGTGTCGTTATTGCTAAACAAACGATAAAGTTGCTTTAACAGTCGTTATAAAGGACAGTATCGACTTTGTTTACATTATCTAGGCTGATATTTTTTGAGGTTTTAATTTATTAATTTTTTGTTTTATCCTTAAAGTTTACTATACCCATTTATGACTACAAAGCGTTTAGCGCAACAAAAATATGTAATTTTTAAATTTTTTTAATTATTGCCAATGGATTAAGAAATTTTTTCCATTTATTATTTGAGCACTTCATTTCTAGTTTAAATATATTATTTCATCTATGATTTTTGTTAGTTTCATAGATGGCAAAGCATGTGAAAAAGAAGTTTTAAAAGAGCAGGCCATAATAAATCAGAAATAACTATACAGAAATATATATATTCGAACTTATTAGCAAAACTCGTTTAAATTTGCAAAAATTTCTGCTTTGCAGCAATCAATTTTCATATATCAATTTCTTCTTATCAGTCTTGTTAATTTAAAATCACATTTTTAAATTTTTGTTTTCAATTACTTTCTGTTGACTGCACACAGTTGACTTTAAATATAAAGTTCTCTCGACAATCGTTGCACTCTGTGCAGCGTTCCATCTTTGTCGGCTGACTATCGAAATCTTTGAAATGCCATCCATTTTGTCCAATTGTCGCTTGTGGCTGGCTGCATTGACTGTTCAGGGTTAAAGTGATCTAAAGGGGTCACGGGGTTACTGTCTGCCAGAGGCCATAGCCACAGCCATGGCCGTAGCCACAGCATTTGTCCATCCATTCGAATGGCGCTTATCGTTTTCGCGTCCCATCGGTCTTAACCTTCTTATCGATATGTGGGGCCACTCGAACGCATGTCCTGTCCTGTTGGTAAAGCGTGCTTCTAGCCACAACAACAACAACAACGACAGCAACAACAACGTCAACTTCAGACTGAAACGTGGCCATGATAGAGATTTCGAGTTATTTGCGGCAATCTCAGTCATAAAGTTGGACACGTGTTTGGTCACTCACAGAACGAACGAGTTATAGACATGCCACACATTCTTCTCCCCCCCTTTCTTCTATGTTTGCTTCTTCTTTCTCGCACACAATTTCACTCTTCCAATCTATTCATTTCAGAGCCTTGGCTTCCCATTGGCTGAGCTGACGGGCATCAATCGCACAGCCGCCGAACTGCTCTATCTGAAGGGAGATCCCTGTCCCACCGACAAGGCCATGAATCTGTCCACACGGATTCACTTCAGCTGCAATATGCGTGCAGGACGAGTAAGTACAGAGGGGCAAGGGCAGAAGGGGGTTATTCGTATGGCACAGTGCGTGTTGAACCTTGCATTATTTCATTTTCGTAGGGTCAACCTGTGCTGACTTCCATTGACGACTGCAACTACCATTTCGATTGGGACACGAGCGTCATTTGCCCGCCACACGAGTGCAGCTTCAGCGAGGATACATGCGAGATTGTCCAGGATGAGGCTGGCATGCGGTTCAACTTTAAGAATGCCTCCTTTGCCACTGACGGCAAAATTGAGGTGAGCTTGACAACTGCAATACATTGAGGTCTTCGACTTTTTACACTCAAAACATAATATTGAAAATTGCCCTAAAATTGCCCTAACTTTTAATTCGAAGAGGAAAATATTATTAAAATGATACAAATATTTTTTTCAGTCATAAGTTTTCTGTTTTTCTAATTCGTTTTGCTGCTTAGTGTTATTTTAAATTGCGTAAAATTGCCTTTTCAAAGCTTAATTTTTTCTTAGTAATCACGCTTAATAAATTCTGATCACTTTTTAAAAAACATTTCTCTAAAATTAAGAAAAGTGAATTTTAGCCCCTTTAAAGTGATTCACTGAGTTAAAGGGCTGAAAGCGAATTTAATAAGTAGCTGAATTTTATTTTACGATTTTTGAAGTGATCATTATTGTTTCTTTATTACCATAGATCGAGCATAAGAAGCAGAAGTTATTGCTCAACGTTTGTGGAACGCACCGCAAGGCCATGACGGACTATTCGCAGGATCTGGTGAATCTGTTCTTCACACACGATTTGCCCGGTTGCGGCAAGGAGGGTAAGTCCCGGCGGCAAACTTAAGACACTAATTCGATTTTCAAATTCGTCCACTTTTCGACTAACTTGAGGAGTTGTTGCTTGACGCTTGTCGGTTCCGCTTCCGCTTCCGTTTCCGCAACCGTTTCCGCTTGCACTTCCGCTGGCGCAACACGCGCATTTCCGGCCGCCATTTTTTTTGCTGGCCATTTTCTTTTTGGTGATACTTTGGCTTTTTGAGCTGCTCTCTCGGAAATTGACAAAATCGCATTAGAATTGGCGCACAGCCCAATGCACTTTTTTTTCGCTTATCTGTCAGACCTTCCACCACATCACTCCACAACTCCAACAATCCCCCTCCATTACGCTCTCCTTGAAATACTCAGCAAAGTATACCTCTTGACAATGTTTTTGTACCCTGTGCATGTGGTATATTGAGCTTGTTCGACTGTCTGTATAAAGAAATAGAAACTAAGAAAGTTAAGAGCTAGACATCTCAAGTTTAGTATACAGGCCAATCAGGCTTAGGATGAGAGAGTAATATTTGTAGTTCCAAGCGCATTTTTGCAGGGTATCTCGTAGTCGACTTCCTCTTTTTCTCTATTTTTTCGTTGCCTGCTTTTGGGCGCCAGTGCAACAACTGCGCCATTTTTCGCGCTGCGCTTGTCGCCATTTTCTCGTTTTTCCTCCTGTTTTTTCACGTTTCCCTTATGTTTTTTTTGCTCTTATCTAAAAGCCCTTTTTGTCGGCTCGCCGACTAAAACGTAAAATACTTGAAATTATCAAAATAGACGGTGAGAAAAAAATGCAGAGAAAAAAGAACGAAAATAATAAATAAAATTGTCGTCGAGATAATGCGGTAAAATAATTTTGCTGCAAATTTGAGGAACCTTTGCTTTTTTTTTTGTGTGACGGTTTTTAAATTTTGTATGCAACTTCGGCTGCTGTTGCTGCTGCATTCGAGCCATGAATATTTAAAGGCCCACACACAAAACAAAACAAAACAAGCAAAACAGTTTGAGCCCGGGCTTCTATCGGATGGCAATGAATTTTATTGGTACTAAAAAAAAAGTTAGCTATCAAATGGAACTTTTTGTTTAGCCTCGTATGTTATCTGGCCAATAAAAGTGACAATTTAATTATGACAATATTCTATCCTCACACATAACAATGTGAGAGTATTATAAAACTCAGTTTCGGGCTATTTTCGGGTCTACTGTGTGTGGTTGACAATCTGTAAGCGATCAGACAATTCTAATGTGCTTACTGACATGCAAAATGCAAACTGGATGAGTTTGGTAGATGTTGGGAGTTAAGCCCATAGCCCAAAGTTGAAATACAACAAACACACACACACACACACACACACATACACACAGTTGTCATGCTGCGCATTTGAACGACAAGAGCAGAAAAACAGCAGCCACAAAAGGCTAAAATCTCCTCACTTTTCCCCAGCCTGTTCCTTTGGTATTTATATCATGCGGCTTTTGTTGTCGACTCCAGTGATAATTATTTTTAGCTTTTATGTAATAACTTGGCAGCATAGCCCCATTTCTGTCACCCGTAGTTCTTGTGCCCTAGACGAGCTATGATAAGGATTCATTTAAGCTTTGTTTTAGTTGTTGTTGCTCTTGTTGTTGTTGTTGTTGTTGTGCTTGTTTCTCGGTCAATTAAAATAAAATGCCGCTTTGCTCTAGTAGAGCTTCTCTCTCTGGCTTTCATCATCAGCTTTTATTGGGGTCAAGTTTATATCGTAGACTGTGCTTTTATCTCTGCTAATTAAACCTTTCATTTTTGGTATTTTGCTAACCACAGAATCTGTTACATTTACTTCCACTTGCAGGCAAAATGAATGTACAGATGCGTTTGATTTGCAGCAACATAAACGAGAAATCCACAACCATCACAGAGGTAAGTAAAGAGTTTTCTAACAAAATAAATATTGCTTTTACAAACTGAATATATTTATGCCCCATGCGGATTTTCAAATGATTTTGTGGGAATAAAAAAGCCAAAGAAAATGAAATAAACTGAAGGAAAGCACAATATGTCTGATTAAAAAAGAAAAACAAAGGGTGGAACTTAAAAAAGGAAAAATATTTAGAGTAAAGCTATTAGAAAGAAATTAATAAAGTATTTTATTAATTATATTAGTAAAAAGTAGATTTGATTTTTGTGCGATTTTAGTTTTAAAATTTGTATGTCATTAAAAAGAATCAAAATCATAGCATTGAACCTCAAGGTTATTTATTCTTTCCAACAATTAAACAATGAATTTATACTCTTTATTAGTTTAATTAAAAGGTCACAGTCATTTGCTTTAATATTTGAAGTTCAAAAATATTTTAAGAACAGAAAATCGTTGAAATTTCATTTGGTAATCATGGCAATAAATAACTTGGTTTGCAGAGAATGTCGAGACAAGTTGTTAAGTATTGAGTTAGGGTTGGTTGGGGGTCGGTTAGGGGTCGTGTTAGAGTCGTTGGGAAAGAATTGTAGCATACATTTGTGCGCTGAGGAAAAAGCGCATTAAATTGACACACTTAGGAGACTGGAAGACGCAGTAAGGCGACAATCCTGAAGTGGATTTAACATACATTTCTTGCATGTGTGTGCAGTCCAAGGAGTTTCTTTAGTAAAGTCTGACGAGGACAGAGGGAATGGCAGGCGGGAAATGGGGTCTGTTTCAAAGTGAAAATGTGTAAGAAATATGCAGAAAAAGGCCGCACAAAACAATGTGGCAGGTGTCCTTTGTTATGCTTACCACTTGGCAAATCCGCTTTGCCAGCCATTTGTATTTGTTGTTGTCACTGTTATTGTTGTTGTTGCTGTTGTTGTTGTTGTTGCTGCTGTGTTGCGACTGCTGCTTTTCTGCTCTTTCAGCAAAAATGCTGCCTACCAACCTGTGCGGCTTTTGGTCTTTGCCACCCCATTTCTTTCTCAGCTTGTTCCCTTTTATTTGTGTGTTTTTTGTTGTATTCCTTGGTGGTGTCTGTTGCTTTTACATAGTTGTAGTCCTTGCTTTTAGCCGGCGGGCTTGCTATTGTTTTGGACAAGCCTTTGTTGTCTTAACAATCGCTGCTAAAAATGCACGTGCCTGACTTGTAACAGCGAAAACATGCTGTTGTCCCTTCTTTGGGTCTTGGCCTTTGCTCCTCCTTTGTCTTTGTCTTGGATCATAGATAACCCAGCGCATTTTAGCGCTTCTTCTCTTAGCTGACGCTTTTCCTTTTTTTAGTTTTGTAATTTATTTATGTTGCCCTTTTCTTTCACCATCATCATCAGCAGCAGCTGCTTTGCTTTGGCTCTTTTCTGGTTTATCAGTCACTTGCATTTCAATGCAGTCGCTGCTCTGATTATAATTCTAATTAGAGCAATATTAATCAGCAGTTAGTTAATTCTCGTTGCTCATAAACTTTCCCCTAGAAACTTGTAATTAGATTTGCTGAATCAATAATGAGAGATGGACTTTTCTTTAAGGCACATTCTCTCGCATCTGTGTTTGAAAATTAATTCAATTATCAATTTTGAGGCGAGTCTCGCGCGAAACCAATCTCTTAATTGATTTTGCTCTGTGTTTGCATTTTGCAACAATGCATCTACATGTACATACATATATATGATGGGAAACCGCATGTTCCAGCAAAATTGTCAATTTGCAGCACTTTGTAATTAGTGGTTTGTTCGACGCATGCAACTTTATTAGCCTGGTCCGAAGCACGCCAAAAATGTAGCAATTAGTGCCTGAGGTTTAACAAAACACACCTTTATCCACATGCACATTCACACAGCTACAGACCAACACCCATACACATACATATACACACAAACACACACATATATAAACACATAACCGTCGTAGTCCATTACGCACAAATTGCCAAAGGCGACGCCATCAGCAATTGAAAATATTTGCCTGTCCATTTTGTAGGTAGGCTCTCAGTTGTTTTTATATCCTGTACTCAGTAGATGCGTTAAATGGGGTATAATATAGTTGGGACCTGGTGTGCAATTCTCTTGGCAGCATACAGGGTATGTGTATTGCTTTCTGTTGAACTGTGAAAATATGGAAATTTTGTTGAATTGGTTTTGAAGTCAAGTGAATGTTAATCTGTTCTAAAATCTTTTCAGTCAGGTCTAACTATATAATATCTTAACGTTTTAAATTATCAAGCCACATTTATTAATTTTTCTATTTAAATTTTGAATTTAATTCTTGTTATTAAGCTATGTTTAAAAGAATGCGCCTTAGCTTAGAGTTTACAGACTACCTGTCAGTTGATTATACAGTGGCTCACAGCCTGTTTAAACCAGCACAAAAAGCAACTTTAATCAAAAGCTTCAATTACAACTAACTAAAATACAAACCTAATCAAAAGAATTTACAGAAAACTAAAGTAATGTCAACTAATAATTTGAAAATATTGAAAATATTCGAAAATTTTTTGAGTTTTTGTAAAAATAAACTTTTTCAACTTTTATCCTCGATTTTAAAAAAAATGCTGGGATGCCAAAAAATTCTTCAAACAATTTTAATAGTGTCTGAAGAAAAACATTTCCAAAATATTTTTGCTAGTATTTTTTATGATTTTCTGAAAATTGTTCCTTAAGCTACTTTTTGTATGAAATGATGGAAAAAGTTGTCAAAATGGTAATTTTTAACCATTTTCAAAAAATCACTATTAAAATTGTTTGAAGAATTTTTTAGCATACAAAAATATTGCTTATTGTGCTGGTTGAAATAAGCTGTTTATAAAATTTAAAAAAAAAAAAAAATTTTAAATTTCAGAAATTTAAATTTAAATATTTAAAATGACATTGTTTTGAATGTCTTACTTAAACGAATTTGCCTTAGTTTAAAGTTAACAGGATATCTGTCAGTTGATTATGATTAACTATATCCTTCTTAATTGCAGTTTTTCTGTAGCTTTTGTTATTGTTTTTGTTGTTGGTGCCCTGTTTGCGCTGGTTAAACAGCAAGGCGACTGCGACTGCGATGACGACGGCGATGGCGACGTTCTACTCTCAGTTTAGTTGTATTTGCTAGTAGTTAGTAGAGCTTGTTGCAACACTCGCACTCGCATGTGGCACAAACCAATTGACCCAAATTTAAACCCGTTCACAAATAGCTGCAAGCTGCTTTTAACCAGCGAACGTTGTCGCATTGGGTTTGTGAACCGAGTCAGGTCAGGGAATGGAAATGGAAAGGGAAATGGAAGTGGAAAGGGTAATAGGATGGGGCAGGGCATTTTGGGGGCAACTGGACACACACGCATGAGCTGCCACCAGAGTTACAGGCTATCAGCTACCAGCTACCAGATGTTGCAGTTGCGGAGTGTTTGTCTGATTGCCGTTAATTGCATTGCATTGCATTACACACTTCATGTAGGTGTTATTAATTCAATTTCTTCTTTGTCAAGCATACGTAATGGCATTTGGGTTCAAAGGGGGTTCTATTCTCTCTCTCTCCCTCTCTGCTGTCTGTCTCTCCATTGGCTATTTGATATACATTTCATGCTCAATTAACTAGAATATGCAACAAGTTGCAAGTTATACACGTTGGCTGCCAATTGAGGCGTGTTCTGTTGGACAATTATAAAATATACGTTGTGTACATGTTAGATGGAGTGAATGCCATTTCAGATAAGCTGCAAATTATAATTAAAATGTCTGTTTGGCTTAGCTGACACATGAAATTAATTAAGCAAGTTGTTAGCAATTTAATTTGTAATAGGTATTTATAACTTGGTTAGCTTTAGACTAAAATTGAACAAATAAACATGAAATTAATTAATTAATATCTACAACTTTGATTCGTACATGTGTTAGATATCGGCATCAGCGTGGACTGTTCAAGTTTGTTATACAGCACATCTAACAGAAAGAGTCTAGATCTTAAATTCTTATAATTAAATCTACATGCATCTTCCATCTATTTACTCTTTTAGCTTTTGTCTTCAGCTTGAGTTGTTTCAATAACTCATAAAAAATCTAAAGTGGAATTTCTACCTTCTAATATTTAATTATATGATATATAAATTGATAACTCTGTTAGCTTTCGTCACCAGCGTGAATTGTGGAAACAATTTAGACCACTTTTGAATCGCAATTGAATTTAGAGTCGTAATTCAAATAATTATATGATCTTTAATTTGCATTTTAAATAGCTTTCGTCACTAGCGTGACACACAAAACATTGCTTAGACCACTTTCTAGTCTAGAGTCAAACTTTTAATAGCCAACAAGATAATCTATACTATGTATCCAGATCTCTGTTGTGTTTCGCCACCAGCGTGAACTGTGAGAATTGCTTAGACCACACATGGTCTTAACTTCTAAACAATTTGGCGATAAACAACTGCAACACACACACACATACACAGATAAATGCACAGGCGACAGTTTTGTAGCTCTGTAGTTTTGTTATGTTTAGTTATTCCGCTTTTTGTTTTTTGTTTTTTTTTTTTGGGGCAGCTGGTGGCAGGAATTGGCAACAAAGGAAAACCGGCAGCGACGCTGTCGGAAAATTAGCGATTCAATGAAATGGGATTTTAAATGGCTGCAAACTTTTTAATGCGTCTACCGCTGTCCTGTGTCCTGAGTCCTGTGTGTCTGCAGTCCACGGTGTCCTCGACATGTTTTAGTTTAGTTTGTGTCTGGGGCGGCGCCACGGTCGGGTGCACGACCCGGGACGTCGACAAAGTTGGCCAACGCGAGTTTTTGCCACTTGCAGTTGCCAGTTGCCGGTTGCCAGTTGCCAGTTGCAGCCGCGGCAAAAAGTTTTTAAATTATGCGCACATTTGCAGCGCCTCGTTTCCCTGTCTCTGTCTCTCTCTCTCTCTCTCTCTCTTGGCGGAAATGGTCTTTGGCCGAAAGTGTTACACGCAGCGTGCAGCCGGACGGAAGACGTGCAATGGCCCTGGAGAGGGGCACGAGTTGCAAGTTGCAAGCAGTTGTTGCACCACAGTTTGCCGCCCTTTTGTAAATGCCGTTGGGCAAAGCACAGAGCACAGAGAACAGAACACACAGCTAGAGATACTGGCTTTTACTTGGGAATTTATGTATTTTACCAATATCAATTTATTTATTTATTTTCTTTTGCACTTAATGAAGAAACTTTCTAATTACTAAATTGTGGTCTTGTTTTTCCCTTTTCCTTTCCCTTTTGCGTTATGCCGTTTGCAGGACACGCAATGCAGTTTGCTTTATGTGCAACGCACGCCGAGCATCTGTCAGTTTCTGGGTCTGAGTGTGCCACGAAATGAAGGAAGCAGCAGCACCACCACCACCCCAGCAACTACGACTGGCACCACCTCCAGTACCAGTACCAGCACCACCACCAGCACCAGCACCAGTATAACGCCAACGGGTAAGCCAACAGAAGCAGCCACAACTGCAGCATCTCTACCAGCTTCAGTGCCGGCAGCTGTTCCCAGCCCAACGGCCTCCGTGGGCAGTAAGTCCAGCTAGCCAAAGTGACCTAAAGTCCCCTGTTTTTTTAATCTATCATCTTTCATTTGCCATAATTTTACAGCCATCATGGGAATTATTCTGTCGGTGACATTCTTTGTGGCATGCCTGGGAATGTTCGCCTTCTCGCCGGCCCGAAGGCAGCGCGTGCGGCGCCTCTTCCGACGCAGCAGCTCAGCGGTCCGCTATTCCAGGGTAATCCGTTAACGTCCGCACTATGCAAGGCTGCAATACTCCAAATTTGATTGAATTATTGGTTCACTTATTACATTGCTGCAATTAATATCGCTTTTGTTTATTATTGAGATTTCTAAATTTAATTTTAGTATTTTTGAAAATGAATTTAAAGAAGAATCATACATTGTAAATATATACTTATGCTTGAATGTACATTTAAAATATTTTATAAAGCTCTTTTTATTTACATACATTCATTCATATGTTCCCACGAACACAAATAATTATTTAAAATATGATTTTATTATTTTGTTGAAATGAAACTAAAATAAAATTATACATTTGATATTATATGTATGTATTTATTATTGAGATTTCTAAATTTAATTTTAGTATTTTTGAAAATGAATTTAAAGAAGAATCATACATTGTAAATATATACTTATGCTTGAATGTACATTTAAAATATTTTATAAAGCTCTTTTTATTTACATACATTCATTCATATGTTCCCACGAACACAAATAATTATTTAAAATATGATTTTATTATTTTGTTGAAATGAAACTAAAATAAAATTATACATTTGATATTATATGTACATATGCTTGAATTAACAAATATATCTACATATGTATGACAAAACTCATTTTCTCAACTGAACTTAATTGCGGCTCTGTGAGGTTTGGTTCAATTCCAGTTTGCAGCCTTGATGCTCAACAAATTTTATCAATCACTTTGTACTAATCGGATATTGGACATTTCAGGTGCAGTCGAACGAGGAGGCCAATCTACTACTAGAGCCGAATGGCGAGTTTACTGAGAGCGACGATGATATGCTGCTCTAGAAGAAAGGGTCAGAAGACATTCTCGATCCCAGGCTGTGGCCGGCAGTGGTGCGTACTGATTGCTATTCAAAAGTTAACCAAGAGACGTTAAGGAAACTATATAAAGACATGATTAATCCAAAAGTTTAGAACGTTCAACACCAAAGACAAAAAAAAACGCAACTGATTGTGAGCTAAAAACCTAATAAGTAGTAGAAAAGTAATGAAAATGTTTGAGGGAAATAATAATTATATTATACAATATTACATACTTATGTACAATACGTCTAAACGACAACAACGACAACTTACAAACCCAGTTAATGGAATTATAAATGTATATGCCTAAACAACTATATATATATATATATTATATATTTTATATACCTGCACTTCATATGTAAAGGCAAAAACCCCCTACCCAAAACTTATAGCTGCATATATGTACTTATAAACACATTGAAAATATGTAGTTAAAACCAAAGAATTGCAAAGGACAATTGCTTTTTGAACTCCAAAAGTATTTTCTCCAAATATCTTAAGAAATGCGTGGTTCTCTTTTTAAACTATATAACTCTATTTAACTATAAACCTCAGAATAGATATCTGCGATTTAATATTTGTATTTCATTTAAATTCGTTTATGTTTCGTGCTTGTTTGCAAATATTGTTTGCGTTTTATTTTTGTGTGATATGAGACTGGGCAAAATTTACTTAATTTTTGTTGTTTTCTTTTAAGCCAAACTATTTTTTAGTTTTTTAAGCCGTTTGTATAAACTATCCAATTTTAATAACTACAGAACTAAATGTACACCTATATATATGTATAAAGATTTTGAACAATAAAAACAAAATAAGAAAATTAATTTGAATGTCTTTTACTTACTCTTTTACCAGTTAGAATACAAGGTGAACAGAATTTGCAAGCGAATGTTCGACCAAACGTATATAGACCAATCGACCGTTTTATTTGAATTTTATTCCACATTTAACACAGGGTAATTTTTATTTATTTTAGATTATTTTCGTCTGATTTGCTCAATTAATAATAAAGTGTTCTCTTCTTAAAATATAAATAAAAACGAGTAGTCTTTTAAATTTTTAAAATATATTTTATTCATTGTATTTGTATACTTCACATACACAATTACATTCAATAATTGTATGTATTAGTAAATGAGTGTGTCTGCATAAATTTGTAGGTACCTTAGGTATTACTTTTCAGAGACATATATATGACATAGCTACTTATACGATATTTTAATGCTAATTACATAAGTATATGCTGCTTGATGTATGTATTTTTTCTAGATTATTGAAAGATGAAATGATGTAATTTATGCATAAAGTTGATATAGTGATGTAATATGTAGTAAATATGCCGTGTATGAAGTGCATACATCTGATAATATCGTCCTTATAAAGTTGTCATTAAATATATATTCTTTTTTAATAAGTTTTGGAAATATATAATGTTTCCATTTGTTCTATGTACAGGGGTATTTTTTGTATGAGTTGCGATTTGTTTTTTATGTTTTCTTGTCTTCAAATATTCAATTTCGTTTTGTTTTTCTGTTTCTATTACATTCAGTACACGGCACAGTTTATATGCTACTATTTGGATACGTCATATGTATGTATATTGCATGTGCATTACTCAATATCTTATAACGATAATAGATTGTACAAAATAAAGCTCAATTTGTTCAAAAGTTAAGTAAAACTTGAGATTCGTGCAAGAAAACAAAAAAACAATATTTTTCTTCAAAACTAATAAAAGTAATTCAATTGTGATATTTCTTGAAGCTTCGCGTGCGGTGATCTAAATATATAAAATAATTACAATTATCGTATGGATAATAGGTAGAATAAATGTACAAATAATTACGAGGCTTATAGTTATCTTACATACAGTATAAGTAAATAACACTAAACAGAATGATAAGCTCTTAAATACGAGTAGCTTAAATTCTTACAATTTTGTTTGTTGCTTTCTTTTCTATTCAATTGTAATATGTTTCTCGATTTCGTTATTTTTTTTTTTTTTAATTTTTTTATGTCAACAAAGGCCACATGAAATATTGAAAATTGAAAAATTTTCACCAATTTAGTGCATGGGATTTACCAGCAGAAATTGCCGAATGCATTTCTAGTTAAAACTATACGCTATAGAATGTTGCTAGACGCGGTTACATTCACACACTCACACACACACACAATCACATACATACACTCATTCATACTGTTACATAGCAATGAATATGAGTGCAATTTGAGTTGTATTTTGTTTTTTTTTTGATACAAAAATGTTGTCTAGGCTTTATACATTCAGCTGGAATTGGAATTGGTCAGAGCGCGAGTGAATAAAGAGTGATGGATGCCTACTCAATGAAACAAGAGCTCCTCGTCGGGCTCCAGCTCCAGTTTATGCCAGTTCTATACGTCACTTTGTTTGGCATTCGTGTTGATGATGAAGGCGCCGTTGATGTGTCCATTGCCATGATGATGATGGGCCTTGCCGTTGGGCGCATACAGATTCGATAGGCCGTTGGTGCCATTGCCAATCATGATGGCCGTGTGCGGTGTGCTGCCATTTAATTTGGCCACCAACGGATTCTTGGTGGTTTCAGCGGGCGGTGTGGTCAATGCGGGTGACGCCGGCGTTGGCTTGATTAATTCCAGCTTGTCATCCGGATAACGTTTCAGCAACCGTTTGATCAAATTGCTCGAGCTTCGGGTGGGACCACGATGCGGCATCGCATAGATTAGTCTGTCCCAGAACCAGGGATCACCCCACTCGATATAGGTGTTCATCGTGAGGTACGCCTTCAGTTCATCGTCCAGCATCTTGTGCTCACCAATGTCCGAGTAGATGATGACAATGACACGCGAGACGCCATCGTTCAACGCCGCCCTGTGGGCTGCCCGGAATTCCATGCGCGCCCAGTCGGACTCGATAAAATTCGAGCTGAGCACAATGATGGTACGCCGTGAGTCCGCAACAGATCTAATAATGTTCTCGGGTATGAAGCCGCCAACTAACCAATCTCGTCCGTGCAGACAGAGCTTAAACTTCTTGTTGCCATGCTCCAGTTTCGGCACCAGATGATTCTCAATGAAGCTCTGATCCTTCTGCGAGTACGAAATGAATGCATCGAATTTGCGATCCTTGTCAATGTCCTCCTGGTTGACCCAGCACATGCACAAGTTGCGCGAGAAGAGCCAAATCTTGATCTCGTCCTGATATTTGTAGTAGACAGCCGCAGTGATGCCAACCAGGAAACCCGTCAACGAGATGATCACAACCATGGCAATGAGCAGACTCGTCGGCTGCGGACACAGGTCCGATTTGTTGAGATCCATCAGGCGTGTGGGCATCTCGGCATCACTGCAATAGATGTCCTCCTCATCCAGAACTCGATCCTTCTTAGACTTGGCAAACTGCAACAGATCCCTGGCATCGCAATCGCAGATCCAAGGATTCTGCGAGAGACGCAACTGAAGCGCGGTGAAATTCAAATAACTGAATTCGGTGGCATTGAGATGCATCAACTGATTGCGTTGCACGTCCAGATACGTCAGATTCCTGGGCAACTGGGAGACATCCAGTTGGGTCAAGTTATTGCCAGCCAAGTAAAGACTCGTCACACTCTCATAGCCTGTGGCATTGTTGTCCGGCAGCTTGAGCAGCGTATTGTTCTCCACATAGAGCTCCAACTTTTCGAGACTCGGCGGCAGACGTGGCAGCTTTGGAATCTTTGTGAAGTCACTGTTGGAGCAATTGATGATCAACGTTAGGTCGAAGGTGCGCACAAAGCATTCACAATTGAACGGACAGCGTCTCTGCAGTGGATCCTCCTCCTGATCGAATTTACAGAGCAGCTCCTGAGGTTTCACCAAGCTTATTGGACGACTCTCCAGATTTTTGGGTGCTTGGCAAACCAATCGATTTGTGTCGATTATCAAATGCCTGGCATAATCCGGTCGGAGATCTCCACGCACAATCTGAAGGAAGCGAACCAGGCTGCAGTCACACACCAGAGGATTGTCATTGAGATCCACATGAACTGTCTTCACACCATGCACAAAATTCAATCCCTTCTCCGGCTGCTGTAAACCCGTTTTCGTGTAGAACTGCACGCTGTTAATCTGATTGTGGGTCACATTGACGGTCAGATCAAATTTGGACACAAAGTCCAGACCGGAGTAATCCAAGTCAGTCAAATTGTTGTAGCTCAAATCGATCTCCTCGAGCTCGGGCATCGCATACTTCCAATCGCTAAAGATCATCATCACTGAGTTGTTCCTCAAGTTGAGGGTGGTCAGATTCCTGAGCGGACTAAACGGAGATCCTCCCTCTGTGATCATATATTCCTGCAGATCGATGCGATTGTTGGCCATGTTCAGCTGTCGCAGCAAAGGATTCCCGATAAAGGCCTGGCTCCTGATGGTTACCAGCTGATTATCGTTAACTCGCAGCGTCTTCAGGTTGCTCAGTTTGCTAAAAAGTTTGCTGGAAGGGAGAAAAAAAAAGTAAACATTTAAAGTTCTGAAAATTGTAATAAACTTAAAATAAAGTAAATAAATACATAGGTGGTCAAATGAATCCTGAAATTCTTGTAGCTTTAAATGTGGTCAATTTCTTTCTAAAAGTTTTCAAAGTTACTTCAAAAGCAGTTTGTGTTTGCAACTTACGTGGAAATTTCAGTCAACTGATTCTCGGCCAGATTCAAGTTCTCCAACTTCGTCAAATGGGCAAAGATGTCATCGGGCAGACGAGTCAAGCGATTCTTATGCAAATCCAGATTCACAAGATTCTTCTGATGATCCAACAGATGGGCGGGCAGTGTGTCCAGCAGATTTTCGTCGAGTGAAATGTTGATGAGTGCATTTGAATTCTCAATGAGATCGGAGGGCAATTCTTCCAGATCACAGCGCAGATAGAGATTGCGTAGCTCTGGGAGGTTGGCGAAGAGACGCGATGGCAGCATTGGCAATGCCGCTCGATTGTTCTGCAGCTTCACCTGCTGCAGCTTGAGATTGTGCTGGAAGAGACCCTTGGGCAGAGAGCCAAAGCTGTTGCCATTCAAATTGATCTCCGTCAAGTTGGTGAGCAGGGCGAAGACATCGTGTCGCAGCTGGACAATGCCATTATTATGCAGATCAATGTCTCTGACGGAGGAGGCGCCCTCGAAGTCGTGCTTGCTGAGATTGTGCAGCTGATTGCTCCACAGATTCAGATGCATCAGCTTGTGCAGATCGTGGAAGATGCCGCGCGGCAGCTGCTTCAGATTATTGCTGCCCAGTTCGAGGAACTCCAAGTTGCCCATGTCGGCCAGCAACTTAGCCGGCAACTCGACCAGATTCGCCGCTCGCATGTCCAACCAGTTCAAGTGATGCATGTCCCGGAATAAGTCCTCTGGAATGTAGAACAACTGACGGGCGGCGAATCGCAGACGTTGCAAGTTCTGCAAACGCTCCAAATGCGTTCGCGTCACATTCATGCCCAGATCGTTGCCCTCGAAGAACAGCACCTTGGCATTCATGATGCCCAAGTGATCCATCAGCCCCGCTATAGGAGTGTGCGAGGGCAGCGGACAGCGTCGGATCTGCACCGTCTTAATGCTGCCAATATTCAACTGGGGCATCTGTTTGTACTCCGACGAGTTCGTCACATTGCATTCGATCAGCACTGTCGAGCCGGGCTGAATGGTAATCTTGAACTTGGGATTGAAGCTCTTGCTGGGACAACTGATGTGGTATTCGGAGACCAACACGGCGCATTCACACGACGACATGTTGAGGTCCGTGCAATCGTCCCGCTCAAAGTCCGCCTCGCCCAGCTGCCAGCTGACCACCTGGAGCAGCACCAGCAGCAGCACAGACGGCGCCGCCGAGCTGAATCCTCGCATCCTGAGACGCATCCTTTTATCGTCTGCAAATAAATGAAAAAGTTTCCATTTACAATTAATATATTTGTTAACCATTTTATACGTATTAATATTTAGAAGTTAAAAAGAAAAAAACTATTTTTAGTACTGTAATGTATTACCAACATTTTAATCATTGAAATCAATTATGTAGTCTCTAAAGAAAAGAATCTATAATAACTTAGGGTACACTTTAAAAATTTTATTCTATTTAAAATTATTTATTAATATTATTATTAGTTATCAGATTAAATGGTTTTCAAACATAGCATTACTTTGCATAATGAATAAAGTACTTAATGCTCTCTGTGCTGAGTATTAAAAAGAAACTTTACAACGCATAAAGCTACAGTTCATTAAGCATACGCCGTGTATGCCAAAAGTAGAGAGAGAAATTTAAATGAAACTGTGGCAGCAATGTGATGGACACAATGGTCTTGAAGCGAAAAACGGATGCAGAAAGAAAAGGCAAATGACACGTGTGGAAAACACGTGGAGCGACGTCAGATGACGGTACAAATGAAGTGGTCATTTGGTGGGAGGGAGTTGGGGAGGGGAGGGAAACCAACTCCCCACTCAACCACACGCATCCATCTCTGTGCTCCCTTTGGTACAGAGAGAAAGCCATGTTGCATTACATGTCGGTGGGACACACCTCGAAACTCCCTCAACTCAGGGAGAGGGCGACAGAACGACAGGGCGACAGGACGACAGGATTCCTTCTCCTATGTCGTTCTACCGACGCGTCGACTCTTTGGCAACTCTGTGGCGTAATTACGGTCAGGGAGTGCATAAAATGTTGTAAAATGTTTGGCTATTCTTCCTGTGGGTCGTGTGTGGTGCGTTGAGGCGGTTTGAGGTGGGTTGAGGTCCTTCAGGAGGTGCAGGTGCACTTCATGGGCTTTGTGCATTTAATGAATTTGTCATGCACTCGAGTTTGTACTTAAAGCTTTAACAGAATTTGAGGCGTCCGTCAAGGACCTTATCCTGCCCAACAATTAAATTGTGCCCATTACAAAGATTTTTGAATGGAATTCAATTAAAAGTTTCGCTTGCTTTTCCACTTGTCACTGGGCATTGTGGGAAGGAAGGGAGGGAGGGAGGTAGAAGTCTTAGCTGCATCTCTTGTGACTCCCATAAATTTGTTGCCGCCTGACAGCTGCTTTTGAATGAAATTTTGATAAGGCAATTTAATTATGCGCGCTGTAATTTGATTTTCAATTTCGGTGACTTTTTGCTTTGAGCCATCATCAGCGTCCGCTGGGCCGACAATTTACTTGGCATTTACTTTTAATTAGACCACAACAATGAATGCTGGGCGCCATTGGCAATCCAAATAATTATACATATATTGGATTTCCTTTTTGGATTGCATTAGCCGCGCTTCGCTACCTTTTTGGATAATTGATAAGCATTAACGACGCGACGCTTGAAGCGAGAGATCATTAAAGCCATTAGATTAAAACAGAGTGAGGTGAGTTCAATACAATTAATACGACTTTAAGCTATTTTTACAGTAGTCTTGCATTTGGTATTTAAATGTAGCTTTGAGTTTTTGCAATTGCCTGCAGGGCTTATCAATGAATCGCATCAAAGTACATATCAGCTACTTATTTGCTGATTTGCCATGGCAATTGCCAGCAAATACATTAGCTGAAAGCGTTAACACGAAATCAGTTTTGAGTGTGTATTTGTGCATTGAGTATACGACCCAATGTACAGTCAATTCGATACCCAAGCGCCGTGTGCCAAATCCAAATCCATTTAAATCTCAACACCTGTCTGTGCAACTATGAGAAAGTCTATATGTTTATGCAAGGATCCAACAACTAAACGTCTCTCGTCTTGCTGCTCTTGACTGTTTGTGTAGCCAACTTCAATTTCGCATAAAACTTTAAGCACTTTTCGCCCGTTGGCGGCCAAGTTAACCGTGCAACAACGGTTCTGTGTTGGGATAACATTTCCTTCTGTCTTCCATCTTCTTCATTCCTCATTTCTCTCTCTCTCTCTCTCTCTCTTTGGCCACAAGGCGCTGTGTTGGCTTTTAAATTTAGCTTGGCTTATCTAAACAGGCTACGTTTGCCACACCAGGCTAGTTCTTCTTCTTCTTGTTCTTGCCCTTGTTGTTTTGCAAAAGATTTTAAACATTTATATTCACTTAAGAAAATTACTTTTAGCTTTTATGCTACGCTGGCCGTGTAAATAACTTGCACTGGCCAAGAGGTAGAGAGAGTGAAAGAGAGAGAGAGAGAGAGAGAGAGATGTTTCCACTGCTTTGCATTGATATGCTCTGGCGACTGTTTATGCAATCCAATCTAAGCATCTCTTCTCGTTGACAAGTTTCTCGAAAAATGTCCATTCAATTGGCAGGCGAGTTGAGGCGGCTCAAATGAGAAACAGAAGCAGCAACAACAACAATGAGCACAATATTTAATGAGGCCTGAGCTTAGCAATTTTCTTCTAGGTCTGTGTGCGAGGGTCAGTGCTGTCGATTTGGCCTTTTAATCGGGTAGATTTGTACTTTATAAAATGTCGTAAATGCTGTAAAAAATATTGAACATCCCATATTCGAAAATCTATCATGTTTTTTCTTCCCCAAGAAAGAGAAAGACCAATATAAATTAAATCTATGCTTTCAAGAAAACTTGTTAGTCCATCCATAATTTTTTTTATCCATTTTCTACCCCTGTTTTGGCTGGTTTGTCTTGTTATTCTGGCATCACTGTCTCCGTATTTGAAATTGAAAGCATACTTTCGGGCATGCAATTAACTCCGAGTGCGATTGCAGATGGCCTCAGTTCGACCGGTCAGGAAAGGGGGGGTAAAGGAAATGAGAGGGGGATGCTATCGGCACCTAATTCCAGCCTGTCTGGCAATTAAAAATAATTGTTAATTTTGAACGTCGCACACACGACACTGGAAAATTATAAAATCATATGAGCTGGAGCCTATTTTCTGTTCCTTTTAATTCTCCTTCCTTCGGTTGGCTCGCATTTGTCTGCTTTAATTAGACACACACATCCCCTACATACTTTTATACCTACATACTTTCATACCTACATACATGTAGGTATTTCCACCGCTTCGAGTCGTTAATAAAGGTTCACGAACACACACACACACACACTCACAGTATGTCGGTAGAGTGCGCATTTTTGCACTCACGTGCTCTTTTCCGGTATGTAACGGTACTAAATTCATTAGGCACACTAAATTACAACCGCAGCGCCTGATGAGAGTTTCTGCGGGGGGTAAAGAGGTCGGTAGAGCAAGGCATAGGGGCTGTCGTGCCAGTTGACGCCAGAGGTTTTCGCCTTGCAGAGACTTTGGATTTTTATTGCTGCCGTTCTAAAAAGTGCTTCAATGTACGCCTTTACAGTTATACTACACACACACACACACACACCTGCTCATACACACTTAGTATATCTATATAAATGTGTGTGTGCCTATTAAATAGTCGCACCGCCCGCAGCGCGCCTTGGAAAATTGGCTTTCGCATGCCTGCGGTGCGCTTTATTACTGCAAGTAACACCACCGCCAACAACAACAACAACAACAACAATTAAAAACGCTGTAGACGAGTCCACGACTTTGTGTTACCCGTTACTCTAGTTATATATATTTTATATAATAATTATAATTATAATTTATCTAAAAATTAAAAGTGCCAATAGTATAAAAGTTGCTGCATACTTTTAGACGCTCGCGTTGCTTGAGAACTTAAAGCAGCCATAACTATCGTTAGATTTATCTGATTTCGATGCAGCATTATATCTCTAAGCTCAGAATTGGCGGGACCGGAAACGAGCGTATTTGATTACTCTAGATGTTTATGTGCACGTCAAAAAGTATATATTTGTTTGGGTCTGCCTCTTCTCCCTGTTATATAAGTTGCAACAAAAGCAGTATACCCCTTAGCACTCTACGAATGACGGGTATAATAAATGTACTGACAACAGTAACAACAATGAGTTTGGCATTTCAGGCATGGCATTAAATGCTTAAATATTTCTAAGCGCTTTGACAGTTGGATTAAAGCAAAAAGTGTTTTAATGCCGCTCGTCGTTTTAATGACGTTGACATTTCTGTGCCCAATTGCGTTCCACTGAATTTCCCAATTTTCCAATTTAACAAATTCATCTAGTCGTGCCTTTAAGCCCCGAAGAAGTATACTTGAGAATATTGTACGACAGACTTAACGCATTCATCAATCAAGATGACTAATTACCACAATTGTTGGCGTGCAATACCAAAAGCAGCTCGTTGAAGTTGCACACTCACACACACACACACATTCATACGAATACATACATTTGTTGCACTTGTATTGAATATCTCAAGAAAAACGAGAAAAGCAAATAAACTACAACTTGTTTAATAATTTCTTATTAAAAACTTTGGAAACCAAGCAAAAATAATAAAACACTTGTACAAGCTCTAACAGTACACCCCCATACATACTCATACCCACTTCCACACACACATAACAACTACACACAGTCTACACACGCCTTAGCCACGTCTCTGGCAAGTTTTCAGTTGCTGACCAACTGCTCTTTGCTCTGCTTGTGGTTTTGTATCTTTCCTTCGTGTGTTGTGTGTGCGAGTGTGTGTGCGTGTTGTTGTTGCGTTTGGCAAAAGATTTCAATACTTTGGAAACTTTCAGGCAGTTGTGAGCCAATGTTTATGGCGCCCAACGTGGTTTACAACAATTCTCCGGCAAACACATGCCCCCGAAAATTGTGTACACAGAAGTGCCAAACTGGCAGCTGGGACATGTTTATATACAGCATCAGCTGAGAGCTGAGTGTTGAAATGTGAGAACAGGGGGTACACCGAGAGGGGGGAGGTGGGGCACACAAGTACTAGTTTATTGGTATTGCTAGCTGAAGTCTTGAGCAAATAGTAACTGCGATTGCTTATTGCTTTCCACAGGACATGAACATGGCAATCTATGCAGTTTTCAATATTGCGAAAAAAGGTCCAGTGATTTCACTAAATATTGAGAAACTTGAATAGTCTGAAATATATTACGGAAAAGCCAAAATAAATAAGTAGCAGGGTATTTAATTACATGGAATTTAATTACAAAATTAGAAGAAGATAATTTTCTTGTCATAGATTGGTAAAACTAAGTATTTTGGCATAACATTTTAAAGTTTTGGAAATTATATTACAAAACACATGTTCTTATTAAGTTTTTATTGAATATTTCTTAAAATAAAATACATTTCCTGGCAATTTACAATCAAATCAAAATATAGTACACTAGCTAGTTTGACATGATTACATAACAGATCAATATATATACATATATAGTAATTATCATAAGTAGGACTCTGTCTGACAACAATTAAAGATAATTAACAATTAATTAGCTGGATTTTGTTTTATCAATATTATGGCCAGAGGCAAGTCTAATTGCCACTAATTACAACAAGAAGGCACAAAAACAAAGAAATTTAATCAGCTTTTGCCTAATGTATTTATGAGTGGGCATGGCCAACTACTTGGCTTATAAATTCTGTAGAATTAAACACATAAATACTGCGAGTATACATACATATACGAGTTTGCGTTTGAATCTAGAACTTGCCTGCTGCTCAAACCGTTCTCGACTTGTTCTCAGAGATTCGCTGCTGTTGTAATCGGAGTCTTCAACACACAAAAGCAACGACTAAAAATAACTACAAGCTGATTACGCAGTAACGCCTCCAAGTTCAAGACTTGCAAGTTGCAACAGCTTCAGCTTCAGCTTCAGTTGCTGCGGTTGGGCGAAGCGTTCGTGTGGAAAACAGAAGAGATACGAGAAGAGAGAAGAGGGGAGTAGAAAAGACGTTGCAGAGTGCATTGAATTCTCATAATAGAGTTGGCAATATCTGTGTGTTGCATAATTACCCTGCCATTTTGGTAAACAGGGTAATATCAAGTGCATTAGTTAGCTCGTTAAACTCTACCCAAAGAGGAAGTTAAAAACTTGACAATCTTTAATTTTGTGCGTGTGAATTTGATTGAATATTCTCTTTTGCTCAAGACATTTACATTACATTTAATTTATAATATATTTTTTTTATATATATACTTTTGTATCTTTTAATGGTAACTCGCTAAGTTACAAGTAAAATCTATAGGTTTATCTTTCATATCTCAATTAATAGGGTATTTTTGGTCTCGTTTTTGACATTTGCATGTTGTACCTTAACTAGTTTTTCATTATAATTATTTGAGATGCGCCAGTTGTTAATGAGAGCTGATGATGCTGATGCAGATGCAGTTGCAGTTTACCAGGCATCTAATGAGCTGTGCAAATCCAAGAGCCCCAACTTCAAAGGCAGCGACAAATGCATGAGATACTCGGATCCCATGCCACACTCATTACTCTAACCAGCTGACGGGCAAAGACGCAAGACAGAGTTGAAGGGGAAACTTGCTAAAAAAACACGCTGAAAGCAAAGATGAGCGGCAAGAGTTCAAGTTGCATGCAACTAAGCAGATGCAAGAAAAAAACTAAAACTAAAAATAAAGAAGGGGGTTAAGACCTGATTTGCGTATGGCTCGCAAACGAAGGGCTTTTCAGCTGAAAGGCAGCGCATTGTCTGTGGCAAAAAGAAAGGCGCTGCCTGTGTTTTCACAAGAGAAAGACACCAAGGCGGAGTAAGAGCAAGAGAGAGAGAGAGAGAGAGAGAGCGAGAGGTTGACTGAGTGTGAGCAGTCACAAAGTGAAAGGCTTTGTAATGTCATTTGTCTGTTAATCATGTTGTCTTCTATAAGTTTTTGCAAAGTTTCTGCATAATGCGCCCGTGCCGAAGACAAACCAAAGAAAGAACTTGTTGAGCCCTCAACTTAAAGGGCAAGCCAAGAGAAAGAGCAATCAGAGTCGGGCATGGACACGGACACGGGAGCTGGGCACAGCTCGAGGCACACTTTGTCTCGTGTGCGTGACGCATTCAAGTTAAATGGGCTTCCATAGATATTGTTGTTGTTGTTGCTGCTGATGTTGTTATTATTATTACGAGTATTGTTGTCCGCAAAGCGGTTAAGACTGACCGCCTGTTGTTTGCCCAGCTCAGCCTCTAACCGAAGTCACCTCAAATGGACACTCTGCGGTCGCCTCTTGTCGTGCTATCATCCTCCTCATCAGCCAGCTCTTGTTGCCTTGCCTTGTCTTGTCTTGTTTTGTCTTGTTTGGTTTTTGGTGGCAGCGCAAACATTTAACGAAAATTGATTTCCACTTTCAATGTGCCGACAATCCACTTGCCACTTGCCACACGCTACTTGCCACTTGCCAATCGCCACTCGTCAGTCAAGTGCAGCGCAAGCTAAGGCCAAAGTTTTGGCCAGCTTTTGATTTGTGCAACTTTTAGTTGAATAATCTGAGGCAACTTTAGTTAAAAAGCTTTGATTGATTGATTGAAAAAAATTTAGCTTCACTTATGATATAAAACCACTTTAAGAGCTTTAGCTAAATAATCTTAAACAATTTCATCATGCATTGATTAAACACAATTAAGTCGATTAAACACAATATGCGTTTAAAGCTTTACCAAGTAGCTTTTATTTTCTTCCAAGTGCTTTTCAACTGAATTTGTTTAATTTAGAATTTATGAGCTTAGAAAAAGTTTCTTCAAGTAGTTTTTACTCTAAGCACTTTGATTGTTGTATCTTTATTTACTTTCTCACGATGATGTATGATTTTTTCATTTACTTTCCATCTTTGCCTATGAGTATGAACTAATGTCTATTGCTCCATCTTCGTCATGTCCGCTCAGTGTTAACTCCAAGTTAACCCCCATCTATAGCAGAGTTGCTGAGGAATTACTTGGCCATTTCCTTGGGCGTCTGTTGCCATTTACTCTAACCACTACCAGACTTGCAACGTTTCCTTTTATGAACTTCAGCTCTTATTCTATTCACTCCTCTCTCTCTCTCGCTCTTTGCTTAAGCAGCTTAGTAAATTTATGTGAAACTTCCTCGCATACGCACACACACTCATACACTTCATACACTCACTCAGGCACACTTCGAGTCATTCACATAAATAAACAACTTGAAAAGGCAACGATGGCAGCTGGCAGCTAAATAGAAATAAAATAATAGACCTGCTTGCATAGTGGACACGTCTTCAAATGAAAATGTCGCCCATTGGCTTTAACAGTTTATTATGCAAGTGTAACCTCTCCCTCTCTCGCCTAAAGGCTAAAGTATTACTCTAGTACTCCAGCACTCGTATTGTAAATAATACAGCGTAATGCCCAACCTGCCAAGTGTGGCCGGAGAAGAACTTGGCCTGATTGCCAAGGGACGCACAACGCGTACACTTCAATTACGATTGCCAAGCAACAGCCAAGACGATGACAAGGCCAAAGACGAAGACAAAGATGATGGAGACGAAGACGAAGACGAAGAATGAGACGAAGACGAAGACGAAGACCAAGACGACAACGATGACTTTGCGAATGCCGCCTCTGGCATAGCGCTGTCTTCAATCTTCTGGGACTGGTTCTACAACTACTTAATTTTGTCGTGGCCACAGCACTGGGCATAAGACGCATTCAAGCTGCCTCACTGCGTTCTTGGCGTTCTTTCTTATGCTTTCTTGAGATCTGAGTTCTGTTCATTCTGTACATTTATACCCTGTAAACAGAGCATGAGTTTGAAGAGTTTTATAAAAGTTTATTCAATTTTGTATCCTTCTATAAATTGTATTCTTTCTTTTGCCATTGTTCTGATAATTTTTAAAACTATATCCCTATAAACTACATATCTATACAGTCGACATCTTAAACCTACTTATTGGATATCTCTCCAGTCGACTACTCAATTACTTCTGTTTTTCATTTGCTTTGTGTGCCATTGTCCAATGCTCGGCCCTCATAATTTGCGCTTTGTTTTATTGCACGAGTTGCATGCTGCTTAATTCGCGGACACCAAGCATTGTATTGTTGTATAGTATTGTCCAGCAAAAAAAAAAGCACATACATATACATTTACAGATGGTACAGACCCGTAGTTCTTATTGTTAAAATGTGAGTCACGTTTAAAGTTTCGCGTTCTGCGCCCAGCAGAGGGACCATAAATGGGGTTTGCTTTACAACGTCTTCCTTGAAAGTCTCTGGGCCCCATTTATAGCGCTAATTGTGAGCATTTTGTAGCGCTTGTTATTTAGAATTGTGCACGACTTTCTTGTTGTTGTTGTTGTTCTCGCTGTTGTTCTCGTTGTTGTTGCGGCTTCTTTGGGGCCATGAAAACTGACAACAATTTTGGCATCTGTTAAAGTGCCATTAGTAATTTTGGACAGGGGCCAATGGCCAATTGGCATTTTATTGCCTCAATACAGCATGGATTCTATTAAGCCAGGATTATTTCCCGATTGATGCGATACTTTACTCAATTTCAACATGTTTAATTATATAAAATCTGTAGCAATCCCTTGAAATAAAAGCTTCTTTCACACATTTAAATACCCTGTAGCAAATGTTAATGAAGGGAATTTGAGTTAGCTTAAGCAAAAGCCAAAGTAATTATGAATATATAAATTTACGGACAGTTGATAAAATAATATGAAATATTAAGTGCATTTTGTTAAATTTGTAGCTTTAATTTATAGTTGAATACATGTGATATTATTTATAGGATAACACCTCTTTTATCATTTCCTAGGCGAACACAAGTTGTAGAATATTTAAATTGCCAATATGATGCAATATGTATGTATGTGTTGCCATGGATTATTTGTGCATATTTGCGCTGATTGCGACCTGCGGCGGATATTTAAGCAACACATACGCACAGACAAAAACACACATACACACACTCACACATATGTAAAAGCAACCGCTTCCGGTTATTTATTCTCTACTAACACCGCCAAACAACCAAACAGTAAAACTTCAATTCAATAGATAGGAAAAAATGTGAAAAATAATATGTGATTTGAAAACAATGGAAATCATTCATTTTTTCTTTGTTTATTAATATTTTTCTATTTTATGAAAATATTTGAGCTTATTGAAAACTGAAAAATGCACATGAATTTCATTGAAAAGGTTTTGTTCATTAATCTGTATACGAGTAGTTAGATTTGTGTTTTTTTCTGTTTGTTTCCTTAAGTCTTTATTGTTCGATTTGGTGGTATTAAAAATGCATAAATATGTACAGGCTGTGAATTATCTGCATATTGTATTCTTGTTCGCATACGATCTGTTGAAATGCGCGCTACGTATTTATACAGACATTAACATTTATCATTGATGGGACGCTGCTTAACATATCGCACAGTTGCCACAGTGGCACGGATGTTGCAACCGCAGCTGCAGAGGCGATAAATAAAGATTAAAATCTCTGAAATGTGCACAAAAGTGGCTGGCACTTCATTTCAATTTATGTATTTATATTGTATATATGCATGAGTATACATATACATATACATATACATACGTACTTATTATGTATACGCATAGGCCGTTTGCCGTGGCTGCAAACAAAGGATAAATCAAAAATCGTTGCATACTTTATGGCGTGCCCCGCGATGGGGCATACAATAAGCGAAGCGCCATGTTTCAATCGCAAATGATTTAAGCCGCCAAGTCGTCAGCCAGTAAAAAGTGAAGTTATTTAAAATAAAGTAAAAGAAGGAAAAGAAGTAAATACCAAATTCCCAATGGCATTCTGTATACGCACTGTGGTGTATATTGAAATTCACAGCGTGCGTTGTGATTTTCCTTGTTTCGTTTTTCACTTTTTATTATGTACTGTACGTCACGGCATTCACTTTTGTCACGCTTTTCGCTCCTTTTTTATAGCCATTAAATCAGGGGGCAAATAAAAGAAAGTAAATAAAAAGAAGTTGTAACCTTCGTTGGAACGGAAGTGTTGTATGGCCTTTGGGCTCAAATGAAATGCTGAAATGTTGTCATAAAAATGCGAAAATTCGTAAAGTGCACTTTATGCGAAAAACGCCTCGACGCTCGTGCCACAATTTTCAATGAAATGGAAATGTATTGACGAAACGCCACCACACAATGTTGATGAATGTTGATGACAAGAACTGTGCAATATCATGCGTTAGAAATCCAAAGGATAATTATGTATGTTAAAAGACTTTTACTTGAAGCATTAAGTGCCATACATAAAAAGGATACCATTAGCTCTTGCTACAAAGCATTTTTTTTCAGTGTGGCAACTGTTTAAATTTTAATAAGAGTTTGCTTGACATGCGTTCATCAGGCAATGGCCTTTTAATTACATTTTAATATTCGGGCCACAGAAATTGCAATAACGTTATAATCGCAGGCATACTATGCCCGTATAGTATAAGCCAACACACAATTTGGCCTAATTGGTTGCCACAACCTTCTGGTGGCATGTGGCAGTTGTTGTTGCTGTTGCTGTCGCTGCTGGTGACACATTTGAAAGGTCGAAACAGAAATTTAGTTTATTCTAAATACGCATGAATATTTTGGAAATGCATAATAAAAAGCAATAAACAAAAAACCACACACACTAACAAATACTCATATATATATATAAATATATATGTATACACACACGCATATAGTTGTTAAACACATCAGTTGCAGGATCCGCTAGTGCTCGTTTTGCTCCTGTTGCCACCAACAGTTGCATTAATTAGTTATTTACCCCGTTTTGGGGACAAGTGCATGTAGGGCGGAAAGGGAGGGGAAAGAGACCCTTCCCCGTTGCGTGTTGTAACTATTTCATATGCAAATGTAAATTTAATGAGTCGTTGAAGCTGCTGTTCCTGGTCATTGGTGTTAATGTTGCGTGTGTGTGTTTATATGTGTATGCGCATATTTGATGGCAAATATTTTGTTAATTTTTAATTTTAATTGCAGTCGCTTGTTTGTAATTTTTGCATAATTGTGCGTGGGCGCGAAATGCGACCTCACATTTGCTGACAGTCGGCAATTAAATTATAATATTTATTGGATTGTTAGTCGAAAAATATACATATACATATTCGTATTCGTATATCGAGAACTGAAGAGAGTGCAAATGAAATTTAAATTCACATTTTATTGTGCGTGAATAAATACAATTATTTATGCAATGCGAAATAAATTTAATTATTTATGCATTAAATACGCATAAAATCAAATGATTGCAAACCGAAACGAAGTTTGGTCTGTCTTTGAATTCTACTGGTAATGCATTTCAAAGTGACTGTGGCAAATGTAATTGCAACTCTTTTCACTCTTACTCCCCCTCTCTTTCCTTATCACTATCTCTATATATCTCTGCTCTTTCCATTCCTCTTTATTTTGGTAGTGCCATCAACATAGCTGCTGAAATTCAATTAAGTGGGCGTCTTTCACTGCACAACAATCAACATACAACAACAATACACTACACAACACAGCACAACACAACATACACATACACATACACATGAGTGCTGACCAGTTGTTCGGTTGGCTTTTAACTTTTAAATATTATATTCCGCATACCCTGTAAATATAAAAAGTGCCTTAAAGTTAAATTGAAAGCACTATTTTTTTTTTAATATTTATTTTAAATACTTAACTTTGTATATTATATGCATATGTATAATGGGTATGTACTAGTCGATCAATAGATTTTTCAGCTCTTTTTACATGTTTCTCGCCGGCCCTATGCGATTTTAATTAAATTCTTCTCTTTGAGCCGCAGGATCGCACTTGACGCATAATTTGTCTAGCAGTTGAGTGTTGTCTTTTTTTTTACAGTTTTTTATCTGTGTTGCAGCAATGCCAGTTACGAGTTGCTTTTGGGGCACGCAAATGTGTTGCATGCCACAGGCGGTATGTGCACTGTGTTTGTGTTTGGGTTTGTGTTTGTACACTATACCAAAGAATATAAATTGTTGTGCATGTTTATCTCACCAATGCAGCAAAGAAGAATGAACCATTTTTGCTTCATTTTGTTTGCATCCCACACACACATGTATACGTGTGTACATACAAATATATGTATACATGCATAAACAATATAGCAGCCCACAAACCATCCGCAAAAAAAAAACCAAAATGAAATATAAAATGGTTTTGAGAGGGAACATTTTTTTGGTATATGATGAACAAATATGAAAATAAAATTTAGTATATAGTACTTCCAAGTTTTGTGTGGTGCGTGACAGTGAGTGATAAAAGTTATGATCTCTTTGGGGAACTCATTGCGTAATTTATAGCTCTTGTCTACGCTTAGATACCTTATGCAAAATATGTTTAAGGAGTGTGTGAAACACTTACATATTAGAGGTTAACTCATTTCTATATAATATGCAATATAAAATGCATACTAGTGGGATAAGTTCAATTAACTTAAATTAATAGTACATTTATATACTGAATCATACTATATCTTGATAATGTATATAACTTATGTATTATTCTTATTTATTATGCGTGATTTCTCGGCAATTTCTGACTTAATTTTTGAATTCTAATCACTTTCCCTCTCTCACATCTTTTTTCATAATATCTTAGATATTTGTAAAGCCTGTCTACAATACTACAACAACAACTTAAGAGTATCTGTTGACTGCAATACTATAGAAAATATAAAATAATTAAATGCTGCATTGTTCAGAGTAGAGTTCGCAGAGCCACAATCATTGCTTGTTTAAGTTGTTTTAATTTATGCATTTAAGTACTCGTATTTATTTATCTGTGTTTTAAATATATTTTTCTTTCCATTTTTTCTCGTATTCTTGCTAAACAATCAATAATTGTTGTTTTTCATGCATATTAAGTGGTAGCAGAGATAATATTTATGTTAACTTACCTTTTCTGCTTTTATATTCTTTATCCCTTTACTTTTTCCCTTTTATGTGTTTGTTTTGTTCCGTTTTTTTGTGTTCTACTGCAGCGCGTTGTACATTTTTAATGTATTTTTAAGCAATTTACTGGAAAGAGAGAGAAAAGGAAATAAAAAAAGCGTGAAAAATATGCAAAATAGTCTAGAAAAAAGAGTTACATAAAGAATAAATATATTCGTACAACATTGCGATTCTCTAGAGAAGATGTATGTAGATGGAGGCATCTTATTAACATTTCAAATGAGCTACTGCAGCACACAGAATGTCTCCCAGCGACTTTTCAACTTTGCCACTTTTGAGCTAGAAGTGGTTACAACACATATACATATATGTACATGTGTCTACGTGTGTGAGTGTTGGCTTTATTATAGCACTAATTATGTCATACATATGCAAAAGTGGCAAACAAGGCGTCGACGGGACGAAATCCCCTCTCAAGTGTGTATACATGACACGCTCGTGTAAGCCACTTAAATTTTAACGCATACCTAATGTCTATTCATGAGTTCCCTCTCCATCCATCTCCTCTTTTTATTCGTTCTATATGTGCGTTTAATTTAATTAAGCTCACTGCTACTTAGCATTGCATGGCCATGCATCTGAAAAACCATTTGCAAGTCAAGTGTGTGTTCTCTACAGGCAACCTTGCCACACCCACACACACAACCTAAGGCTGCAACATGGGGCAATTTGAGTGGAGCTGAGCAAAGATAGGATAGAAAGGAATGGGTTAAGTTAAGGATGCCACTTGGCATCAACCACAGCAACAAGATGGCAAAGTAATTCGTCAAGTGCAAGAAAAACGATCTAAATTCTGCATGGATTCCAACTTTGTGTTTTCCAGAGATGTATGCGTAGATCAACTTAAATTTAAATCTATCTACATTTGTTTGTTGTTCAGAAAATAAAATAATTTTATATTTCAAATTTTCAAGTTATGCAAATGGACGTCCAATCGAATTACATATTAATTTGAATTTCCATTTCAGCAAAATTATAAACAAATAGGCTTGAACTCTGCCAGTTGGAAGTGCTTGTCTTTAAGCTACCCTGTATTATATTTATTATTTATATTTATTTATTTTCATCAATTTCCAAAATCTCGTATACCCATTTCCAAGTGTTACAGGGTATGTCAAAAGCACTCACAAAAATGTAAAATCAAAAAAATAAACAAATTCAAAATCGAGGCGAAACCTAAATCCTTTTAAATAAATAACAAATTTATCTGTGTATCTTCTTCTGCAGCCGAATTAAAACGAGGTCAAAGTTTGTAATTTCAGTTGTGTCTTGTTCAAAATTCCAATTACTGTGAAGCTGCATCAATTTAAATATTTTGAGGTTGGCTCATAAATATGAAATCACAATGTTTTTCTTTATTTATTTACTTTGTTTATGCACATACAAATTGGAACTGGCCAACACTTTGTCAACTTTCAAGACGTCCTTCCTTTTTGGTTTCAAAAATATGCAAATTTTCAATTATTTGTGATTGTAAAATTCTCAGAGTAATTGTATTATATGTATTGTACAAAATATCTAGTAAACAATATTGTATTCTTTTCAATTCTTAATTCAAGTTGAATTCTGTTTTCCTTTGTAAGCTTTTCTATTTATGGAAGTTTATTGCTAGCGCATTCATTATGCTAAGTATTTAAATTGTTGCCACATAATGTTGCATGTTCATTTGAAATTAGAGTAAAATAAAAATGCATTTTGCATAAGCTGACTGCCATCCATTGCACAAATGCCAGCATTCAAAGGCTTTTGCTTATTTCTAGCAATTAAATAGGTTGTTGCCGTACATAACATTTTCGCATATACTCGTATAGACAAAAAAAGGCATGTTATTACTACATACGTCATGTGTGTATGTGTGTGTGTGTGTGTGTGTATCTGAGAGTGTTGTATGGTCTGAAAACCGCAGTCCATTGCTGCTGTTTGCTGTCTTTGTTGCCACATAATGTTGCCGCTGCTGCTGCTGCTGGTGCTGCACTCGAATTCAGCGAAGCATGCAACTTACTCCTCTTCACTCCCCCACATACAACTCTGTCTGTTCGTCTCTCTGTCTGTCTGTTTGTCTCTCTGTCTGTGTGTCTGTCAGCTCCCTTTTCGCATGCATTTTCATATTGAAAATCACTCAAGTGGCAGACCGACAACAACAGCCGCGTGTTTTGTGTGGCAATTTTGGTTCTTTGGCACAACAGAAAAGAATAAAAAATATGTACGAGCATGTAAAAAAAGAATATAAAACAAAAGCAGACTTCATGTTAATGTTAATAGACGCACAGTGGAGCCGCATAATGAGCGCCTGTTTAGAGGCAAATCTCAATGGATGTTAATAAAAGTCGGCATGCATAAATTCTATAGACAGACACATTTATTTGCTCTACCACAAAAAAGGTATTTGAGTTCTTTGCAAGATATGTTTACTGGAAGAGTACAGGCATCATAAGTGTAATGGTAAGTAAAACAAGAGAATAAATTGAAAAAACAATGAGAAATAAAAAATATTGTTGGAACTTTAATAGAATAAAAAAAAATAAAAACCATAAAAAGCTATTTTCCTTGCAAGCTAAAATATATTCTTGTATCACATCAAAACAATTACTTGACATACAGTATATGTAAAAGTGCATCTTCAATTCGTTGCACTCCTATATTCTCTCCACTTTTATAATGAAATCTGCAAATGCTGGGCGCAGCAAACAGACCTCTACTTCTCCCCTAATTCCCTCCCTTTACCACCATCACATACACACACCAATTTTATAATTTTTTACATGTTTGCATGTGTATGTGTTCTATGGTTGCACGCGCCCTGCATTTGTATATAATTTCATTGCTGCCGGCTTTTTTCGCTATTTATGCAAAGAATGGAGAAAAGAAGTAAGCACCGCCAACAGCGGCACCACTCAGTTGCCCCACCCTTCACGGCTTTAGCTACTTTGCTTTGTTTTTTAGTTTAGTTGCTAATTTATTTGTCTAGTTGTATGTACTATGCATGCATTTGGGACGCAAGCCTGCATTCATGCAACTTGTGGACTGCGCTCTCTTTTGTGTGCCACTTTTCCTATTCCCGGCATATTTTTTATTTTATTTTTTTGGGTAACATGTTTAAGCGCATCTGGCGGATGCAGTCGCCCTTTTGCACCACCATATCCACCACATTAACTGGTTCTTGCTCCATCTGTATCTGTGTCTGTTACTTGTATATTTACTGTGCTGTTCTGAATATTTATAAACTGTACATTTGTAATTACATACAAACAGAAGATATTGTAGCTGCCACTGTATCAGCAAATATATATGAGTGCATGTATCTGTATCTGTGCAAATGTAGCTGCATCTGTTTTTGGCAAAATGTATCTTTTACAGTGTGTTAGCTGCATGTGCATAATTTTCGCTTGGCTGCCTTCTGTTTTATTCAGTTTACGAATATATGTATGCAATTCGTTCTAACAATGCTAATGAAAGAACAAGAATATGAAACCAAGTATATGGCTTTAGGCCATTCTTTGGCTTTTTCTTTAAGTTTAAGTGTGGCTTTCTCTACGTTGTTATTATTACTATTATTTTTATTGTTGCAATTGTGGCTTCGATTTCGCCTTTTGAAAACTTAGATTGTTCATTTTATAGTTGTTGGCTTTTGGTTTTGCATTTCTCTTGTCTTCAAGTTGCCAACCACATTGAGCCAGAAAAATCAGTTCTAAGCATTCTTTAGACCACGTTCTCGTTGTTGTTGTTGTTATGCAGCGTGTTAATTACACATTGTGCGAGCAAAGTCAGCAAGTTACTCGCACGCATAAAGAACTTCCTTCTGCTCGTTGTGGCCAAGTTAGTGGGGAAAGCTGTTGCTGTTGTTGCCGCCACCGCAGGAATTTTATGCGGCGCGTCTATAAATCATTTTTCATTAGCTCACGCATGAGCTCAGATCCGACACATAAAGAATTTTGTTGACTTTGGGACAGCTCGCAGAGGTTTAAGCCAGAAATTCTTTTGGCCTGCTCTTTATGCTTTGCATGTTCAACTTTAATTGAAATATATGACTGACCCAAAAAATAATATGCGAATATAAAAAGGTAAAAGTAAAGGCGCCCCTGGACAAGAGCACGCAAAGTCAGATCCCGTTTCTGTAACTGAATTTATATTAACATTCTTTTTATTTATTTTTTTCTTTTTTGCAGGTATATAAACTGCTCACTTGACCTTTGTGCATGTACTTATACAAACAGAAGGCACAACGAAAAAAGCAAAATTCTCCGCATTGAACCTTGAAAGATTGTATTTTATTTTAACCCACTTCCAAGAATACAAAAAAAAGTAAAACAAACAAAGTCAAAGAATAAAATACGAAAATGGAAAAATCAACTTTTTGTTGACTCTTTTTCAACTCTGTTTTCTTTCCTGTCTTTTGCTTTTTTCTTTTGAAATCAATTGCGTTGCGCATAATAACAGTGCTGACCATCTCGATAGAAAAGAAAAAGTAAGTAAAAAACCAATGCCCAATAAGAATATACCCATACCTAAATAAAATATTTAAGTAAATAAGATTTTTTTAATTTCAGCACCGTCATGTTTTTCGATATTTCGATGTATTTGTATATTAAATTTGTAAAATACTGTTTAAATTTATTAAAGGTTTTTTTATTCAATTTTATATGCAGTAGGTATACCCTCTAAATGCTTGTGGTGTGGGTATATTAAAACTTGCGAGCATCGCGTACTCATTAAGTACAAAAGCAGTAACAACATTGCTTTGGGCAGCTGACGCGGAAATTTAGCAAGAGCTTTAAATTAACAGATACAATTGGAGGGGAAGGCGAGAGTGGAAAGCAGGAAAAGGTGGACGGGGCGGGGCGGAGGCGGGGACGGGGGTAAGCAAAAGTAGGCAGCGTGCTGTCAGCTGTCATCGTCTGGACTTCATTTTATGTGCCGACAATTTCTCATTATAAAAATTACGGCGCCAGCATTGGGCAGGACAACAAACAAGGACAACGGACACTGATGCGTTGCTGGCCAAGAAATGGCGGGTGGAGAATGAGAGACAGAGAGTGAGAACGATAGAGAGAGAGAGAGAAAGGGAGAGAGAGTTGGCAACTGCAGGCAACGTCATGAAAAACAAGTCTGCATAAATGTCAACTGTCATGCTTGCGAAATTTGTTTTCTGTTCTCAAACTGTCAAGTAATTTATTGTCAGCACTGTGCTCAAATTATTAACTTTAAATGGAAAAGTTTTTCAAGTAGTTTTCGACTTAAGCCAAGCTCATTAGCGCCCACTGTTGTTAGCAGCGACAACATTCTGGCCAACATATAAATCATGGTAGCCTGTCATTAACTAGCGATAAAGCTGTCATAAACAATGCAACACATAAATTGCAAGGCAAGTGGATGAAGTAAGGGTCGTAAGGAGGGGAGGGAAACGGAAATGGGGAGTAAGCAATGTCAAACAATGTCGAATATGCAAATCAGTTGCAATTTACAATTTGCATTGCGATACAGATTAATTGCTCATTTGTTTGGCATTGTTATTCTACGATTGAACATTTTAAAGCCTACTTTTTAGCTGCAATTCTCAAAATTCTCAAGCAGTTTAAGACCTATGATGAGTATTTTTTATAATTCTACAATAAAAGTCAACAACTGAAACGAAGTTGTTTCAGTGAAACCAAAAAGCTTTCATATCAAATGAGCAAATTCCTTTTAAATATTCTTAATTTATCTTTAAAAAAATGCTTCAACTTTCGCAAAAGAACTTTTTAGTTTTGTTCGTGCCTTTAATGACTTAATTTGGAATGCAGACGCAAAACAAAATGCAAACTGTAAACTGCAACAAAAAAGAAATAATAATAGAAGAGCTGTAAAAATAAAGACTGGGACCATGGCACTTTACAAATTACAACGCAGTAAAAATTACAAACTGCAAACTATTTTGGTAACAAAAGTATTTTTTGCAACACTGGAAACGGCTGGAATACATGCAAGTGCCGTTAGCCAAGTTCAGGGAAGGGGGTTTGGCAAGAAATCTAGGTTTAAAGAATGACGTGACGCAGCGAAAAGGAAGAGAAGGGTAGAGAGCGAGGAAGAGAAAAAGAGGGGGCTTCAATTACCAAAGGAGTCAAGTTATATGCTAAATATTGTGGTTTGTTGTTTGTGGTTGCATTGACATGTAAATGACCTTTAATTGATGGGCCAGCGTATTGATTGAGTGCTGTGTAATGTAAGCGGAGGCAAGAAAGCGGAAGGGGGAGAAAAGTGGAGGGAGGCACAACTACTTTACTTGCCACAATTTGCATTTAGCCGCAGTCCAGACAGGCGGACAAGCGTCTATTTTGGGTTGAGTGCCTCGCCCTCGTCTAACTTTTATTAGACCCTGTACTTAAAAAGTACAAAGGGTCTATTGGGATTGTGAAAAAGGTGTGCTTAGATTGAAGGAGGCGTAACAGACCCCATAAATTATATATATTTTTGATCAACAACCGAGTCGCTATAACGATGTCCGTTTGACTGTCTCTCTAAGAGCTAGATGCTCCAAACTTAGTATGTGGTACTTCTGTATCGAATAAAACGAATTATAAGAGTAATTTTATGGCCAGATTCTTAACAAATAACAATGTCAACAAAATGTTCAGTCTTGTAATACGTTTTCAACATTATTTAAATTTATCAAAACATGCTTTTTGTTTTACCGAGTCTCTCAGAGTCGAGTTGGTTCGACTGTTGTCCACTCGACTGTGGTCCTCTTAGTCCACCTTTTAAATTATTTACGTGCATGTCGGTAGCTTCATCTGATTGCGTTGAGCTCAGGTGAATATGGGTGGGTGAGTTGAGGGTGAGGGTGACGGCAAGGGAGGGTTAAGAGGCGCGATGAGCGCGTGGAAAAAGCGCAGCTCGGCAAAAGGCAAAATGAAAATTTATCGCAAACACACACTAAAAAGGCCAAACCCGTGGCTTTCAATCTTTGTGCAATGTGCTAGGCTAATGGCTTTTTCATGTGTGTCTCCCTCTCACTCGCTCTCTCTGACTCTCTCGCTTTCTTTCTCTCTCTCTCTCTCTCTCTCTCTCTGTTGTATATTTGTATGGTTCGCTGTCGCTTCAGCACATCCGGCCTGCGCCGGAAGTTTGCATGTTTCTGTATCATTGCTAAGAATCTAAAGCGCGCTAAAACGAGCGATTTAAAAAAGCTAAAAACCTGCCAAGCCAAAGGTTGCGCATTATTGTTGTTTGTTTATAATCTGCAATAAAGAGTGCCCAAGGGGGAAGTAGCGAGGACAGAGGGAGAGAGTTTGTTTAGCTTTTCCCATCATCCGTTGGGCAAAAACTAGTCGATAACATGTCATTTGAGCGTCGCTAATGTCTTCATTTATTTTTAGTATGCCTCGCCTCGCTTTTCTCTCTCTACTCCCTCCCCCTCGGGCTTTTTCAACACACTACAGCATGTGTAGTTGGCCCAAATGACCTGGCCTGTTTGGAAATGGCCAAGAGTGTGCTGCTAGCTGACCATAATTGGACACGAGTTTGTATGTTGTTTACACATGCAGTTGATGGCTGCTTTTAACGTGTCAGTTTTGTGCGCTGACCGCGACTCACTGCGCTTTGGCCATTCGATTTGAGGTTAATGTGCGGTCTGAACCGTTCAACTGGAAGCTGCCGCTTTATGCTTCATCTCTTCGCCTACTCCATTCGCTGTTCTTCGCTGTGCTGTGGCATTTTCATTACACTTACAATGTATCTACTTTGTGCTTTGCATTCATGGCACGCACTTGCCCAACTTCATCAATGTGGCTAACAAAAAAATTTGTTAGTCAAAGCGTCGATTAAGCCTAAGCATAAATGGCTAGTTGCACGTAAGGGCCAACAAAAAGAAAAAAAGAGAGAGAAAAAATAAACAGAAGTGAAGTGAAGTAAAGAGCCGCGCCAAAGTTTATGGCAATCAACAAAAGTTTGCCAAACTGTGTACTAACAATTGTCACGCACACACACGCACACGCACAAGCACAAGCACACACACACACACAGAGACATGGCTAACAGCTTTTGGCTTACAGTTCAGCTTTAGTTTGGTGCGAAATGAGCAAATGGACGCACACGCAATCGCCACATTCGGATTCACATTCAACGTTGGCTATAATGAAGCTTTGCTTTTGCAACGTTTTACTGCCACAAAAGTCCTGCGAGTCCTGCAAGTCCAGCCTCGGCTCCACTCGATTCGACTCGACTCGACTTCTCTAATTTCTCAATCAGCGAGCAAATGTGGCAGCTACCAAAAGTGTACTAATTGCGCTTATATAAGTGCGTGTATAAGAGAGACAGAGACAGAGTGAGAGAGAGAAAAAGACAGAGAGCGAAAGAGTCGGATGATGAACATTTGACAAGTTGCCAATACTGCGTCAAAATCATGCAAGTTTTACACTCTGACATCTATGCTTAATGAGTTTTTTTGTCTTTTTCTATATCCTGTAATTCGGCCCCTTGACATTTGGAATGCGATAAACATCTTAAACATTATCAAATAATATCAAAACATAAAAACAATTTTATAGCGCCAAATTTATTTTAAAAAAAAATCGAAAGAGATCGGTGATCGGCCAACTGAGCCACCCCTTGTGTAGAGTATTCGACTATTGTACTTTTATACACATAGATAATCATGTTAAAAAATGTTTCTCAGACCTAAAGATAGACTTGAATACTTATCAATTCTGAATCGATCCATAGCTATGAAATCCATAAATGTAACTCAAGTCGCATGCAAATAAAGGGTTAGTATCTCACACAAACACACACATGCTTACTGACGCATCACACACACTTACAAAGGGGCAAGCACAAAGTTCAACGTTGCCCCTTGCAAATGCCACAAGAGATGCGCTGTGCGGTTTAGTGTTGCAAGTGTCAGATACTTAACTTTCCACCAAGGTGCCATCTAAGCTTTGTATCTCTCCCTCACACACACACACACACACACATGCAAAGCTACAAAGAACTATACTTATACATACAAATGTGTGCATAAAGTAAGCTCCATAGTACTACTGACAGTTCAAAAGGGCAACAAAGTACTAAAAATAGTGGAAATTACCGCAGGATATTCAAATTTCCACATAAAAAAGGTGCTGTGGTGTGAGTTTGCTCCCTGCTGTGGCAAGTGGTATATATGTACATATATGTATGTATGTATATGTATATGTGTAGAGTTGGGGTTGCACGTGGCATGCAAAAGTGTGGAAAGTTGCGCCATAATAAACCTCAACTCGAATGCGAAATGTGCTTGCAAGCATGGAAAATAAAGAAAGCAAGTAGGAAAAAACACTTTGTATCGAGTTGCCAGTTGGTAGTTGGTAGTACTAGGTTATGACCAAAAAGTCTGAGCGGTTCCAAAAGAAGTGGAGAAGTGGCCTTTAGCAATTGCGAGCGAGTGGGAGTGCGATAAGAATCGAATACTTTTTGCATTGCATGTTAACACATGCAAATTGAAATGTCTAAATCATACACACACACATACAGACACACACACACATATAAACACACACAGACACAGTTTTCACACTTATACAGTTGCATTTGTAGAGAACTGTTGGCATAACTTAAATGGCAATTTAATTGCTGACCCGAAGGCGTTTAAACTATGCCGCAAAGCAATGAGAAAGACGTGCAAAAGGGAAGTGCGAGAGGGAGAGAGAGAGTGAGAGAGAAGAAAAGTCGTTGGAGAGAGATGGAAGAGTGGAGTGAGAAGCATTGAGTGAGGAGGAATAGAGCGCGTTGAGATTTGAGTTTAATATGCTTTGACATAAAATGCACATATAAAATTGGCACACATGCAAACGCACTCACACATTCACACATTTACACACTCACATACAATCGACCTAAAATCGTTGAGGCCTCATTTTGTGGCATTTGTGGCCACTTCAATTCGTAGACATAAACGCAGACAAAGGCCTGTAAAATGCTGCGTAAATTAAATGAAATACTTGCGGTGTAAACTAAACACGCCTTAAGCTGACCCATCTGAGACTAGCTCCATTCCCTTCTTCCTTCTCTTTTCTCCTTCCCCTGTTTGCCTACTTGTCTCTTTTGCCACACACATATTCACATATAATTAATTATTGTCGCAACATCATTTATCAGGCTATGCAAGGACACATTTCCCTCTCAGTCTCAGTCTCAGTCGCAATTCTCTGTCGCATGTTTGTGCATCTCCCTGTCTCACTCAGTCTGCGACTGTTTGTGGCAATATTATTCTTGTTGTTGTTGTTGTTGATTATATTATAGTGTTGTTGTTCAAGTGTCTGTGGCAGATTATGGTCACACTGCGCGAGTAAAGCTCGAGCAAACACTTAAGCGAGCAGCAGGAGCAGCCAGTTTCAACTTAACCAACTCACTGACTGACTGATGACTGACTGTCATGTGCGTGTCCTGTCCCCTCCCCTGTCTCTCTCTCTCCTCCCCACTACCACTACCACTCGACACTCCCTCTAACAGTGTGTTTATGGCCATGAAAAATGATATTTTTAATATGTAGAAACATGTCGTAATAGCGGCAACATCGTGACTCTGCGTCGAACTTTAAGCAAACTTGGCAAAAGTGTCAAATTGGGACTAGTACTTAGCTTTTATTCAGCTAATTTGAATTTAAGCAAGTTAAGAAAAGGCCAAGGTTTTAGCCAAAGGTAATGCTAAAATAAATGAACTGAGCTCGATTTGTAAACTTGATTTATCCAGTTCTAGTTTTAAACTAAAAAATACGATTAATCAAATCGAAACCGATAAGAAATCTAAGAACAACTTGAAGATTCTAGAAATATGAGTAAGTGCATAAGAGAATACCAATTTTTAATCATTTCCTTGTAAACTATTGAATTACTTAAACAAAACCAAATGAATAGTCACTTTTCCAGAGTCCAGGCATTAATATTATTTATTTTGTGTCGCGTAGTTTTAATGCGCATCTGTTTACATTCTCACCTATTTTTTTGTATTTATTTCAATAAAAATATCTATATACAAAATGATATATGATGTATTATCTTTAAGCCACATTATGCAGTTAATGTAAACTATTAAAATGCCAGACAGCAGCGCCCAGTTGTGGCACAATTTATATGAAAATTAATTGTTTAAATATAACCAAAGGAGCTTTCAGCGATTAATTTAAAAGAACGCGCTTTTAACCAACAACAAAAATTCATAAAAAAAGTATATGCAGTATATAGATAAAGATGAGAGTTTTCAGAATGAATATAGTATAATGTTAATGATGATGTCTGCTGTGATAATGATAATAATGTTCATCTGGTGTCATTTGGGGCATTTGAGTGTTTAATTGTTGCTGCTGAATGAAAATGTTTCTTAAATGAACTTAACTCCACACAGAGGAACGACGAACATTTATCAGCAATTAATTAGTCTGACATTATTGAATAACTACAAAATGAGTGGGCGTACATTAAAAATAATGAAATTTTCAGCTCATATTTTCTGTATGATAAATTTATGCTTCATGTGTGTACACTGAATACTGAACACTGTACAGCATAGAAGAGTGAGAGGTGGAGGGAGTGTCTGGTAATTGTCAGGCCCTATCAAAATGTTGGCCCTTTGGGGGAAATGGCTGTTGGCCATGTTAATAGAAATGGCCAGACGAGGGCGTTGCTGTTGAAAATTCTGTGGGCGCAACTAATAGCAATTGCGGGGGAAGGGGGAGCGGCAAAAATCAATTTCAATGTTGACCAAAGCCTGGCATAAATATTTCATACAAAAAGAGAAAAAACAAAAATGAAGTTGCAGACAACAGAAAATGAAAGACAAACAATGTGCTGCAGGTCCTTGTGGCATGGACAACCACAGACCACAGCCCAGAGATTCGAAGTTGGAGTACCAGAAAAGCAGACAAAGAGGGTAGAAAGGAAAAGGGAGACGAGACAAGTGCTGCCAAGTCTCAGTTATCTCTGCATTTATTATAAAAAAAAAAAAAAATGGATGGAATGGAATGGGCGAAAGCGATTCCAATTGAAAATCAGCGCAAAGTCAAACGAAATGAAAATCCATAAAATCAGATTTCAAAATCGACAAACAGATAACCGTGCAGTGCAACGTGGAGGACGATGGAAGGACACTTGACGCTGCCGGGCGCCAGGATAAATGTCTGTCAAGTGTACTTGTACTCCACCTCACCCAGGTCTCAGTTTCTTCGTTTCTCCTCTTTCGTTTCGTTTCGTTTCGATTCGTTTTGCATTGCATTTTCAAGTTGTTTATCGATGGCAACGTCGAAGCCTTTCGGGCAGAAGACCAAAGACCGTAAATCATTGACGAAGTGGTCGGGAATCGACGCCCGTTCTCATAAATTCTACAATTTATGTGCGTGTCGTATTCACTTGTGCGTGTGTGTGTTGTGTGTGTGTGTGTGTATCTGTGAGTTTGCATGTATGGTTGTCGTTGCCGTTGCCGTTCTGTGAACTCGACCCCCATTTGTATTGGGGGGCGTATAAGTGTAATAATAATAACAATAATAATGGCTTAATGATTGTGTTCGTCATAAGCTCCGGCTTCGTCTGCGAGTGTGTCCGGATTACATTTTATGAACTGCCCTAGGTCAGAGCGAGGCGTGCCCAAGGATTTGTCAACACTCCTTTCTAGTTATAGAATTTGTCCATAACACTGCAATGCAATGTAAATATTCCGACACTTTTGTGGAGGTAAGAAATACAGTCATTTGTGTAGACTTTGAACTTGATTAGAGCGATAGCAGAGCTGTATTTACAGCTATTGAAACTTAGAACATTTAATGAGGTCTACTCTAATATTATCAGAAAAGCTTTCATGTGTTTTTGTATTTATTTCTATACTGATATATCTAGATATTTTACTTTCCGTTTATTTGTTTCATTTTCTATTTTGAGCTTAATGAACTTTGATTTGATTGGTTAGAGCTTTCACGTGCTTTTAAAACTATTTTCTATTCTAATCTTAATTATAGATTTTCTATTTCTGTCTTGGGTCCTTCATTGCAACATTTCCGAATTTGATTTGAGTTGTCTGATTGAATGATTTTCTGTTGTGGGCTTAGTTCAATTTGGTTTTCGCTCTTTCGGTTTATGTACATTATGCATTACGATACATTCTAGTTTGCCATTCGCCTGCCTAGGCCTGATTTCATTGTGTTTATTTGCGTGCGGAAATGAACACATGAAGGCATACAAATTCTAAGCATAAAAACGCAATTACGCCCACTTCCGAGAGGCTGAAGGCCAAAACACAAATCTCCCATATTGAGGCTGGCTTCATAAGTTCGTTTTTATAGCCACACTGATTTCTATTTTAATATATACATGCGTGTGTGAGAGAGTGTGATTCTATGTGTGTGTTCGATGAAGCAATAAGCGAAATAATACACATATATCTACTTATGTATATAAAAACGAAATGTCATAATATTATATATATAACTGATACATATATAATAAACTGCTTGAGGGCACACAAGGGGGCAGGGGGGGCAGGAGAGCGGGAAAAGCCGTAAACAATGTGATATCAAATGTTTACTTGCACACATGCTTCAAGTGTGTATGGCATCAGGAGAGTTGCCTCTGGTGCTCGTCAGTTTGGCCTGACAATCAAAACAGACGCAGAACTCAGAACTCGTAAGGATTCTTTATAAGTAGATGGTCTGTGGTGTGGTGTGGAGTTGTGTGCTGTGTTGTGTTGGTTGTTGTGCTGTGTGTTGGTAATGCTGATGATGAGCTGCTCAATGACACGTGCAGCCTATGCGGCGTATGTGTGATATATAATTTGTTATCGCCTGCTTTTGGCATTTTTCTTGCGCTGTGCGACGCATGTAATAATTTTAGGCTGTCGTCTGTTTAATATTTTTCGCGCCTAATGAAAAGTAGATCCCTCCGCTTAAGGCTCCTCCGCTTGCTTTTATCTTGCAACAGAGTCGATTTTAGGCATCGGCCATAAGTAAGCCTCGTTGAGTGCTGTGGCAAGACAGGGAATTTACATCATTTGTCACGACAGAGTGTCACACACACACCACACACACACCCACACACCCACACATACACATGTGCTTATCGTGCTCTGTTTCTTCTTTTTTTTCGTAATATATTTTTTTGGTTGCTTTCGGCAATTTGTTGGATGCTGATAGCAGATAAGCATTTGATGAGGTTTATTATTAAATTAGAGATTGTTCTTTATACTCGTGCCCAACAACAGGGCAACTAGACTAAAGTCAGAGTTAGCACAAAGCTGCTTATTGCGCACAATCAGCGCAAAAGCGGCTTAAAGGCCCTTTCGAAATAAATCCAAAACTTTCTAATAAAAAGAAAAAAAGTCCAAAAATCAATGGCAACTTTTGCGCATTTATAATTTAAATGCATTACATAAAAGGGATTTTTTTTAAATATTTGCACAAATTCAGCTAAAGTTGCTCATAAAATATTTACATTGTTTTGTAGTTTTGGTCTAAAATAAAAACCACTGAAACAGCAAATCAAATAAATATGTTCTGCAGACATCAAATGAAATATTTTACGCCAAAAGGAACAGCTTTTTGGTAAATCAACAAACTTTTTAGACTTCAATGAGCTGGAAAAGCTATGCCAAATGCAGAAGCTGTGATTTCAAATGATTGACATAAATAAAAATCCAAAAAAATTGTTTGGAAATATTCACAAAACTTAACTAATTCGACACAAGCAAAGTTCACAAAGCATCAACATCAAAGCTTGGATTAATTATGCAATCAAAATGTTACAAATCTGTATTAAATTAAACTGAAAAAGTTAAAGTTCTGTTAGAGCTATAACTAAATGCATTAAAGTCTACTTTGTATACATGTTTTTGTAACTCGACTGTAAACAAAAATATTTATTTAGAGCTCAAGAGTTAATGGATTACAGTGAGATTTAAATTGAAAATTCCATTTGAAATGCAAATCGAAATTTGTAAGTGAAATGTGGAATTTAATTAGGGGCAGAAATAAATCTACAACAAGAGTCTGTCTGTGTGTGTGTGTGTGTGTGTGTGTGTGTGTGTGGTGAAGTCAAGCTTGAAATGGAAGACACATATATAAAAATGCGAGAACTTTGTATCGTATTTGTGTGTAATGTAATAAGTCTGTTTTAATAATTTAAAATATAAATTGCCACAAGCATACATGAGATATTTTAACCGCAAGCAATTTAAATATTAAATGAGTATAAGAAAAGGCACACACACACAAATACACATTTAGAGATGCTGCCAAATGCATGGACACGGATATATACATATATAAATATATTACTTATATTTGTATGTATTTTTGTGTATGGTAAACTTCTCATCCCAAAATCCATGGCAGACTGCTGAAAAATCCCATTTCACAATCTCATCCAGTCTTCCGTCACTTTCTCTTATTGCCCTGTTACTCTAGCAACCGCAGTCACTGTTTTTGCTTGCTCTCTCTGTTCCCCTCTTCTCTCGTCCTTTCTCTCTCTCTCTCTCACTTTCTCGTTCTTTCGTATTATGGCTACCATTGCCTTCTGTGTGCGCACGTCAAGTCAAATAAATTTAATAACGCATATACATACGGTATAAAAGCAAAACACAGACACACACACACACAAACTGAGAATGAGAGAAATGAGCTGGTGGCATATGAAGTTACGCATACGCCAAGTGGGACCAAAAACAGTTGCCAAGTCGAGCGCTGTTGTTTGCCTGACTGCCTGGCTGCCTTTTTCATTGTTCGAGCATGCCCCAAGACGCGTCAGCGACCGCAGTCTGATAACAATGCAAATTCAAACGCGGCGTATGCGTAATTTTTGTACATGTGTGTGTTGTGAGTGTGTTGTTGTGTTGTGTTGCGTTTGCTTTAACTTAGCATACTTTTGTGCGCTGTTTACAGTTTTAAGCACTCTGCCAAATTGATCATAAATATATATATATATATACACACAAACATATAAGTACATACACCTTTTGTATGTATTTCACTGCATCGATTTTATAGCCGGCCTTTTGCCAATTTTGCGAGCGCCGTTTTAACGAGTTGCTCACATGGCGTAGCCATAAAATGCGTCGCTGATAGCCGCACATAAACTTTATACACTCTCTTACACACACTCGCACACACACACTCACACATAGCCATTTACACATCATTTGACTTGCGAGCTGTTTCAAAATTATCAACTGCACCATTAACCTTTGATAAGTGCAGAGTAAAATCGATGGGAAGGCAAACGTTATGTAAACTCCCAATTGTTGGCTGTAATCATTGATTTGGCATCATTTGCCAGACAGCATTTAAGACGCTTTTGCCACACACACACTTGAACGCAGTTGAAGCGTCATTGCAAGTAAATAAACCAAACATTTGCTCAGTCACGCAATTCTAATAGCAGCAGCATTGACTCCTTCAATATATAGTCAGCAATTCAGCTAGAGAATTCAACTGAATTTGACTTTAAATCAGACTGTTGTTTGTGCCATCGATCAACATTATTTAGCTGCTGCTGTCGCCTGCATAGCAAATAAATTAAAACCAAAGAATAAACAGTTTAGATAGAGGCCAAAACTTTGCATACTAATGACACTAGTTGAAATTGATGGCATTTTAATTTTTATCCAGATTAATTGCATTCACTGATTGCAAATAAGCTTGTCTAATGCTGTAGCTCATTTCACCAGCTGATAAAAGTTAGACTTTAAGCATTTAAAAATTATGCACGCTATTTGACACATTGTTTATATTTTTTACTATCCAATGACACTCATGGAAATATAGAAATATATTTTATTAAAAACTCAATCCAGATTAATTGTGTTCTTTGGAAAGCCCATGAAAGCTCTCATAAGAATATATTCCATTGCCACTAGCTAAAAATTGCAGATGCTTGTCAGATTCATGACTGCTTTCTTAATGATTAAGTTCATTTAAACTTATTTAAAGTTTTCTTAACTCACTTTAAAAAGTTGTTTAAAGATTGTATTCAATCAGTGTCATTTATAACCGCCCAAAAAAAAGCAACATTTTTACTACAAGGAAGCAGAGCTAATGGTGGTAGTAGTAGTTCCAACATCATTAATTTTCGTTGATTTTCAAAATGGCAATCGCTCGCATTGTGTGAGGTTGGATTACAGGGCTCAGTTTCATGTAGAGAGTAGTCTGTCCACGCCAGACTGTTTGTCAATTCATCAAACCCATCAATTACTCGCACATACAAACATACATAACATACATTCAAGTCAAAGTCAATTTTGTGTAATCAACGGCATACTGCATTTGACAACTCGCTGGATGTGGATGTGGATGTGGATGAGTTTGAGGCATCTCAATCATCGCCGCTGACGAGTTTAGTAATCTCTAGCTCAACTTCCAAGCCATGCTCGGATAGTGTTCTACTTAGTTATGCATGCGCATAGTCATACTCTGTACTCCATTCTCTATGCTCCACACTCTATACTGTACACTCTCATCATGAATATGCGATGTTGCATGTTGTTGTTGTTGCAACAGTGCCAATCAAATGTGACTCGAATTGACTCGACTCGTCTTCTCGCATCTTGTTAACTGCGGCTACACACTCTGCCTCTCTCAGCCGCAGCGTTTGTTTTGCCCAATTGTCTATGCAATTTTGGCGTCGGGGCACAGCAACAATTGTGGGAAAGGTTAGACCAAAAAGTCATGAGAAAATTTAACAAATTGTAGCAAAAAAAAAAAATAAAGTCCACACGCTTTCACAGTCGACGATGTAACAAATTTATTATTGAACGAGTTTAGTTTAGTTCACTATATACTTTACTATATATTTTAAATTAAATTTCTAGATAGACTTATAATTGTTTATTTTAAATTAAATTAAAATATAAATTTGAAGTAAGATTTAAAGTTTAGATAGTACATTTGTTGCTTGGATTAGGAAACAACCTGGAAAAACTCATTCAGACCAAAAGCAAATAAGTTGATTGGTCCTTTTACATTTGCTGGCTGCATTTTATCAGCTGCTTGTCATCGCACACATGACACGACACGACACCTGGGCGCTATAATCAATAATTAAACTTCACCTGGCTGCATCAAGATACGAGTAAAACCCTCTGGAGATAGACAAACCTCCATCATTTTCTATTAGCCATGCTCTAAAAGTGACATAAATATCACCTCAAATGAGTTTTTATGCGCAACCCAAGGCAAAGGGGGTTAAGGGGAGCAAATGAAACAGATAGGGATATAGCAGCAGTTTTCTCTCTCTCTCTCGGAAGCATATGATGAAAATATTTCATTCATGACGCTTGTAAATCTTCTTTTGATTGCACTTAATACTTGTCACAGCAGCTGAAAAAAAATTGCAGCACACACACACACACACACACACACAGCACACAAACTAACAAGAAAAAACTGGCAACGGTAGAAGGAAATCATAATAATCCGAACATGTTTGCATTCAAATTGAGAATTTCTGTGTGGAATGTGAGTGTGTGCGAGTTTCTCTATCTGTGTGAGATATGAGCTTATTTTGTCTCTCTCTGTATGTGTGTGCGGTGTGTATGTGTGTTTGCTATCTAGAGGGAAAATCTCATTTCATTTCCAGCATATGCAGCCATACATGCCAAGTCTTTTGTAGTCATGTGTGCGCCCATTCAGTTTGCCAGTTAAAAATCATGTTTCACAGCGCGATTTGGGTTATCAGGCAAACAAATCCACACCAAGCACACACACAGATGCACACTCAGACACACACACAGATACATACACATACACAGACCCTTAGATACATATCTGGGCGAATGAGAGACACCTTTTACCGCAATTTATCGCTTTTGCGGAATCTTAAATCTTCCTTTCAAGACTTTTGCTTCAGTGCATTCAATGTTTGAATCCTTTTGTATAGGATATCTTTGTGTGTTTCTTGTTACCTTGGCAATTCAATGAATTGAGCTGCTGTGCACTGCTATTTGCATTCTTGTCGTATTGTAAGACAAGAATTATGATTTTTATTGAAAGCGAGAATGTCACCGACTTTCTCTTCGTCTCTCTGTCTGTGTATCTCGATCTCTTCAAAGGTGAGCTAAATATGTGCTCAATGTTTGACATATAGAGATGCTTGTCGGGGACTTCATTTGTTTGCTCTCAAGATTGCAGATGAATTGCTTGGATGATACTTTGCACTGTCGTCGCCTTCCGTCTTCTGTGCTTTCAACAGGTAAGACATGGATACGCTCATAAATATTTCCACTTATTAGCAGTTACTTTTCGCCATCATCGGGTAATATTCAAAGCGTATTTCTTGTTAGCAGTCAGTTTTCAGATTTATTTTTGGTTTTTTTTTTTGGCAAGTTTAAAAAACTTTTCGCATCTACAAATTGGTCTCGCCTCTAGTCGCAAAAATGCACGACAGCCTTTTGACTTCTTCTTCTCCTTCTTCTTTTGCTTTTCGCTCAAAAGTTCTATTACTTTCTCTCTTTTACAATCGCATTTGGTTAGAGAGGAAACTTTGGGGGGCAAAATGAAGCATAACAGGGCCAAAAAATGTGACTAACAACACTAATACCCCAAGAAAATCCCAGCGAACAAAGAGGAAAGCAACTTTCACAGTCAGTTTGCAACTTTGACCTTTTGAACACCCCTCTATATGAACATCTTCCCTTCCCTTCCCTTCCCATTCCATTCTACAGCCATCGACCCTTTTGCGACAAACAAATCCAACAAGGCAACTTTTGTGTAAAACTTTATGCATCTCACTGCCGATGAAAACGAAAAGTAACCAGAGAAAAAAGTACAAGTAACGCCAGCTTTTTCTAGATTTTTAAATTTTTAAATCTCTTGTCAGACGGTGCGAGGAAACATGTGTCCTGCCTCCTTTTGTTGTATACATTTTTGGCGTCTTTTTTTCTTTTCTTTTATTTTTTTTATTGTTCGCGCTTTTGTTTTTCTTGTAGCGCCGTCGGCAAAAGGATGCGAAGAGGCGTTTGTGATAACTTTTTGATGTTTTACTGTTTACAGCTGTCAAGTTGTCCCCTTGCCATGTCAAAATTATATTATGAATTCCATCTCCGCCCCACAACCCCCCAACTCCTTTTGCTTTCTTGTGCTCGTCTGATTTTGTGGTAGCTTTTTCCCGCGTTCATTTTGGTTCTGATCTCGTCCATTGATTTGCATAAAAATGTTCACAAATATTTTTCTTTTTATTACAATGCAAATAAAAAACAGCGTATAAAAAATATATAGATGGAAAGCCGTGAAGAAGAAGAAGAAGAGCATAGAGAGCAACAAAAGACGACAAGTGACAAGCGAAATTCAATATGTTTTTCGGTTGACTCACAAAGGGCAAATGCTAGAAAAAGAGATATGGAAAGTCTGACTGCAAATGTGAAACCATTTAAAGAACACTGGATGCTCTTTGCTAAACGAGAATAAGTGAACATGGAGAACAATTAAAGTGGGGTAAGAGAATGAAAAAATTTTTAAGATGATGACCAGATTTACGTGAAGATTAAATGCAAATTTTTCATTGTCTTATAAATTATAAGTGACCATGGAGGACCAATTTTTTCCTAGAAGGTTAATGTAATAAATGTATTTATGATTTTATATAACAAACGCATTGATTGAAAATAAAGAGTCCCATTAATTAGAGTCTCTTTTTAACAGATCAAGTAACCATGGAGGACAAGTTTTTTTAAAGTTATTTGATTTAGGGATACTCGAATAATGTTAGCAAATATTACAATAAGGCAACATTACTCATCTGAATACAAAGTAACCATGGAGGACGTATGATTTATGATAAACTTATCGTACGATATTATCAACCCGATTTAATCCATCTCTATTTTTGATTTTATTTTTGACCACGCTTAAACTGAAATTCTCACCAAAGCCATGTGACCATGGAGGACAAATGCTACGACTCACTTAAGCCTAGACTCTAGTTGGGTTTTTATGACATGGTCGTATCATCAACTTTTCCCGTATGCGTTTCCCGGAATGTGCTCAGAAATATTGTAGCAGCATTTGCGGCGTATGGCAAACAAGTCCCTTTATGTTTTCTCTGGAATACGAGGGTATAAAAAATAAATGTATACAGAATTCAATTTGTTTGTGTAAATTTCTTGACTCGCGGCTGTTGCAAATAAAATCTACATAAAATGCCCCTAACTTGCCCCCAAACTCCCCGCAATGTTGTCGCTTGATTTGTTTGCTCTCCCAACATTTTCCTCGTCCTCCATCCTTGTCAGAATCCTCCCACTGTTTTTTCAGTCCCTCCGCCCATCGGCTTGCCTCTTTGACACTTTGACTTTACAGAGAGAGGGAGAAAGAGAAAGTGGGGAGTGGAGGGGAGGGGATGGGAGGAACCGACTGCCATGCTCAATATAAATAAATAAAATGCTGTGAGGCTGCTTTGTGGTTCTGACGCCGTCGACAAATTAATTGAAAATGCTTTTGCTTTAAATACATTTTTCAAACGCAGAGCAATTTCAATTATAGCATGTCGAAAAACAGGAAAAATACTCGTAAGAGGAGGCAAAATCAATGGCATCGAGGACTTTTGATGCTGCGTTTGATTGAATCAAATGTGGAGCACTGTGAGCCGCAATTAAGGCGATCTATGGATAAATGAACCAAAGCCAGGCCTCGCAGACAATTGCCAACTCTTAGGAAGAGGCCAAAACTGGCTTTCAGGCATTCCTGTCACGATTTTCGATTTGCTTTGCCATCTGCCTTCCCCATGTGTGTGTTGTGTTTGCTTATTTACAATCAATTGTACTTTAGTCGCATTGGGCTAAAACAAACTTTTTAAAATGCCGCAGTACATCTTGCGCTTCTTCTTCTTCTTTTACTTTGGGCCAAATCTTGAGAAACAAGCGCTTAATTTAATTTATTTTTCTCTATTTACCGTTGTACCCATTGCTGTTGTTGTTGTTGTTGTTGCTTTTGTGCTCGGCACGAAATGTTGCTCATTAATTTTGTTTTATTTCATTTCAGAGCCGCTTTCAATCGGAGGATATTTGAGAGGGGAGAGAGGGGCAAGAAAGGAGGCTAAAAACCCAGAGGAGTCAGCAATTTTTGGCTATTTAGCTTAACATTTTATGCAGTTCACGTTTCTCATGTTGCCTGCAATTTCCAACTGTCATCAATTGGCTGCCAGCTGCTATTTCCCCCTGAAGATAATTGAAACTTTTTTATCCCCCAATCGATACGCATCAAATTTCAATCTGTATTCAGATTTCTGCTATTGCTTATACCAATAAATACTACTTAATGTGGGTGATAATTGAAAATATTATGCCACTTTAATCCAAAGCTTAGGAAACCTCCGGTTTATTGTGATTGTGTGGGAAAAAATATTTATATAATTCGCAAGTTGAATAAAAACGACCGCAATTTTTTTTTTTAATCTCAAATCAAGCCAAGTGGATGCTCAAGAAATGATTTGAATAAGAAGAACTGTCTAATATTTGAAATGGCATCAAGTTTCAAGCAGGAAGCTTTCCTTTCAATTGGATTATAAAAGCTCAGGATCTCTTCAAAGTACGAACATTACTCACTCACTCACAATCGAAATGCGGGTACATCTCATTAAACGCTTACCTGCAAAAGAATAAAAAATAATAAAAGGAGAGGGTTAGCAAACTGTCTGTGCCTGATTGATATGTATACGCGAGTATTGTTTGATGATAATTGCAGGTCTGGGGATGGAAACAGAGGTCGCTGTCTGCGAGGATAATTGATCTATATTAACAATGACAGCGGACCTTGAGTGTCGACAGCAAAAATGGCTGACATGCAAACAACTCATCAGGCTGGCTAAAGTTCAAGTTAGGTTAGCCAAATTATAATGAAACTAAGGAGTTTTCTTTAATTTATGGATTGGTAGAGGAGTGTGCACAGCGAAGGAAAACTAAACTAAATAACATTAGTCGACATTAAACGTTATAAAGAATCTATTAAGAATACAGCTTAATTTATAAATTAAAACAAGACTATTTATTAATTAATCTATGCAACATCGACTAAAATCAGTCGACAAAAATAATTTATTTTGAATTTTAAAAATAATTAAGAGTATTATAATAAAAATAACAATTAAATTAAATTATATAATATATACTTAAGATTTTCTCAAAAAACTATTCGAAATTCAATTCATTCTATAAACTAGTCAAAAAATAGCTATTGAGATCAAAAAAGAAATATCACAGTTCAACGTAATATAAAAGGTTGTTTTTTCATTTAAAATTTCTATTTACTCAAAGTACTGCAACTTTTGCTGCTTTCTGTATATTTTTCATTATATCATTTTGTTGGCATCAAGTTAAGTAAACTGAGGATGAAGCCAAAGTTGTCTTTGAAAATGCTTTAAGTTGTTTGGTTTATGACATAATATCTGTATCCTTGTTGGTGTACAAATAATTTTCCATTTCAATTCGCATTCGCAGAGAAACAACAACAACAACAACATCAGCAAAACAGAATAATCGTCACTATCTTTTAATTAACTTTTGCGAGGCTTTGAAAATGTTCAAAGTTTTTTCTGTTGTTCTAAGCAGGAGTCTGAAGTCTGAGTCGCTTTTGTTTATCTTTCTTTGACTTGCTTTTAGTTTTTGGCTTGGCAGCTTTCATGCTAAACAGAAATTTCATTTTAATTTTCATTATGGTTGCCATCTAAATCATAACGACAAATGCTGAAAAGTATTTGTCAAATGTCTGTGGATTCAGACAGACAGACAGACAAACACATTGAGTTAAATACACACAAATACGAGTACGAGTATGCATAAATGTTTTTTCCCAACTGACAGTTTTTCTCCCGGCTGTTTGGTTTAAGCCGCTTAGAGGAATACCGCTTGTTGTTGGCATTCCCACGCTGCTGTCTGTCTGATTAACATAATCGAAAAGAAAATAATTCTGAAATGAAATATAATTTTGGGTCAGCCACAGAGTGCAGAGAGCATTAAAACCAAATTTCTATCCATCTAGAATGATTGGCCTCCCTCGGTTAATTGAATTACTACAATGGCTTTGTCTTTTGCCTATCGTAAAAGAAGGTGCTGCTAGAAAGTCATGATCACGATCTGGCCAAGAGCTAGTATGAGTAAGCCACAAAGTCATTTCCTGATGCATCGTGTGGTAACAATTTTATTACACAACAAGCGTTGTCTTAGAATTTGTCAGTCTTAATAAGGGGAAAGACCTTTCGAAACATCTCTTAAGCTGCTGGTTCATTCAACTTTCTATCTTCTGACTCGACTCCATTCGACTCGAACTTGTCTCGATAATAATGCTGCCCAGTTGGACTCATTATGGAGCATGAAAAGCTGTTTTGTCAACTCGACCCGCACATGTGATACAATCTACACGCCGCTTTCTGCCTTGCTGTTTAATAATTGATGTATATTGTCCTCATAATAACAGTAATTAATGCATTAAGGAATTCAATATCAAGACAATCTCGCTCTCTGTTGTATTCAGCATTAAAAATCAATAAGCCAAACCAGTTGCCAGTTACCAGTTGCCAGAAACAGTCTGCCCACGCGTCTCTATTCACAAAAATTCAACAAAAGCGCCCAAAAAGAACAGATATTAAACTAAGTATAGGTTTAGTCTTTGAAGTAGAAAATTTGAGACACGGAGAGAGGGAGAGATGTAGAGAGTTGGTAAAACCCAAAGCTATAAAAAAAAAAAACAGCAACAACAACAAAATTAAAATCAATTTTATGTTTATGACACTTTTTTTTATCGTCTTTGACTTCGTCTTTTTCTACTTCTCTCCGAATTCTCGTGGCGACTCACAGCGGGACAGTTTTTTTTAAATACCTATTCGTTGGTGGTTTTAATGCGTAGGTTTATATTCTTTCCTCTTGGCCACAGTCTGGGCCATCAATAATCCGGGTCATCAAACTAAATCTAATGTCGCATTTTAATGGTGTCAAACATTCTACGAGTAATCAGTTGACCCATGTCTCTATTTAAATATGCACATGAGTGCGAGTGTGCGTGTGTGTGTGTGTGAGTGTGTGTGTGTGGGCCATTTGTTCATGAATCAGTCATTGCATTCAAATTGCAGACATTGGTCATTCCGAAACTGATTGCCATATAATTTGAGCTGTCCCCACCAATTGTATAGCGATTTCTGCATTCACTCCGTCATTACAAATGCAAATGTGGCATTTACTTTTATCGCTTAGTATATCTGCTTTATATATGTATATGCTATATATATATTATATACAGCCATTTCTTCCTCTTCTCTTACAGTCAATTGTCAATCTAGTGGGCGTTATATATGGTGGTCATTTTGGTTTGCCAGCATAATTAAAGGTGGAACAGTCGTTCAATTTTCCCAGGGCCGTTCAGTAATTAAAGGAGAGAAAGGGAAAGAGGGGAAAACTCACGCATTTGACCAGTCGAGCGTTGAGAGCATGAAAGATGACTTCTGGGACTCTTATCGGCAAATGGGCATCAGCTTTGTCCACTTGACAATCTCGCTTCTAATCAGCGGTTCACATCAAGGTGAGTTCCTTGAGCACCTGAGGGACAAGTCTCAAGACTCGTCGAGGCATGACCTTTGTCTGCCTCTGCTTCTTATACTTCTTGTTGCACCTACACACATCCGTCTGATAACTATTGAAACCTCCACTTCAAATTCTGAATGATATTTGAATAGGCTTTAATTTCGAATTTCCTTTCATTGCATTTTCCGACTTATCTTATTTTCAACTTAAGTTCTTAAGTGCTTTTATCACTCTTGTTTGTTACTTCTATTGTTATGTCCATATTTATTTTTAATAAGGCATCCGCTTTAAATTTAAATAATGTAGAAAATGCTCGTTAAAAGCGGGTCAGAGGTCAAGTAGACAGCTGACTTCTGTCGCCTGTTAATGAAGCTCAAATATTTTGGGAATTCGGCAGCCGAAAGACTCGAAAACTCAAACTTGGAAAATCTTTAGTATTTTATGCTAATGACAAATGCTTTTATCTTCAGCAAATACAAAAGCGACAAAAGCAAAAAATGAAAGAAAAAATACGAAAATAAATTAAAGGCAAAATTGTTGGCAACCTGCTGCTGTAATTATACCCTGCACAGTCGGGTATATTGCAATTCTAATAAAGTTTGTTGGGTTTGAAACATTATACAAACCAAGCTTAAGTTGTTTCTGTAGAGTATTTAAGCTGCGGTTCGTTAGTTTTCTTTGTTTCGGCCGCCTCATGCCGACCCTAATCATTATGCTGGGCCTGTTAGTGAAAAGCGGGGAGGAGGGGAAAACTGCCAGCTTGGGACCGTGAAAATTACACGTTTTTTGCTTTGAGGTTATAATATTACATGCCAGGTGGGTGTCCACTTCAAAGGGGGAGGGGTAGGGAATTCGGTGCTTAAATTTATGCATTTTTTTTGTTTTTTTTCGTGCCTTCATGCTGCTTTAATTAAATTTCTCTTTTCATTTTTCTCCGTTTTTTTTTCTGTTTTTGTTGAGTTTTTGTTGTGTTTTTTTTTTGGTGTGGTCGCTAATTTCGACGTTTAGGCGCGTCTAATGTTTCTTGTGGTTCTGTTACTTCATTCAAATTAGAAAATATGCTGGAAATGTAGCAAATAGGCGGAGGCGGGGTTGGAGTGGGGCAGGTCAACTAATTGGCCAGCCGGAGGTTTATTATTTATACATTCCATTCCTGTGACTTTTTATGTATATGAGCACAAATATTTTATGTCTTATTTACACAAAGTTCACCTTACAACAGCTGCTGACCGGTTTAATTACAAAATCGATTAAAATGAGACTGCTAATAAAGTGACTGTGGATACGGTTGAGAACACACACACACACACACACATACAGAAACACAGTGGGAGCGATAACTAAGGTTCCACTGTCCTTGCTTCGCTGCACAAATTTCATAAATGCACGGGGAAAACTCAAAGACATTTTCCAGGTGAGCTCAGGTAAAAAGAGCAACGACAACAACAACAACAATGAATAAAAGTCAACAGATAGAGCTCGAAAATAAATGAGATTTTCTATTTTGTGCAGCTGATGAAGCCATTAAACAAATGGAAAATTTTATATCTTTATGACGTTCTATACAATGAGAATGTCGCAACGGGTCTTGGGGTTTTACCTGTGTCGGTATCATTTAATTATAAATGGAATAACTTATTTGAATACCAATAGAACGTTTTATAATTGCAAGCAAATAACTTGCAGTGAAAGCTTTTATCACGTCTCCGTCTCAAGTCGGCACGACACTCTCTTATTGACGTCACAAAGCTGAGCTTTATTGACGGAAAGTCCAGCATATTGCGGTGCTCTTTGTTGATAATGCCAACAAGAGAGTGATAAAGTGCGGAAATGAAGAGAGCAAGTGCAATCAGCTGAGCGCGTCTTTGCAATATGGCGGCCATCGACTGTAAGTTTTGTGCGTTAGAGCAACAGGCGTTTGTTCAGCTTCTGAGTCATCATCGCAATTGGCGAGCGCCAAATTCATCGCAAATTCATACACTGTGCAAAAAGAACGAGTTCATGTACAGCTGTTGCTGATGAAATTCGAATTCATAAAAACATTTCTTGATAAAGTAAACCGATTTTAATATTCCGAAAATATTAACTATTAACATATTAAATATGCAAAAAGGATCACAGCTTGAAAAGTTAAACTTATTTAAAAAATTTTTAGAAATTGTTATCTTCAGTGTAAACAAATAATTACAAGTTGATCAATGTATATTGAGTCTGCAGAAATTACAATTCAGAGAAATTATTTCTTTAGAAAATAGTAATTAAAGAGTAAAACAATTTCTGGAAAATATCTAATTTATTGATATTTAAAAAAAGTTACTTTTATCTTTCAGTGTAAACACAGATTGCTCATTTTCAGACTCAGGTGATAAAAACAGCCACAAGTGAAAATATAAATAAATGTAAAATCCTATGAGCCAGCGCATTTTATTATATGTTTTTTGTATTGTTTATCGAATTTGAAAGTTTTTGCCAAAATCTACAAAACATGTTCAAAAAAAAAGTACTTAAGCAACAAAACTAAAATAAACACAGTCATAAACAAACGACAATGACAACAAATAAAATAGTCGGAGTGTCATTGTTGCAATAATAAACAAACAAACAATGAAACGAGCCGAAAACACACACAAATGATAAAATTGCCATGCCGAATTACAAATGGTTTTTAAATGCTGCTGGCCAACTTTTACTGCCCGTTGGACATTCAGTAAGAGTCACTGTAATGGCCACAATAACGGCCACTTTCGAACATGACCCTAACTAACTACAGCTAGATCGGAAAGCAACCAAAACATCTTGACCATCATTTCTTTCTTTCGAGTTTTTGCCGCTTTTTTCGCTGTGCTTAGCAGACGGTTAAATGACTTCCGTACTTGGTTCATCTTTAATTTCCACATATCTAGGTATTATGTGTGTATTCTGACCATTTGTTAATGTTGTCTTTGATCTGTGCTTGATAGATAAGTTACTGACCAAAAACTACTTAGTTAAAATTAAAAAAATAATGAGCTCCATTGGATTTATTTTATTCTAAAAGAAAATAACATGTATTTTAAAGTTAATTTTGTCAAATCAATTGCATGAGTGACTGTAAGTATGTCTCTATATATTACTCTTAAAACGCTCAGCTTATCACATTTTTAAACGACTATAATTAAATACTTTCAAAATACGAATATAACTACAATATTATATACTGTTAATTTTAAGTGGATGCAAGAAAAAGAAATCATTTACATATGTGCATATGATTATCATGCAGAGTTCATCAGAGTTCATGGCTTATGCTTATCAAGAGGCGACATTAAAAACTTTATTTTATAGTATTCTTTTTTAAGACCCGTGCACCAAGCATGTTCTCGGAATTACGCATCCATATCATGTGCATTTTATAATTATTTTCTTTTTTACATTTCAGCTTCTCATGATAAGCCCAGCATAGGAATTTCCACCTTTCCCACAACAACAACTTTTTTTAAACCTGTTGAGCGCAGCTCAATTCAAAAACAAAAACAAATAAAAACATTTATTGTTGCCCACTGTTATTGTTGTTGTTTGTCTTTTAAACTGGTTCTTCAGAAATAAACACACGCACACACACACACACAAATATGAGCTGAGCTTTTGACTGAGCTTAGTAAAGAGCAAAGAGTGCGGCATTTTTAAGACTTATGAAAAGATCATAGCTTTGGCCCCCCAACCAGACAAAAGACGCCAAGAAATATTATCGTCAAGGCCAAATGCAGTTATTGCTGTTATTTTTTTAAGCGCAAATTTCCCGCGCGCAGCAATTAAAGAAAGTAGAAAAAGTGTTAAACAAGTTGTTTTGCTTATTATGTAACTGTAACAACTGTAAACTGTGATGAGAGGAGAGCAGAAAAGTAAAGCGCAAATTAACCGCTTAATGGCGCTAAAAGCAGCAACAACAAATGTCAGTCTCTCTAATCTACATAGGTCAAAGCGGGATGGCTAGAGTAAAGAGTGTAGCCGCAGCAGCCAACGCGTAAGAGCGAAACAGCATCAAGCTCAGCCTAGACAGATTACTTAGAGCAGCAAATATAATGTAAAATATTAAAAAAAAGCACTTATTACAAGCCAACGGGATCAGAGTGTAAAGCGTGTTGAACGAATGTGAAGCACAAAGTGAAATATGTACATCTGTAATTTATAAGAGCGTAAATACTTACCGTTTTAAAAGCTCCACGTTATGTTAATTATTTTAGGCCACAGTTTTTGCTGTTGTTGTCGTTGTCGTTGTTGTTGTCTTTAACTGCTTTTAGCTTAGCCAGTTTTTGTCTCACACACGCCAACAATTGTTAAATAAACAAACACACACACACAAACAGTTGGCGCTTCAATTGTTGTTGTTGTTATTTTCAACTTTTGTGTGTAATTTACTTTTGGCTATATTTATGCTACACTTTCACACATTTGCATTAAGTTGCGTTACTTGTTTTCATTTGTTGTTCAACGCATCACTTGCCAAAAATATGTTGGCCACAATATAACCAACAACTGCCAATAACTCCAATAGCACACACGAATTAACAGAGCGTCAGGGCCCTGAACAAAATGAACTCGCACTGCTTGATTTTTTTTTATTTTGTTTCGCTTATTTCGGACAAGCGCTCTGCGTGCGTACACGACGGCTACTCTGAGGAGACTGAACCAGCGTAACCGATTGACGACCAGTCGACGCGGCGCTCTCAACGCTCGCTCACACTTATGAGAGGCTTTAGCATTGTTGTGGCGTTACTTGCGAAGAGCCAGTGTGTGGGTGCATTTCAAGAGAGCGCGTCGAAGAGAAAACTCTAATACTGCTAGATTTTGACTGTTTGTTATCGTTCACTCAAAACACTTGCATGTGCGTGCAATTGTGCACACAGTGACTTACAGCTGTTTTGACCCATTGCAAGCTTAAACATCAATTCACAAATCTGTGCTTACATTTTATTTCAATCTCCTCATAAATTGATAAATTGATTTAAAATTAGTACTTAATAAGGAGAGTGGAGAGTGGATCAAATAGACTGAGAGCCCTGTATGTACAAGTATATACGATCATAACTTTACATTATAATCATTAACATAATCCTTATAATTCAAGACTTCCAAGTAGGAAGCAAAATAAATCACAACAAATCTCTGAAAACACTTGTGCATATTTAAATACTCTTAACAGTTGGCTCTCTTTAACTCAGCCTACCTGCCGAGAGACACAGAGAGCTAAGCCAAAAATACTGGTTTTACACACGCAGTATAAGAGTAATACGCTCTTTATAAGTGTGTATACAGCATACGTTTGTGTTTGTTTATACGAAACTTGTTTTGTTTTCGGCAAATGCCGGCAAATGTTGTTGTTTGTTATTGTTGTTGTTTGTTGCTGGTGTTGTTGTTGCTGCTGTCTAGTTAGTTCTCGTTCTGGCCAAAACTCCAACTAGTTGGCAGGCCCAGAGGCAGCTGATTACAGTTATTATGCCATAATTGTGAATGGGCGTCCCACTGAGAGAATTTCTCTAATACAATTTACAATTTACAATTGCAAGCGAATTTGGCTTAAACGAATGCAGTTTGAAAACCTATTTGCATTTTTGCCTTAATTAAGTATCCATGTAATTTTGATAACTGCCAGGATAATTATGGTAAATACTGTTAAGTAGTTGCCGTTTCTGGGCATAAATTGAATATCTTGATCTATTTATTGCGGGATCTAAGTTTTAATTGCACTTAACACTGAGAGAAACGCTGCTTGAGATTAATTTTGTAATTTTGAATACTTTGAATTAAAATTTATAGAATTTTTATAGTTGAGTACTTGAATTTACTCTGAATTTATATTTGACTAATAAAATTGATCCACTTATGATGAAAATTAAAAATTCATATTTTAGAATACTTAAGACAATTATAATTAATATTGACGTTTGTATAGCTTACATAATAAGAGTTAAAATATCAAATAATAACTTAAATAAGGTCATATAAGGTCAAATTTCACATTCTGGGGTGCCACAGAAATCTCTTTCACCTGAAAAATGACGTAAATTTCATACAAATGTACGTCAAATTCAGGTGAAAGAGATTTCTGTGGCACCCCAGATTGTCTCAAGATTTATTTTTGATTTCTATTTACTTATTTCTTCAAATTAAATTGAATTAAAGGCATTAAAATTGCATAAAGTGTTTACCGAAAAAATCCACAATTATGCAATTGACGTTCAATTGCTTAAAGGATTCTCTTAAGGATTCAGTCTATTTTGCATTTTATTCAAAAATATTTGTAGAAAGAAATAATAAAATAAGTCACTAAATTCACTAAGGTCAATCTGAAGTATAAAAGTTAATTGCTAAAGTCGGAAATAAATGTGCGAAGAATATTTCGATGAGACATGAAATATTTTGAAATACTCGTAAATTTTCTCAAAGGATATTTCCCACAGGTCAAAGTTAAAATTTAAATATCTTAACTAGAAGCACTCGGGAATATCCCCTGACACACACACACACACACAGACACACAACTGAAATATGTGTTACAACAACAAATTTCACTTTGAATTTGTGCCGAAAATTTAATTTGATTTCATTTTCATCAAATACATATAAATAGTGCAACAAATGAATTTGCTACGTGCCACAAATGCCAAAAATGCTGTTAGCTAAGGGAAGGAGACGAGTGAGGTGAGTGGGGAGGGGGATGGGGAGGGGGGGTTACAGTAAGGACACACATGTGTGTACCGCTGACATTGGCTGAGATTTGTGAGCATTTGTGCCTCGTTTTGTTGCGTGGTTGGCCACACGGACACACACACACACACATCCACACACACACACACACGCACAACGAAACACGCAACACGCAGCATGCGGCATGTGGCATGTGGCACGGAGAACCATAAATTCCAGCCGCTCAATAAACTAATGGCAATTTGTATCTGAAAGATACAATGCGAGCTCAAACCGTATTTTCTCAGTTCTTTTCCTCTCTCCGCTTTTCACGTACAAAATTATTTTTCTCGTATTCGTTATTAGTTTCTCTCCATTTTTTTCAGTCCTTCATTCTGTTTGCTTTTGGCTGCGGCGTTTCCCATCCTTGTGACACTTTTATCACACACGTTCGCCTCATCAAAAAGTTAACGACGATAATGACAAACATTTCGAAAAGCAAACACTTTCAGCTGACAGAACTCGGCTTTTGTATACCCTATATGTTATTCTCTTGCCCCTCTATCCATTTGTATCTCCCTCATTTTGAGACCCTGTACTTGACAAATACAAGGGGTCTGTTCAGTTAGTCAAACGAAAGACAACTTATAATAAATTTCATATATTCTTGTATATATATTCTTGATCAGCAACAACAGTAGAGTAATCTATAGGAATGTCTCTTCGTTTATTTTTCCGACTGGAGCAACACACAAAATATAAATTTTTGGTTTCCGATGCAAGTTTTCGAAGAAATCTTTTTAGTTCTCCTAAAAACATTCTAGTTTTAAAATCCTTCGTTTTAAAAATGGGATAAAAACTAAAAATTCATAGCAATAAAAAAAAAAAAATCTGAGAATAGTTATTACAGTATCTATAAAAATTCTTAAGAAATAAGAGCTAGAGACACCAAACTTTATATGTAGGCTCTTATTTAAACTAAGAAGATCAGTTTTGTTTTGTAAAAATTTAAGAGAGGAAAATATAGAAATTCATATTCAAATAAATATTTTTCAAATATTGCGTAACATAGACTTAGACCCTTGTATTTGCCTTAGTTTATTTGTAATGTTTTTAAAATATTGTTTATCAAATATAATTTTTTTTTTTTTAAATTTTCTCTGTGTAGTTTTCTGTAATTTTTACGAAATCAGCACAGGGTCCATCACAGTCTAGTTTATTGGACTGAAGTCTCTCCTACTAGTTCTCCCTTTCCCATGTCTGTCCACTGGGAGATAAATATCTCGTTTGTAGCTGTCATTGTTGTTGTTGTTGGGCAAACACCTTAATTAACTTTTTTCCATGAACATCTTTTGACCCCTCCTCCTTTTCTTTCGCCCCACAAACTATCAACTTGTAGCGCTGCGAGACTTGACTTATTTATTAGGGTTATTTAGTCTCTAGTCCTTTACCACACACAAACAGATACACACACATACAAACACAAGTCAACTACCTGCTCATTTTCACCTGAGTACGTGTTAATTTTGTGTATTTATCTTATTTTCTGGCTATCCTCTAGTTTGTTTTTTTTTTTTTGGTCTAAATAGAAAGATTCGAATTGAAATTCCAATTAACAGTTCTTGGTTTAGCTTGTAACAAAGAAATGTATCTGTATCTTATGGCTTTGTATCTGTATCTGTGTCTGCGCATCTGACGTTGACGTTGACTTTGACTTTTTCACTGAAGTTTTGCCACATTCAACGTGGGAAATGCAAATGCCCAGCGGCACAGACTGAGGGAGAAAGATAGAGTTCAAGTGAGGGAGAGAGAGCGAGCGAGTGAGAGAGAGAGACTGGAACAAACAAAGGCGTCGATTTGTATCTCGAGTGCAAAATTCAACTTGCACTATTTATTCCCTCATCGTCTTTGTTTAGAGTCGCGTTATTTCCCTTTCCCTTTTTTGGAGTTGTTATTATTATTAAATTTTCTACAACTTCTTCCTTCTCTTCTCCTTCTCTTCTCCTGCTGTTTCTCAAGTATTTTTGCTGCTGTTTGTTTTGTTTTTGCTTTGACATTTGATATGTTTTCACTTGTTAGTTGGCAGCTTCTTCTTCGTCTTCTTCATCTTGTTGCTGTTTTCATTAGAGGCGTCGATAGCTGCCACGCCCCCCTCATTTTTGTCGAAATCTCAAGTGGCCAGACATATGCCCAGCATCTGTAGCTGCCAATTGCAATTGCAGCCGTAGCTGTTTGCTTTTCGGCCGGAAGTGGCGCACACGTAACTTGCCCCATGTTGCATGTTGCATGCTGAATGAGAGACGAAGGTCTTGAGTTACTTTTGCTGCACACACAAAATGCAGAAATTATTTCTGCCTCACAATAAGTGAGAAATCCGACATGGATGTGTGCAATGTTGTTGCAAATGAAACATTGTTGTTGTTGCTGTTGCTGTTGTTGTTGCTGTTGTTATTACTGTTGCCTTTCAACTTAATTCAGCGGCACATGCAAATTGCCCCGAAAGCATTTCAGATTTCAAATTGTTGCCATATCAACTATCTGTCTGTGTGTGTGTCTGTGTGTGTGTTTGTGTGTGTGCATGTGTGGGTGTGTGTGCCACATACGAGCTACAGATGCTGCACATAGCACTGTTGGATCATTAAGCCCATGCCCATGTTGCATGCCTCAAAACAGTTTGCAATTTAGCTGCAATTCTGCAGAATGTTCGCAAATTATTAATTAACACATTTCAATAATTTATTGCCAAAAATATTTAAAATTAGTTGTCTTATCTAAAATTATGCGAATTTCTTCCGAATTTAACAAGGGTTATATATATATTTATATATATATTTCATCTTTTATATCTCTTCTCTTCTATAGAATAGATGTTAAACTATAATAACAACAATCAGAAAAAAACCATTTAATAAATTAATTAATTATGCAAAATTCTTCCGACTTCAACAAGGGTTATATATATTATTAGGAAGATTCCATTTAATACATATAAATATATATTTAATCTTTTATATCTCTTCTATTATAGAAAGATTTCTTTTGATCCATTAAATCGAATAGATTTTATACTATAATAATAATAATCAGAAAAAAAGCCATTTAATAAATTAAAAAAGTTTCTATTACTTTAAGAAAAAATTAAACAAAATCATATTTCAATTATTATTTTTAATAATTGTATTATTTTGTATATTAAGGAATGGGAATAAAAAAAACATTTTCATTTTATAAGAACATCACAATTTATTAATATGTAATTAAAAAAATATAATAAAATTTACTTGAGCAGATTTAATATTATCTGAATAATAAGCATAAATCTAAAATATCAGAAACCTTTTTTAAGGACATCATAATAATACTAGTTATAATTTAATAAATATATAATTACATTTACTTCAGCTGAATAGACTTATGTTAATCTGAATAATAACCATTTATCTTAAATATCAGACACCTTGTTCCACGCCTTGATTAATTATAGATAATTTGTAAAATCCCGAGTGCTCTCGTATTCTCGTAATTATAATGTTCCAAGCTAACGATGTCAATTAGGAATCTGAATCTGGAAGCTGGGCGCTAGTTCCATTTGTTGTGCCTCCTTTATGAGTTTGGAAATGGAATTGGAATTGGAGTGATAAGCATCCTGTCGCGTGGCACGTAGCAAGCACATAATTTACGGCAATTACGGATTTGTTGAGAACATAAACAGTATAACGGGCGATTTACGCATTTCAATTGCCATTTCATAAATTTCGGAATGTCTAATTGATGTTTCCGCCGGACCAAAGATCAAGGCGCAAATGCAACATATTATAAACAGGAGACAGAAGACAGGAAAAGGGAGACAGAAGTGAGAAGTGAAAATTGTAATTTATATGGAATTTTATTAAATCAAATTGTGTGGCATGCAACATTTGCAGCGCGGCATGATACAAAATAAACAAAGCAGCAGCAGCACAAGGAGTGAGTGAGAAAGGGAAGACTTTGACTTTGAGGGCGTTAATAACCCAACACGGAGACACAAATCCGCGTTGACATCATTGGTGCCACATGTGTGTATGTGTGTGTGTGTGTGTGTGTGCCAGCAACTGTGGCAGCAACTGCGACATAAGCTTCAGCGGATTCCATGGAAGATGCAACTAAAGAAATTATAAATAAAAATACGCTTTAAACACGTGCGTCGAGGCTTGTGGCATGAATGTCTCTATCTCTTTCCCACTCTCTCTCTCTCTCTGTCTCTCTCCTGCTGGCGTTGGCGTTGTGGCTGCCACTTTGACTGACAATTAATTTCAATTGCGCATTCGCGTTAATCGCCCTAAAAAGGAACGACAGCAGCAACTACAACAACAACAAGAACAACGTGCAACAACAACAACAACAACGTGCAACAATACATCTTTTTCTACATACATTTTTTCCCCATGTTTATCTCAGCTCGCTGCTATTTTTAATCATTTTTCCCGCTGTTTTTTTCCAGAATTATTCAGTGTGTCGTCTGCTGCATGAGATTAAAAATAAAAGTGACAGGAGGAAAACGAGAAGAGGGAGGGAGGGAGTCGGGAAATGAGTAAGCGAGTGCGTCCAAAAGGAAAATGTCAAGTTCAAGAGTCGCTACAGCTGCTTCAGTTGACTTGAAGTGCGTCATATGTGTGGCAGCAGAAGAAGAAGACCAAGAAGCAGCAGCAGCAACAACAGCAGCTGAAGTGGAAGCAGAATCAGAAGCAGTAGAAGTTGGGGCACCAACTTGGGGCAGCTTGAAGTGGATTAATTTTGACATTTATGATGTAGGCTTAAAGTGTTTTAATTGCTAGACGTTTCTAGCTTCTGTTACAACAACAACTGTTGTCTGCCACTTTCAATTGTTGCAAGTTGCGAGTGCGTGCATCATTGTTATCATCACATCACGGCGATGGCTCAGAGCACTTAGTGGGGCACGTGTCTCCACAATGGCCACTCCACAGTTGATTTAAGTGCATCGGCGGCATAAAAATCGTGCACCATTTACGGTAGCTGCACTCGCAGAAAAACGGGAGCAGGAACTTGAAAAGTAGTAATTGATATAAATATACCCTGTAAAAATCATTAAGTGTTTTTATGTCTTTAAAAAAAAACAGTAGATTGGAAACTATGTGAAATGTTTCTTTACGGCCTACATGGCTCATTCAAAAAAAGCTTTTACGCATATACTCTGTTAATAGATTACTGCATATACACCCTGTAAATTTATTACAACATATATAAACACATTATGAGCGAATTTTTTGCCCATGTTGCATGTTAATAAAAATGAAAACCATTTAAAAAATGATAAAATTGAAAACAAAAATATAAATCAGCTCCTTAAACCATAAAGGATATCATTTTAAAATAGAGCAAATAATTAGAAATATTAAAAATATTTAACATATATTTTACTCCAGCTTTAAAGTCATTTTTGTTAATCAACTGAAGAATAAAATTAATATTAATTTATGATTTATTTACCTATTTAATAATTTACACATTTTATAAGATTGTAATTTAATTTATCTTTCTATCTTTTCAGTTACGAGTTAAAATTCTTTTTAAACCATACACACCTTTATCCTCGATTTTTTCAAAAAAAAATGTTGGGATGCAAAAACATTCCTCATACCATTTTAGGAGTGACTGAAAAAAAAATTTTTAAAAATCTTTTCGCGAGTATTTTTTATATTTTTTTGAAAATTGCTTAAAAGGCACTTATTGTATGAAAATGACGAATAAGTGCCTTTTAAGCAATTTTCAAAATATTAGCGAATGGATTTTCAAATTTTTTTTTTGCAGTCACTCCTAAAATTGTTTGAAGAATGTTATTGCATCCCAACATTTTTTTTTAAAAATCGAGGAAAAAAGTTTAAAAAGTTGACTTTTTTAAAAATTCGAATATTTCAATGGGTACTTTATGGGTTAAGAAAAGTGTTGCATCATTCAAACGGAATTTAGAGGACCTTTCCAAATATATTTTTTAAATATGAAGACTTGACTAACAATAGCTGTTATAGTAAAAGAAAGAGTGTACTTATTAATTTTACCAGTAGTGTACATATATTCTGTTAAATTTACAATGACCTAAGGCACATATAAAATAATATCTGCCCAGTTATTTTTGTGCAGTGTGGTTAAACAACCGCTGTTTGCTGAGACGCTGGCTTTGTTTTCGCGCTCAGGTGTGCTCAGGTGTGCTCAGGTGCTCTGAGGTGTTCTCAGGTGTGCGTATCTGTGTTTTTCTAGGCATTTCGGGACTTTGGGAATAAGTCAAATAAACGTGGCTTGCAGTTGTTGTTTGTTCGATGTCCTGCATTGCATCGGCATGTCCTTTCGCCGGCCTTTCACTCACGTACTGAAATGCCGTAGGCGATCCGGCCACGCCTTCCCCTTCCCACTACTCAGCATCCTCCCTCTTAATGTTTTTCGCCCCTCACGTTTCGCGTTAAAGTCACGTATTTTCCAGGTAATTTACGTTGGCTGAAACTGTTGCCACCAATATTTCTGGCCGTGTTGCCCGTTGATTTTAGCCCCTTGTCTTTGCCCTCTCATTTTATTTTACTCCGTTGCGCTTTTTGTTCTTTTTTTTTTTTCTTTTTTTGCACTGCGCATGAAATGCGTTTTTTGGCCTTTGTACGTGCGCGTTGTCCTTTTTGCTGTGTTGTTTTTTTTTGTTTTTTTTGTTGGTTGCGGGCGTGTTGCAACAGTGCCTCCGAGTTCGCTTATTGTTTTTCATGTTCGTCTCTGTCGCTCATCGGTGGCATCGTGGCAAGTGCAACGAAATGTGCATAACGTGACCGGGTTTCTTAGTTGGCTTTTATCAGCCAAAGCGAAAGTGCTTTGACCAAGTTCAGATCAGCCTCCGTGGCAAAGTGCAAACTGCACGCCCCACATTCCACTCACACTTCCTCCCTCTCTCTCACTCTATCTCTGTCTTACTCCCACACTGATATTTAGCTTGGAAAAGTTTTCAACAACTTTCGGACAGCTGCAACGGATACGGATACGAACACTGATACTGTAACTTCTGTCGAGTTGTTGTTGTTGTTGTCGTTGTTGTCTTCCTGTTATTGTTCTTGTTGTTGTTGCTTGTTTGCGGTGAATTAAGTTGCGACCATTGAAACTCCACTTGAGTTAATCGTTTAATTAGTGTCTGTGCAACCTGAGGGGAGCATTTCAAATGCATTAAAAAAATCATCTGGCTTGAAAGCACTTGAGAAGACTTGCAATGGTTTTTTTCTCGATCTGAAAAGTGTTTCGGAATGAATTACAAATATAATAGATTCACAAAATATAACGCACAGCTATAAAAAATTCCTTAAAAACTCAAGATTCTGAAAAACTTACTTTTTAGATATTCCAAACCACTTAAAGAGTCGTCATATATAAGAAATAAAACCATTTTTTGCAAAAATATTAAAAATATTTATCTATAACATTATGAAGAAATTAAATACTGAATATTCTATTTTAAAAACTAGTTTCCTTCATATTTCAAGAAGTTTTGATATTGCTTGAATTTCTGAGAGCAAACTTAAATTCTAGCTTACATCATTTCTATACTTTCTTTCAGGGATTAAAGCCCTAACCGAAACCGTAACCTTTAACCGGTAAAAACCTATTGAAATTTAAAACCGTATCTGAAACCGCTTTAAATTATGCATTTCAAGTTGAATATAATTTTATATAATTTTTTTTCTTACAAATCTGAACGAAAAATGCAAATCATTAAGTCGGCCAATGAATCATCACAATTTAGTTTCTGTTCAAAATATGGATCAGCATTTATGCCAATCACTCGAAGTTTTTCTGAAATGTCTCTGTGCTTTGACATATCCTAAACGAGTTTATTTCATATTACAGAAATTCCCACATTTTTTCTTAACTGTCAAAGCCGAAAATGGCATTTTGTAGCCAAGTTGAAATGAAAATTTATGGCCTCAAATGTTTTGGTGAGGATGTTGCTACCAAAAACTCAAATTTATTTTACGACCAATGCAAAAATAAACATAAAAATAAATTAATATTTCATTTGTTTTGCTGTGCAGCAAAGTCGCTTCGCTCTCCCTTTCTCTCCCACTCGATTGTCTCCCTGTCTCTCTGCAACAAATCCTTTTTTCTGGTTCAACCAACTTTGTTTTATGACCAACTGATGGTGCTACCTTCTAATTGTTGTTGCTGTTGTTGTGGTGGGGGTGGTGTTGGTGGTGTAGATGGTGTTTGTTTTTATGATACCCAGTTTATGTTTATATTTATGCATTTTATATGAGACAATTTTATGTTCAAGAGCTGCATATAAGTTGTCACTTAAGTGTGTTGCTCTGGCACTTAAATGGAATATATATAATTAATACTCATATTGATCCTCAGAAATTCAAAATTCGATTTCATCTGTATACCTTTTATAATTAGAAACTTTATACAATGAATTGAAGAATTTAAAAAAAAAAAAAAAAAAAAAAATAATAAACACACTGTGAATTTCGTGATAATCAGTAAAATCATATTCGTATAATCAGTTAATCATATTTTGATACAATCCATAGAATACATTAATATAACAGTTGGAGTTGCTTTACAAAATCATTTGTTTTAAAATGATTTTCATGTGAAAAATCTAGCTGCTGTGTGCCATGAAATACTCTTGCACAGACCTAAACCGACAGACATATGCCCTACAATATGGATCGGTATGAATAATTGAGGTTGCACAAGGAGTTGAAGTCAGCGAAGGGAGCATCGCCATCAAATCGCATTAAATATTAAAACAATCAAGCAGCATGTGCTCACTAATGGTGTGGTTGCAGTACTAGCAGTAGAGATGGAGGGCGGTGGTGGGCGTGGTCTTGGCCATGTACAATACTTGGCAAGGGAATGAGATGCCGGTTTAATCATTGTTTGCACTTTTGCACCTGCCAACTGCCAACTGCCAACAGGCAACAGCCAAAGGTAACGCAATCACTATATCCTAGTTTCATCTTTTTCTCTCTGTTCTCTGTCTCAACATCTTTGGTTGTAGTGCTATCTCTTTCTGTCTCTGCTTGCGAGTGGCAACGTTATTTAGCAGTTTCCGTTTCCGTTTTCATTGAACACAGCTGGCGCATCCTGGGCGTGCTTCCTGTCTGTCTGTCTAGTGCAAGTTTAATGCATTTAACTCTTACATTGTGCCACGAAATTGGCTAAAAAGGAGTTTTCTCTTCTCGCGTCTGTCGATTGCTTTGAACTTCCGCCAGGTAAATTTGAAATGCACTCGAACTGCAACTGCGACTGGCGAAAAACGAATCAAAAGCAAATGCGAAACGACTTTAAGTACCTCAAGTCACAGATGCTTGAAAAGAAATCAGTATGGAGAGCTAGACAAAGACATAGAGTCTGCTCGACCAGGAGATACCCAGTAGAAGACATTTCCTTGCAAGCTTTGTTAAGTGATGAGCAGTCATTAGTTATGACACTTTAAATTCCCATCTACAAGAAGCAAATAAATTGGGGAGAGAGTAAGTGCTCGACTACGAGATACCCGGTAGCAGATATTCCCTTTAAATGTTTGGGCAGAGAATTTCAGTTAAATTTTATCAATCAGTTTTTAGACTAACAATTTTAAGTAATAAAAGTAACAGTTGCTACAAAAAGATGATAAGATAAGGAGTTTCATTGGTGAATTCATTGGTGAATTCATCGGTGAATTCATTGGTGAATTCAGTGGTGAATTCAGTTTCGAATTCATCGGTAATTCAACGGTGAATTCATTGGTGAATTCATTCTTGAATTCAGTGATGAATTCATTGGTGAATTCATTGTTGAATTCATTGGTGAATTCATCGGTGAATTCATCGGGGAATTCATCGGTGATATTTAATAGTTGCAGATGCTTTCCTTTCGCTGCCTTTTGCCTGTCAATATACCCCACTGAGCTCAAACAAAAGGGTATTTTGTATCCATGCAGTTCATTAGTTTGAGCTCGTTTTGCGGTTAGTTCTGTGGCGACATTAGAGGTGACTGCGACAGCTGAAAGGACAACTGAAAGGACATTCGCTGTGTCCTGGATCGTTGTCGCTGGTCGTTGCCAAAATTGTCACAACGTGTTGACCACATGCTGTGCACTGTTCTCGCAATAGGAAGTCAAGTGGGATGTTGACTCTATATTTGGCTGTCGGGGTTATCTTGGATTTGGTTCGGGAATTCAGTCAATTCCCAATCTTTCATTCTGCATATTGATTTGGATATTTGAGTTTTTAATCTGCTAATAGTCATCTTTTTAGTCTGGCAATCGTTGCGGCATCTCATCTTTCCAATTATGTCCATTATGGTGCCTGGCCGGGACATTTGTCATTCTTGTTTTCAGTTGTTTGTGCAATTTCATGCTTCATGCCGCACTCCTCATGCCTTGTGCCTCGTGCCTCAATTTCATCAAAACTGTCCAAGGGAAATGTCGGAAACGGAACGCCAACAAATATGTTATGAAAAGTTTTCAGCTCAGGCCACAACACGCAAATGTTGGCAATGGAAAAGCTGGGAGAAAAACAGGGAAACGCGGGGGAAAAGCGTAAACGTCAACGATAAACCCAGCTCAAGCAGCGGAAATGATTTATTAAAAAACGAATGCTCCGTCAGACCGAGTGAAGAAGAGAGAACGAGAAATGAAACATAATAACAAAAAATGTCAGAAGATAAAACTTGCGATTGTCACACAATAAATCGCATGGAAATCAAAGCTCCGACAAATATTCAAGAACATAAAAAAAGCATCAGAATAGAGACCCAATACAATTGCTCAACAATTACAGTCTGATTCTGGGCCAGGACAATGACGGGGGGCACAAGGGGAACAAGGGCACAAGGGGCACAAGGGGCACAAGGGCACAAGGGCACAAGGGGCACAAGGGGAGGGACGCTTACTGACACAGAAACTGGCGCTGCTGTAGACAGTTGTCAGCATACAAACAATGCCGATGAAATACTTATAAAGCCATTCTCGACTTGCAGTTACTCCGTACACACATATTTGAAATCTGACATAGTTAAAATATACTAAGTTAAGAGATAGGGCAAATTTGTAGCTCAGCTTTTCTATCATCAATGATTTTGGAATTAATTAGCTAATTATTATTAATAAAAATTATTAATACAAAATATTGCTTGCATCAGACACTTTGAAGTACTCAAACTCTTGGCAACGTTAATATGAAATTTGCAGAATATCGAAATTTTTAGCTGAACATATATACTAGGAAAATCAATTAAAATTACTTTTGTATTTAAACCAGCATGAAATATGCAGCAACAATTTTATTTGATCGTTTTAAAGCTAAGATTTCTTATAAAATAATTCCGATACTGATAAAAAAAAAATGTCAAAATGTATAAAAGATTTATCAGAAACAACAATACTGCTTTCCAGCCGACGGGTTAGTAGTTAAATACATTTTCCCTCATGATACATTCAAAGTCTTAATGGAAATATCATCTTTTTTAATGTCCCCCTTTATGCTGCACATCCTTACAGGGTATACCTCATTGAGAAAGTTACAAAAATGTTCCAAAGTAAGCAGTTATGTAATTTCTTAGTCAGCTTTAAATGCATCAGAAATTCATGAGAACTTCACAAACTTGAAAGCGGCAAAGAAACTTTTAAGCCCAGGTAAAATCATGGTTAGTACTCGTACCCGTAAAAAGCCAGCTGTTGAAAAGTCAGCTGAAAGCCTCCGACGCATTGTAATATATAATGCATGTGTGCAACCAAGACGAACTCTCAATTTGATCTTATTAAAATGCATTAGAAGAAGACAAAAGAAATGAAATGAGAAATAAGAAAAGCGCATCCGCAAATTTGAAGTGCACTCATCTTTAATGATTGAATCAATTCATAAGCTGCAATTTGAATCGACAGAGGCTTCCGTGTAGGGGCATTAAATAATTACGAGTATGTACATTTGTTTTTTATCAATACGCGGTGGCAACTTCCTGCCGCATGCCACACATGTTTTCACTCAGTGTTGCTGTCAGTTTTCCATGTTGTTTTCCCCATCAATTAGTACTCCCTATGTATTATTCAGACTCATTTCGTCTCTTGATCTGTTTACAACATAAATATGCTGCCAGAAACTCTTAAAATTAAATTCGTATAGAAAAAGAAATGAGGTTAATTAGCAGCCAAGTTGGCTCTCTTGAGGTTGTGATTTGGGGAGCTTAGTTAAGTGCAACTTCGTTCTTTGTACCCCTTTCGGAGGCATCTGAGTTGCTGTCTGCAATCATCAGGCATTCAAATGCCACAAACCTCACAGACGAGCTAATAAATTTCACTATAATCTAGCATTGTTGCACTAAGTACATTGCATATTCATGCAAAATATATGCTAGGTAAATGTCTAAGTCTCTCTCTCTCTCTCCCTCTGTCTCTCTCTCTTTGTGTGTGAGTATAAATGTGTGAGTGTACATAAGTGTGTGTATCTGTGTTTGTTGCAAGTCGACTCCAACGTGCCTCATATGCATAAATGCTAAGGCAAACTGTGTTTGAGCCTCGTCCTGAGTTGGGCCGACAGCCGACTGCCTTCACATGACAAATAGGTCAGAGAAAAGACGTTCCCACTGTCTCACAGTGGGTGAAATAGCCAAAGTATCTAAAAGTTAACACTTATATATTTAAAATTGTTTATAATATAATTTAAATATTAATTTTATAAAATTATTTTCTAATTTTATTTTAAGCTCTAAATATTTTTGGATTTTTTTAGCTGAAGGTAAATAAATCTTTATGTTTTTTTTATTATTTTAATTAAATAAAATTATTGAAGTGAAAACAAGTTCTTCAACTAACTTACTTGTAATTTTTTGTTTTTAATTTTATTTTAAGTTCTAAATAATTTGTATTTTTTTAGCTGAAGTTAAATAAATCTTAATGTTTTTTTTATTATTTGAATTAAATAAAATTATTAAATTGAGAAAAATGTTTCAACTAACTTCCATTTTGTATTTATGTTACAGAAAAATTATCATCTTATAGAAAACTTTATTACTTAAGTTTTTGTGCTTTGTTAGATCGTCAAAATTGCGCACTGTGCGCCTTATTTGTCTGTCTGGCAAGTCTGTCTGGCAAAGTCTGACAAACTGACTAGCTGCTCGACGTTAACCACATGTGAAAACAAAACTTCCGGTGACATAAACACTGACAAGAAGCTTGCTTAGAGTGTCTCTCTTCCTCTCGTTTCCTCTCCCTCTCTCTCTCACACTCTACTTCTCTCTTCAAGCCAAAAGTAAATGCAGCCGCACAAGCAACTAAAATATTCAAATGAACAGCCAAGGCAAATCTGTAAGCAACTCTTTGGCCCACACACACACACATACTCACGCACTCTATAGTCAGTCTGTGGCAACTGCCGAGCTTGTGTGGCACTTGCAACTAGAAAGGAGCAGGCACAAAAATGTTGACAACAATCAAGCGGCGGGCGGACTTGCAACTTGGCTCCGTTTGAACTTTTGAACTGCATATTTCCGGTTGGATTTAAGACATACTATATACTTGCATCACATGATGCCACACGGATGATGCAACAACGACTAAATTAATAGCTCGCATTGTTCGAAAGGCTTTTGTGAATGTCGCCTCCTCAGCTGTGGCAGCTGTGGCAACTGTTGTCAATGGCAACATGGAATATCCAAGTTGACTGCGTTGCGCATACGCCGTGTTATCATTAACTGTTGATTGCCAAAAAGCTCTGGCTCAAACTCAGACTCAGACTCTGGCTGCACTTCCGCCTTTCGCTGCCAAAACTTTTTGCTCCTTGCAACTTTGGCCAAGTGATAAGTGAAAAGTGAAAAGTTTTCGACTGCATTTTGATTAGAAGCAGCCATGAAATTAAAAAGGGTTAAGACTGAGTTTGCAGCAGATTTGTTCTTATCTGGCAATAGACATGCGGCATGTGGCGTGTGGCGTGCGGCGTGTGGCGTGTGGCAAAGTGGCTTTATGGGTCACAGCTATTTATAAAGTCATTTTGGCTGCTTCAAAATTAACTCACAAAACCGTTACAAGAGCCTCAGCTCGGCCAACGTTTCCTAGATTCATTGGCTGCGATAACATAAAGAGAAAGAAAACACAAAAAGAGTGAGAAGGGAATAGAGAGTTAAATTGCCTGACAGTTTGCCTGTGTCACTTTTGTGCTGTGGAAAATCGTCGTACAAGTCTCTTTTCTGCTTCGTCTTCTTGTTCTTAACGGGAAAAGCCGCTTAGCTGCTCGGCTCGTTGCGTGCCACGCCTGCTTGCCCCTAAATTGTATGCTGTGCTACGGGGCAAACTGTTATGCCGAGTTGCCGTCGCGTTACCGCAATCAAAATTGTTACTTTCTAAGCCAATATGTTTTATGATGTATGAAATTTGATGTTGCGATAACATTTTACACACTTGACTGCTTTTTATTTTCGGTTTTCTCTCGCTTGCGCCCCTTAGGCCAAACACGGCTTGGCCAAATGATGCGGCCCCTTTGGCACAATGGCCAGTCCCAAAGTGGCCCTTTTTTAGCTCTCTTTCTTCCGGCTCACATATATACTAGCACTAACACTCTCACATGTCTCTACCCTTTTGCTCGAATCCCAAGGGAATGTTTACGGATTCCCTAGCATTTCCTCGGTAGAGAATCCATAGGGAAATTTCCTAACGTTTTCTGAGGCATTTTCGGTAAAAATTCCTCCATGATTTTTGCTAATAGTTCCCCAGGTCTCCCTAGGAAACTCCTTAGGGAAAACTCTAACAGGACTCCCTAGGGAATTCCTTAGGGAAAATCAAGCAGGACTCCCTATGGAATTTCCTAGGGAAAATTCAGCAGGACCCCTTAGGGGATTCCCTAGTTAAAACTCCATCAGGACTCCCTAGGGAATTTAAAAGAGAAAGCTCCAGCAGGACTCTCTAGGGAATTCCCAAGGAAAAATCCTGCAAAATTCACTTGAACTTTTTGACGTCCAAAAGCGGGAAACGAGTTTTCTTTGTGTTCTTTTTTTTAGGGCAGCCGCAATCAACAACAAAAGTTCAATGGGCCAAAACGGATGCCAACTGCAAATAAATTTGCCTTTTCATAGTGAAATATTGTCAATTTCAAATCTGCCAACAACGCATGCACTTGTATGTGTGTGTGTGTGTGTGTGTGTGTGTGTGTGTGTGGCAAACTCTCATACGCAAAGCATATCCTTTGCAGGAGAAGGATGAGTGGGGGGATAAGGAGGGGGTGAAACGTGTCAACGCCGAATTGCAGTTTTTATCATCAGTTTTTATGCAGTTGCAATTGGGCTAGGCATGTTGCATAAATCATTCAGCTTGCAACGCCGCATAACTGACAGCGTGAAAATACGACACATTTCGAATTGGAAATCGCAATCGAAAATCTCTTGTACGTGTCAACTTACAAAGACGAATGTCATTGACCTTTTATGACTTGCAGCTAGATATCTAAATTTTCATTTAATTAAATTTCAAATATCAAACTAAATTTCAATTAAATATCAAACTATCAGCTTTAGTGCCGTTTTTTCAATGTACATATAAACTGTATCTAAGATATAATTTTAAATTTGACAGTAATTTCTATACATTTTACGTCAAAATATATTTTCAATAGCTATATGTAGACATTGAAAAAACGGGCCTTAATATAAAATGTATTTCTTATTAGTTGTTCAATTAATAAATAATCTCGCTGTTTTCTTTCGGCTTAGACATAATTTTTATTACAATGGGAACTCGTTAAAAATATAATAAAATATAATTTTGACTAAAACATATACTTATGGATTGCAGGGCAATTTGATTGCGACCAGATCATTCAAGCCAATTCTTTGGTCTTACGTTTTTTGCCCATTGTGTGCTGCCAATTGAAATGTGACGCCATTTTGTAGCCTTATGTGCATAGCACCCATAGATCCCTTAGTCCATTGCAATGGCGTGAGGGACACATGCATATCCATTCTTTTTTTCTCTATTCTTTTTAGCAGCAGCATTTAAGCTTCGCCTCTCAAATACGGGCAATTTTTTTGTCGGCTTAAACAGTTTTTTATGCGCTAATGATTTTAATGCGCTTTGGCCATTTTGATTATGCTCTTGTCGCGCGGCTTTTGTAGCCAGCACAATTTTAAGCAGTTTGTTTGAAATTCATGAAGCGCAACGCGGTTTGTAAGCGGCTTTTTCTTTTTCTCTCTCTCTGTTACTGAGTTGAGCCTAAGTGCGGGCTGCTTTGGGCCAAGTTATACATATAACATGCAGTTTACTTAATTAGCTAAGCGTTTTGAATTGCAGTGTACCGATTTCCAACAGAAAAATATTTAATTATAATATTATTTAAGAAAGCCAAATGTTGATCGACATCAATCGACATCAAGATTTTTAAATTTAAAAAAATTATATGTTTAAAGATTTAGAAAGACTTAAGCCTTGTGAAAAGAGGGGCTATTAGTTAAACTTTTAAAATCGAAACGTGTCTAAGCGTGTTACTTGTGCTTATTTAACGCCTCGATGCGAGTGAGTGGGAATGAAATGTCCTTGATTTGATAAGGATAAAGACGTGACAGGCTGTACGCCCAAGTTGCTGTCACAGACAGCCGACTGTGCACCTGTCTGTCTGCCATTGTTTATTTATGTAAGAAGTCGCTGTATGGGTGTGTATATATATGTGTGAGTGTGTGTGTAGGGGGGTGTGTATATCGTGTGAAATTGTCACGTCAGCAACAAGCAGCGACAGACGGCGAAAGTCAAAAGTGTGACAAAGCGGGCAGCAGGTGACAAGTCTTTGCCGCCGTTGCTTTTGACAGAAAATCAAATTAACAAGCCACAGAATGCGGTCGTAACATTTTGCTTACGCTTCTTGACTTGGTTTTTCTGCCTCTGCCTTTGCTTCTGACATTTGCATTTCTTGGAAGTGACTCAAATTACTCATACGCCGCGTGTTGTCGCAAAAAGTCTTCATTCTACAGCAATCAATGGCAACTACAGACAGCTTTCAAAATGATTGTATGTGTGTGTGTGTGTGTGTGTGTGTGTGTGTGTGTGTGAGTGTGCGTTTGTGTGTGTGCACTGCAATTGACTTGTGGCCGCACGCAAAGTGCCTCTTGGCCAAAATGCTGAGCACTCAGCTTTTAGCCCACTCAGCAGCTCAAACGGCAGCAAGGCAACGACGACGACTGTGGCAACGATTGTGGCAGTGCCCCCAGTGCACATCCAAATGCGTTTTTATGTGTTCCACAATTGAGGCCAAAACAACAACAGCAACAACAGCAACAACAAATGGCTTTTGCCATACGAGTACGAGTATAAGCCAATCAGCTGTTGGCCAGCTACCAGTTAACCAAAGCTTTTAAGACCCTTAAGCGTATTTAGAGATAATCCAGTTAATTATGATTAATATGACTGCATTGAGTGCAAGTCATAGATAATTCAAATATGGCTGAAGAATGCTTTGGTTCCAACTCATAACATTCGAAAAATAAATATAAATATTTCTACTTGCATTACATTAAACTGACTTGTCTTAAAAATTAAATTGCTTAAATTAGGCCTAAGCGTTCAACATTTTAATAATTTTATGCCAAATTAAATGCACACTTTCTGTGACCTTTTCATTACGATTTCCACCATCAAAACATCGATAACTATTTAATTTAAATTTGCATTAAAAAGTTAATTTAATGCTTTATGTGATCTACATAAAAGTCTATCAGTAATTAAATTGACTTAACGTAAAAGTAAAGTCGGCTCAACTTTGTCGTAAGCACTTAAAACGTGCACATGCTTTTAGGCCCGCTTTTAGCAAACTTTAATGCACAATTTCTGTGACTTTTACGATTGCGATTGCTGCCAGCAGAAAATCAATCACTTTCCTTATTTTTCTTCTCTTTTTTTTATGGCCAACAGCCAATCGGGCACATTGTTAACTTTACATTTTAAGCAGATTACAAACAATGGACGAGAGTACTCAATGGGCGGGCCGTGTCCTATCTATGGTAGGTGCCACATCCTGTGCCTGCTTTTTCAACCTGTCAATCCCGTCAATCTCTCTTCTCTCTGCACTCGTATATGTGTGTATGTGTGAATGTAAGTGAATGCTTGAAAATGGTTGTAATTGTTTTTGTAGCCACTGTCAGTGTCATGGTGGCTTCAATTTATTTTTTGGTTTCCTTTGATATTGGCCAACAAGAGGAGCAGGCAGAAAATAGAATACAAAGACTAAAAGCACCTAATGGATGTAGGATTTTAACTTTCAATGACAACGTGAGTGAGAGCATTGATCCTGTTTCTATGCTCGATTATTGTTTAATTAATGCCATCATCCTACATTTTTTTTCTTTATCATTTGGGTTAGCTAAACCACAACACAATACAACAAGAATTTATCCTTTATTCGTAACTTGTCATCCTGTATTTGTTTCAAATTTGACATTTGCGGTTGGTTTTTAGAAAATATAAGTGCTCACTGGAGTAGTTAAGGTGTGAGTAAAGTGGAGTTGGATGTGGCTCAATCAAATCAAATATAACCGCAATAAGCTGTACTCGTATTGAAGCACAAAGTGACTCAGGTAGACCGCAAATAATTCATTTGCATTGCTGGCTTATAATTTATACATAAATAGATCCAATTAAACCGACCATTGGTCATTTACTATAATTGCACTTTCTGATTTGATTGCAGTTGACAACTTAATCGACAAACGACTGAAAAATTTAATTAAAGCAAAATTCGAATACCTTGTAAAATCAGATGGCAATATTTATGATATTATAAATTTTTAAAATTTTATGCCTTTTTATTGAGTGTTTCATAACTATTATTTATCTCAAAAAATATCTTAAAATTTCATATTCAAAGTATTCTATTTTTTAAATATTAATATAAAATTAAATTGTACAATTAATTTATTAGTTTGCGACAATATAGTCTTTATGTTTTTAAAAAAAATATTTATCTTAGGATATCTTCTAGTCGTCTCTTAAATAATTACCCTATTTTTTTAAGCAATTAATTTAATAATTAAATATTCAATGCTCTTCATCGCTTGCCATTTTACTGATCACGTATTCACTTTCAGCAACTGTCAGATTCAAATATTCACAATTATTTCAATTGAATATTTTATTCGCAGTATTTACCAAATATTTTTGGCAACATAAGAGAGGTCGGAACAGAACCAGGCAAAGCCGCTTAACAATTCAATGATAAAAATATTTTTTTTTTATTTTCATATTTAATTTGATTGCCATCGAATGGCGTATGAGTAATTTAATTGTTATTGTTGAGGTGGGTAAATTATATCATGTTCATTTGCCTCTTATTGTCAGGGCAAAGCCCAACATATTCCACAATTTTTACATTGTCTGGTGAGTTTATTGATGCTGTTGTTCCATGAACATGCACATCATTTGATAATAAGTGGCAAATGTCATATTGGAAAATAGACAAGACTCAAATATCAGCAAAGTGAGTAGTCAACTAACTGATACCCTACATTGGGAGACAAGCAATAGTTTTTAAATGCTTCCATTTGATATAAGAAGTAAAATATGTATCAAATATTATAGAATAAATAAGAATATATGATAGATTATGCTTGTTTATTCTATTTCAATTAGAGAAAAATAGTTTAAGGCATGTTATTTATTCTTTTTAGCTTACACAATATTTTAAGAAAAATCTGGCATACCTCTTAAATACCATTTCTCAAAAAAATCTAAACAATTGAATTGAATATTTGTTGATTGGAAGAGTATTAATTAAATTGCAGTTGTCGTTATTTTTATCTCTCTGTTGTATGCAAATGTTGCACAGTGAAAAGTCATTTGACTAACAATAAAAATTTTTTGTTCAATTCCAATTATTTTGCATAACAACACACATAACTCCAGTGTGTGGGTGTGTAACTATGTTAGGGATTGTTTAATTTTGAAAAGCCGAGTTCATAAAAATAGATTTTTATTTGTATTTTTGGTATTTGAACAAGCCTGTTGTCGAGTGCAACATGATGCACAAATTATTATTCCACTCTGATGAAAAATGTTGTCTAATTAACTGAAATGGAATTTATTTAATTAAATATTCCATTATTCCAAAAAACAAACTTGTTGCATTCCAAATCAACAAAAACAAATGAAAATGGGAAAGAAAATAAAAATGGGAATAAAAATGAAAACGTCGTTGACAATAACTGCTAACTGTATTTCCACCGTTATATGGAACATTTGATAAACAAAATGGCGCCATTTTATGCATTTAATATGTGCTACGTTTATGAGAGCGCGTGACTGTGTGAATGTGCGTGTGAGTGTGTGTTTGTGTTTGTGTGTGCTGCAATAACTGTCTGAATAAAATGCGCAATATTCGAGCAGCGGCAGTGCCAGCGATTATTGCGGCGGCAACAGGCAAAACAACATCAGCTTTTGGCCAAGCTCTTGCCACTTGCCCCTCTTTGCTGCGGCTTGTGCAACAAATGGAAATGAAAGTGGCAGCTGTGTGTGCTGCGGACAGTGTCAAATGCAGCCAAATATTGGTTCTGATTGAATACGATGAAATAAGGGTGTCTCAGAGTCAATAAATACACAGATTTTTACATAAAGATGAGATTAGAAAATGTAATAATGTGTTGCATATTTATATATTATATTGAAAAGTTAAGAAACAGATAAAAAAAAGGTATAGAATAATATAAGCTCATAAATATAGTATTGAATTCCCAAAATGCTAAAAATTTAGCAAAAATACTAATTAACTAATTCAAACTTTATCTAACTCCGACTGTTATTCCTGTCGTTAAGTTTAAGCATAGAGAATATTGGACTTGTTATGTTGAAAATATAAAAGAATTGATCACTTATTATTAATGTATGTTGTTTTTGATGGAATTTTGTTTCTGATATACATTAATTAAATTCATCAATATTTTAGTAATTTAGACTATAATTTTATTTACTCCACATTAAACATTATTAAACAGATTATCTACAATTCAAAAATGTCAAGTTACTGTTTTTAATTTAAAAGCAAACAAATATTCGGAGATATAAGATATTATATCCTGGATAGTTTTTAAGCGGATGCTTTAAGCGGAGCACACTCGTACTCTGTCAGTTTATAGTTGTCAACTGCTTAAGAGTGCTTAAAGTTAAAGTCAATGAACTGTGTGTGAATTGCACAAAATATAAACAGGCTGGAGGATGGCGGCACCAGCTGCCGTCGTCTGTCTGGCTCATGCAACTTTTTGTTGCAAGCAATTTACCTTAGCATAATCATATTAAATATTCTCCACCTACTCGGTTAGCTGCCACACACACACACACAGGCAACGTTGCAACATCCTGAGGGCGTGCTCATCTTTTTGTCTAGCGTTTTGTACCTGGCATCGTTACTCCTGGAACTCGACTCCTACCCTCTGCCTCTTGCCTGCTCAGAAATTATACTTAAAAGCTGGGCGCGTCCGTTCGGCACACAAGCTCAAGGGGGGGCAGGAAAGGGAGGCAGAGAGGCAGTCGGCAGGATGCGTGTAAATGTCTACACACCCAACTTTTTAAGCTGCAGGCAAACAGCAACATACACACGCTTAAACACACTCCCACACACACTCTCTCGCACACACACGCACACACACAGTTTTCTACAGTTTTTACTGCTGCTGTGATCGTCCTGTGCTCGGCTTCCTTTGAAGCAGTCCACATTTATTTTTCTTAGGTTTTCCCCTTCGTTTTTTTTTTTTGCTTTTCCTGCAGGTCGTTGGCTTTTTGCCTCCTCATGGGCGTTTTTATTTTCTTGCCCGACAGTTGGCCAACTGCAAAGCCGTTCAAATTACATACAATTTCTTTTATAATACTCCAGCTACCATCTACGCTGTGGGCCATATTTGGCTCTGTGGCTTTCAGTTGCCGTATGAGTATGAGAATGTGTGTGTGTACGTTTATATGTATGTGTATGCTTAGCCCATTTAACTGCAATTATAATTTCTTGGCATGACAGCGTCAGCAAAAGACTAATTAAATTTCTAATCAAGTAAAAGGCCAGACGATGTCTTTGCCCTTTTTCTAAGACAAACAAACAATTACCTGTAAGGGTATCTAATTTGTATGTCTACGTTTCAAGTTCTTCTAGTAAAGTGCAGAGTAAAGTTCACTTTATTCATCAGCTTGACGGTGAATCCTTCAATTGCCGTTAATTAGTTGTCAGTGCATTTGTTGCGAATTGTGCAATTATCAGTAAATTTAATTACCAAAAGGCTTACGTTGTTTACAACTGATTAATGACGCACACACACACACACATATGTATATTCTTACCTTACTTACACACACATGTAGTGGGAAGTGACAGCAGCAGCGAGAATGTGGTTGACCAACATCGCCAGCAGCCATAAATAAAAGTAGTAAGCATTTAATACAAACAATTGGCTAGCTGCCCGACTAAGCAGATACCCTGTGATAAACAACTTGAAATTAATTTAAACTTTCTGAAATCTATTAAACTTACAATAAGAACAAGTTAATGTTGTAAATAACAACATAAATTTAAAAAATAAATGTATACAAATATAAATGACTCTCTTATACTCGCTTTGCAATAATTAAAAGCCCGTCACTTTGCACTTGTAAGGTCTGAAGCAAAAAATCCCTGATGCCTTGGCCCGGGCATATGGGTTGCACATTAAGCATATAAATGGATAAACATTTATTGCACTTTATTGAAAAATTGGCGGTTTTCATATACAGAAGCACCAGCAGCACATAAAGCGCTTAAATTGTACACAAGAGACGCGTCATTTAATACGCTACACTGAAACAAATGGGGCATATGGGTTTAAGCAAGAAAAAGTTGAAATTAATATATGCATGAGTAAATTATTTCTAAGAGATTGAAGACAAATCGTAAGCACCACAAATCTCAGATGAGTTGATTGATTAAACTAATAGACAAAAGCTAATTTATGTTGCTATTAATCAACACGAATCGGAAGAAGAAAGAGAGAGTCGGAAAGGTGGCGGGAGGAATAATAAAAAGAGGTTTCAGTGTATCAAGCAAACCGACTTTGTGTACATATAATTCAGACAAGCTGATTGAATTCATTCATTCATCGTTTTTTTTTTTTTGCTGATTGCCTGGTTTATTTATTTAACATTTAATATTTATGTTGCATGCCTGCATTTTATGACCACATATTCACAAGGCGTATGCGCAGCAGTAAATTAAGTCGTTAATATCTTGTTTATCATGGACACTAGGGCTGCCACCGCCAGTTGCCACCGCCAGTTGCCATCGACAGTTGCCACCGTCAGTTGCCAGTTGAGCTGATCGCAAATTTGGACCTTGGTCCTTTGGTTCTTTATCGAGCTTCATACGTGGCAATATATGTGCATGTTAATTACATGATTTATGTGCATAAATAAATGCATTGCACTTGATTTATGAAATTGATTAAAAAGGATTTACGACACTTACCTCCTGGCGTTCGCACCGCAAAAATATGTTGCATACCCAAAAGGCGCACCTATCGAACACCACCAATTACAATTATTAGCATCAAATTGCACGCACACCACGCACACAAGCATTATCTAATTAACACAAACACACACTCACACAAGCAGACAAACTTTTTGAGAGATAATTCTATTTCATTTTATTGACGCCGACACGAACTCGCAACTATTCGAGGCGTCTGCTCGTTGTCTGTGGCCTTTAACCAGGCCCAATTGCCGCTCATTATGGCCAACTCATTATAACAGTTTTATTAGCAACCACTGGAGGCAGATATACTTGGCTTGCTTCATTTACACCCGCTGCCAGAATTACTTTATTAGTCTAATTAAATGTGCCACTTGCGCGAACTAAGTAAACAATTAATGAAATTAGTAAAAGTGGAAATGACAGTCAGCCATCTATCCAGTCACATGACGCATTTTTAGGCCAATTAATTTTGGCCAATTATATTGCTAAACTTAAAAAATTTGTATTTTTTGCCATGTTGTTTCAAACAGACGTATCAGAAAATATTTCTGCTTCGTTATGTTATGACAGATCTCACTAGCAGCTGCAACATGCCCTAAAGTGTTACCACAGAAAGGTGACCATCATCATACACACACACACACACACACACACACACACACCCACACACACAGGCAACCACTGAACGCTGCAACTGCTGCTGGTTAAAAACAATGTGCGACGATGCGTCCTCAACGATTATGCTGTTGGCTGACACCAGAATCTAACTGCGACTCTGGCCAAAAGCAAAAGCATTGGCCATGGCGGTGGCAATGGCAAAAGCAGCGGCTAGCCAGGAGAGAATACACAAAAATATATATAGCCTGCAGATTATGTCTGCACTAACAAATCCCCCAATCTACCAATCCCCAACTGTCAGGCAGCTTTTACTTCAGGGACATTGGCGAAATGAAAGCCGCAAACGGACGCACAAAGCAAGAATTTTATGTTATTTTTCTGTTCTATTTTTTTCTTCTTTTTTTTTGTTACCTGTTCAACATTTTCACATACATATTCGCATGGTAAATGTGTGAATTCAGGAGCGGACTAAAGGTGCCGGAAGGAACAATGTATGTATTCAGTCGAACCAATGCATTTATTATTAAATATTTTGCTCATATTTCAAAAAGGCTCTTTCAATTTAGGAAGTTCTTCAAACATATTTGAAGAGCTAAATGTGTTTGTAAATCAAGTGAAGAAGATTTAAATTTGATCAGCCGCTGTATGTTTTATTTTTTTCGGATATCTACAGTTAGTAGAGTAATTGTTTTGACAAAATAAAAAAATGTTTTCTGGTACTTTAAGTTTATTATTTTTAACAACTGCTTATGGTTGTCGGAGCAATTTAATAAAGAGAATATGATCCAATTGTGCTTGATTAAAAAAAATGTATACATACCATATAATTTTTTAATTATTATAAAATAGTTACCTTGTATAAACTCAATTAAGCAGATTTCCAAATCTCTACTCTTCTATCGAAATTCTAATTAATGTGCAAAAATTACTTAGGAGTAGACTACTATAGATGATCTAATGACTGATTTTTCAACATTTTATTATTTAGGTTTTCAATTTAAAACTTAAAATTAGCTAGAAATCTTTCAGCTTTAGTTCATTGAGCTTATTTCTCAGCATGAATATACCAATTGACATGCTAACAACTCTTAGAATTCCAATTTCCCAGCTTGTCCTTTGTTTGCTTTTGTTGCTTGTTTTACCTTTGCAACTTGCAACTTAAATTTTATTAATTAACTTCTTACCATGTTAACAATGGCCCAAAAATGCAGGCAAAAGTTTATAAACTTGAGCTGGGAAACTGTATAACATAAACTGTTACTTATCTGAGAGAGTGTAAAAGGTTTAGAGATAAGCCAGAAGCTATCCACAGTTAAACTACACACACTCCAGGAGGACACACACACACATACACAGATAATCACACACATGCATAGTCAACCTGTGGCACGAGTTGCATGCATTGAAATAGATTTTTGTTAAAAAACAATTTTTGCAGCGTGCAACAAGAGAAATATACAAGTAGCCGTAGTTGGTTGCAACTGTGCAACCGAACAATGCAACACACTATGTAACTTGGTTAATCCTATTGATTTTGATTTGCATACAAATTAGAATGTGCAGGTACGAGGTATAAGAGTCTCTCTCTTTCCCCTCTCCCTGTCTCCTTCTCTCTCTCTCTCTCTCTGTGTCTGCAATATGGTAAAAGGATTTTTTGCTAAAAACTCTTGGGGCTCTTGTTGGGAATGAAAATGGGTAGCAAACCAGAAAGTTGAGGCAAAAATTGTGTTTAACATGTGTACAGCCCAATCCCATGGATTATGGCTAGGCATTAAATTTCAATTTAAGCTGCACGAGATCTCGACACGGCCAGAAAAGGGGCGTGTCAGCAGAGGGCGTTCGTCTCTAAAGTGCTTGAGAAGCGACGAAGTGCGAATGCCTTCTGAAACAATTAGCATGCCGTCTAATTGTTTGTGGATAGAAAGAGAAAGAGAGTGAACGATAGAGAGAGAGAGAAAAGAAAATGCATATATGCTGTGTAGAATTTTAATACGTTTTAATGAAAAATATACTGAGCTTTTCCCCGGTAAGTGTGTGTGCTGTCGTTGTTGGTGCGTGTGCATGAAAAGAAATGTGAATAAATGAAATTTGATGCGGCGCAAATATCTTTTAATATGTTGAGAGGCAGTAGAAGCGCCGGCTTGGCCATATTTGGCCAGAGCTCAGCTCGATTCAACTCAACACGACTCGACTCGACTCGCTGTGCATTCGTGTGAGTGCGCATTTTAATTTTGCTTAATATTTCATTGCGAGCTCAGCTCCTGCATGTGTTTCGAGTGTAAACAGAAGCATCTGGCAAGCCAACGACTTGTGCGGCATGGAATTTCAATTAAGATTAATTCGCGCATGCATTGCCAGCTATGCTATGGATGAGGGGTCGAAAGCAGGGAAGGGGGCCGCACATTTTGTGACACCTCTCACCCCTTTTTCATTCTTGGTAGCTGCGGTTTTTTCACTCAGTTGCACACTGGCACACGGTTGAGCAACGAACCGTTATAAAGATGAGAAGGACGACGACACGACGGTGAAAAACTTGAGCACCACAAAGTTGTGCCACTTAAGTGAGGACAACAACTTGCTGGCAAAATGCATAAGCCACAGCAAGCAACAAATTACAAAAATATAAACTTTAATCAGGTCTGGCAAACAAAGCGCAAGATAAATGAAAACAAAAAAAAAATAGAGAAGTAATAGAAAATGCAAAAAGTGCAGCATACTTTTGTGCGCCAAAGTAAATGCCAGTACATTAAGTGGCGCATTTCATCATCATCATCGTTACCATTCTCGCTGGCGTCCTTGTCACTTTGTCCTTCCTGCGTTTTGCCACCAACAACTACTACCAGATAACTGAACCCTTGACGAGCAGTAAATATTTTTATTCAAGTTAATAATGCTGCGCTGCACAGTTGAAAGTTGTTATCATTGCTCTCTCCCTGTCTCTCTCTCTCTCTCTGTATCACTGTCGTTTTAGCCAGTTTGTTTTTGCTTATGCAGCAGCGTCAGTTTGCTGCTTTTAGCCTGTTTACGTGTAAAGTCCTTTTCGCCCATCTATTTGCCAGCCCGGCTGTTGTTTACTGTGGTTTTCATCATCCGTTCTGTTTGTTCATTACCCGGGCCAAGGCAACACCCGAAGGGAAAGCAAAGCGACTGCAACAGCTACATTTTTACCCGCCGCTTGTTTTATGTGGTTTCAAATAAATTGCCAACCCTCAGCCCCTCAGTGCCTCAGTCTCTGTTTCGCACAAATCCGCAATCCTCAACATTAAGCATAAATATTGTGGCGCACTCGTCAGCTTTGCTTCAAAATGAGCTGAGGGCTAAAAGTAATGCCGCAGAGACTACCAAACTATTTTTTACTCAGCAAAAGAAATTATTAGCAGCATGATTAATTGAAATCCAGCTTAGAGCCTATGTTGAGACCTCCTGTTCTCTGACAATATATGTATATTTATTTGATTAGCATGGATTGACTTATGTGTATTTCTTTCTCTCTTTTATTTCCTCAGTCTAGCTAGAGTTTCAACTCCCAACTCCACTCTGAATTTATTCTGCTCTTGTTCTAACTACTTTAACTATTTTGTACTCTAACACTTATCTGCTATCACTTCAATTAACTGATTCTCTGAATAATAAATTTGAAATTTGATATAATGAGTGCACTCAAAACATATTCTTCGCCAACTCAAAAACCATTTTTTAATAAATTATATGTATTCTTTCTTTAATTTTCATACAATATTCTTTAATTTTAGCTTATATCAAAAACTTTCACGGAATTATTCTTGTACTTTAAATACTATGTTTTTCAGATACACGCAACTCTGACAAATTATTATTATTATTATTTAATAAATTTATAAATATTTGTAACTTACCTATGATTCATTTCATTTCAATTGACTTTTTAATCAATGTAATAGTCTAATATACCCCAAATTTTCGAAGCCCATATTTTCAACTCTTACAAAGCTGTTCCTCCTCGTATTTATGGGCAACACTTAACTGGCTAGTTTTGGGTTTCCGTTTGGGGTAAATACAACTGAGACAGTAGCAGCAATTAAATAGTTATTTGTGCTCTTTATATGTATAGCAACCCAAGCAATTCATAATGACGTTGCAAAAATATATGTTTGCTATCTCTATCTCACTCTTTTACTGGAAAAAGGCTGACTCAAAATCCGACAATAATGGCCAAAAACAATTAGACGAAAATCCAGGCCAATGATTTGTGGTTGAGAACCGCAATTAATATCAATTTATATGTATTTTTATATGTTTCCCTTGAATGCCTCACCTTAATATATCATAATTAGCGCATAGTCGACCGACTATGGAGAGGGAGAGAGAGAGAGAGAGAGAGAGAGAGAGGGGAGAGAGAGAGAGAGAGGGAGAGAGAGAGAGAGAGGGAGAGAGAGAGAGAGAGGTCAGCTGGCTCAGCATTTTCAAGATTTTCTTTATTTCGTGCTCTGTTTGTTTCCTTGTTGCAGAAGGAAAAGGTGCAGCTATAAAATTTACATAGTATTTTGAGTCGAGCACTTTAATGTCTTTGTCTTGGCTTTTGTTTTAGGCCCATTCTTTTGTGGTTCAATCTGTGATATTAGGACTTGTTGTCCCTTTTCTTATTTTTTTTTTTGTGGGTGAGTAGCTCGTTTGCATAATTTTCTACTTTCCACTTTCTTCTTTGTGCTGTGTGCTTTTGGGTTTTGAGATTTTCCTTCTGTATTTTTATTACCGAGCTTTGTCTGCAGCTCAAGTGTGCTAATATTTGTCTCTAGTCACAAGACACAAGAAGACAAGATTTTGCGATTCCTTTTATGGGATTTACCATTTGTGATTGTATTGCATGATTAATGTGCCTGATTTATAATGCACTTGGATCAATAAATACAAAGCTAGTTCTTGGATCTTTGGTCAGTAATTGCAAATGCCTTCTGCTTAAAAGTGATTTATTCGACAAAAGCCAACATTTAATTGAATGCAGGATGTAAAGGATATGCTTGAATTGAATTGACTGACTGACTGACTGGCAGACTGAGTGAAACTTTGATTACAAAATGAAAAGCTAAGCAAGCTTATTTACAATTTAAACAAACCTGGTAATAACTTGCCCGCAGTTGCATAACTTAGTATAATGTAATTCTAGACATTGATGACGTTATTGTCACATACGTGAGTCGGTTGTATAATTTGTTGGCATAAGTAAATATATACATACGCACACACACATAGGCATAGTCAAGCAAACAATGCAATCCAATTTGCACTATCTCAGCATGAATGCAGCTTCCTCTTCTCTCCTTCTGTTTCCCCTCTCTCTCTCTCTTCCTTCTTACGTAGTTTCAGGTGTTCCCTTTACACCGACTACTATTTTGCATAATTGTTATTATGTTTGTATAAGTCGCAGCAATTTAGGCTCATGCACGAGCACATATCACAGATAAACACACACACACACACACACACACAAACACTCTCACAATCTGATATTTTCTCAATTTTCATTTTCATCAAAGGGAAAAATGCACATGTGATCAACTCTATTTTCAAAATAATTGGATTACTAATTGCCAAAAACTAAGCTAAGACACTGTTAATATATTTTCATTTGCAGTTAAAATATTTGTTCAGTTAACAATAATATCAAATTATTGCTTAATTTTTCGTTGTGTCTAAAATTAATTCGAATTGCATTTGAAACTTGATGTCAATTAAATCATCAAATTGCTCAATTTTCACATTGACATCTTAATAATGATTACTTTTTTAATATAATTATGTTGTTGAATGAGAAAATGGAAATGGAAAATTCCTTTTTAGCTGTTGGCATAAGAAACCTTATGGAATTAAACTTCCACCAATTATTTTGTTAAACAGTTCTTCAGTAATTGGATTCATAACTTCACCATCGATTGCAATGCTTCGCTTTTCTGTCTGTTTAAAACTTAATATTGAAACCTTGTTTACTTTAATATTTTCTATACTTTTCTTTAAGCGCCTTTGTCACAAGCTGTCGACCATTTTCAAAGTCAACACTTTTCATTTTTTTTAACAGCTCAAAAAGAAAAGGCCTTGTCGCATTGGAAACTGACAGAAAGCGATCCATACAGCTCTCAAGCGTGTTGCCAAAAAGTGTTGGCTGCTTTGTTGCCAAAAACCCTTGGCCCTGGGCCTTTGGCCCTAACTAGCCTAAGCCACCCACCTGTGCACCATCTGCAGCAGAGTCCCCTAATGACCGCAATGTGCGCGGCCATTAGTGAAACATATGGCGAAGACAAGGCATTTCTTTTGGCCAACTTTTTGGCTGAGCCGCATATAACTTAATTTTTGGTCTATACCAGTTGGTGGCGGGTCAAACCCAACTTGTTACCTGGATGCCCGGTGGGGTAATTGCTCCCCAGAGTGCCGTAGCTACTTAAGAGACATTGTATGGTCCAACTTGGTCGGCTTCATGCCCTTTTTTTGTCAGCAATCTAGGCTTTATTTATGGCCCAGACGATGGCGATAAAAAGGCTAAGCATTTGCCTTATGTAGCGTTAAACTGGTTGCCGCTTAAAACTTTTAGGGACAACGGGCGAAATTAGCGACAGCACTAAATTTTATTTAAGAAATTTCGTTTGAAAGTTTCAGTGTAAGTCGCGTATTTACAAATTTCGCCAGTTAAACGGTCTTAAAGTTGTTTTTTTGTTGTTGTTGTTTTGCAGTGCTTAAAGTTCAAAGAGCTTAGAGTTGATGCTCATCTTACAATCTCTAATGTGGCCCGTAGCACAGGTGCGTCCATGCGTGAATTCCACGTGTGTGCGAGAGCATCTCTGCATGTGTGTGTGTGCGTGTGTGTGAGTGTGTGTGTGTATGGGCCTAAGCCAAGTCAATTTAACGCCCTGAAGGCAGCAAAGTAGCAGCACAAATAAAGACGCACTGCGTTCCAGGGATTGCTAGCTCATAAATAGTTAAGCAGGCGAAATGAAAGGCAAGCCCCAAAAAAAAGACATGGGACAGCACACAGGACACTAAGCAGGAGACCCAAAGAAACCAAAGGTGTGTGTGCTCCTGTTAACAAAAGGTTCAAGCGCATTTTATGTGCCCCGCAATAAAAACCCAGCACTAGGGATGGGAATCGGCAAAAACTAAGTGACACATCGGCAAAAATATCGCAAGGAAAATCGTAATGTTTATATACATATATGTAAAGTTATTATTATGAATGAAAGTATTTATTATATCCCTGATGGGCGAATAGTTCAATATGTTCTTAAATGTTAACAACTTCAAAATTAATGTATAAATCTGCGTTTGCGACTTGCTGCTGTTGCTCTCTTCAAGATCTCTTACAACTGACTTCCCGCGTTGCCAGCCTGCAATCTACACCGAGTTGGTTACTGCGTGCAGCGTTGCCACAAAACCAGGGTTGCCAGCTCGTCTGTATAGTACCATCTCACATATATGCCATATTTTTAAAGTTTACAAACTTTAAGCATTTTTTTAAAAATTAGAACAATTACTTTTTGAACATCCACAGACTGCAACTATTTTATTCTTCACTTTAAAACATATAAAATATTGCAAATAATTTAAAGCTTAAGTTTAAAATATTATTTGAAATTTGATATAAAAAAAAAGATGCACTTACCTTCATTTAATTAAATTGTTGAACCAATTTTTCTACAAAAAATAATGTCATTGAAGAACTGAGAATATTTTTAATCTATATCATATAAAAATCGGTATATCGAGCATATAATGTGCAGAATTGCATATCAATTTCTTTAATTCTCCCATATTACTTTCCTTATCGGTACAATATTCATGTCATTATATTGGCAACCATCTCTAACCCACACACACACATACACCGAAGCGTAAGAAAATCAGTCTAAGTGTAAGCATATTGACCTTTATCAGCAGGCCAAGTCCCGGAGGACCAGCAACAACAAGGACACTAACTGCTGAGCTAAGCTGGAATGTGGCATGTGTGTGTGTGTGTCCTTAAAGGATATGTGTGTGTGTGTGTCCGTGTATCCAACGTCTAGCTGTGATTTAGTGCGCGTTTCACGTTCTTCGATTGCTTTGCAATTAGCGCTACTTCAGCAATTTCATTCTGTCCGCCTCTTATCCTTGCATCCGCTCTCGTCCTCGCGTCCTGCGAGCCCGTAATGACTCGCTTACGGCTGCATGTGAAGGCCGACCATGTGGCACCCATTGATTTGCAACAATCGACGACAGTTTTGTAATTGTGTGTGGCCTGCATGTTGCGGTGCGATGTGTGTGTTGTTGACAGTGGAGACTCATAAATATTTTTGGTTCCCGCTGCACAACGCGGCGCATACGTAATGTGCAATAAGTATACAAAGCACCCACTCCTGCATACACACAAATGTATATGCATGAAGGTGTGTGTGTGTGTGTGTGTGTGTTTGTGTAGAGGAACGTCGGCTCCAATTAGTCGTGTTTTCAAGTGCCTTTCACACTCGCAGCGTTGGCTTTGTGTTTGCCACTTGTACGTGCCACTGCAGTCTTGCCTGATGGACGCCTAACGAGCTAAGCGCCAACAGCAACAACAACAACAACAGCAACAACAATAAGTTGCTACTACGAGTACAATACACTTCATGCCACCAAATGTGGCACAATAGCTCTAACCAGCCGGCGGCGTTGCGCCTTGCAACACTTGTCGTGTGTCAACACTAAACATTTAAACATTTAATTTCTCACTTTTTTTCTATTATTTTAATTGTGTCACTCGCCAACTCGAGGTGGCATTAAAATGCAAATGTTTCACAACAAAAGAAACTCGCCAAACTTCTCAACATTTGTGCACATTTATGCAAACGACAACAACCAAAAGAAACAAAAAAAGGAAAGAGAATTTACTGTGAGTTTAATGGCAATAAATAAACAAATATGAAGCGCCGCAGGACCTTTTTGTTTTTATGGCGGCTCATTTCTTTTTCGGACAGACTGCGTGACAGACAAAAGCCCAGCGGGCACAAATTTCGAGCTGTCAACAAATTTTGAATTTATTTCTGGTTTTTTTCATAAAAATTAACCAAATGCCAAATGTGAAAGCTCACCCGCAGTGCGTCAGAGTTATAATAGTAAAAAAACCACGCATATCCATACCCATTTATGAATTAATTATATACATGTGTAATTTAGGCAGTTTTTGTGCGTGTCTAAAACGTTTTTAAAAGGTGAAACAATAGACAGAGGAGTGGGAGTAAAACAAAGGCAGAAGAAGAGTCAAAGAGAGCTAAAAAACTTCGAACAAGTTTGCTTAAATAGGTCAATAAATAATAAAGAGAGTCACATTTGATACATGTCAATTGTAAAAGAACATAAGTCCTTTGAGCCTTATAAAGGAAAAACATTCTAGTCAGGGTCGTAATAGACACTGGGGAGATCTTTAGGCCACTTCCAACGAAGTGACAATTGATTAATAAATTTAATCGAATAGCGATAACATAAATTTCAAACTATTTTAATAATTTTAATACAATTTTGCAGCACAAAACTAAAAATAAAATCATTATCAGTAAGAAATCTTTTTAAATTAATTTTAAGCGCTTACAAAATCAAAAAATGTTGGAAAGAAATTGAGAATAAAATAATCCAGACATTTTATATCTAGTCCAATTACTACCATAATCAAATTAAGAGTGTAAATAACCAAAAGGTAAAAAAATCTTCCTTAGGAAACTAAGGAAAGATTAAGTCAAATCAGCATTTTATCGTCTAAGTAAATCAAGTAATATTTAAGTCGAACCAAGTTAGAAACTGCCACATAACATCACGCACATTCTGTTGGAATGTTATATTAAATAATTAAAAAAGGCGTAAGCCTCAAGAGAGGGGTAAAACGGGGAGGTGTAATAGTAATTAAGCACATCAAGAGTTTATCAGTTAAAAGCCAATTGCAATTTCAACTGCTGATAAGCAACTCAAAAGGCTGCAGCACTTAATGGCTTCATTTTTTTGTTGTTTTCCTAGTCAAGCTAAAAACATTATGGGGAAGACCATTCAGGTGAAGTGTGAATTATAAACACGCAAGGGCGCTGTCACGGGGCGTCGTTTAATAAGCAGAGCAGCGCGTGTTGCGGTCCACAACAGGAAAAAAAAAATTTTAAAAAAAAATGAACAAAAATATAAAATGTGAAAAATGTAAAAGAAAAGCAAGCGCGAAACGTTGAAACCCCAAAGCGATAATAATCTGGGAAATGAGCAAAAAAGTGGAGCTAAAAAATTGTTCAATTAATGCGAGCGAGCTTGTTTCTCCATGCAGAATGTGAAATGTTAGTAACGTGCATAATTTTCACACACACACACACACACACACTCGCAAACACACACACACATGCACTTGTTACTGCCATGTAATTAAGCGCATGCCAAAAACTGTGCAGCAATAATGTTGCCATGCATCAGTAATCAATATGTGGGCGACGCTTGGCATTGTGGGCGTGGCAACTTCACTTTAATTGAAGCGATGTCAAAAGCAGGCATGGAAAATGTGTATTTTGAAGAGGGCAAAAAAACGTAACATGTTTGTTTTTTATACCGAACTGCTCAATCATTGGCTTCCAAATGACGCATACGCCACATTGGACACTAAAAGTTAAGCGTCGCCTGGCAACGCCGTTTAAATGTTGTTCAGCATGCCAAATGGCATTTATACTTTAATATTAGCTATATAAAAACATGTATTCCAATCCATTTGCATTAAATTCCATGGTGATTTTTGATTAGTATTTATTTCAATATGCACATTTATTCAATCCACATAAAGCCCTCGGCATATGCAACTAATAAATGTGAAAAGCATTGAAAAGTACAAAAACAAATGTATTTTTGCATTTGTTATTCGATGTGCACTGAAAATTGCATTAAGAGCTTAAAAAGCAAATAATATGTTAAATTTAATTATTACTTACCAAACGTTTTTACATTTTTTTTATGTGAAATAAAAATACTCGCATGTTTATTAAAACGAATTAAAAAAAAAGTGAACACATCTTTGGTTGGTTTACTTTATTTAACCACTCGTGTGAAATAAATTTAATAATGCTTACGCAAAACTTTAAGCACGCATAAAGGATAAGGTAAAGTGACAAGGGAGGACGCGCGCACATGAAGTGAAAAACGCAAACGAAAACATAAAAAACCTCGACAATAATAAAAGTTAAATAGGGTGCTGCATGCGATGAGCAGCGGGACGAGGGCAGCACCAACAACAAGCAACAACAAGCAACAACAAGCAACAGCAACATCAGCAGCAACATAAACATTTTCCATTCAACTTAAAATTGTTTACAAAATAATGTGAAAATGGCTGCCAAGCATGTGTTGCCTGTCTGTACACACACACATGTGTGTGTCAAAATGGCGATAAATGTTACTAAACGGGAACAATAGCATCAGCAACAGCAGCAACAGCAACAGCAGCAGCAACAACAATAACAATGTCAGCTCTCTAAGCTGTGTACGTGGCAATTTATCCCTGAGCTGTTTTAGGACGCGTTTTTGCAATAAGTTCAACGTTTTTAAATACTGAAAACAATCATTGGCAAAACGAAGCGCCATTTTGTGCACATGTAATATACAAAATTACACATACGCAACGTGGGCGGCTGCACAAAATGTCAGGCAACAAAATGTAGAGCCGAGTTTTGCTTTCGTTTTAGCATTTTGTGTGTGTGCCTGTTTTTTTTTTATTTTATTTTATGGCCTGTTAAAGGCAGCATTTTTATACATTTCATGCGCGCACATAAATAACGAGGGCAACCATGCAGAAGGTTTATGACTTTTGGCCAAGTAAATTGGCTAGAAAAGCAATGGTTGCATAAGGATTATTGCGGCAGCAACAACTGCAGCTGAATTACTTAAATGGCTTCATTTTCAAGCTAAAACGCCAATTGGCAATAGTCGAGAAGAGCATAAGCATAATACTCTGTATCTCTACTTAAGAGAACTGCAATAAATGAAAAACTTTGCAGCTTCTTCTTCATCTTCATATGTGTATGTACGAATAAACGACAGTGCGGTTGAAAGTTTACGCTTCCGCTAAATTAATCCAAAGTACAAGCAAGCTCGCGACAGTCACCACAACAGAAGTCACTTGCAAAAGTTCTGCTCTCTCTCACCAAATGTGCGCAATTTAAAGACAAATCAACAACAACGGCAACAGCAACAACAACAACAACAGCAATAACAAGTGCTGTTACCACAGCAAATGGCGCCAACAGACAACGTTACCAAATATTGTCGCTGCCAGTTGCAACGGAAATGCAGACACGCATTGAGAGACTTGTGTATGTGAGTGTGTGTTTGTGAGTGTGCTTGGGTGTAAATGGGACTGTGTGAGCGGGTGTGTGTGTGTTGCCATGGCAATAACCTCAAAGTTGCAATATACATAGAAGCGAAAAGTCAATTGTATTTTGATGTTTCCTACGCCACAACAGCAGCAACAGCAACAGCAGCAATTAAATCACCAACAACAACAGCAATTGCAGCAGCAACCACAACAAATTTGCAGCACAAGTTTTGCCCGCATGATGAAACAATATTCAATTATTTACTACAATAATGGCCCGAGGTTATGTGCAAAAGATGACGCATTAATATTTTCCCCTATTTTCAGTGCTGTCATCTTTTATAATGGGCCTAGTAAAATTTATGATTTGACCAGCTAACACATGTGTAGAGCTTGATTGTGATTATATTATAATTTTGTAAGCAAATGTTTAACACATTGAAGGAGCTGTTTATGAGCCTACAAAGTCTCTTAATTGAACCTTGTTTTTAGTGCAAATGGGCCATAAACAACCAGAAAACTCTGAAAATATCTGATTAAATTTCAAAGTTATATGTATGATTCAATAATCTACAGAGATTTTGATGTCAACGGAACGAAATGCCTGAAATGTCATAGATTTCATTTTCAGACATTTTTTCAGAGTCACAATCAGCTTTCATTAACTAATTTAAATTGTCAAAAAATGCTTAATTAATTTAAATAAATTCAACAATATAGATTTAAATTTAATATTAGTGGATTGGTTTTAAGAAATAAATACAGCTGTTCTGCATTGCAAAATATTTATTTACACATAATTTTTCTACATAAAGTATTAATTTAAGACCACTTTGAAATACGGAGAGGGATGCATATCTATTTACTATTTAAAAATATATATTATATAGCCTGTAATTGGTAATTGGTGAATTCACTAGTGAATGGTAAGTAGTGAATTCACTAGTGAATGGTAAGTAGTGAATTCATTAGTGAATGGTAGGTGGTGAATATACTAGTGAATGGTAAGAAGTGAATTCATTAGTGAATGGTAAGTAGTAAAATAACTAGTTAATGGTAAGTAGTGAAATAACTAGTTAATGGTAAGTAGTGAATTTACCAGTGAGTGGTAGGTGGTGAATTCACCAGTGAATCGTAGGTGGTGAATTCACTTGTGAACGGTAAGTGGTGAATTCACTAGTGAATAGTAAGTAGTGAATTAACTAGTGAATGGTAAGTAGTGAATTCACTATTGATTGGTGAAAGGTCAATAGTTGTCATATATTTTCTCTAATTTTTAACGCCCTTTGAATTGGCTATGTACATTTGTTTCTAGCTCCACTCTTTCTAAATGCTAGACTAAATTCGTCTCAGTTTCCACAGATGCTACACACAATGCTACTTATCTATTCACAGTCAATGCTCTGAACTGCAGTCCCGCATATTCACATAAATTTACTAAATGTAATTGAATTCGTAAATAAAATTAGTATTAAATTTGATTCATGCATATTCAAATGGATGTTGTCCCAAATCAATCAGTAATGACAGCCACATATATATTAGCTGTAATTATTGAAGCATTAAATATTATCATTTAATTTATGGGGCTTAGCTACCAAAAATTTAACAGTCGATTGCACATGGAATGCGAATTTAATTGTATAAATTAGCAAAAATTATGAAAGCCAAAACTCATTTGTCAACTATTTATGCAGTTATTGTTTAAGTGTACTTTGGGCATTTTGGCTGAGAGATGATGTTTGTCTGTTGTTTTGTTTTGTTGTGTTGTAACTCACAGTCAATTATTTTGATTGCAGTTCGGTATCGTTTTGTGTCTCGTGTCAACACCTTGTCAAAGTTTGCTCTCAAGTGTGGCAATTGGTAGCTGGAGCAACTTTTTAGTACTCGAACTCGTACTTCGACTCTTACTTTCCTACTCCTTCTACTCAATCGATGCATGTCAACCAAAAATGTTTGCCCTTTTTGGCCAGCACGCGCTTAAATGAAAAACGTGCTTCATTGCCGGCAGTTGGCCAAGTAACTCTGTGTGTTACCTGAGTTACAAGCACTGCCAGTTACCAGTTACCACTTACCTGTTACCTGTTTGCCAGTTTGCCTTTTATACAGTCTTTCGCTCGTTGTTTTAGCAATCATGATTGACATGCAAAGTGCACACAACCTCAGCTCAGCTCAGCCCAACTCAATTCTCCGGTTGCCTTTGTTTGATTTTCATTTAGATTTCTTGCAACTGAAACAGTTCACGCCAACTGAAGTTATGTGTGGCAAATGTAATTTTAATGGCTAAAATACCATTATAATAAAGTCAGCAACAAAATGAAAATGGAAATTGGAATTGTAGCTGGAACTGAAACGAACAATTCGTTAATTTCATTTTCTTTTTTTTTTGTAGAAATTTGTATAAATAGAATTAGATATAAATTATTTGAAAACGCAATTTACACGCAATATGCGGGCAGAGGCAAAAGTTTTTCCAGCGCCGACAAAGCATTAATATTTCAGGCTGACATTTTAAGTTTTTCAGTTCATAACGAAATTTTCACTGTTTTCCATAGAATTCAATTAAAAAGTTTTGCCAACTGCCAACGACAAGCAACTCTCGAAATCTTTTCCTCCTCCTTCTCCTCTACCTATGAAAGTTGAGCATGAACCCATGTAAACGACAAGTGAACTACAGGCTTGTTCGACATTTTGTTGCCTTTTGGCCATCAAGAGATGGATGTTCATGTGTCAACAACAACAACAACAACAACAGCTTCGACTTTCGTCTTCGAAAGATTCCTGGGGAAAGTCAGACGGACGGACAGATTGGCTTTTAGGCAACATCTAAACAATGTGAAATGAATAATTTGATGTACGAGCATTTTGAGCTTAAAACTTTTTGACAGCGGTCAACAAATGTTGGCAAATTTATTGCGCAAATTAACAATGACACATTAATCATACGCTCCGTATGCCAGTGGCTGTTGTTGTTGCTGTTGCTGTTGCCCTTTCGGCCTGACCTCCTGCATTATCTTATCCGACACATGACTGGGAATTTTAAATTCATTTTGCATTCCCAAACCATACAGCTGTCATACTCGCATCAACTGTGCTCTTTGTCGACTCAACTTGATTCCACTCGAGTTGACTGCATTGTCAGCTGCAACTTTCCCCTCACTTCCACTTCCACCTGCCGCAGCCTTGGTTTGAGCTTTATCTTTAGCTTCGACTCCAACGACTCGATGATTTTGCCTTGACATTTTTGCATTGCTGCGTATTGAGAGTTTTTGAATTATTGGCAGCAGCAGCAAAAAAAAGAAAGGAAAAGGGAAATGTTGACAGTCAAGTGCGTGACTTTCTGCTGGAAAATTGTATTTTATGCGCTGCGTCTGCGTCTGCGTCTGTGGCATCTCTATGGATGAGGCTTTCCAAGCGAATTGCTGTCCATTCAATCAGCATTTCAGGCATTTGAAGTGACAATCATAATGCAGATATTGCCATTTCTATTGCAATTGTCAGTGGGGAATTCTGCTTCGGTCTCTCTCTCCTTCTCTTTCTAAAAATGGCAGAGAAAGCAACACAGATACATATAGACAAAGAGCTGCAACTGTGAATGAGGGTGGCATGTGGCAGGTGGCAGAGTTGAAGGTGCATTGCATTGTCGGTGTTTTGGGGCGGCGGCAACGTTAAGATTGCCTTTATATGGCATGTAATTGACTCACAGCACTTGGCGCTGTTTAACTAACGTACTTACTTACTGACCAGGACTAGGGACTCTGGACCTTAACTTGCCACAAAGGTCCCAGCAATGACAGCAATAATAGGGTGTATCAGGACATGGAATGTTAAAAATGTTTAGGCATTTTAATGACTTTTAATCAATGTTTTAAATAAGGTTTAGAGACGTTTCATTTTTTATAAAAGTTTATACCGAAATGAACTTAAGTTTGACTCGTAAAGTTGCTAAGTCAAAGGATTGACCAACTTTAAAGTTTCATAACTTTTCCAAAACTGAACAGAATTTCATGCGAAACGTCCTTTTAATCATGGTTCTTAATTTATTCTGTATTAAAATTTTATCAATATCGATTAAATAATTGTATTTTGCCAGAATGCAATAAATTTGCAAGGGGTTCGCCTTAAATATAACTTTTTTTTATATTTTAACCGAGTTTAATTGCAAATACTAAATTGAAATAAATAAAATAATTTGGGAATCTGGGAATCCCATGGATTAGCATATTTCGCAAGAATTTCATTTAATTTGAGTCCGCTTCTTGACTACCCCTATGGCGTGTTGCGCTTTGCTTCAACAGGCCAAAACTTTATGGCCAAAAGCCGCAACCCACACAAAAAACCCGGCACACGAGAAACCTGACAGCTCCAATTGCACGTAGCCAAAAGTTGTTCATAGTTCTTGGACTGTCTACTCGTACTCGTACTTTTATTCCTACTCCTACTCCTACTCCAACTTGGACTTGTGTAGTCGATTTTTATTTCACTTTCTCTTTTTTTTGCTTTGCTTTCTCTACACTTGTTCCTTTTTTTGTGCAGAAGAGCCTTAGTCTTTGTGAATTTCTGTGCTCTGTGCACTGTTTATTATTTGGTCTGACCACATTTTTCTAGTTTTTGCACGTTTCTACTTTATTACCGTAGATGCTGCCTCTTATTTTATGTGCTGACCGATGGAAGTGAAAGACGAAAGAAGACACGAACTAAGACAGACAGACAGACAAGCTGTGGTTTTGGGATGGAGTCCAGTCTCCGGTAACTTTAGTCTGCTGTCTGCTGAGCAATTTCTAATTTTGGGGGATAGAAAATACAATGAAATAATGTAATGTTTGTTGGCAAAAGAACCGCACAAAATGCCGATACGACATAGATAACTTAACAACTTAATGGCAGGCCGCAACCAGGAGCAACTTTACTTTATAAGAGCGCCTGTGGGTCAAGCGAGTAAACAGGACATAAAAACCCTGTAGACCACAAAACAACAAACACAGACAGGAAAACATACAAAAACCAAAAATCAAGCAACAACACTTTGCACACTGCACAAACTCGTACTCGTACATAAATCAATTTGCCAAAGGCCGAAGACTGAAAGCTGAATCAAGTCCAGAGAGGGGGATAGGGGAGAGGGGGAAAAGAGGTGGCCTATTGTGATGGGATAGATTACTAATGTCAGCACAAAACACAATGAGAACATGCATTAGCTGCATGTGCACAAAAGATCAACAACAATGCAGAGAGAGAGAGAGAGAGAGAGAGAGAGAGAGAGGACAACCAACAGAAAAGGCTGCCTCCCAAGTTGCGCTTTTGCAGCTTGCAACATGTTGTGGCAGTTGCTGCTGCTAAAGTGCTACAAGTGTTGCAAATCTCTTTGGCCCCGAAAGTTGGTCAAGTGTAAGCCGTTGACTTAAACTTGCAGTTGACGATTGCTAAAAGCAAAAGCAGTTAACCAAATGGGCAACTGGCTTATAAGCCTTTTGGCTTTTAGTCTCCGAGTCCATGTCTCAAACTCTGACTTAACTTGCAAATCAAATGCCATAATAATGTCCCCACTGTCGTTGACGTTGTTGTTGTTGTTCTTGAGATTATACAGTGGGCGGAGTGCTGTATGCATATATTGTACATACATACATATATATTTATAGTGAAAACAACTTTATGGTGTCGTGATTTATGAACGTTTCAACTTTGCCGCGCTATCAGCAAAAACTTTTGTTAACTCCACGCGGTGGACTGGTAAATACCCGTATCTGCATTGGTAAAAGGGCTTTAATATTCGCACACACACGCACACACACTCATACACACTCACAACGAAGGACAAGTTGTGGGTTCAGGGCATTCAAACTTTATATACAACAAAATTTCAAAAACATTTTATCGTGTTACGCTTTCAACTGGCTATAAAAATGCATGCACACCTCCCACCTCCCCTTCTGCCCTTTCTGCCCACTTCTGCCCCACTGAGCTTGACATGCAGCGCCCTGTCTGCCCTGCAGCACCACCCATCCCTCTCTCCCTCTATTCTATTCACTTGCCTTCGAACAAACGATGGGTTCTATAAAAATAATGCCCTATTTCAGCGCTAAAATCGGCTAACAAAGCAAAACAGCTAACGTTGGGTGTTGATTTGACGCCTGGCGGCCATCTAAATTCAAGGAGAAAAGGAGTAAAGTCGCAGGGAGTGAAATATTTACCCTTTTCAATGGAGCTGACAGCTTTTCGCTGATGAAGGCTCATTGGTTTTTAATTTAAAATCGAAGCGAAACTCTCTGTTGGCATTGGGAGCATGCAAGCTGGCTAGAAGATGAGCTCAATAGCAGCTGAAAATGCGATTTAAATTGCCAGTCTGGCCAAGCAAAATACTTATAGAAATAAGCTTTAAAAAGGCTCATTAAAGCTTTGAAAGCCCATTAAAGCTATAAGCTGATAAACTGCTTTAACGATGCAATCAAAATTCAAATCAAATGTAGAAACTAAAATTTATATTGGACTTAGCTGAGCAATTTATACGACTTGAAAATACCCTTTAACTATGTTACTTTTCTTCCTTTATTTCCTCAATTTTGCCATGGTAATAAAGCTTATTTAACGTTAATAGGTTTTTAATTGTTGCAATGACCTCGTGCAGAGTTTTGTTTACAGAAACTGAAGGCTAAAAACAATTGCGGAAACATTTTATAGGATTGTTGAATGGAAATTGATTTTAAAGCATTGAATATATAAATGTTTATACGAATGTAGTTGGCTATTGCAAACACAATTACAAAACTAAATATTGCATAACAATAAATAAAATATCAAATTAACACCAACAACAATGTGAGCACGCACATGCATGCACAAACATGAGCAAACATGCTGAAACGGACAGGTTGAGGCCACAAACATTTGTTGTGCAAATGCTTGGAGCCAAAAACAAATGTGGACACATGGCGATACAAGAGCCAAATAATTGCAATATTCATGACAATTGTAAACACACACACACACACACAGCCACACACACACAGCCACCCACACATGCATGCATAAATAACGGAAAAGTTGGCATTTCCTTTTGTGTGAACCTAAAATCATATTTTGCCAAGTGAAGCGTAGATAAAAAAGGAAAGAAAAACTTTTACGCATATTTATGATAAACAATATGCGTAGAATTTGATGCTTTATAAAATTGCACAAATTGTTTACTCAGTGCTGTGTATTCGATTATAGAATTATTAATTATTTATAAATATTCTGATTGACTGTGGCAAAATTACATTAAGTATTTAAAGCTCATTTCAGTTGCATTTACCACTTACAGACGGACGAACGGACGGACTAAAAGTGTCAGTCAATTCAAATTTAATTTTTGTGCAATGGATAATTGTCATAATTTCAATTTGCAACAAACTCGAAATTGCAAATCCAATCAGAACGAATGTCATTTGAATTTTATATAATGTCTTAATATATTCGAAATTTAATTTAAATTTAACAATTTTCGATATTCGATTTTCTTGCAAATCACATTTATTCTATTATTAAATGCGCTCAGCCCTTTTCCATTCTCAATAATTAGCAGCCTTCAATGGTTGTCCATATAAATTAGAGATTGAATATGGCACAACAATAAATATTGTTTGACAGCGATACTTTTGTGGGTTTGTTTTTGTGTGCCTCGAAGTAAACAACTTTAGCACAACAGCAACAAGGCCAACAGCCCAGGGAGTCCTTTGTATTGGCATCGAAGATAGAAAATAGTAGCTGGTGACATAAATTGCCTCTAGTCAGGTGCAAATTGTCAGCAATAAATTGTAATTAATGATTTATGATTCTCCCTTTATGCAGCTAACAAAGCTAACAATACACTACTGCAAGGATATAAATACTTTGAGTCACTACATGTAACAGTTAAATTAAGTATAATTTATATATAATTGTTTTTAAAAAATTAGTTAGTGCATTTATATTTGCTTTCATCTCTATTTTATCTTTTTATTTTATCATCATCTTATTTTATTGTCAAAGTATTTATTCTAAATACAAGTTTAATAACGATAATGATCATTAAATAGTTGGTTCAACTACTTTTCTGCTTGCCTAACTAAAATGTTGAACTTTAATCAAACTCGCATGCAATTACAAAATATCTAAATATTAAATTTAGTTTTCATTCAATTAAATTCCAATAAATAAGGTTTGCCTATGAACTATGTGTTTATTATGCTAATTATCACACAACAAATTTGAACGAATATTTCGGAATTTGCATAATTACTCTATACATTTCAACAATTTATGTTTATTTATTGGTATCTTTTTAATTTAATATCTCGTATTATTTTAAAGTTGACAGTCTCTCTTGAAGTGGAGAAATTTTAAACTTATCAAAGTAAATAAATAAATTAAGACAGAGTATTACCCAAGTCGACCTACTTCCCTCTAAGAGCTTGTCTAGTGCTAAGAAAAATGGTCTGCCCACCAAACATAAATAACATAAATATTTCAATTAAAGGGCGTGATTTTCATGCAAAAGGCGGCAGACTCGACGTTGAATGAATGTTACCTGCGAGTGTTGCGCCACATTTTGGTAAGATTTATGTTGCCAACACTACCAACTACCACAAGTTGCGCCAGTTTAAGCTGTATTATCAACCAATTTCGTAAATGCAATGCGCTCCACTTGGCTGTAATCGTGGCTCGTTTCCATGCGGCAAGTGGAGTCCCCCTTCCCCTCTCTGGCTCGTGTCGTGCTTCGGCATTAACGCTATTGCTTATCAGGTAACTGTGCGAAAGTTGGCTAAAAGTTTGTACTTTAAAATCAGACAGCCAGTGAGCCAAGTGTAAATAAACTGGAGCTGGAACTGGCGAAGACTTTTTCATTTTAATTAAGGCGCATACGCTGAATGTGGTATATTTGCTTATTTAATTGCACAATCGGAAAATGCAGCAAGTTGATTTTTTGTGCCTCGATGTTTGACTTGACACGACAAGCTGAAAATATGAACCGAAGTGAAGGAGTTGGAGACAGATTCGGATTCGGATTCGGCTTCAGGGGAGCCAACATGAAATTCAATTTCGTTAAAGCAAACAAATGTGAAGGAAGGCAGCTGAATGAACGAGAACGTGAACGTGAACGTGAACATTTTCCAGTTGCTTCTTCAATGTGATGTCAACGACGATGAAGCCAGCAAATTGCAGCCTGCATTTTATATGGCCTGAAATTACAGGATTTCACATAAAAAAAATATATATATTTGCGAGTATCAGAGAAATTCTGGATGGAGGAGAGCTGAAGAGAGAAAGAGAGAGAGCGAGGTAACAACATCTGCCCGTCTGAGCGACATCCGACAACGTTCTTCTTGTCGTTCTCATTTTGGTTTTCATTCGTTGTTGTACAGTTGTCGCTGGCATCATTTTACGTCATTTATCACAATCATGACACGGCTGACTGAAGGGCACAACCGTCTACTGGACAGCTGGCCCTACCTCCGTTCTGGCCCAAACCGAACATCGTTCGACCAATCGTTGAAATTTTTATAACCAACACGGCGGATGCTTCATATATGCTGATGACCAGTTTGGCCAGCAATCACAGACGTTAATAATGTTGTTTGCCCAGACCTGATGACCAAATGCAATTACTGGTAATGCACAAAAAAACGAAAAATAAAAAATACAAAAAAAAAGAGCAAGCAATTCTGTCAATGTCCTGTAAAGCGATTTTCCACTGTGTTAATTGATTATCCTGCCAAAAGGGAACAACGTTTCGATTGCCTTTGGGAAACCTTTAAGCATTCTAAATCGATTAAATGCAATTTAATTACATCCACATTCAAATCCAAATTAATATGTTATATGCTTATTCAACTATGAATTAATCTAATTCAAGTTCTATACAGATTTGTGTATTGACACTAGACTTGGATTGACCAATTAACTGAAATTAAAATATTAAATGCATTCAATCAATTGACGATAGAATAGAGAAGAGTTTTCAGAATTGTAAACCAAATACCAAACACTCTTGAAGAAGAACTTTCTCATAAATATATATCTGAAAAACAGATAAAGTAAAACATTAGAAAGTAATTGAAAAAAAAGAAATGTTGTAAAAGTAGTGAACTTATTTGTGGACAAATACATTTCTTTGGAATCGGAATTAGAAACTAAATAAATAACCGTAAAAAGTGTATAAGAACACTAAGAGAACAAGATACTTTTAATAGAAATAAATTCATCAAAGCCAAAAGACAAACATGAATGTAAACATATGACTTTCCAGTCGGAATAAACAAAGTTTATGGGATCGGAATGCATTCTAAAAGTGTATAAAAGCCAACTAATGGATATGCAAGAAAGTGGCTAAAAGGAAACTAAAAACAGATAGCTGCAAACCAATTTACGTTCATGCTCGTATATCTAAATAAACACACACAAAAATAATATATATAAAAGCATACAATTTATGAGTGGAATTCTTTGTGCGAAATGGTTTTGTTTTTTGGGGGGTTTCTTTGTGTCCGAAACATGAGCAATTTAAATGTTTGTATTGCAGTAACAGCAACTGCAACAAATGCAAATAGAACACATGTATGTATGTATGAATGTGCACATATACTAGTCATCATAATTGTTGTTAATATAACCGAAAATAAAAGCACTCATCCTTGGTTCATGTGTATAAAATATTAGTTTGTTTTGTTTGTCTGTTGCAATATTTATTTAACTGGCCAAAAACATAATTCTGCTCGAAAATTGTGTTGCCTCAAAGCGAACAATTAGCATGTGCCCCATATGGCATATCCATTTAATTTGATCCCAAAAACTTACATGCTATACAATTTATTATTGCATGTTGCAGCTGTTGTTTTTGGTAATAAGTTGTTATCGATTCGCTTTAAATTGAAATGGAATTATGATTAGCTGTGGGTATATTTGGGCAAGACAACTCTTCAAAAATTTAAAAACACTTGCTCCATTTTCATGAAATTTATTAAATTTATATGGTGTGCAAATTTTAGAAAGCTGTCGACACTTCAACCGAGGGTTGAGGGTTGAGTTTTAATGGCTGGAACTTTTCTCATTACTTTGACTGTGCTAAATGCAAATGATGTCACTTTGGAATATTAATTAAATTAAAGCCTGATCAAGAAAATGCCATTCATCATAATTATGGCTCGCAGTTTTAATTGAATTTAAATGAAGCTCGCATTTCTGTTTGTATTTGCAATGTCGTAAGCACATAATTGCTTCTCGTACTCGCAAAGTTTTCCTAGATTCCTCTGATTCAACTGAGCAATCAGTTTAGAAATGTCAAGAGCATTGCCTGTTGGTCCCAAATTAATAACCAGTATGTCAATTTTTGCTGAATGTGACTTTCGAGTATTGTGCCCAGAATCTAGATGAGAGGTTGCCCCCACAAGAAATTTTTAGGCCACTCATTGGTTAGAAAATTGAGAAACTGCACATCTAGCAAATGCTTGACCATGTTAAATGAATAGTGAAAAAGTGTTTACGAAGTTGCAGCACTGTTCATTCTCTTATTTCATTCGTTTGTCCTTTAATTAAGCTTGCAACAAGGTTCTGCTGGACTCGGCCTGCATTTTGTCAACGTGTTTCAGCTCGACTCGACCTTTGGTCCTATGAAGTTTCAATCATTAAATTGTGCCCCCATCTCTGACCTCACAAGTGTTGCCTTTAATTGTGAGGGACCCTCTTCTGCACATTTTCGCCAAGGCTGTTGGCCAAATCTCTACCCCATGAGTTGCGCTGTGTTGTCTGCTGCTCCGTGTGCGGGTGTTGCTGAGCTTTTTAATTTTAATGAGATCTCTCACTGGCAGCTACGTGCTTGGCCTGGCATGGACCAGGCCAGGACCGTTGTTAGCCACGCCTTGGCACTAATTGAGGCAGCTAAAAATTCTTTGCGCTGACTTGGTTCTCTCTCTCCCCCGCTCTCTCTCCCTCTCTCGCTGTCTCTCTCGACAGACAATTTTAATTACAAAAATATGCATATTTAAAGAGTTTTGGCATAGATTTAATGCAAAAGGACATTCCCTAACAATGCCCGACAGCCTGAGTTATGAAATGACAGCAAACTCCCAACTGATATGAATAAGAATGGCAGACAAGAAATCCAACTAACTTTCATGCTACTACCAGACCAAATGAATTCTCTTACTCAATGGAATTGAAGCTGCAAAAAAAAAATGCTAATTTAATGGCATCCACTCTTGGCCAATACAAAACTCAACCACTCGCTGCTAACCAGATTTTTTGCACAGATAAACCACAAAACACATTGATACATTACGTGGCCAATGTCTACCTCAATGGACGCAAATGGATTGCAGCAAAATGAGATGTAGACTGTACACCAGAGCAGCAGCTCTTACTGATTGATATGCTGCATTCAAATGGCAACAAATTGCATTTCTGCATTTTAATCGGATAAAAAGCTTTAAATATCTTATGCAACACATCAGAGAGAATTTAAGAGTACCTTTTTGTACTATATAGATATAGATTTTATATTAAAATATTGTACTTTATTTTAATAAAGTTAGATTATTTTCACTTCTTTTGTATACTATGTATATGGTTTCAATATACTAGGATTTTTCTATTCGTCCAAGTTATATACCTTTTTATGGATTCCCTTTCAACACCATTAAGCATAGAAGAAACTAAAACAAAATACAGCACAACGGAAATATTTTGTTTCAACAACAACCAGAGAAAATGTTGACCAACAATTGGAACGCAGGACAATGGCGTTGCATTTCCGTTTCCGTTTCAGTTTCAGTTTCTCTTTCAGCTGTGCTGGAAATGAAAACTATTTTTTTGCGCGTCCCTTTCACAAAGGTGTTGCCCACCAAAGCTTACATTTGCCCTGGTCACAATGTTTTTTTTTCTTTTTATTTATGCTGTCACAAAGCACAAAGCTCAAATTTCAGAGTCGAAGTATGAACTCCTGCACCTGAAGCTGCTGACGGCAAAGTTTTGTGAGATACAAATGAAAATGTTTAGATAATTGAAAGTGGCAACAGTTCGGGGACGGAACACTAAATATTCCAAGCCTGACACATTCGTATGAAGAACTTATGCACTGAGTATGAGTTATATCCAAAGTCAAAGTCAAGTAATATTTCATGAATGAATGAATAATTAGTTTTTAACTTAGATGCATGAAAGTGGCAACACTGAAGTTTTAGAGATTCTTTTACTCTATATCTGTAATGGCAATTTCCATTACCTTATCCAGCAGCAGGACAAAATGATGACCACAACTTTATGTGGTCTCCTTCCTGCTTATCCTGGCTCTCGTCCTGCAATGCAAAACGTGCTTGAGCCGCAGTGAATGCGTTTGCATAAATTGGGCGAGGCATAAAAACCAAGTGGATAAAAACCAAAAAAAAAAGAAAGGAAATTTCAATTTAGATTTTGTGCAACCGCCACTTTTTTATGCAGCTGCCCCAGCTCCCCTCTATTGTCACGAGTGGCGGCTTGAAATGAAGTCGCCACTAAGCCCGTTGCCTGCCCCGAACATAAACAGAGCTGACGCTTAGCTTTGGGCCAAACGCCAGCTGCAGTTACGCCCACAACTTATGACCAATTTTTATTAGGCCAGACAGGACTAAGGCATCTCTTTCATTCTCCTCTCTCTCTCTCTCTCTTTTCTTCCTTTTTTTTTACCAATTTTAGTGCCTAAAAAATGTGCAAGAAAATTTCAGAATGTTCAGGCTTTGAACAGCCATAAAAGCTAACATATGCGGGATAACGCACGGGAAGAAGAACTGGAACTTTTACCCCATGGAAGTCACAGTGGGTGCACAGGAAGCTTAGAAAGAGCAACGTCAACGACAGGTCAGGATAACGTTTACAGGAAGCAAAAGGCAGACTGTAATAGGCGTTCAACTGAGCTAAAAAAAATGAGAATGAAAGAAGGAAATGGTATGAATGCTATTGACGGGTACCCGAAAGTTAAATACCCGATATTAAATTTAAATATGTATTTAATGAATTTTAGTAATTTTAAAAGTAATAATATATAATTTAAAACAGATTAAAAGGCCATTACCATCAGGGGCCGTAACGATTATAATTTGTAAAATATACAGGCCTGTTCCGGTTTTCACTTTCGGTAAGATTTTGCGGAAGTGAATTTCTTTAACCTGCTCTAATATCATTTCGACGAAGTTCTACGGATTTATTTCACTTTGAGGTGATGAGTTTAAGTCCGATAAAGTGAAAAACGAGCATTTCTTAATACTAAGCCTTAATGGAAAGTGAATAAATGCATTTCACTAAATGCTATAAAATAAAAAGTGAAAACCGGAACAGGCCTGATAAATTCTGAAATAAAAGTTATGTGCTGATTTTTATCAAAAAAATTAAATGAAAAAATTATAAAATAATAATTAAATTAAAATTTTTATTTAAAAATTATTATCAACTCTTATTTTCCATTTTTATTATAAATATTGAAAATAAAAATTATTTTTATAATAAAAATTTAAAAGTAACTTTTGTTCTATAATTTTTAAATAAAAATTGAAAATATAAGTTTATCCAGTTTGTCATAACTCTTATTTGCGGTCCCTGGTAAATATTGAGCACTGTTTTTTTAAATTTATTTAATTTAAATAATACAATAAACAATTCAATATACCTTTGTTCACTTCTAGTAACGGGTATAAAAATGAAAATGCCAGAGTACACAAACAGAAAGAAACTCCACCTTAATGTGAAAGCCATATTGCTGACACCCAAAACTGAGCTTCCGAGCAATTAAAACAAGCTCAAGGCCCTATAGGAATTTGCATAAGTAAAGCAAAAAACTGAAAGAGGAGATAGAAAGCGAATCAATGCCCCGGCTGCTTTAAACGTAAGTTCTATATTTAAAAACTTAAACAGGGCTAAATTCAATGCTGATGGCTAATGGCAGCCATTGAAAAGCCGCTGAAAACTTTGGCTGTGAAAGAAAACAAAATAATATCGATTATTAGCACGCGCGCACACAATGGAACGGAAGCAACAAAAAGCACATAAAGAACAACACCAATAATAAATTGGAGAGAGGAGACGAAGGGCCAGGAACAGGAACAACAGCAGTCAAGCAGACAAGCAAACAAACAAAAGCACCACGGAAACAGGACAACGCATCTACGGACTGGTAGCTAGTAGTTAGGACGTAGGGCGTTGGGGGCGTGGCTCCCAGCGAATTTCGTTAGACCAATTAAAGCAATTTTGACAGCTCCAAACAGCGGCCAGCAGCTGCAATGGAATCCAAGCCAAACAAAATAATTATTACAAGAGGGAAGTAGAGAATGCGGAGAGTAAATAATGAAGCAAGTTTTAATTTTGGCATAAAATGAGCACGAGTATTATTAAAATTATTATTAAAGGGAACTCATTAGATATGTTAAGTAAAGCTGTAAGCTCTTTACCTAGACAATTGACAAGCATGTTGATGATTGCTGCGCTAGTTTACAGGATTAGCGGTGGCTTGGCAACCCTAAGCGGATTAGCATTTCCAACAGCGGCGAATAAACAAAACAAAAGCAAAGAATGCCACAGTACAACTGCCATTGCCACTTGCCACAGTCAATGCCACTTGCCACAGCCAGTTGCCACAGAACAACACAAGGGGTCAGCTGCTGTCAACTTAAATTTGGGGTCGCATTCGAGTTTCTTCTTTCTATGCCACATTTTCTATTTTAAACTCCTGCAAACAGTTAGCTGAGTTCATTAAGCTATTGAAAATATGAAAGCATATGCAAATTTAGAAATATTTAGACACTGTTCTTTAAAATGGGTTTATTTAATTTATCAGAAGAGCTAGAGTAAAAAAATTTGCCAATAAGAGACCCAAAATTCTAATTCCTAAATCCGTAAACTCATCATAAATCAGTAAACTCAAATCAATTTGAATAAATATTCAGATTCGTGCTTGAATGCAATAATTTCTATATCACTGGAGTTTTAAATTCCTAAATACATTAACTGCATATTTAAATTCAGCAATAGGTATCCTATAGTCGGAGACTCAATTATGGTATTCTTACCGGTTTTGTTTGTTGTCTGTACTCAGCAATCCTTAGCTAGCTGATGGCTTGTTCAATTGCTAAAAATTATTGTGTACATGCAATCAGCTGTATAATGAAAGCCAACTCTGGTGTAATCAACGGCAAAAGGACGGCAAAAGGTAAAGGTAAAGGTAAAAGTAAAATGCCATAAATCTGTTAGCCGATTTGATCGTTTCGCTTCACTGGACGCTAATGATTTATTGCCACAATGCAGAAGACAAGACAAATGCTCAAGTAATTGAATTACAAAAGCCAGAAAGCGAAGATAACTAACGCTGACTAAGCGTGGGCCACTTATGCAAATTGAGCGTGGAAAACAGAAGAAAGCAGAACAGAACAGAACAGAACTGGCCAAAGTGCTGATAAAGCTACTTGGCCACTCTGATTGCAAAATCAATGGCTCAAAACGCAACAACGCCAAAGTGTTAGCCAAAAGTCAGCTTAACGGCATTGATAACACCCACAAACAGTTTCAAATGCAGGCTTACGAGATGAAAAAAGGACCGCACAAAAGTATGCTATGCTTTTTTTTTGCTACTCGTTTAGCGGAAACGGAAGCGCGAAGTGCCAAAGAAATAGAAATAGAAATGGAGATAGAGAGCTGAAGTTGCCCCAGAATGAAGTCATGAGCATTATTTGTGCAAAATTACCTTTAACGAGCTGACTAGCGGTGGCTGTGGCTGTGGATGTGGATGTTGACTATGGCCATCCTGTTGCATTACCATTACCGCAATAAACTGTAGCTGGGAGTCGCCTCAGCAGGGTGTCGAGTGTCGCACCAAGTTGCTTGCAAAATTGCACTTGACTCGAATGCCAATTACATGGCCCTGCAGATGTCAGATGGCAGTTAGGCCAGGCCAAAAGCAGCAAGTCGACAAATACGACGACGACAACGACGGCGACGACGATAAGAACGTTAAGGACATGGCCAATGGGTTGCCAGTCTTCGCCTGGTCTTCGGCCATGGCCAAAGTAGAATTGGCATAAAGTGGATTAAATATGAATAAAAGATATTTGCACAAATTGCATTAGTGCGGCGCACAGAGCACAAGCACCAGAGATTGATAGCGGGATAAGAAGTAAAGGAGAATGATCCGAGAGGTCAGACTACATTAACTCACTGCATTTAATAACACTAAGGAGCTGATGCTTTGTCTGTCTCATTATCAAAAAAAAGCCAGCTGTTTTGCATTCAAGATAAACTGATCGAAATAAAAGATATAATAAGCCTAAGAAAGCGTTATAAAGTTGCACAGAAATTAATTTCTACTGTTAGCAGCAATTATTAATTTATCTCAAATTATTAAAGATACTTTTTTTTAGTTATTTTAAATTTCAAAGAATGTCATTGCTATATGTCAATAAAAAGAAATGTGTGTTACTTATTCTAGCATATAGTTTATTTACATTACTACGATTAAATGTTTCCTTAAATCTCAGATTATACAACTTTTTTTATGACCTCGAAAGCTCGGTGAGAAAAACCAAGCACCTACTATAAATATTTCATTTCAGTTTAACAATTGCTTGCTGTTCATTTTAACGGCTTTTGTCCGAATTTTTCATTTTATTTAATTTTTACAGCCCCCAAAAAAAGAATTTAGTGGAAAAAATGGCATTTTGAGCGCAGCGCAGCCACAACGCCGACCCCTCAGTACAATGCGCAGTGCACTATGGTCAACGTTAGAATTTCACTGCTCCGTGTGTGTGTGTGTGTGTGTGTGAGTGTGTGTGTATGCGCTTGTAATTAAATTCCATGCCTGCAAGTGTAGCAGCAATATTTGGTTTTGTGGCCGCCACCTCACAACCGCCGAGTTTCCCTTCAAATTCTCACCGCATGATTCAACCTTCAATGGTGGCCAGTGCAACAGGAAATAGCATCTAATTTGATTATGCTGCATGCTACCTACAATTCCATTCAAACTATGCGAATGTATGCATAGTTATATGCATGTGTGTGTGGGTGTGTGTATGTGTGTGTATCTGTGTGCGATATGGCTTAAAAGCCCATTAGCGCATTTATGCAAAAATTTAATTATTATGCATAAGTATTTGGTTGAATAGCTGAAATTGAGTTTGGACCAATTTCGTACATGCTTCTTAATTCCAATATCTTGATAATTAAACGAATGCGGTTATAGCAAATGCTTAATTAATTAATCAAATGAGAGTAATTATAATGTATATTCTGTGTTTGTCTAATAAGCCAAGCATAATCAAGTCAATAAGTAGCATAATATCTTATTAGTCTTAAATTTGAATTCTGACTTACGTCTTTGGCACTTTAAGGGGGCACTTTGTACAATCCATTTTTTTAACATATTGCAAATTAAGCTGCCTGTATATTATGAAATAAAAACGTAATTCATTTAGTTTCAAAAATTTTATAAATAAATTTACTTCACCTCCAAAAATAATATAGTAAATTGAGTAAAAATTTGTTTAGTCTTAAGAGTTGAAAAAAAAAATTGCCAAAAATAGTAAAAAAAACCTTGAAAATATTTCAAGTAATTCTATTTTTTTGCGAATTTATATTTGTTCAAGGAAGCTTATGTTGTTAAATATAATTCTGTCAAGCTCCAAAAAGAAAAACAAATTATTAAGTACATCATAACCTTTTCTAAGAAGCGCACACAGAACACACATAATGTCTTTCACCTGACTCAAGGACTCCACTTGGCACCGGCAATCACAGCTTCTATTAAATCTATACAAAACTTTGCTGGGGCTCTACATAAGTTGCCAGCAGTTAAAGCACTATGCGGGCCATGGCTATATGTAAACTTAAATAGATATACATTTTTGTGGCAGCTATCGAGTGCCGCAGATATGAAAATTTTCACAAAGTAGTAAACTTTATGCCGACACCGTCAACACACACACCCACACCCACACACACACATAGAGAGAGAGTGAGACTTCCAGACTCGCACTCATACTACTAAATTGAGTTTAGTTGGTAAGCCAAAAAAAAAGGAAAATAAAAGTAAAACCACCACACTATAGTAGAGAAATAGGATATTAAGAGATACCCTGTATCGCAATATTAAAGAATAGGATGTCAAAATCAACATAATTAGTTATCAAAACCCAATTTTAATCTTTTCAGAAAAATTCGTAAAGTGCTTAATAGAGTTTAAATAATATTTAATTACAAAAAAAAATAATCATAAAAAACATTCAACTCAAAAACAGACGCCACCTTAAAACTGTCAATTAGTTGTCACATTATCATCATACCCCTCCAATACAATACAGGGTATACACAAATGAACGACAAAATGAATGGCAACGAGCGGCGAACTTTTCCATCCACTTTTTTTGTACATGTATCTCTATATTTATGGAACTTTTTCAATTTGGAAATAAAGTTTTTGGTATTTCGCGCACATGAATAAAAATTCATAACAAAGCAAATCGTGACCGTGGTCGGAAAACCAAGGAAACCAACAACATTTAAATGTAAAATGATGATATATGTATATCCGCCATTAAAAACTAATTTGAGTGTTTTGAAAATTCAGTAAATGTCGATTTAACCACCATTAAAATTCATATGTTTGCCATTTCGAGACGAATAAGTTTCACAGTCTGACACTTCAATTATAAAATGAAGCTCACATGGCGTATGTGTAATAAATGAATTTTAAATTTAAGTAGCGACGGCTCACGAGTGTGAAAACTTTGCATAAATGCTGTGAGCAGGTTAACCGACAGCAGGACAGGTAGCCATTGACCTGACAACTTGTGGAGCGAGCACAATAACTGTTATTTATATATAAAGCACATAAGTAAGTACAAAATAGAGTCCCTAATGGTTGAACAATTTCAATTGCAGCTTCGCAGAAACTCAGCGAGTGGAAGGAAGCCTTTACTTTACTTTACTTTACTTTACGTTCCTTTAAGTGCTCTTATTGAAATATATTCGAAACACAAGTAGGCTCAGTAACACACAACTGAATGACTGAAACACATAGGACTGATTTCAGCATTCCTTTCCATATACTCGCCTCGAGCACAACCAGAAATAAAAATTGTTAACTTAAAATAAATCCAAAAGTTTTAAAATTTCAACAAAAAATTAGACCAGCGTTAGACCTGGGCCCATAACCTGTTTTAATAATAAAAAGTTGAAATTTTGTTTGGATATGATGAAAATGTGAAAGGATATCGATTATGGAATCCCATTACAAGAAGAGTAGAATTGGCGTGTAGCGTGAGATTTTGTGAATTGAATCAGATTAATTTACAAGAAAAGGTTGGTAAAGAAATGGAATTTCGAAGTTTGAAACCAAATCAAGATGAGATCATAGAATCTGATCACGAGAATACAGAATCTGATTTTTATTCATACTCGGAAGATGAGGAAGCAAAAGATTCAAAAGAGGATGATCGTTGGTGTTCAGTTAATAAGGAGAACATTATTGAAAAACGTACTCGTGGAAGTCGTGCAAATGCAAGATGTGAAAACAACGAGCAGTCAAATAATCAAGAATCGTCTGCCTTAATTGCTGGTGCAACTTATGTAGTAGAACCAAATAACTACATGGAAGCCATTAATTCTGTGGATTCAAAGCAGTGGGAGTTAGCGATGAAGGAGGAATATGACTCATTAATGCAACATGGAGTTTGGACACTTATAAGCTTAGATAAAGAAAAACAGCCTAAGCTTGTAGACAATAAATGGGTGTTCAAGATAAAGTACTCTCCGGATGGAAGTGTGGATCGATACAAGGCCAGACTGGTGGCGAGAGGATTTACACAAGAATATGGAATTGATTACCAAGAGACATTTAGTTATGTAGTGAAATATACATCAATTCGTCTCATTCTTTCTATAGCAGCATCAGAAGAAATGCAGATGGTACAGTTTGACGTCAAGACAGCTTTTCTCTATGGCTTACTAGAAGAAGAAGTGTATATGAGTCAGCCAGTTGGATTTGATGATGGTACCGGAAGAATATGCAAACTAAACAAAAGTTTGTATGGGTTAAAGCAGGCTTCGCGATGTTGGAATCATGTATTCACAGATTTTATCAAGGAATTTGATTTCAAGGCAACAAAAGGAGACTCGTGCATTTTTGTTCGAGGAAATTACGGTTATAGGGTCATACTTGCAATCTATGTGGACGATGGGCTATTGGTGGCAAGACGAAACCAAGACATTAAGCCTGTTATAGAACATTTAAAGAAAAGATTCGACATAAAAATCGTGAAGAGTAACACGTTTTTAGGAATGGAATTTGAAAGAACTAATACTGGAATAATTTTAACACAGCAAGTATACACAAGGAAATTATTGACGAGATTCAACATGATGGATTGTAAATATGTTTCAACGCCAATAGATGGAAACCAGATGGCTTCAATTTTTGGAGATTCGGCAGAAAATAAAGTTTTCCCTTATAGAGAAGCTGTTGGCAGTCTAATGTATCTGGCCATTGGAACTAGACCAGACATTAGATTTGCTGTGGGAATGTCTAGCAGATTCATTGAAAATCCTAAGGAAGTCCACATCAGTATTATAAAAAGGATTATGAGATATCTGCGAGGGACAATGGATTATGGAATTTTCTTTGAGAAGCAAGAAGGAAATACTTTAATTACATACAGTGATGCCGATTATGCTGGAGATTCAGTGACGCGAAGATCAACATCAGGGAATATATTTTTCTACAACGGTGGACCAATCAGCTGGTTTTCAGAGCGTCAACAATCTGTAGCGCTATCCACAACAGAGTCGGAGTATATTGCAGCAGTAAATGCTGTTAAAGAGCTCATTTGGCTCAAAAGGCTCATGGACGAATTAGCAGGACAAACCAAGGTGAAGCTTCTTATGGATAACCAAAGTGCTATTCGTTTGATAAAAAATCCAGAGTTCCACAAGAGAACTAAACATATCGACGTGAAGTATCATTTCATAAGAGAAAAATTTGAGGATAAGCTTTTTGAACTCGAATATGTAGCAACGGATGAGCAGTTAGCGGACATTCTTACAAAAGGGTTGTTACGGGAAAGTTTTGAAAAATTTAGAAGTCTCATTGGAATGAAAAATAAAACATCAAATGGTTAATCAAGATTGTGCTTCGAAAGTGGGAGTATTGAAATATATTCGAAACACAAGTAGGCTCAGTAACACACAACTGAATGACTGAAACACATAGGACTGATTTCAGCATTCCTTTCCATATACTCGCCTCGAGCACAACCAGAAATAAAAATTGTTAACTTAAAATAACCAAACAAAACTTCAACTTTTTATTATTAAAACATCTTCTCGTGCTCACATGTCAAAATGCTCACTCGTCGACTGGATTAAAATGTTGCAGTCGAGCGGCTGTCAATGAACGTCATAAAAAAGCATAAAAACATTTGCACTTCCAGTTGCAGTTGCAGTTGCATTTTAAAGCAGAAACTCTTTGTTTAATGGCTTGTGCATTTAAATGCACTTAAATCAAGTAGATGAGAGCATATGATGGGCAACAGTCAGCAATTAACAAACCGAGAGACTGATCTGCGACCCTAACATAATGGACAGTATGTGAACAAATATATTGATGAACTGATGCATACCCTATATTTTATTCTAATTCCTTAAAGTTCTTCATAATTATAATAACTTAAATTATAAAATTTTAATTAAATGTTAAAATCAAAGAAAAATTGATAAAATAAAAATATCAATAACAACTAATGAGTTCGGAACTTCGATTTCTACAATTTGTTTGGATTTATATTATTTAAATTAATCAAGAAATTGATTATTGATTGATACTTGATTGTAATCACGGTTGTAATGTTATAACGCTAATCGATTAACCAGCAGCGAGGGCAAGCAATATTATTTTGGGCCAAACATTTGGCTATAAATTACACTATTAGCTGCAACTCGAGCATGTTCATTAATCCAAAAACACTTGTCGTCATTTAGTATTTGTATGTGTACAAATTTAGATGGATATATCAGGTGTGGGTGTGTGTTAGTGGGGGGTATAATTCAATCTATTGTGAAAACGTCTGTGTGTATACTTATCAATGTCTATTTGTCTATGTGAATATCGATTGTATAACTCAACATTATCCCACAAGTGCCATTGCCATCCATATAAAGTACTTGTGTTCATGTGTGTGAGTGTATGAGTGGGTGTGTGTGGGTGTGTGTGTGTGAGTATGAGAGCGTGCGTGTGCATGGCATAAGCACTCATTAGTGTAAATGGCTTGGTTCTATGACCGAGTGGCTCCAAGTACGTCCAAATTGCTGCCTATTTAAGCAACATCCAAATTATTTGGCTGCCACTCAATTAAACTGAAACAAGAACGGTTCCACTTGGCCATAACAAGTGAATTTCTAGATCAATTGCGTACAATCAATCAATGAGATTTCAGCTTAAAAGATGATTAGATGATGATTAGACGAAGACTGCTTCTTAAAACTGAGTTCATACTTATTCTTCAATACTTGAGAATTGCCTGCAATTCCATTTAATTTTTGTTTTAAAACGAGTTCAAGTTGTCTGCTGTGAAGTCAGGCGCACAAATAGAGCTGCTAATGCAAATTCCGTCAAGCAAAAATCGTACATAAAATGTAATTTCCATTGTTGTAATCCTTATTAAATGTAGCATATTTGAATGTGTCTGGTTTGCTACACATTTCCATGTTAATGTGTTTGCAAAATTTGAATGCGAATACTTTGTGTGTAATCAAATCGGATTCTCTCGTTTTTGGCAGAGTGCTGAATTTGAGGAGAAATGTTACGCTTTGTTAATCCTTTAATGTGATTCCAAGCACCTTTGAAATTGTAGCTGCCTTGTGTCTTTACACTTCAAATTTCCCATTGACTGCGCAAACACAAATCTCCTTAAATGTAATGACATAACAGTTTAAATTGCCAGTGAGAGAAAGAGAGAAAGTGTGTTGAGAATATGAGCAAAATATGGTACATTATTTATTTTCAATTTGAAGCACGAAACCAACGTAAACAGCTGCCAATGAGTCCTTGAGTGCCACATCCACAACCACATTAACGAGAAATACAACTCAATATGCACGCACACATGGCGTATGCGTAATGCGCACTGCGTGCATTTGAAATGCAAAATAGTTTTGTATGGCACCCCAAATGACTGTCGCATATGCATAATTGACAAGCGGTGGCAGCGCGTTTTCCAGGTGCAGTTCATTTGCATTCCTCAATTTCGCACCTTACGTGAAAAACGCCGATGGCCAAAACGACAGAGGTTTGGGGGTCGTGACTGCAAAAAGAACAAAACACAATTGTATATTATTTATAGCATTCTCTGTTGGCCAAAGAAACAATAGGAAACGATTAAGTTTAAGTTTAAGCTGAGTAAATAATTTTATTTGGTTGTGAACTTAAAATTAAACATGATTTTACAAGATGAAACGATTTTAAAACGATTTAAAATATATTTGTATATAAAGTACATATATGTATGTAAACTAGCTCCGTTTCCTTGCACACTCAAACATCGATTTCAATACGATTTTTTGTTGAACAAAATAGAAAAAGTGTCTGAGTAATGAAAACTTAGTGATAGCACTTTTGTTCAAGCTGACAATCAAAGTGTTAGTGGACATTTTTATTCCTCTTATTTAATGAAAAGAAAATATAAACTTATAAATGCATCACATAAAGTTCATTTTATTATCTTTTCCAATAATAAATCACACTTTTAGCAGCACTTTAAGCTAGTCTCATTGGGAAAATGTAAGCTGACTTTCTGTTGTTTTCCCGAGCATTTTCAAGGGAATTAACAAATTGTACAAAGCGCCACTTTAACTAAAACTAAACAACTTTAAGAACAACTCAAATACAACAAGCAACTCTAAAAAATTAACAAACAATAATTAAAATTTTCTTATTTAACAGCCAACAGCAATAAAAATATGTATAGACTTTAAACAGAGAGTTGTTAAACGCTGAGTTGTTAAAGTCTCTGTTGCCTGGTTTGGGTTTGGGCTGCCATTTTGGCATTTGCCATATTGGCCCTGACAAACGGCTGCGTTTGTCATGTGTTAGCCTGCGAGCAATATTTTCCGGCAGACGGCAAATAAAAATCCCCAAACTTATGTATGTTGCCGAGTAACAGACGGCGACATGCCTTGCACTATCAAAGGCAACAGAATCTGGAGCAGAAGCTGAAGATGAAGCTGAAACTGGAGCTGGAGCTGCAGCTAAAACTGCAACTGGAAGTGGAGCTGTCTGCATAGAGCTGGGAATTAACAGCACATTGAATCTTTCTAGCTTTTTTTTCTATTTTTTTCGGTGCCCAGACACATGCATGGTAACGATGCTTTGGAGACATTGCAACGTTGATAAGTTTGCATATAAATTGTGACACAGGCGAGGAAATACACAGAGAGAGAGAGAGAGAGAGAGAGAGATAGAGAAAGAGTAGAGAAACATATTTTAAAATGTGCTTGAAGACGATGGCAACAACTTTATTTATGTGCTGGCAAAACTATTAGCTGAGATTTTCATTAAATTTATAAGTGAGAGCAACAGCCCCAGCCTAGACTCTCAGCGAGTATATTGGAAAAGTTTTTGGTAAGTAAAGCTGTGCAGCTATTTGCCATAAAGTTACTTCAGCTCAGACCACGCTGCGTATGAGTAATGCATGCCAGCGCACAAATGTCAAAGGTTTTGAACTTTTCGCACACACTCCCAGCGCAGAACGACAGAGACAAGCAACAGAGACAGAGACAGGCAACAAAGCGACACCCCCGTTCAACATTTTGTGTCCTTCTCTCTCTCTCTCTCTCTTTCTGTTGGCTTATGTGCTCTGCAGTCGTATGTTTGTTGGCTGCTGTGTGACATGCCCTAAAGTCCTCCCAAGTGTCTGTTGTGTCGCATTGAATTTATTGGAATTTTTGTTGTGCTCTCGATTCGAGGCGTTTCACAATAGGTTTGTTGTCCATGCCATTTTCAGTTATTGTCCTTACCGCAGCAAAAAAAGAATATATATCAATGTATGTGTATTTCCCTTGTCTTTCTCAGTTGAAGGGCGAAGCATTTTGTTAATGTCTCCGTTGTCCAGTCGTTTGACACCGGTCAGCGGTCGGCCGCGGGCAACCAAAGGCAGCCTCCAGTCAAGACAAATATACTATAAATATAATATAAGCTTTGCTTTTCTATTACCTCTCACTCACTCTATTTCTCTCTCTTTCTTCCTCTCTGTTGGATGTTAAGTAATTTGCAGCACATAACACTCATGTTTTATTTATTATATATTTACTTTTCATGTCCACAGTTGAATTGTTTGACTTGAGGCTTTAGGTCAAATCAAGTACAGGGTATAGACTGGCATCGATACACTGCTCTTGAGTTGTCTGTAAGCCAACTCACACACTTATTTTAATGGCCACAATAAATAAATATCGATTATAAAAAGGCAGAAAGGTAAAAAGGAAATGCTGCCGCTGGCATTCACCTGTCAGCCAGCACGTGCAAAAAGTTTGTCTTGAAACTGGTTTAGTGCTCTGCTCTACCTGGACTACCCCAGGCAATTAGCCTGGCCAAAGCTTATGATAAGGCTAATGCCGCTCACTGTTTGGCTAATTGAAAAAGTTGCAATTGCTGCCAGGCGCAGGCAACGCCAAATGGAAACTGGAAACTGGAAAATGGTAAATGGATAATGCAAAAAGTGGCATTAAATTAAAGCAAACAAAGCATAAATACACGGAAAAATACAGCACTTGAATTCAAAGTGCGATAAGAGAACTGTAAATTGACTTAAAAATAAAAATAAATAATCAGAGGAGTTTTGCAAAAATTGCATTTGAAAATGGGTTAGTCTATTTAAAGCTGGTCAATTTACTTTGTACACTTTAGAGACAATTGACTTTATGGCCTTCTTCTTTTGTATCTGTTTAATTCGTTCCGTTTACCTTTTCATCAGGTCGGCTTACAAATTGTTATTAGGGCCATGCTGAGAGTAGACAACAATGCGATTGTGGTCAATTCTGTTTTGTGAGGCAGACATTTGCATAATAAGCCCTGGACTTGGTCTACTCTGTGTGTTAAGCAGTGCATGAAATTGTTGTGCTACCTTTTCAGTTTATGTGTAGACCCTGGACAACAGAGTCCAGTAGTGGCTTAAGCCAAAACGGAAAGCATAAATTCTCGGTACGATATGAGAACAGCCAACAAACATCCGCACATAAATAAATCATAAATATTAAATGAAAATGAGAATGAGAATGAGAATGAAAAATGAAAAATGTGCAACAACAGCACAAGTTATGGTAGGAAGCGCACAGAACCTGTCAGCGAGTTTTCCACCTCTCTTTCCGCCCTCTTCTCTGTTCTTTCTCCAGGATATAATGCAGTAGCCAACAATGCAGCAGGCGATCGCATGATTAGCGGCAGTCCATAGCAGAGTAGAAGCCAGGCCAAAACCAACCCGGCCAATGGCATCCCATGACTCACCAGGTTTGCTGTTGACCAGACCAGAATTCGGAGCCTTGGGCAACGCACGATATTCTTACAAATATGCTCAAAAATTACTAAATTCAATATGCAATTTATAAGCTCCAACTCTCTCTTTCTATCGCTTTATCTATTCTTCTCACTCTCTCTCTCTCTCTCTCTATCGGTATCTTTGGCCTGTCTGAGCTGCCGTTGCCAGTGCGAATAAACGTGTCTAGCCCTTTTGGCAATGTTGCCGGCAAAACGATTTTGGTAAGTACTGTTTGTTGATATCTAGCCAAAGCTTAAGTGCAGCCAACGGCAACAAAAGCTATGGCAAAAATGTTATGCTTTAATGCGATTCGGCCAAGTAGAAAAAAGCCAAGTGCTGAGTTCTTGTTATTTTCCAGTTGTCTGTACAGCTGCATACAACTCAGTTAAGCAGTTATCGAGGCATTTGTAAATACCCTGTAAATACGATTTGTAGAAATTTAAGAATAAAAAAAAATAAAAATTTAAAAAAAAAAAAAATTTCATAATTTCAAAACCGCCAAGACTAATAGACAACTAATAAAATTCAGTTTGCTTTTTTATAATTTTTTAAACTAAAAAAGTTGCATATCTATTCAAATTCACTTTGCTATCTGAAAGTTATATCCAGATCCAAAATTTAATATTTGTCCATTTTTTATTATAGCATGCCGACTATATTTTTATATTTTTTTTCCGAAAATTGAAAATCTTGTAAAGTCAACTTTGCTTAATAAAAGTTAGTTTTCATTAAAATTAACTACTGGGTATCTACTAGTCCATCTCAGCCGCTTAGAGCACTATTTTCGTAATTCTTTTGTAGTTTTGTTATATTTTCCGTCCACTTTCATACCAAGGAAGATAGCAAGGATTCCATTCCAGCTCTGAATCAAATCAGGATTCTTACTCTCAACTTCTTCTTCTGTTCTCCATCTTTTCTATGCTCTTAATGCAGCTCCAGCAATTGAATACTTGTGGCTGCACAGTAGAACTTAATTATATCTATTTTTCTTTTTGTTATTTTTTGACTCACACTCCATTATTTATTATGGCCAGCCAAAGGACCTCAAATTCCCCCGTCTTCTGTTTTGCATTTTAATTTAAAACCCTGAAACATTAAACACTCAGAGCGAACAACAAACGCAGAGCAGTCAACAGCTCCACGCACAGGATGATTTAAAAAGCGTTAACATATTTTCAAGCGCATATTTCTCAAAATTCCCCCCACACACGTCTTTTGGATGCGGACCAGGTCAGAACCGCACGCAGTTTGGGCAACAAAAAATAATCATTAATCATTTTTTTAACATGCCCGTGGTGGCTGCCAGTGGCTGTTTCCCAAAAAGTTTGCGATGTGGTGCGTTGGCTCACCAGGTTGGGTCATAACGCATTAACTTGGCTGGCGGAGCACTTGGAAAATCCGCGTGTGGTTCCCACTAACTGTGATATTATCAACTTGAAATGCGACCGCAGTCGGCTCACTTTGTGGATGGCCTGCGACTGCGACAAATTTGAAAAATGGCCCAAAGTTTTATGGACCTACCGCCACACGTATCACCCTCACCTACCCTCCAACACCTTCTCCCCTAGAACATTCCCCACTCCTCGGCTTGGCATCTGTGACATACGAGCTCGAATAAATATTTCTCGCTTGGCACGTTACAAATGCTTTGCGTCTGTTGTACAAAACTTTTTCCCGGTATCAGAATGTTTGTGTGTGTGTGTGTGTGTTGGCCATTTAAGATCTGCCCACATATATAATGGCCAGCTAAAGTTTTAAGATGCTCAGTTATTCGCTTTTGAATAATGCAGCGTTTTCTCAAATTTAAATACAACAACAACAACATGAAAATTCTCTGCACGAAAATCTCTGAAGAATTTTCCGACCATTTTCCTGAATGCCATGCATAAAATTTCATATGACATTGCCCAGCTTTTGCTTTTGCTGCTGCCTTTGCCAACCCACAACTTGCCAGACTATCATCAGCTGTTGGCTGATTTCCCTCCTCCTCCTCCTCCATCTCCTCCCCTTTCGACCCCCTTTTGGTACAGTGGTTCGGGTGGTTCAGCGGTTTGTCGTGTACTCGTAGACTGTTTGACGAGTTGAGGTAGGCAATTCGTGGAAAGTTCAACATAAATTGCACTGCGCCTTTTCTGTTGTGTATGCAATGTAAACACATCCTGTCAAATACTGGTTAAATCTGGCAAATTTCTAACAATTTCTCTTAAACTCTCTCTCGATTTCTCTTTCTCTGTGTCTATCTCTTTTGGGTATAAGAGTTCTGAGATTGACGCATGCGCTAAATGAGTGTGGGCTCAAACAGCATCCGTTGTTGTTTTCCGGATGTTTTATTTATTATTGTTTATTCTAAGTGAATTTAATTTTAAATGTGTTTGCGGTTTGCAATACGAGCAGGTTTAAACTACGCAATACAGTTGAAACTAGCCTGCAATTTCAATAAAACGAAATGTACTTTGGAAATTATATTTAGACAAGAGAAAAGAAATTTTTTTTTGACTTTAGACAAAAGTGGTAACGTTATTGTTTAGTTTATTCGAGTTTGAGATACACTGTAATTCATGCTTGAAAACTGCAAAATTGGCAGAATCAAACAAACTTCAAACATTCATAAATTTCCCAAAACTGATTGAATTTTCAAGGTTAATATCATTTATATCATGGCTTGGCAATAAAATTCAATATGCATTCAAAATTAATTTATTCGGTTCAAATAATTATTACTAATTTTATAGCTGAAAGGTAAAAATATAAAAAATATCTATTGGACAACAAATGCTGTAGATAAAGTTATAACTAGTCATTTGTCTCCCTGAATCAGTTTCATTCATTTTATAAAGCTTTATTCCTATAATGAAAAAACTTCATTAACGATTTTCTTTCGCAAAATTCTGCTGAGTTCTAGGAAGATCAAAACTTCTTTACCCCTGCAACCATCAAATTCACGCTGATTTTTGTCATTAAAATGAAGCAAAAACTGTGAAGAGCAACTGGAGACCAAAAAACAAATGACACTACCTCCTCCGCCCTCCTGGGGGCGTGGCATGGCACATCAAACCGACCAATGGGCACTTAGCCACTGCGCGTTTTTAATGGTCAAAACTTTTATGTTTATTGTTTATGCTTTGAAGCAGAAATTTTCATGAACTTTTCATTGTTCCGGTTTGTCGGCACAAAACTTTTAGCACACAATGCACTTTAATTTCGCCAGCGAACAGCCAAGAACCCCTCAATCCTCCCTCGTCATCAAGAAATGCTACAAAACAATGCGAAGGCAAATGTTGCAGCTAAACTTTATGCGACAAAAACTTGGCCAAATGACAGTGACATGGTCAGAGGGCAGACGAAGTTGGCAGTTGGAGGGCAGACAATCTCCTAACTTTAACTTCAACTTCAACTCCAATGTCAATGACTGTTTGCGCGTTTTATGCACATTCCAACTTTACATAATTTGCTGCCAAATCAAAAAATATACAATTTAGCGCAAATATATGACACATTTTTAAAGAGTCTCAAAGAACTTTCACATGATTTTCTATCTCTATAACAATGAAGCAACAGCAGGCAGTCAAATCAAGTCCGAGAAAGTGAACTTTAGTTCATTGCTCTAAGGCTCGGCCTTTTGTTAGAGCACCACAGTTGTATTTCACAATGAAGTCGCCTTCAAGCTGCTTTCCTGATCACTTCTCCCTCTTCTCCCAGCACTTTCCCTGCAGTCATCTTGTTAACATTTATTTTCTGCTGCTCTTTCGCACTGCCAACAACGTCGGCCAACGTTTTTATTACCGACTTACATATTTTTCAAAAGTTACCTAAACTTTTTTTTGCGCTTCGCATTTTCATTGTTAAGCAAAAACTTTAAGCAGTTATTCAGCCAATTTTTTGAAGTAACTCTGCATTTTATCTAAGAATGGAATATTTTTAAGTAATATATGCGCGATTATCCTGAAAATTGTGTTGTGTTAGCATGACTCTTAAATATCTATTCTAAGAATTATTTGTAATATTTCACACACTATTTTAATTTGTCATTGCGGAGGAAGAACATGATATAATTATTTATAATCTTTATTTTCTAGTGCTGCAACCTAACGCTAATAATTTAAGGCACTATCATAATCGATTTTAAAATATTTTTAAATTTTCAATTTATTTTTTTTTGTTTTTCCTATTTTAAAAGGGCTAAAAATTTAATAATTTTTGAAAATATTGAATGGAATATTTAGGCTTGTAATTTAAAAAAAATTAAATTAATTATATTATTTTCTCATTTCCTTGATTTTTTAAGGCGAAATAATGTAATAGAAAATTTAGTTTTTCTTGGATACCAAAAATAAATAATTGAATATACTAATTATGATTTAAAATGTTCAATCTCAAATACCGTGTAATTTAAGAGGCTTGTAAGCTTGTTTAGAAAAGCACACTAATACATGCACATATTTGCGCATACTCGTGTTTGTGTGCCACAACGATGCTAGTCTCGGCAAAAATCTAGCCTGGAGGCATGCAACACATTGGCACTTGATATGCCACAGCTGCTGCCAAGGTGCCAACAAATTGGAGTCAGCTATTTCAATGTGTGTATGTATTTGTGTGTGTGTGTGTCATAGCATATTTGAGAGAAAACACTTAGCATTAAATGACATAATAAATTGCCGAAAATGTCGACACGAAAACAATGTTGAGAGAACATGAGATTTTTCGCCATTTCAAATTCTTTTTTTGTTTTTTGGGTTTCTCCTTTACATTTGTGAAATATTTTGCAGTGGCAAAGTGAAGTGTAAATATGCCCCAATGTGGTGTGTGCAGCATCTGTTGCCACTGTTATTGTTGCCTTTGTTGTTGTCGCTGTCAGTCACAGTTGTTGCTTTGTTGCAGTTTGCAAGTGAAATGTTTGTCGAAATTCCGGTGTCAGCAGATTAACTAGAAAATGTTGATATATTTTAGTCTAAAATATATATTTAATTTATGGCTTAAAGCTGTTTAAGGGAGTTGAATATGCCAATAATTGAAATGTTGCCGAAAGCAATTGATAACAATTTTCTATGCAGCTGACATAAAATACACATACAAGATTGCAAGCTGCTCACGACTTGCCAGATGAAAATTGGCCCCTGAAATTGCATAATAATTCCTTATGGCCATATCATGTGCACATGAGCAGCGGCAGCGGCAACAAAAATTGTGACACAAAGTTATGACAATGATGAAATGGAAACGACATAGACGAAAACGAGAATGAGAACGGGGACATTGCTGATGATGATGATGAGCCGCAGCAGGATCAGATGGAGGATGGGGGAGGAGTTGGCGCAGGAGCAGCTGGAAGCTCTCGCATCGCGTTTCCATGGTCGCCAACTGCCAACGTTGGAAGTAAGACATTTCTCTCCCTTTTTGGTGGCACATTTTACTTTCTTTTTTTTTCTCATATTCTTTTTTCGTCTTTTTGTTGTTGTCATACTCGTACTTTGCCTGCCATGCCACAAAGTACAATTTCATTTTATATCCCTTAGATGTGTGCACATACGTGTCCGTCTCAGTGTCTGTCTCTGTGTCTTTTTGTGTGTGACGAAATTTTCGCACATTTACATAAAAAAGATGTTGAATATGTGGGCAAGAGTGTAAAAAAAATATCATGCCAGCAATGCAGTCAACTTACATGGCTCTGAGGCCGAAGCCAAAGCGCTGAATTTCGCATAACATGCACATGCCCTACACCTGGTGGACAGAAAGGCATATAAATTTGGTAGAATTTTGGTTTTAAATTAATGCATTGAAAATATTTTAGATATTTAAAATTCAAGTATACTTTATGTACTATTGTTGAGACAAGTTTTTACTAGATTAATGCTTGCATAAAGATGTCAATTCTCAGTGAATGAATACTCCAAAAAATTAAAGACTATAGCATGTTGGGCTGTTTCTTAAAATCTTTCATTCTTATCCAATTCGAAAAAAAAATAAAAAATTTATTTCTTTTAATATCCTTTAGCAAAATTGTTATTAAGAAAAATCATATGTGGGCACCAAAAGTCTTTCCAAAAATATAGTAACTAACCATTTTTATTGAGGTCAAATATCTCATAAACTCTTCTTTCATTATTATTATTGGCATTTGATTATAATAAATTCATGAATTTATGATTTATTTATATTCTGTCACATATCATTTTAATTAGCCTTTATTCAATTAATGAAAATATTTTGAATATTGTAGTTTTCATAATCGATCCAAGAAAACAAATAAATTTAAATTACTTTTCCATTTATCAAATTAAAATAATATATAATAAGAGAGTTATTACTTATGTCAACTTAATCACCAATTAAGAAAACCGATAGAAAATATTTAATTTCACTAAATTTGGTGCACTTAATTATGAAGTACTTTATCATATAAATAGAACTGAACCAAATTTTCATTTGATATGCATAATTACTTAATTTGACAACTACACACTCATTTAAGCCATTAATTTGGGCAAACCACAATCTAAATGAGATTTAAGATAATAATAATAAATGTAACCAATTATAGTAAAGTCAGTTTTGCAACTTGAGGCAGCAAAGTTAATCGAATGCAGCTCATAGACAGTTCCTGCAGCTCTATCCACATTGCTGAGAGACAAGTTTCTAAGACATTGGCAAAAGGCACCACACGCTGCTGACATTGCATACTTTCACTAACTTGGCTTGAACCGAGTCGAGTTGAGTTGAGTCGTCACAGAATTTGCATGCCAATGCAGAAGGAGGTCGCTCAGTCATTCCCTCAGTCAGTCAGTCAGTCAGTCAAATGTATGTGACATTGCATGCCGTCTGAAGGCAAAAGAAGCTTCAAGAAAAATATAAAACAAAACTTTACGAGTGCTGCAAATACACTTAAAAAGTAATAAAATATTTTATTGCAGCACACAAAATGTGTAAAAAGAGGAAACAGCTCGTATGAAAATGCCTTTTTTTTCATCATCATACACAAAATATGCAAATAAATTCATTTGAGCAGCACTTGAAATTACTAAAAAACAAAATAAGAAACTCATTTCATATGAGTTGGAGTAGAAAGCAGTTGTGGTTAAATCAAATAGTCATTAGTGTTTGATTAGACAGCTAAAAGAATGGCCTCTCTGATGGCATCTAATGATATTTAATGGCATCCTTTAGCTCGTAATCCTGTAATCAATAAATGAGCAGCTCTTTATGTGGCTGACGCTTCAAGAAGTTAATTTTATGAAGCCGCAAAAGTCGCAGGCAGACAGCCGCCATTGTTTGTATTATGCGTGTCATTGTGGGTGGCGTTGTTGGTGGTTGAGTGGCTGTGTGGTGCGATGGTTTGGGTGGTTTGGGTGGCACTCATGTTCCATTTGGCTGACAACATTGCTGTCTCGGAAAGGCAGTTCATCAATCAAATCACTGGCTGCTAGTCAGGCAGTCATGTGATTTGATTGATTCACGCTAAAAATCCGTACTCAAACACACTTTCCCACAACTTACTATGATGCTCCGCTGGTTGCCATGTGGATGCCTCATTCCATTCCAGTGGCGTCTCAGTCAGCCAATTCATCCTTGTCGCCGCCATTTCCAGACCGCATTTAGCGTCGTTGCCGTTTGCATTGTTTATGCCCCGACAGCGTTAGAAAGAGAGAGAGAGAGAGAGAACGTGGCAGACTCTGTTGCAACAGTGGCAAACAATGTTTCAACCGCAGCTGCCACTTTCCACTTGCCACTTGCTACTTGCCACTTGCCTTGTGCATTGATTTCATGCTACTGCAGCTACATTGAATCGATAAACTTTGCGACAGTCTCAGACTCAGACTCAGTCACAGTTTCAGACTCAGACTACTTCATCTCTGCCAGCGACAGGCTACTTAAGCAGATCCTTAACCAGCCAAGGATATTCATTTGTCACATTGCCTTGCCGTATCGTGCAGCCCTAATATATAAATTATTCAAACAAGACACTAACTCCAGTCTTAGCTATTTCAACTGCTCTCCGGTTGGCATTTTTGGCCTTACAAAATTGTAACGTCCATATATAAAATTGCCCAATTTTATGTTCAATCAATAAATACTCGACTACGTGTTGGCTGCCTCAATTTATTTGATATTCATGCAACATTAACATGGATTTTTATTAGTATCATTTTTTGAAAAGGGTTGTCTACCCCCCGCTCTCCACTCCCCACTTTTTGACTTGGCCAACTAATAAAAAACGCGCACACACATACATATAGACATGTAGACCCGGAATTGATGCCCAACCCGGACCTGGTTTAAGGCTACTAAAGGCTTAGCACTGGCTAAGCGTATTTATATTATGCCAACGTTGCGCTTCAATAAAAAAAATAAATATAAGAGAGTATACGACTCAGAGATACCTATTAAAAATTTTAATTTTAAATAAATAATATCACTAAAATGTTCGCCACTTTCTGCAAGTATTATAAAAATTATAAGTGACAGTAAATTTCTAATATTTACTCTGCAGTTTTTATATTATTTTTGTTTTGTATTATTATTACATTTTTATTAAAAAAAAAAAACAAATATGCAATAAAGGCAAGAAATTATGTAATTTCTCTCAAATAATTTTCTACTAATTATTACGTAAATTATAATTTACTACAAATGTTAAAAAAAGCTACGAAAATACAATAAATAAATACCACTTAAATATTCATCCACACAATTTATACATTTATTAAATTTGTACAACATATTTTTGATTATTGTCACGACTCAGAACAAAGTTCAAAAATAAATAAATAGATTGTATACACCCTATTTACTCGTTAACCTAAGGGTATCAAAAGGTAGACAGGTGATATAAAATGCCAGCCGAGTTTCACCCTCTGGAAGTTCGAGCTGTGTCAGGTGTACGTGACTGTTGCCCCTTTTGGAGCTGCCAATGTGCCCCACAATTACCCCCGTTGTTGCAGATGTGCGAGGCATAAAAACAAATCAATATGCCCATTTGATTGGCACTTTGCATTTAAAACTTTAGACTAGACGAATATATAACATTCGAAAACTAATCAAATGCAACTAATAGTGAGTTGTAGCTGGTTATATCAAAGACTAGACGAAGGATTTATTTAACAGAAAACTTATCAAAAAGAGTAAAAATAATACAGTCCAATACAGTCTTACACTCTTTATGTACTTTTTCCTGGAGTTTTACAGATATTTCTCTAAAAGAAATAAAGAAATGATGCCTGTAAAATACCCAACAAATATACATTCTTAATATTGCGAAAATGTGTAGAAATGAAGAAACTTTGCTCTGGGATAGATGGCATAAGTTGTTGGCTCTGGTCAACAATTCCTGGTGAACAATTCGTGGCAAGAGTTTGGCTTTAAGAGTAGCAGCAGCAGCAGCAGCTTAATTAAACTTGTGCTTGTTTTACAGCTAAAGGGCGTGCTGCAGTCAGACACCCTTTGAGAACGCCCCGAACCTACCTCAAACGACGCCTCAAAGAAGGCAACAAAAATGTTAACTTTCCTCTCTATTCATTTCGTTAGTCGGCAGTTTGTTCGTTATGGGCGGAGAAGTTTTAGGAAAACGGGGGAGTAGTAACAGCCAGCCAACAAGTGTCTCGAGTTTGTTGCCTTTGAGTTAAATGGAAGGACCACAGCAGCATATTTAACCATTTCAAGAGTGCGATTATAAGCGCGACCCTTTGCCCTTCTGCCCTGTTGCCCGGCATTAAATGTCTCACGTTTCAGCCACTTTTCTACCATAATTAGAGCCAAGAGCAATTTGAAAAACACTTGATGCTGGCAATTAAAAAGTTGAACAACATTTTTCTTTTTCGCTTCGAGTATTTCCCACCAAACAGAGAGCAGTGCCAAACTCCTTCCCCAATTTTACCCTCCATTTTCCAGTGTGTTTGCCATCATGACGACGACGCTTCCGGGCTGCAAGTGTAATTAATTAGTTTTCAATTTCACTCAGCTAAATATGCATAATTTATGTGCCGGTAACTGGACAGTATAACCGTGGCAAACAAGACGAACTGGGCTAAAAAGGCAACAACCTGGGAGAACAGCGAATCAACCCTCTCATGGTCATAATAAAATTTACTAGCTATTACTGGAGTTAGCTGCTAGCAATTTTCTACTTACTTGTAGCATTTTTTCCTGTCGTTGTTTCTTTCTTATTTTTGTGTTTCGCTTCAGTTACACTTTGCTGGCCAATTTGTGCGCCAATTACGTTGTTTGTATGCGACAACGAAGAAGATGCTGCTCTTGGTCTTGCTCTTGCTGTTGCACTTGGGCTCCTCTATTTCCGTAACAAACATTTCCGTTTCGCATTGCAGCAAATTTATTGTTTCCGTGCGGTTTCTCCTCCTGTCGCATCCTCGCTCCTAGAAAACATAGCATACATTTAAGCGCTGTTTGAACTGTTCAGCTTCTATGGATATTATTGCCTTAGATTATCAAGAGCTGTCACAATAACCAAAAAAACAAAACCAAAAACAAAATGACTGGCAAACGGATGTGCCTCACGCACTGGCGGCTCTCTTCCGGCCGGAAATACGCATTTAGTTGCATGTTGAATCGTTACGTTATTGTCAACAAGCAAATTATAGGAGCTTTTTCTTATTTCACCTCATCGTCGTCGTCTTGGCTATGAAAAATATAGCTGTCGCATCTAATAAATCATTTCGGCAAATTCCAAGTAACTTTTGTTTGTTGCTGCCGCTGCCGACGCGACGTCAACGGTTTGTACTTATTTCCGCTTCCGTTTATGCTGAGGACATTTTTGAAAAGTCCTGCTGCCCCACTCCTATATGTATGCAAAAGTACGAGTATTTTACTGCGCCGTCATTTCAACTGGCATAATTAATTACCAGGGCGCGCACATTTCCCAACGGCATTGGCATCGAAGTCGACATCGGCATCGTCCACGTCGCGTGCGCCTCTCGTGCCTCTCGTGCCACAAAAGGCGACTAGGCCCTAACCTCAATGCGGCCCCACTTGACAATCTACGCCCCGGAAACGTTGCCCCGGACTCAGACTCAGGTGCGGCTGTCGCTGACAGCTGGCTGAGAGTTATGCGGCAAAACAAAACAAAAATAAAATATATTATAACGAAAACCCAACGGTAATTGGTTCATTTTAATTATATGAATTTATGCGTTGCTCATGCTTCCAGTAAATTTTGTTTTTTTTACCACTGATCGAAAAGTTTGCAATCTGCCCACCAGTTGCTTAGCACATCTAATCGCATTATAATATAATTTATACAAATTATGCGACTCACTTCCATTGAAATCCAAAACACCGCATTTCAGAACGTGTTGAAATAAAGTTTTTTCAGTAAACAAAGTTAAGAATAACAATCACAGTATCTTTCTTTTATATAAAATATTTTCATCAAATTTTGTCTCAAAATATGTTGTGAATTTTCATGTTACAATAATAAATACAATTCAATAATATGTAAATCAACATTATATGTATAAACTAAGCAACACATCAATAATAATTATTATTAGAATATAAATTATAAAATTAAGTTTATTTGTAAATGTCTATTATTTTATTTTTGATTTTCATTCGAAACAATAATAAAATTTGCAATATCATTTAAAATTCACTAAGCAACTGATAAATAATTTCAAACAAAGTTGTTTCACCAAGTTGTTTTATGATTTTAAATAAAAATTTAAATTTATTTATTTCATCTAATTTTTATTATAAAAACCAGGGATTAAAACCCTAACCGAAACCGTAAACTTTAACCGGTAAAAACCGAGTGAAATTTAAAACCGTAACTGAAACCGTAACCGAAAAATAAAATTTTCATTTGACCGGAACCTTAAAACCGAAACTCTGTAAACCGAAATAACCGTTTAGTAACTGTTTCAATTATAAGGGCTAATTTCGGTTTTTCATACATCCAAAAAAAGGATTCTTTTTTATTTTTAATTTTGATTTTTGCCATTAATTTTCTTATTTTAATTTTTAATTTTTATTTGTGATATTCATGATAGAATTTTCATAGCACTGAATAAGCGCAAATAAAATAAATTTGTTGAATGAAATATTAAAATTGTTAAAATGTAACTAAACTACATCAAACTAAAGAATATGTGAAATTAAACATTAAGAAAGTAATGATTTCTTAATTATTATTATTATATTGTTAATATAATTATATTTTTGCAAAGATTTTTTTTTTGTGAACCGAAACCATACCGGTATTTTAAAACCGAAACATACCAAAACCGGTTCACCGTTACGAAACCTTTATTTAAAGATTTTGAGTAACCGATAACCGAAAACCTAAATGCGAACAGAACCGAAACCGTAACTGAAACCGATATTCGTTTCGGTTTTAATCCCTGATAAAAACCAAAAGTAGCTCTTTTTCTATTTAATGTTTATGCCCGTTAAATATATATTGAATACCCCAATTCATCCCGACAATTTCAATCGGCATTTATTTATTTCCACTTAGTTTTCAAGCTGCCCTTTATTTTTGCTGACTTGAAACTGTTGCAACTTTTGGACTTTGCTTTTATTTTTGTCAGTTTCAACACAACATTGACATTCATTGAAAAAGCTAGTGAATTCAATTGTATGTACATGCAATATATTTATAGCCGAAATACCAAATAAGTACGTTATCTTATGTGAAGTAGCGCCAACAGATCGCTGATGGCATTTCATTGATAAGTGACGTTCTTAGTGCTTGCTTCGAAAAGAAAAAGAAGTTGGAAAAAAACTACTGACTGATTGCTTTGCTTTGCTATTTGCTATTGGCGCTTTGACGAACAACATTTTTCAATTAGGCGACGACTCCCAATTGACGCAATGCAATTCAATTAGAAGCTGCTTCTGGGCCCGGTTAAAACTGAAAGGGTCTAAGCGAAACGAAACGAAACGAGTAAAGATGCAGTGCAGTGCCCGAGCAATAGCGAGTGACATGCTTCGTTTGGCAAATGCAATATGCTGGTACCTTAAGCTGGACATGCTCGACACAGAGGTGAAAATGTGTGTGTAACATTGAGACCATGAAATTGAGTGAGCTGCAGTTTGCAGCTGGAGAGCTTGAAGGTTCTCCCAACTTGGACTCGACTCGAACTGGGTCTAGTCTCCGTTGTGGCTCATACTCGTTTATGAGTTATCACTTTGGGCACATTGATTTATGCAGTCGCCGAGCAAAGCGACCCGCATGGCAGCTCAGATAAGAATTAATTGGCAAGTGCAGTGCGCAAATAAATTGCACACTGGGCAGGAGTAGGATATGTGTATGTATGTGTGTGTGTAGTTTGCCTCGGATTCAGGAGGAGACACAGTTACAACCACAGTTACTCAGTGGAGCTGTTTTCATGCCATTGCGTTGCGTTGCTCTTAATGTAAATGTGACAAATGTTTTACAACTGGCTGCGTCTGCATCGACGATGACTCCTGTTGACTCTGGGCAAACACCTGTAAATGGGTTTATGCCATAGCACACATGCACACACACACACACACACATACACATACACCGTTAGCTTGTTTGCATTTCACGCATATTTTAACCAGCTCGGGGTTTGTTTCTGGTTTCGTCTCCCACACTCCTGCATTGCATCCATTGCAGTTAGCATTGCATTTTTGAATCACTTTTTGCATTTATTCAGACATATTTCCCCCTCGTTATCTCCTCTCCACTCCACGCACTTCTGCTCTCATGTGTGCTAAATACATTCAGTTAATTAATTGCGATCTAAACATTTAAAGCTATTTAAACTAAGTACAAACTGCACATATTTGGAATAATCGTATGTTGCCCTGCGGTTCGTTTATTAGCAACAAATTTTCCATTTTCAATGCTGAACAAATATATCCGCCATATGTGTGTGTGTGTGTGTGTGTGTTTTCTGCCGTACACGTGTCAATTACATGTGTACGATATATAAATTTCATATTTGTCTTCCATATTAGTAATGTTTGTTCTCTTCAGAATATTGCAGTGCCCCTCCAAAAAGTTTAATTTTTTAGTATAAGTACAAATAAAAGTTGCTGTCTGAAAAAAAAAGCTTTAACTAACGACAATAACAAATAATAATGGGTTTTAAAAATAAATATTTTTTTTTTATATGTTATGGGCATTTCCACAGAAAGGTCCACCGCTGCCAAAAACGTAAAATTGATTAAAAATTCACATCTTTTGAAATTTTCTTCCAGAAATGTATTTAAGTTATTTATTTAAGCAATATACACTGGAAAAAATTCAATAGGATGAACATATAGATTCTACATTGGAATAAATTCACTTTTTCATATTTATGTCAATTTTCTTAAAAATTGACTTCCAAAATGGACCGTTTGTATTTTAACGATTACACTTAGTAGGTCAGTAAAATTGTAACATGAACCATTTAATTTCAAAGAAATATATTGAAAATTTACTTTAAATACGTTTTTCGGGCTGTTTTGGACATATAATTTTTAAATAGAGAGACACAAAGAACATTAAAAAGTGATGGTAAAAAATGTCCCGTGCGCGATGTCCCGTGCGAATTTACGTCAAATTGAATTTAAAAAAAAGTGCAAGTCATCTTTGAAAAAAATCATAACCATTTTTTAGAGGCATCAATGCACAAGAGTTAAAAATAAGTTGCATTAAAATATTGCCTCTGGATTCGCTGAAATTGGCGTTTGAATTGGTTGACCTCACAAGTCACTTCCGTTTTGTGTCCCGTGCGAATCACTTGAATTTTTCTATTATTTTTAAAATGAAAAATTACCCAAAATCACTCTTTGCACCAATGAAAGAACTAATCAAATGCTATATGTTAAGCCCTTCATCAGAAAAAAAAACCGTTTCCTTTTTACCGTTTTTTGACTTTGAATGTGTACGAATGTCCCGTGCGCGAGTATGGAAATGCCCATATTTTTAAATGAACTTAAAACAGTGAAATTTAAAATTGTTGCTAAATTATCACATATGTATATTTATTCTGATTGTCAACAACTAATTTATCAATAATTTTCTTTTATACGAATATAACTAAGTTTAGCTTATGTGCTAGAAAATTTGCAAACTAAAGAGTTATTAAAGCCCGATCGATGACAGTCTCCATTCTATCAGCTGGCATTGACACTAATTTCCTGACGTACCTGGCGGCGCTCAAAGCAAAATGCAATTTCCGATTAAGCACGTTGGCCTTTTTTTCATCATCCATCCATGCCACGGCCAGCAGCAGCTGCATGTGTCCATGTTTTATGGTCAGGGTTCGTACATAAATGTGAACGAAACTGAACTGCAACTGAGCAAGTCATACAGATGAAAGGTGGGCAGCAGACAGACACGTATACACATACACATACACTCACATGCACATTAAGGATGCACAAAGTGAGAGCAAGAGAGCAAAGCCAAGAGACCGAGTCGACTTGGGGTCTTAACCGTCTGACCACAGCTGCCAAAAGGTAATGGCGCATCAAAGGAATATGCATGCATGATGCAAAGACTTCTCTTTCTCCTTCTCTTCTCTTCTCCTTCTCTTCTGCTTCTCATTCTTTATCATTGCCACCAAAGACAAAGCTGTTGCTGATATTAGTAAGTTCACTGAGAACTCTACTTTGGACGCTTTCTTTGGCTGTACCGGTTTTTGTTTAGCACTCAGAGAAATATATAAATGGCAGGCTATGTAATTGAAACTGAGCTGCACAGAAATTCAATTATATTTTCCATTTAAAAGTGTTAAACGAAGAAGAGCAAAAAGCTGGAAGAACACTTAGAAATTTCTAAATAGCTAAGATTAAAGCATACCTGAAATATGATTAAAAACTAATTAAGTGGAGAATTTAACACTTTCTAAGAATATTAATAAATTGACATAAAAGATCAAGCACAATAAAAAAGAATATGTTTTTAATACAAAAATTCATGGACTGAAAATAATTTTTCAATACTTCAATTAAAAACTTAACTATAAGATTAAATTTAAATTGTATTTAAAATATATCAAATTATTTATAAAAACAGTATCTCTATTTTTCGAAAAAATATATATGTTTTATTAGGTTTGAGTCAGTCTGTTTTTCGTTATCTGCTGATACTCGTATCAGCAAATGGTACATTTTGAAAAGTTGTTAAACATTTCGTGCTTAAAAGTACAAACAATGTGCTAAATATATTTACAGTAAAAACATCACTTTCACTTGTTATTTTGAGCAATTAAAAATCACATTGCCCATGTCAATATACGAACATATTTATTGCATATACAATTGTTGCTGAGTTGTTATTGCTACTATTAGTTGAATTTGTGTTTGGCATTGTTATTATTAACAATATCTCGTATGCATGGGGAAATGCATATCATATGCATTTAAATGTACATGCATATATATATATTGTATTTTCTGTTTGCATTTTGCGATTCAGTATTCAGTATTCAGTAAAATGCCTCGCACTGCATCTGACGTCGCCATTGTGGCCAATCTGCACATCCAACGGTTTGGGCCGTCTGAACGAACCCTTTGCCCGGGGCACAACTGAGCAGCAGGGGTGTGGCATTAACGCCCGGACACATGTAGAATTGATTGGGATCCACGCTGGCCCACGGCTGCTGTATTGTTTTTTGTTGCTTCCCGTTGCTGCTGTTGTTGTTGCTGCTGTTGCTGTTGTTGTTTTGGGCATCACAGCCGGCAACGAGTTGAGCGGATGCCTGTTCCGCGGTGAGACGACAGGCTGGCCATTGGTCGTAAGGCAGGCAGCCCAGATGGCCATGGCCATTGAAAAATCCCCTTCCCAGTGGACACTGCAATTGGAGCGGCGTTTGGTCCGCCGCGTTGCATACGTAGAATATATTGGGATTCGGATCGCCCCACATGTTCGTGGCATGTTTGCATGTGCTGTTCGTGGCCGCAACGGATGCGTTCACATCCCTCACATCCAGCACCAGCATCATCAGCATCAGCATCCTCATCCTCATCCTCATCAGCATCATCATCATCATCGACATCATCAGTGAAATTCGCGTTTGAGCATTGCATTCATTTCTCATAAATAATTTCATCAGCAACTTTTATCGTTGGGCACAACACTGACACAAATATTCCCTTTATATTCCAGTTATTGTTATTGTTATTGTTATTCGTTGCTATTATTTTACTTCATAAAAAATGAGAGAGAGACACGTTTTTACAGTGCACCACAAAAACATTGACTGATTGATATGGCGCCATTGTCGCTCATTTTTATACTCATTCCCATTGTTCTCATTTTATCTTTCTATTATTTTATCTCATCTTTTATCATTTGCAATGGTTTTCCCATTGTCAAAATCAAATCTATGACGCTGTCAACTCTTCTTGTTCTTGTTCTCTTTCTCTAAATTTATATTTTTTGCCTGATTAGATATCTAATAAAGTTCACAGTTTGTTTTTTATAATGTTGAACATGTTGCCAAATTCATGGATTTTTTCTCTATGTGCTAAAAAGGTTCTCCACTTACAAAAAACAGCTGATTTGGCTTAGAGATAACTACACAATATTATTTACTAGCCCTTAAATTAAATATCCTAACATTTCAAATCAATTTGCAAATTTGAAAAAAAAAATTAAATAAAATAATGTGATATGTGAAACAATTTTAATATTTAATAATTTAAATGAAGTATAAACTTATTTTAAAACAATTAAAAATTATATATTAAAGTTTAAATCTGATGAACAAACAATTTGATAAGTTCAAACTTTTGAAAAATTTCGTATCTAATAAAACATTATTTATTTTATATATTGTAATCATTACATTCCCTACATGACTCACTTTGACTAAAATTCGACTACCGAAAGAGGCATAAAACAAGGCACAAAAGGCGTCGATGGCCTTATCAATGCGATAGATAGCATAACATTAATTGCCTTTCAAATGAAGGTAAATTGGAAATTATTGCTGCAGGCAATCAGACAAAATTTAATTACAAAACTCGCAGCTACATGACGGGCACAAGAAATGCCAAACACTTTTGCAACTCTCTCTTTCTAACTTATCCTCTTTCTTTCTTACACGCTTTGTTTGCAGACACAGCTGCCGCCAAAAGTTCTAATTGATTTCGCTTACAGCAAGAGATTTCATCCAGGCATTGAACCCATCGAGAGCCCAGCTGACGACCTGGCCTGAAACTTGGAGTAGGCTATAACCTGGGAAAAAGTTCCGACATCAGCCGACAGCATCCCGTTTCATTTGGCGTGCTTTGTTGAGTCACGTTGTCAATTGAAGTTTTCTTTCTTACTCTCTGTATGGTCTTAGGCATCTTGGGTTGTCGCTGTCGCTGCCACTTTTCGCAGTCTATTTTACGCAAGCCAAGTTTAAATAGGGAAACTTCGTGCAGCAAAAGTTGACAACATAATCGACATAAATTCCAATAGGCATGTGGCCAGAAAATTCTATTAAAACTTTACCAACTGCACATGCGCAGCAGCTGATGATTTCACTAGAGTCTCATCACAAAATACTTGTATTTTTCTTAGGAATTTGCCATGGCACTTGAGCTGATAACTGGCCGAAATGACAAACAGATACAAATATTTATGAAAAACACAATATATATAGATAATAAGGAAATTAAGTCAAGAAAATGACAAGCAGTTATCTGTCTCGTTGTGCGTCCGATAAGCGCAACACGGTGCGTATGAGCAATGCGAGGCATCACAACACTCTCAATTGGCCATTGACAATGCTATCATGCGAGGTCCAGATAAGTCACCTGATTAGCTTTTCAAAAGGTTATAAATGGTCGGACAATAGCCAAAAATCAATTTAGTCTATTTTCAAGTACTTAAAACGAAACAACGAAGCATCAAAGTGAAGAGTTTAAAATGCAAAAAGGTGAAGTGAATTTTTATATGAAATAAATTAAAGTTATAATATTCATGGCAAATCCTTGAAACAGGATAAACTTTATATACATTGGATCTAAATACTTATTAAACTATAGTCTAAAAAATAAAATTTGTACACAAAAAATGGAATATAATTATTAAATGCACATACCAAAATAAAATATCAATATTTCTGAATATTTTTATCTAGATCCAAAAATTATTAAAATTATTGTTTATTAATTATATGCGAAAATATTGTTTTCCTTCAGCTTTCTTGATATTCCTTGGCCTTTTGGCACTTGGCAATGCGGCATCACTCTATGCGGATGAGGATGTAACAACTGTTGCTCCGGGTGGAACAACTGTTGCTCCTGGTGGAACTACTGTTGCTCCGGGTGGAACAACTGTTGCTCCTGGTGGAACTACAGTTGCTCCTGGGGGAACAACTGTTGCCCCTGAGGGAACAACTGTTGCCCCTGAGGGAACAACTGTTGCTCCTGGTGGAACAACTGTTGCTCCTGGTGCAACTACTGTTGCTCCTAGTGGAACTACAGTTGCTCCTGGTGAAACTACAGTTGCTCCTGGTGGAACTACAGTTGCTCCTGGTGGAACTACAGTTGCCCCTGGAGGAACAACTGTTGCTCCTGGTGGAACAACTGTTGCTCCTGGTGCAACTACTGTTGCTCCTGGTGGAACAACTGTTGCTCCTGGGGGAACTACAGTTGCTCCTGGTGGAACTACAGTTGCCCCTGGAGGAACAACTGTTGCTCCTGGTGGAACTACAGTTGCTCCCGGTGGAACTACAGTTGCTCCTGCTGGTACAACTGTTGTCCCTGCTCCACCTGGAAAGTGTGTATATCCCACCCAAGCCTGGGGTGTTCCAGATCTCCGCAAATTTGCCTTCTGTCTGGATGGCCAGGAAAGACTCACCGAATGCAACGAGGACGAATACTATGTGAGCAACGACGAGATTTCTGGCTGTGTGCCTGCCGATGAAATGAGTGCGGAATGCGTCAATCTGGATGTCACTGTGGGTCCCTGCACCGGCAACAATCTGAAGCAGCCGCAGCCAAGTGAGACTCTGACCAGCTTCTGGTTCTGCGAGAAGGAGGGTGAACAGCCCGTGGAGTGCCCCTGTGAGGACGGCAAGGCCTTCCTCAAGCAGGACGGTTACATGGGCTGCTTCGAGTGGCCGCAATGGCGCCAAGTGCGCGGTTGCCAAACCTATACTAATAGCCCATAATCATGATCCAGCATTCAAATAGATAACACAATTGTCCAGCATTTTAATCACGTTCTTTTGAAATACTCATAACGGACTTTATCTTGATTAAATATTTTCCGTATGGAATATAAATTAATTTCCAATTGATTACAAAATAATTAACCGAGGCAATTGTTAATAAAATAGTTCGATAAGATTGAACCTTTAGATTTGTCACAAAATACTCGTACCACACAAATCAATAGACAATAAATCTTTATTTTCTTGCATTTTTTGTAATTCCAGCGAAAGACAAACTTAAAAAGCAAGAGCTTCAAATGAAAACTTTTTGCAAAGAAAACTAGTATTAGTTTGGATGTGTGTGTGCGTGTGTGCGTGTGTGTCAGTGTCCGAATCTGTATCTGTATCTGAGCTAGCAAAAAACAATTGTCACCGCACATTTTTCCCTCTGCAAAACAGCACGAGAAATGGCAAATTGCAGAGCACATGACGCAGCTTGACTCGGTCACCGAACATATGTATCAAATAAAATACTATACTTGTTAGTAAATGTACGTGTGTGTTTTTGTCTCTATCTCTGTGTTTGTCTCTCTCTCTCTCTCTCTCTCTCTCTCTCTCTCTTTCTCTCTCTCTCTCTCTCTGCTGTATCAACTTGCTGCGAGTTCAAAATGAGTTTAAAGTTCGCATTACTTTTTGTATCTTCTGGCTAAAAGTATAAACTGTAAACAACTTCGTATACTTGATTGCCAAACGTCACAGAAGCGACTGTTGTATTAACAATTTTCTCTTAGATTATATTTGGAAGAAATAGAAGCCCTTTGATTTTAGGAAATACATATCTGAAAAAATAACTTATTTGTAAACTATTTTGCTCATTTTTAAACTACATCCGATTTAACAACTTACAATCGTTTCTTAACTGACAAAAGCTTTATAGTATTTTACATTTAAGCGAAATCTGAGTAAAGCTCATTATAGTTTTTTTAAAGCACAATAAAGCTTAACTTAGCACTAACATGTAGCTTTAATGAACATTTAATGAACATTAAATAAGCACATAAAAGCTTTAAAGTAAATAAATTTGAATTAAGATCCACCTATTGAGCCTTAACACACAATTAAAAAACACGCGAAAGCTATTACTTGGATTAATTGTAAGATTTAAATAAAGGTCAACTGATTTTCTTTAAGCATACATAAAATCCCACACTTTAACCATATTATAATATGTATTATCTGCCTCAGTTGCGTTCTATTCATTTAAAAGATAATAAAAAATTGTTCTCAACTTTAAAATTAATTCCAATGAATTAATTTTCCTAGTTCTCAGATTCTTTTTTATACTTAATGTGCTAATACAAGCATTTTCATTTGATAGTTTCATGAATAGTTACGCATTTAGTCAAGCTCTGGCAGACAAAAGAAAAGAACTCGGGCAATCCATAGCTAATGTGACTCTATTGCCTAGGTAATAAATGTCTGACTGCGATACAGTGTCAGACACAGATACACACACACACACACACACATGCTTGGATGTGCATGTTGTTCATTGGAGTTGGAGTGTCAGTGACACAAAACTGCTGCAACAATGGCGCATGCGACACTGGCCCCCAAATGAGTTAGTCAGGAAATTGCATTATTTGTCTTTTGGATGTTGTTGCGGACAAAAACGCGATTGTCCTTTTTGCCCTGCCACTTGTACTACTTTTTGTCCTGGCGCCTAGTTGCTGCCATCTAGTTTCTTGTTCCTCGTTCCTCCATTCGCCTTTCTCATCCCTGCAGTTGCACTTTAAAGCGACGTCGGCTATCTCCGATGCGACACTGTTCTGTCACACATGTGAATTTCAAAAACGCTCTCCAAGTCACAGCAATTTTTCTGCTCCATTTCCGCCCACTGGAGTGGCAGTGCCGTTGTCCGGTGTTGCAGCTTCTACTGCTCTTCCTCTTGCTGCTGCTGTTGTTGTTGTTGTTGTTGTTATAGCAACTGCTGTTGCTGCATTTTAATTGCTTGGCTTGGTGTGCCGCTTGGGCCATTAATCCTGCACAACTTGTGCACTGAAATTACGAAAAGGGATTTTTAAAGTCACAATTGTCGTATGTTATCAACATACAAACACACACACACACACGCAGACATAGACATAGACAACTGCATACATAGCCAATGTCCTGAGCAGAGACAGTCCGTTGAGTTTGTGTGTGCGTCTCTTGCAGCAAAAGAACTTGGCCTGTAGTTAAGGGCCAGGCCAGGGCGCTGTCGCAATGGTGCTCAGATTTAATTGAGTTTGCAATTGTTCTGCGGCCAACGGGCCAACTGAAGCAGACTTTTGCAAGTTATGCATTTGAATGGCCAGCAACGTGCTTGCAACTGGCAACTTAACTTTCGACTCAACGCTTGGTCAAAAGTTGCAACCGACTTCGTCGGCACAACTTCCGTTTCCGCAGGAACGTTGATGGACATTGGTCGAAACGGTGTTGCCACTTTAATTACTGCACTTTATGCAGATGCATGTATGTGTGTGTGTGTGTGATAGCTGACAGCAGAAATAAAGTTGCCATAAACTATGCCTCCAACATGAGATACAAACCAGAAATCAGTTGAATTTCTTTCAAAACAAAACGATTTTAAAAATATTTAAAAATAAAAGCTTTTAAAATGAAATACAATTTTTAAGCTTAAATTTTAATTTACCATGCACAGTTAACTCAGGGATTTTTTGATTTTAACAATAAATTTTCTATATTTAAAATCAAAATATCTTTTAGTTAGTCAAAATATTTGTTTTTAAATCTTAGAAGAAATAATTAAGATAAACTAGATCATTTAATTTCACTTCTTAAGTAAAAAGCTTTTTCCAATTTGTATATTAAAAATATAACAACAAAATATTATGTATATGATTTATAAATTCAAATAAAAATTAAAATATTATTTCATACATTTTCTTTATTGAAATCAAAATTGGAGCTTTAATTAAGTTGTTTAAAAATAATTCAAAATATAAATGCGTACTATGTATTCCATGCTCCCAAATGCAAAAATGTATATCTAAGATTTTCTTATTCACCAACATAATTTGCATTGCAAGCCTTGATAAAGCAATACTTAGGCATTGTGTGTTCGTATAAAAGTGTTTTCGATAGTTGTTCAATTAAAATAAAAACAGCTGCCATAAAGTATGCCTTAAACTTTAGACAGATCCCAGCGACATTTACGCATTGCGCGCAAAAGTATGCAACGCTATTTTGCAGTTCTCTTGTTGGGCCTTGAGCGATTGGCAAGGCATTTCCTGTCGAGTAGCCATAATTGGCATTTTTCGCCTGGAAACGCCAACGTGCCCGTCGAAGTCACTACACAAGTCAACTTCAGTGGCACCAGCCACAAAACCACTTCCCATGCACCACCCTCCCAACACAAAAGCAGGAGGCAGCAACTCAACCATTGAGTTGTTGGGATGATATTTCAGCGTGCGCACAAAAGAGGTGAGAGCAGGGAGAGGGAGAGGGAATGGAAAGATGATGGCCCTGCTGTTAAGTTGGCTTAAACTTTTCCACTTGAATAGCAACGGAAGGTTTTATGCGCCTGCCGACGCGACGTCTCTGCATTGTGTTTCAGCGGCGCATAAAAGTATGCACCATGAAATTTCTGCACTGCAACAAATAAATATTTGACCTCCCCCTCCCATCATCCTCGGTTGTTCCCCTGTTCGTTCGTATTTTATGGCGCCGTTGAATTTATATTTGCACTTAACAAGCGGCAACAACAACAACAAGAACTTTGCACTTTGTGCACAAAAGTTTGTTTGGCTTATTTTTTGGTTACAAATCAAATCCGAAATCGCATTAAAATTGCATGCAGCAAACAGAAGGAAGACGAAAAATACACAAAAAAAAAGGAGACGTAAAATACAAATTGTGTGCGCAAACAGCCACAAAATCCAATGCGATATGTTGCCAAGGTGTTGCTGTTGGTATCGTCATTGGGTTCCACGGGTTTCCCCGACATTCCCCCAGTTTCCCCGGATTTCCCTAGCTCTTCCTATTGCCTGCCTTCTAACTGCTGTTTGTCAGGCATTTTGGCCCTAGCGTTTTGTGCCATTCCAATTGAATTTTCGTGAGACGAAATCACTTCAACGCCTTCGATTTCAATTTCCGCCCCATTTCCAATTTGAATTCTGTTTTATTGCATTTGCATTGTTTGTTGTTTTGTCCTCTACTTTATTGCTATTTTGGCTGCTTTTTAGCATTTGTATTGCGGTTGCAGGTCGTCGCTATCAAGGTGTGATCATTTATTTAGCTGCTGCCGGTGAAATGGCCCAGTTTGCCAGCTTATCTGATAACACTTTTTGGTTAAAGATATATATTTTTGAATAAGCTGAAGCTTTACTTTGAATCAGCAACACATTTTGAATCATACTCTTCAAAAAAGTTAAAGTGAAATTCGTTATTATTTCCTGTATGATAAATAGATGACAAAACAAAATAAATTAAAATTATACTTAAGCCTTAAAAAATAAAATCAAAACCAAATGAAACTCAAGCCTTAAGCCTTTCCATAAAAATACTTGAACCTCATTCCTATTTCTTCAATTTTCCGCAAAATGAGTTTCTTTTCTGTTAATTCAAATTGTTTTCTTTTCTTTTTTATTTTCTTTCTTTTATAAAAGAACAGTTTGACAGCAACTTTCTCGTTTAGCTTTTAATCCTTAGTGCCTGTCAGATTTAGCAACTTTTGTTATTTTTAGGTCATCTTCTTTGTTCTTATCTCTGTCATCTCTTTCCTCTCTCTCTCTCTCTTCACACCTTCTTTTGTGTTTGATTTTGTTCTCCTTTTTTACAATTGGACACGCACTTGGCATATCTTTTGTGCCGAGTGCTCATTTTGCATACCTCAGGGCTGGCAACATTTAATGACCCGCTTGCAACTGGAGAATTGGAGAACTGGCGAAACGAGCTGTGGCAACTTGAACAACTTCGGGGGCTTAGCTCTGTTCCAAATCCGTGTAGCTTGCTGTCAGTTGAGAAATCTCATGTCTGGCTTCCAGAAGCTGTTGTTAAGCATGTTGCAGCAATTGTTGTTGCTGTTGCTACAGTTGTTGTGGTTGTCGTTGTTGCTGTTGTCGTGCTGATGTGGCATCAATAACGCATTTGTATAACATATCGCAGTCAATAGGAGACACGTGTCTAAGTATCTAGTCTGCTGTCGTTTGAGCCTAAGCTCAGTTGCATGTCATTGTAATGGTATCATGCTGTAACAGATTTCTGTTTACCTTGATTTACCTACATTTGTATGTGTGTGGAGGTGGTGTGGCAACCACAGAGCAGAGCTAACAAAACAACGCTGCTCAATCGCAGTGTTGCACTGGTGTCCCTTAGCAAGTACATGGCAAAAGGTAACCGTAAAGTAAAGTAAAGTAAAGCACATGGAAATGATAGCAAAATACACTCAAGCATGCACTTAGTCTTTGCGCCTCTCTTTCTCTCTCACACTCACTCTCTCTCTATCATGTGGTCGATGTCGATGCATGAGTGTGAATAAGCACGTGTGTATTAAATATACAAACACACACACACACACATTTGTGTGTATGTCAGGGGTGTGTTCTCTGTGTACTCTGTGTGTTCTGTGTGCTACCAACTGCGATCTATGCAAATTTGTTTGCCTGCTTCCGTCTTGGCACATGCGATAACAACAACAACAACAACAACAAATTCAACGCCAACTGCCGACGACTTTTTGTTAACAATTTCTTTTTTGTTCCCCCACTAAACAAATAAAGTTATTTGCATGCGCAACTAAATCGATTTGTGTGTATCAAATTGTGGCGCTTCTGGAAAAAAAAGAAAGAAAATATAGAAACAATGAATGACTGCAGCTGTTACAGCGAATCAGCACGAGAGCCAAGACGACTTTCTTGGCCTCCCCAATGAATTGACTTTAGTAGGGAAAATTCTGAACATTTTTACTGCTTATGATATAGAGAGTTTAAGGAAAGTTTTGCTTTCACTTTACCTGCAGGCAGTTAGATGATTAGATCCATTTGAGAGTTGTTGTACTTCTATTTTATCTTATTTTATCTACTATTATATTTTATCTACATTAATAAGTTACTTATAAAAAAACAAATAAAATTCATAACTTTTGTATAAATATTTTGACAAAAAAATTTATACAAATTATTGAAAGTTTAAAAAGATATTTTAATAAAATGTAAGTCAAATTAAAATTGGGCCTAATTCACACCCTAAATCAAAGTTGTATGCCCTCAAAATATTCCAAAAGGAGTGTCCAGTTCCAAACAAATTAAACAATTTTATAGAGAAAAGCAAGGTCGTAGAATTATATACAATAAAATATTCCCCTCAAGTGCACACGATTGTTCCAAGTGTAACGCTTTTTAAATTTAATAATAAGTAAAGAAATGGGAACCCAAACATAACCCAAACTCAACAGCATTTAGAAAGTAAAAATCTTCGTTTATTTAAAATAAGTGGGACGCTTTTATTTTAATTAAAATGGTAAAAAAATGGAAAATAAAACAACTTTACTCAGTTTCATAGCTTTTAAACAGTAAAAATTTTCGTTTATTTAATAATTATAAAGTATATGTTAGCTAAGCTTAAGCACACATAAATGAGCTGCCGTCTAACCATTAAAATTATGTGGTTAAACAAAGAATTAAACCACAGACAATTCAACACCAAACAATTGTCAACCCCCCGCAAAGTCCAATAATTAAAGCCAGGCACAAAAATTGTCGACAATTTAATTAAAAGCAATTTTTGCTCAAATGTTATTTATAGACTTGGTCGATGGAGCTGCAGGGCGTGGCAGCCCAATGGGAAATAAGCCGATTTTGGATGGCACATGAATGAAAACAGAAATGCACAATGTTGGGCTCTGAGCTCTGGGTGCTGGCCAAAAAGGATTAGCATTTATTTGTTGTGATGTGCAGCATACGCGGAACAATTACGCAGAGTGCGTGGTCAGATGCACTGGACCATGGCCATGGTTGAAGTGGGCGTGACGCCGGCAGAAATTGCTGTGGTTCCCGTAAATCCAACTCTTCCCCACTTCCTTGGCCCCTTGGCACAACATGCTCGGGTCTATTGTTTGCGTAATTCGGTAAATTGTCGGTGGAAGGGACCTCCATGGACATTGGCCATGCCAGCGCAAGGGCTTTAACCCCTCATTGGCCATTTTAATAATTTTTAATTAGCAGGCTACGGGTTGACATTGCTGTGACCACTCTGCAAAATTGTTTTTTAATTATGTTTATTTTGCACGCTACTTAATGTTGTTTGCTCTAATGAATTCAGTTGCCATTCTTAGTCACATTTGTGAAATTGTTTAAATATATATTATGCATGGCAAGTTTGGTTGATACTTTGTGGCTAGATATGTGTACAATTATATATCAACTTCTTTCTTTTCTATTAAAAAATATAAAGCTTATTCCCTTATTATTTATAATATGACTACAAAACTGTTTTAATTTCCATAGTATGTTTGCTTTTAAATTTCTTAGTAGAATCGCTTTTTAATCATGTGTATTTTAGATTCTACGAAATGCTGCTAGCTCTAATGAGATCTTGGGAAACTTTCAGTTCATTTATCAAATTGCTTTAATAAATAACTATCTACCAGTTAATCACTCTTAATGTCGTCGCAATATTTTTAGTAGAAATTTCTAGAATATTAATAAATATTTATATTCATTGTGACACAATTCCAGTTGATTTGCAATTGTTTAAATACTCTTTTATCAAGGCTGTCATATTATTAATAGAAATATTCAAATTTATACTTTAATTTAATTGTTTGGTACATCTCGACGTATGTGTAATAAATTAAATATACGTCATAAATATTTAATTTTTTTGACAGAGTTTTCTATGCATTAAAATATTCATTTAAAATTTTCCCAGTTATCATTTATTGAAGTTTTTATTATAGTATTAAAAGTGTTTAAAATGCTCAATCAATTTATTTGCTTGGTTCGACTAGACGTATGTGCCATAAATTACGTATACCTCAAAGACATTATTTATATGTTCACAGAAGATTCGTTATATTTCGTTCACAGCCAATTTGGTAATATTTATAACATTTAGATTCCTCCATAGGCAGGTTGACTTGGTGGCAGCACCGTGGGTGACCAGTACCATTCGGACCAAGGCACACAGATCCTTTCGGCAGTCAGGAAAGCAGTCTCAACCGGACAAAAGGCAATCCGGGCCGGCACTCCGAGAGTGTCGCACACCCAATACTGCTTCTTGTTGTGGAAATGAGGATACGAGCCCACCGAGATCTCCTCCTCCGTGCGACAACCTGGCTGACCATTAGTTTTGCCAAAGGCCGCAGCGGCACTGCAGCAGCTGATGAAGGCCAGGCACAAGGCGAGTAGATACAGATAATTCATGATGCGAATTCAGACTGACCTATGTCATTGTCGGCACTTCTTATATAGCTCAAAAATTGTGCACCTAATCTTATCAGAGCAACGGAACTGTGAATAAGCGTGGCCCGATGCTGTAAACAGATAAAGTTTCTTAGGGTTTTTTGGTGGAAGAGAGATAAGCGAAGTCGGAAAGAAGAAGCAATGTTGCTATTTGGCAGACAGGCAGGCAGTTTATGGTGTTGTTTGTTTGCTGAAGGAGGACTGGAGGTACGAGACGGTACTGGACTGCTTGCATATTCATGACATCAACGCCGGCTGTAAATTATTTTCAGAGATAGCCCTGGCAAGCCACAACAAGCGGAACAACAGCTAATTAATTCAAAACACTGCCTTAAAGGCACATTTTTGGTACCAAGCCAACGAAATTTTCACCTGGCAAATGAGCCTGGCCAACTACCAACAAGGCTCGTTGTCGTTGTTGTCGCTGTTGTTGTTGTTCTTTTCCTGAAGTTGCTTTTGGGCCGCCTTAAGCCATATTAGGTCCTGCACACTTGAGTAATTGCCCTGGCCATTGCAATGCGGCTGCAGTTGAGCCTCAGCCTCGTGGCTGGATAATAGGCAAAGGAGCAGAAGGAAGAAGAAGAGAGGAGGGAAGATGTGAAGGGGAATCAGAGACGTCCAAAGGGGCCGCCTTTATTGCTCACGTTGCGCACTTGGCTTTGTTTGCTTTTAGCCATAAATTAAATCAGGTTATTAATGTCTGCCATTAAATGAAGCTACACTCAGAGAGAGAAAGGGAAAGAGAGAGAGAGAGAGAGAGAGAGAGAGAGAGAGCGAGAGAGACAGAGACCACAAAGAAAACAACCTTATACAGTTCTTAGGTCTCTTGAGCTCAACTTTCGGTGATTTATGGTAATTCATGTGGCATTTGTAGCATTTTGAAGTTATTTTTCAGATTTTAGAAAACATCTGCAAAAATTTGTATGCAGTAGTATCTTACTCGAACTTAATGTGCTTTCTTTAACTTGAAGAGAATTCCCAGAGAAGATTTTCCGCCTAGGTATTCAAAATGATCAGTTATACTATATAATCTGGAATATATATCTTAAATAACCAGCACTGCAATATTGCAAATAACTTCCCGAAATATTCTTTTCTATTAAATAAATTATTTTCTATTGTACTGCTGTGATTTTATTTCAATTCAGTTTGCTTTTATGAAAGGAACAACTTAAGAGCAGAATTTCAATATATTCTAAGACCCTTTAATAATGCCCTCTTACCACTTTATAAATGCATATACATATATTATATTAATATTTAAATTTCAAATATGTGTGTGTGTAAATAACCAATATTCAAATGTGGTCCTTAACGACCGTTGGTATTTGCCATTGATTTTGTGGCGACTTTGAAGTGCCAGAATGTAATTAAATACAAATAGCATGTTATGAGTATTTCACAGCCGATGCAATTACATTTTTCAATTTATTGTAACATTTCTGATTCTGTTTCACACCCTACTCCAATTTTTTTTATTCACAAAATGTGTAATCAAAGGTATGCTCGGTCCCAAAAATTAAATAGTAAACTGCCTATAATTTAATATGATTTTTATTTTAAATATTAAATTAAATCAATTCTATAAGAAAAAATTAAATTTTTATTTTTTTAATATGTGAGAAAGAAAGATGAAAGATGTACATAAAGAATAAAATATAGTTTTACTTTTTAAAATTTCAATACAAAATTAATGATAAGTGAAGTTATTCAAGTTGGAAGATTAGGTTTTTAAACACTAAAAATCTATCTACTGAGTATATTTAAGTCAATCAGTCTCGTAATTCCAATCTCTCATACTCAGAGTTCTTTAACATGCAATTTTTTGAAATATTGTTTTGTTTGCCACTCGCAACGCACAAAAAACGGCATTCAAACGAAAAAAAGAGCACAAAACAAACTGCTGTGAATATCCCATTGAAATAAATTTTTGCAGCTCGTTTTATTGATGTGCTCGCTTTTGGACCGAAAAAGGACTGACAAAGGGCTTGACTGATAACTGGCAAAATGAAATAAAAAAAAAGCCAACCATAAAATCATCCAAAAAATTTTGCAACTGAACTGTGGCATTTGTTTTATAGTTTTTATTATTGAGTCTGAAGCCAAGTAAAATGCAATTGGAGCAGTTGGCAAACGCGCAAATATTGATTTATGACAGATGTTTTGGGCCAGACCAACATGGATTTAAATTTCACTGTCAAAAACTATTAACAGTTGACCGTTTGCAGTGGGCGGGGCTGGGATCAACTGTGTCCTTACAAACAAACAAAAAATAATAATAATCGACAGAGTTCAATTGCTGTCATAAGTCAAAGGTCTGCCGTCAATCGAAATAATCTCAACTTGTATACACTGCGCGAAAGAAGGTAGCTGTTAGTGAATCACAGCTGGTAGAACAGCTAACTTATCACACAATTATAACTTGCCTACTTACTATCTTAATATGATAATTATGGTAAATAAAAAGTTGTTGACTTCCTTAGAAATTGACTGATAACATTTATGTTGAATTATATCCAATAAACGCGCAGTGTAATTCCGGAAATGAGAGCACAAAATTTTAATAGCCCAAATTTTTAAATTTAGTATACCAAACAAACTTTATCTAGTGCTATCATAGTCATCATAAGCCCAAAAAGCCCCACCAGGGGGCTTATGTTAATGGAAGCTTGTTTAATTAAAAATCTTTGGATATGTTTGTTATCATCCGATTGTTATCGCACATTCATTATATGAAGATGAATTTCAAATTTATGCATAGCCAAATCAACTTAGCAGCAATTAATAGATGTGGTTAAATACATAATGTAATATCTAGTTAAATTTAAACGATTCGAGGTAAGTTTAAAACACAATTAAGTCGCACACTCGATTAAACTTGGCTACATTTGTATTCTCTGAAAACCTGTTTGCCGAACTGAGGGCATAATTAAATATCATACAATTGAACAAAAATCCCCTAGAACTAGTACCCACAGTGAAGGTAATGTTGATACTATCCATTATGATACTTTTCTAAAACAATAAACACTTGCTAATGATGTACCTAAGTAATTTTTTTACATTACGAAGTGTGGCATACTCTTGATTTGTATATCGAATTAATACAATACGGTCAATCTGTTTCTAAACGAAACACGCTCTTAATTTGTAATCCATTTACTAAGGTATTGATTGCATTAAAAGCGGTTAGGAACTTTTCAATTTAATCAGTCCATCGAATTGTAAATAAGTAACAGCATTTCAGCATTTTCTTTGTCACGATGAAGTTTTGGGTCTCATTTATCAGTTTGCTGCTGCTTTGTTACAGCTTCGTTTTAGCCAAAAAGATTTGCAATACCTTTTGCTATGCGGTTAGGAAGCCCGTCTGCGGAGAAGCCATGTACATGGGTAAATTAGTGCGTTGCAAATTCCCCAATGATTGCCTAATGGCTGTGAACGCCTGTACCAAGGATATAGGTAAGTTGATCTTGACTTACAAATTTATTCTGCTTTGGTTTTACTAATCAAAAATGTTTTAAAAATTGTTTATAGAGTGGAAAAATTCGACCTGCAAACATACTTCAAAAATTTGCAAAGAAATTTAATAAAATTAAAGTTTAACTAATGGAAATCTGTTAAATAAACATACTTATATGAAAAATCACAGTGTTAAAGCAAATTAATAACATTACAATGACAAAAAAAAAATAGAAGGTGCGAGAAGACATTGGGAGCTTAGGGGAATCCCTTAACAACAATCGCAGTCAACTGTGACTGGACAAATAAATTATACACTATAAAAATTACGAGTATATATTATGTTGGCCAGCAAATATTTGTAAATTATCTACAAATATACACCAATGAAATGTCGGCAATCAGACCTAAGACTCACAAATTATTTTCAATTTTCATTTGGGTTTTTCCTCAACTTTTTTCTAAAGTTCATCATTATAAATATTATTGTAAGGGTATCAATTGGCGACACACAGATCAGATAAGCCCAACTTTTTTTTCAAGAGCTTGTTGACTTAACTATCAACAGCATCTGAGAACTAAAACCTGTTGGGAAATTTTCGTCTCTCACTTATTTCGGTCTAAGCTCGTATATAAGACAGTTGACTCGACTGCAAATAAAATAGTCAATTTCGACATTCAATCTGCCAAGATGAAGTTCTGTGTCGCGTTAATCAGTCTGCTGCTCTGCTGTAGCTTCATTACGGCCCAAAGGAATTGTCCAAGCATTTGCCCGGCCATTTACAGTCCCGTCTGCGGAGAAGCCACGGTCGGAGGACAGCGAGTCCGTTGTCAATTCTCCAATAGTTGTGCCATGTCTGGCAGTGGCTGCCGTAATAACATAAGTGAGTTGATCCTTTAATATTTATTAATTTATTTATAATTTTTTAATTATTGCTTACAGACTGGCGTCAATCTAGTTGCCAGAATACTTCACCCCGTTGTAGCGGCCTTGTTTAACCTCGAACTCAACCACTGATAATCTTTTAAATAAACATACCTATTTGTAAAACGCAAGCGCATGGTGTTGATTTGGGAAATAATTTATTCATTATATATAGAAACAAAGCGACGATGCCAAAGCTTAGGGGAATCCATTGGCAATCAGGGTCAGTTATCAATTTTTTTGTTAATTGAAAAAATATGCATTACATTTGTGGGTAACTATTTGTTAGACACACAGAATTTAGATATTTAGACAGAATTTAAATTTATGCAATGACTTTTCAACAATTTAAAGATTGTCTACAAAATTTGACTTAAATTACTTGTAGTTTAAGTTTACAATCAATTAATCATATGAACACTTCCTTCGCTTACTGTAAAATCTAGAAACCCGTTTTCAATAACCTAAAGGGGCACGTTCTCATGCTCGCTGAACTGAGGGCACACATTATAATTATAAATCATATATTGAATGGAAAAAAATCCCCGATATTTAGCAGCAACTGTCAAAGCAATTTTCAAACGTGTTGATATTATCCATTATTATAATTTGCTCAAATCACTGGGGACGGTTGTTCACATTAGTAAAAAAAAAAACACACACGCATATTATACACTCTCCAATGTTATTATCATTTTTTCCATACAATAGTAATATATATACTTAGGCCCGTTTTTTCAATGTCTAAATATGGTGTTTGATAACTATTGAAAATATATTTGTACGTAAAATGTATAGAAATAACTGTCAAATTTTTAATTATATCTTAGATGCAGTTTATATGTATGTACATTGAAAAAACGGCCCTTAATCTGGTTTTTTATGACGAACGTAAGTATGTGATTATTGTCTGTTAAACAAAATACTCCGAGCTTTTTATGCATGTGTCACAGTCTATACTCTATGCTATTGTAAGGGTATTGCACTTTTGACACATAGCAAAAAATATATGAGTTAAATCGCCTACAGTCGGGTGAACGCGACTGTCAGAGACTCTGTTTTTTTATTTGCCCAAAAAAACACATACATTAAATTTTTCTAAGCTGTAATTAAAACGGGTTGGAAAATTTTGTATATAAGCCAGACACTGAGATCAAAATTAAGTAGTAAATTTTTGCATTCGGTCTGTCAAGATGAAGCTCTGTGTCGGAATAATCAGTTTGGTCCTCTGTTTAAGCCTTGTAATGGCTCAAGATGATTGCTCAAAAGGTTGCCATGCCAACTTAAGTCCCGTCTGTGGAGAGGCCACGGTCGGAGGTCAACTTGTGCGTTGTGAATTCCCCAATGCCTGCAGTATGGGAGTCAGTGCTTGTACTAAAAAAATAGGTAAGTTGGTGTTTAATTACTTGGTTAATTTTGTTACTAGTATTTGTATATTCAATTCTCTTATTTTTAATTGAATTTAGCAAACACATTTTCTAATATGTACTTAGTAACTATTTACAGACTGGCGTGAAACTAGCTGCGGATATACTTCACCCAGTTGTGGGAGTTTGATTTGGTGAAACAAAAACTCAATTAAAGATTAAAAAATATATTGTAAAAACGCAAAATCGCAATAATGAACTAAATCTAAGTGCTACGAGAACTTAGCGTACCCACTGCATCCACTGGAATTTAACGACCTCACATACTCAAATTTTTATCATCTGTTTAATAAATAAAGTGAATACATTATTTAAAATTAAGATTTGTTATTATTCAACTAATGACAGTGTGTTAAATAGCACACTGACATTTAAAGTATAGGGAAGTAAGTATTATTTAATAAAAAGGCGGCTTATACTTGAGAACTTGAGCTACACTAAGTATATAGTCTAGAAAACGAGAACTTTTATGCTGGCAAGTAATGATTTGTTATTAGAAAACGGCTTATCGGGTTAACCTTAGCTTTGTTTGTACAGACTTGTTGATTACATTATCAAGAGCTTCTGAGAATTATAATAAAATCTCAGTCAGAATGAATACAAGTTCAGCAATGTTTGCCACCAACATATTGTAGTTTAAAAAAATCTAGTATAAAAGTCTGTCTCTCGATTCAAAATTAAATAGTCAGTTTAGACATTCGGTCTGTCAAGATGAAGTTTTGTGTCGCAATAATCAGTTTGGTGCTCTGCTTAAGCCTTGTTATGGCTGAGGATTGCCCAACCTTTTGCACATTCGAGTATAGTCCCGTCTGCGGAGAAGCCACGGTCAAAGGTCAACTTGTGCATTGTCAATTCCCCAATGCCTGCAGTATGAGAGTCAGTGCTTGTACTAAAAAAATAGGTTAGTTGGTCTTAAATAACAAAGTTATATGATTTTTAATTTACTTAATCATTACTCTTGTTTTTAATAATTTTGTACAGACTGGCGTCAAACTAACTGCGGAAATACTTCACCTAGTTGTGAAAGTTTGGCTTAGATCTGTGAAACAAAAACTCAGTTATAGATTAATATATACTATATTTTAAAAACAAACAAAAAACAGATTGTATTGGAACTAATTAACTAAATCTGAGAACTACGAATCTGTTTAATCTTTATCATCTGTTTAATAAATAAAGTGAAAAATAAAGATTTTTTATTATTCCCACACAAACACGTGTCGCATGTAAATATACATTAAAATTGGATTAATTTATTTATTATAAAATACATTGAAAGTATAGGCAAATAGCTCGATTGACAATGTTACTTATTTCTAAATAAATAGGCGGCTTATACTTGAAAACCTTAACTATACTATAGAGTCTGAAAAACGAGAACTCTTTTGCGCGCAAATAATCATTTGTTATTGATCTGTAACATATGTATAGAAAACGGCTTATCGGATTAACCTAAGCTTTGTTTCTACAGATTTATTGATTATAATATTAAGAAAATTAATACAAGTTCAGAAATTGTTGCCCCAATATAATGTATTTTAAACAAAGCTAGTATAAAAGTCTGTCTCTCGATTCGAAATCAATTAGTTAGTTTAGACATTCGATCTGTCAAGATGAAGTTCTGTGTCGCAATAATCAGTTTGGTGCTCTGCTCCAGCCTTGTAATGGCTGAAGATGATTGCCCAACCGTTTGCCCATTCGACTATAGTCCCGTCTGCGGAGAAGCCATGTTCCAGGGCCGACTCGTGCGTTGTCAATTCTCCAATGAATGTAAAATGGCTGCCAGTGTCTGTTACCACAATATAGGTAAATTGATATATTCGATTTGATTGATTAATTATATTTAACTTATTAACATTTTCAAACTACTTATACTTAACAGAATGGCGTCCATCTAGCTGTGAAAATAGTTTAAACCCTTGTAGAATTCCTGTTTCACCCGATTCTACAAGAACTTAAATAAAAAGCCCACCCATTTCTTAAATAAACATATTTGAAAATCGTTTTTTAAGTAAAAATTGTTTATTTTTAGCTTGCGGCTGTGTTTGAATCTATTGCAGAAAATATTTATTTAAAATAATGAAGCACGAATTTAACTAATGGCATTCTGTTTATTTTATATGTTTAAAAACCCCTTAATAATATTTTAATGTCTTGTAACCAGACGCTTCTCAAAAACCTGAAATAATCTTATCTATATTCATAAAACCCAAAGACCCAAAAAAATAACAGTCTAACAATTTCTGGTTTCAAAAACGACATAAGATTTTTAATGGGTTTAATAAAAATTATGAATAATTTAAGCCATACTAAAATTAATTTCAAGCGATTTCAGCCTTAGTTACTTAATTGAAGTAATTTTTAAGCTGAAATGTATATATTTGACGAGGTTGCTAACACTTTGACATATTTTCAGGCAAGTTGTGCTTAATGGCAATCAAAAGTAAATTGTTTACAGTTCGATATTTGCACTTTCAATAATCAAAATATAAAGTTTTATTTTCAATAATATTTATTAAATGATTTGTTTTAAGCTGTTATAAAAACAGCTGAACAAATTCGTCTCATGGAAGAAATATGCCCTCGAAATGGGTTAATTGGCACAGCTAAAATTTTATTCATTGTTTGTTTAAGTCAAAAATAATATTTACAAACTTAAAACAAGTTCTTTTGAAAATTTGTAGAATAGAATTAAATAATTAAACAAACTTTGATTAAAATTTATTTATTTATTATTTAAAATAATTCCCTTTTGGGTATTTTTCCGTTAACGTCATAAATATACAATTTTGTCAATAATTTTGACGTCACGTGACTGTTTTAACGTTTGTTTCAAAGCAGCTGATTAGACAAATTCACATTTGGTCAGGCCCACCGAATACGTGAATATGTATGTATGTGTATGTACGTGTTAGCTTAAGCTAATATGCATAAATATGTTAAAGCGGCTCTTAAATATTTGTATATTAAGGTTTCTCCGTCGACGACTAACGTCAGTCGTAGTTAAGCTACCGATCGAGTTAACAGCTAGCAATAATTAATTCGCAATGAAATACGTTTTGGCCTTTTGTTTGCTGCTCTGTCTGGGCTTAAGCCACGTCAACGCCGGTTGCAACGATAAATGTCCCGAGACCGAGAAGGTTGTCTGGGCTCTGGGCGGTAGCGTATGTAACGTCTTCCGTAATAAATGCTTCTTTGATAAGGCCAACTGTACTCGCAAGCCGCGTAAGTATTAAAATAAACAAATAAAACCTTATCTATTTTAATTTTTAATAAAATTTATAAAATTATTTTCAAGCTCTAACAATCGCTACCAAGGAGGAATGCCAGGAACATTGTCCTGATTTTTGTCCAGAAATCTTTGATCCCGTGACCGGCAACTATAAGGGACAAATTAGAAACTTTGGCAATCAATGCAAAAAGATTGTGCACAGCTGCAAGACCGGTGAAAGTAAGTTGAATGCAATTTAATGTAAAATTTAAGACATATAAGTTTTAAATATAAATTAATTTTATTTATTTAGCATTCTTGGAATAAACTATCAAATGGAGTCAACTGTAAAAGCTCTGATTATTTTTTGAGCTTTTTCCACATGTTAAAAACAGCTTAAGTTTCCTCTTTTGTTGGAATTAAATTAATGCTGCAATAAAAATGAAAAATGTTTGAATATTTTAAAGATTTTTGAAAATATTTTGATTGAAAAATGGTTCTAAAATGTTTGTGCATTACATAAAAATTAACTTTTGAATTATCTACTCTTCCTAAAAGACTTATCAGTGAAACTAAATTTTTTAATTACAATATATTAATAAAAGTTATGAAGTCATTTTAATTATAAATACAGAAAGATAATGACATTGAACAGCTTTTGTAGTAAAACAAATTTGTAGTAAACAAATAATTGCTTATAAGCAATTTTTGATAAATTTGAAGCAGTGTAATAAATCTCAAAACTTGTAGCATTTATTTATCATGTTTTTAATATTTATCAAATACAATTGATTTTGTTAACAAGGCTCCCAGCCAGTTGGACGACTTGGTGGCTCAACGCAAGTCTTCCATACCCAATCAATCCAGGGTATACACGCATTTTTCGACTGATCAAAGCCCGTATTGGGAGCACATTTCTTGAGCACCGCCTTTCCGTTCAATTCTTGGCACATCCAGTATTTTGTGGAATCAATGCAATGCCTATGGGGCTGGTTAATCTCCACTGTCATCTTACAACCCGGCTCATAGGTATCAATGCATTGACCGCGCACCTCCAAGAACAGGCAAAGGCAAACGACAAGCACAAGAGCTGATAACAGATTATGAAATGCAATTATTCCATTAATTTAATCAGAATTCTTAGCTCTTACCTGATAACTGCATTGTGGATAATGGAACCAATCGATTGGAACTGTGGATGCACAGACTGTAGAACTTTTGCTTTTATAGACATCTCAAGTGGTTTATGAACTTCACCTGATATATACATACATATATCTTAAGTTCGTTATCCTATGTAAGAGCACTTATCCATGTATATCCATGTACATTGTTTGATATCTCAAGAGCTTACCAAGGTCACGATTTCTTCTCTTATCTCTGATTGTTTTCCCCTGTAAATGACCTTAATGTCGCACACAGCTCGTGATTGTGTCCAACATATAAAATGCCACACACGCAATTCCCAATTTTCGAGAAAAATTGGATATAAAAGAAAAATCTCTAAATAAATGCAACTAGCAGCTGTATTAAAAGCAAGAGGAAAATAAGACATTTTTAAGTTTACTCCATTTCTTTGGAGTTATAATTTAACTTATTTATGACTAAAATTATTCAATACAATATTTGTGCCATTTTAAATATTTAATATAATTTAATTTATATTATTTGATATTTTTTTAGTTTCTTTACTCCCCCTGAACATATTTCTTAATACTTTGAAAATTCCACTAGCGTTTTTCAATTTCTCACGTATTGATTCATTGCCCGTTGTGATTGTTTTCGTAGCACAAATTACTTTAGTGATTCGTCTAGAAAATTGCATGCCACTCACGCTCTAATGTTCAAGCCAAAGAGAATTTCAACTAACAACAACTGCCAAACACCTCCCCCCATTCACTCACAAGCACACACACACACACACAAACAACTCACAATGCAGGAAAACAGTCGAAACCAAATCCAAATACGTCCAGAGCGAGCTTTAGAGGCAAGCAACTTCATTTGGACAGCTGGCGAACAAAACATTGCCTTTGGTCAATTTTGAAAGACATGTGTGAATTGCATTTCCGTTTAGACCAAGCTAATGCTGGTAGAAATGGATAGAAGCATTACTTAAATAAAACAAGTAATTTTTGTTAAATTGAATTTTCAAGCAAACTTTATACTAATATTAAAATACTTCAATTCGAGCTTGCATTAGAGCAATCTATAATAATCAACATTTTGAAACTTTACTTAATTAGAAAATAAAACATTTTCGTTAACTCCATAAATATTCATTTGAGCACGCGCCAATTTTTTAAATTGAAAGTTACGTGCTGCCAGATCGCGCTATACAAATTGACAATAAGTAAACAAAACCTAAGCGTTGCCACTCAATGCAATTTATCAGGGCTGCAAAGCACTATTGATACAACATCTGGGCGATGTTGCGCAAATTTTTAGTCACTTGAAGTGAGTTGCGCTGTGAAAGCAAATTGATATCGACTATCGATAATCAAATAGTAGCGAGAGAAAAATCAAATTTCCGCAACAACTACACAGAAATCATCGATAGAAAGAAAATGGTCTCTAATGTAATTAACTATTTTCAGAAAATCAACTAAAAATTTGTTCTTTCAAATTCAATAAACCAAGAAAACTATAAATTTTCTAAAATAATGAAGCTAATTTTAAAATTGGGTTGGTGCACGACAACCTTCGCGTGGTGAAGTTTAGTAGGAGATTAAAAAAAAAATCCTTAAAAATTCTAGAAAAATTCAACAAAAATGCAAGTGTAATTTTCAAAATTCTTGCTTCAAAATTAAGCAACTTCCTAATTTAACTCAATTTTTTAAATTTAGTTATCCGTGAGACCTGATATGGCTGCCACCCTTTTTTTTGCCAAGCTTAGCCGAAGTTGCCACATGATTTATTTTTACCACCGTCAGGCAACCTTAGGCAAAAGCAAAGCGAGCGAGTGAGAAATGAGCAGCGAGAGAAAAATAAAAATTCCGCAACAACAACACAGTTATTGAAGTGTAGTGAAGAATTAAATCTAATTATAACAAGCGACGCTCAAGCATTAAGCAAACACACACACTCCGACATAGAAGGCCAGTTAATTAGTAGCAAAAACTTAACGATTTTTGAAACAACACAAAAGCAAACGGGCAGGGCAACGACAGCGGCAGCGGCAGTGAACAGCAGAGGCAGCGACATCGGCAGCGGCAGGTAGCAAGTAGCCTAAACACTTGCGTGCGTGTGTGTGTGTGTAAGCGATTGTGTGGGGCGTGCGCGCGCGGTATGGGTTGAGGTGATATGTGTTTGTGTGTGCGTGTTGTGCTGTGTGTTAGTGTGTGATGCAAAGAACAGCAGCAGCAGCAACAACAACGACAACAACAAAAGAGCGGCGTGTGTAACTAAACCGAATTACAACACACAACGCCTACGTAATGGCCAATCAACTGGATGCCAATGTCAAGGACGATCTGAAAACGCAATTTGTAACGCGCGAGGGAACGTATCGTCTGTTAACCCTGTCGGAATATTCGCGACCCAATCGCGTCGGCTACAGCAACAATCAAAGCTCGCCCCAGGTGCGCGTCGTCTCATTTGTAACGCTGCCCAATCCAAGCAGTGGCAGTGGCAGCAACCACAATAGTAAAAACAACAGCGAGGCAGCGAATGCATCGCCAGCAGCAGCAGCAGCAACAACAACAACAGCGAGTGATAAGCGGACGCAACTGCAGTCAAATGGAGGAGCGATAACAGCAGCAACAACACCTGCTACACCAACAATAACAACCTTAAACGGAGGTGGAGTGGGAGGAGGAGGCGGTGGTGGGGGTGGGGGTGGTGATAGCTACAACGGCAGCAGCACTGTGGACGCTCGTTTGGGCGGTGGCATCTCCATGCATTCGATGACAAACGGTGGCGTCTTGGATCAAAATGGAATGCCCACGAATCAAATTTATGGCGGAGATCGTATATGCTTCAATTTTGGTCGAGATCTGTATGTCTATGCGTTTCGTGGCATCAAAAAGGTGAGTGCGAGTGGATGTCACTATAATTTGCATTATTTACTCTCTCTTTCTCTGTCTCTCTTGGTAGCTGACGTGGCTAGACTCCAAAAAATAAAATAACAGATCTTTAAAGCATTCTTTTTTATCAGCTTGCGCTTTTGATAAGCGTTCTTCTCATTGCAATGCATTGACAGTCGTGCAACATGCAACACAATTGGCGACTGTTCTATTTAGTTGTAGTTGTAGTTGTAGCAACTACACCCCCTTTAAGCACACACTTGGCAGCTCATCATATCCAGTTTACCCCAGTCCCTTCTATCCCCCCTCAATTCCGGTGCAAACACAATCGCTTAATTTGTTCCAATTCTCGCAGTTGTTGTTATTTAGTTATTTAGTTGTTGCTGTTGTTGTTGTTACTCTTGTTGATCAATTCGCTTGCTTAGCTTTTATTTCAATGTGTTTATTGCGCTCGAAGGCAGCTTTTTTCCACTGGAAACCATCCTAACTTTCAGGTCTGTTTTCCAAAGTCAAATATTTACATTCGATCAGCATATGTTTTTTAAGGCTAACACATAGCTGTTATCATTTAGATAAGGGATAAACTGTAACAGTTACAAATTGTTGAAAAGGCAGAATACATCTTCTACTTTATATATAACACTATATGATACCCTATAGTCATATTTATTCTATACATCTAGAAGGAAGTAAAATTTAAGTTAACAAAAAATGTTTTTCAGGTTGAAATACAAATAGGATCAATTAAAATAGATTATAGCTGCAGAAATAATTATTTAGATGGTATCTTAAACTAGACGTTTACGCCGCCGCGCCACGCCGCCGCCGCCGCCGATTTTTGGTCTTTTTGACGCGCCGCCGCCAACTCACGGAAATATCGGCGCGGCGGCGGCGGCGGCGGCGTCCGGCGTCATAGCTTTTAATACAATTTTAAAAAGCAAAAATCAAAAAAATTTTGAAATATTTTTTTTTTAATCATTTAATTTTTTTTTTAAATTTCAAATGTAAAATCAAATCTATGAAAATGACTGTAAAGGGATTTTGAAAAACTTTTTTTTTTTTTAATAATTTGTAAAAAATTTTCACTGGCTTTTTTTTATAATTTAAAAGGGAAAATTTTATTTGATTACTGCATACGCCGCCGCCGCCGCCGGTCCTCTCTGCCGGCTAAGCCGCCGCCGCCGGTTATTTCTGGCCTCTCCGCCGCCGCCGAAGCTAACACAATCGGCGTAAACCTCTATCTTAAACTCAAATATTTAAATATTCATCAGAAGAAACTTATTTGATTGATATTGACTGTCAATCTTTTTAAATAAACCAACTGATCTGCTTTGAGAACTATGAATTCTTCATTTGTTAGTCAAAAAATATCACAATAATATAAACCGTATTATTTAAAATTTTATTTATTTATTCATAGCCCACCAATTTCATAAGAATCAAGGAGTATCTCCTGGCCGCATATAGAATTATTTGAAATTATTATTCTATAAAATTCCAACTGATCAACAGATGATCATGATATCTAAATTGTTAATAAGCTAAAAAAAGAGCTTAGTTTTTAAAAGCCATTTAAGTTGAAAGAAGTGTTTATTCAGTCACCATAGCAACACAATTTTTGTGATTAGCGCTGCAAAAATGTGACCATGGAGAACTTCTATTGTTATGCTAAGCAGAGAGAACAGTATTTAATGCAATTCAATTCATATTTATTAGTTGTTAGTCGGCAAACAGTTGTTTCCAATTCTTTGGCATTTGTTTTTTTTTTAATTTGTTGGATTTTCTTGTAAATGAATGAAATCTTGCTTAGATCTTAACTTGGCCAACAGTTTGAATATTCCAAGACATTTGTTTATGGATATGAACATTATTCGCATCAGCTGCTCAACTCAAAACTCATGAACAAGCCGCTAATTTTCACAATGATGCCCCAAGCGGTGTTAATTTGTTTAATATACCCTGCAAAAGATACAAGCAAGCAAGGGGCATGCCTGACTTGTATAAATAAGGAATGCAATTTATAGAACAATCAATGACAGTAATAATGGAAACTAAGATAAAAAATATTACAGACGAACTTTTCTAACTTGAATCACCATTATCCAAAGAAAAGGTTCGAGTTATTAAAGAGTTATTATTCGACTTATAGAGTTATTTTTCCTAAGTATATTAATTTTACTGCCACTCATTTAGCTCGAGTTAGAGAGAAATTCGAGTTATGGAGTTCAACTGTATTTATAAAGATTGAATTAATATTTTATTCAAAGCTAAACAAAAGATGAAGTTGAGAAAATTTGAAATTAAATTTGATACACCTTGCGAAGAATATTTCTTTCACATTTTCCCATTCATCCAGCAATTTTTTTTGATCTGATTTTAATTTTTACAGTTCTTTGATTTATTTTCGATTTTTGAGAAAGATGTAACTATAAAAAATGTGTTTAAACTTGATTAGAATATGGGAAGAATTAAATCAAAGAATAAATATGGGATATAATTTATAGAGTTAAAGTTTAATTAAAATAAGAAAATAAGTTCGCTTTAAGTAAAAAGTAAGAGGGAAGTTTATTCCTAGATGTATGAATGATTTGCCGTTTACGGTTGCATCATCTGTGTGTAATATGTGACTAACTGTTTCTGTGTTTGCTTTGTTTCCCTCTCTCTTCTCGCTGGCAGGGCACCGAGATGAGCAAGCCCATCGATAAGAAGTTCTACAAGGGCACGAATCCGAGCTGTCATGATTTCAATGCGAACGCAGCCACGCCCACAGGCGCACCGCTGCTGGTTGGTTTCACAACGGGACAAATTCAACTGGTCTCGCCCCAGCAAGGACCGCGTGAGCTGCGCAAACTGTTCAACGAGGAGGTGAGTCCACCAAAACATCTATCCAGAGTGTGTGTCAAATGTAACATGTTTGTTTTTGCAGCGTCTCATTGACAAGACCAAGGTGACGTGCCTCAAGTGGCTGCCGAATTCGCCGCATCTGTTTCTCGCCTCGCACGCCTCGGGACACTTGTATCTGTACAATGAGGAGTTGCCGTGTGCAGCGACAGCGCCCAGCTATCAGCCCTTCAAGGTGGGCGACGGCTACACGATACTCACCTGCAAATCAAAGTCCACACGCAATCCGCTCTATAAGTGGGTCTTCAGCACCGACAATTGTTGCATCAATGAGTTGTGCTTCTCGCCGTGCGGTTCCAATTTGGCGCTCGTCTCCCAGGATGGCTTTCTGCGTGTCTTTCACTACGATACCATGGAGCTGTTGGGCATTGCGCGTTCCTATTTTGGTGGCTTCCTTTGTGTCTGCTGGTCACCCGATGGCAAATACATTGTCGTCGGCGGTGAGGATGATCTAGTGACAGTGTGGTCTCTGCACGAGCGACGCGTTGTTGCCCGCGGCCAGGGACATCGTTCGTGGGTCTCGGTGGTGGCCTTTGATCCATATACGACCTCCTATACGAACTGGGATGGCGGTGATTTCAGCGATGATGAAAATCAACTGAATGAATATGCTGCCACGCGGGAGGAACGTTTCTCCGGCGACTCCACGGCCAACGGCGGCTTCGAGGGCTTCGACAAGAACTCAACGCCTGTCCACACGACACGAGCGCGTCCACATTCGGCCTCGTTTCGTTCGGATGCCTCGTCGGCGGCGCTGGCGCCGGATAAGCTGGCGATAAGCTATCGCCTCGGCTCGGTTAGTCAGGATACGCAAATCTGCCTGTGGGACATCACGGAGGATGTGCTGCGGCATCCGTTGACGATGCGTCAGCGTGTGAATAGCACGCAGCTGAACGACAGCAGTTTTATGAACGGCGGAGTCGATGCGGATGGCATCAAAGTGATACGACCCGTTGCCATGGGACAGGCTAGCAATTTCGCCGACTCGGGCAGCTGTAGTCCCATCCGGGAGACGTCGTCGTCGGCGGGCGGCGGCGGCGGCGGGGTTGTTGGTGCCACGGAGCACAGCAATAGCAGCTCGAGTAAATTCTCAACGGCCAACTGCACGATATCCTCGCAGTCATCCAATGCCAATACACCGCCCGATGAATGCTGTGAAACGGACGCGGCAATTGTGAATGCAGCGAACACGAATACCACATCCAAATCCAACAGCAGGCCACACGGCACTAGCAACTCGATCAAGTTTCCCAACTGCATCAGCACGACCAAGTCCGATAGCATTGATAGCAGTGGACCGCGTGTCGGCAACTCCAATTACTCGACATCCGGTTACAATAGCAAGAATTCCAATAGCTCGACCAAATCGAATTCCCATTTGGGCAGCGGCGGCAACGGCAGTGGCAGCTTTAGCGCCTTCAATAGCCTCACCCAACGTCTGTCCAACTTTAGTTTCCTAAGCAATTCGGACAAACGTTCGGCCACCATTGGCTCTGAGTTCAATGGAGCCGGTTCGACGGCCACAAATCATCGCCAGCATCGCAAGGCCATGAGCATGCTGAAGAGCTATAATCAGCATAATCACAGCAATCACAACAACAACAGAAGCAGCAACAGCAGCTCCACAAACTTTGCACACTCCACGGCCGTGGAGTCGGGCACTGGGACAGGCACAGGCTCTGGATCGGGATCGGGCATTGGCAGCAGTGCGACAGCAAATAGTTTTGGCTCATTGAAGTTGAGCAAATCCTCGCACAACTCGTCGCTGGTTACGGCTGGACAGTCGTCGACCAGCGTGAGTAGCTATGATCCCATGAAGCTCATTGGCACTCCAGCCTGTCCGCGATTCGAGGAGTGTCCGCTGCTGGAGCCGCTCATTTGCAAGAAGATTGCCCACGAGCGTCTCACGGCGCTGATATTCCGTGAGGATTGCTTCTTGACAGCATGCCAGGATGGCTTCATCTACACATGGGCGCGGCCTGGTCATACAACGGTAAGAGTGTGTAATCTTCTCCAGCATAGATAGATTAATCATAGATTTCTCTCTGTGTTTCTCCACAGCACGTTGCTCAGCACTTGTCGCCCAGTCAATCAGCGCCTCCGGGCGGCACGGTAATATAGTTCGATAAAATGAATGCGGTCAACTATCAGCGTAATCTTGTCAAGCAGCAGGAGGCGGCGCAGTTCGGTGATTTAGGTTAGAGCTAGCGATTGATTTCAAATAATTGTTTCCTGATAGACACGAGTTTTAATTGTTTTTTTTTTTTCCTTCCTTTTTTTGTGTAATTATCTATGTTTGTTGCGACCTTTTTGTATTCCAATTGAAAAAAAAATGAACACTCATAAATGAAATATTCATAAAAAGATGAAATTTATATAAATATAAATAATATACGATATATAGTTATGTACAACATAACTACAATTTATGTAAATGCAACAACAGCAGGCAACAGAACAAACATTTATATATGAAAACAATATACATATATAACTACATATATATAAATATAAATATATTTAAATTTGGATTATTATTAGTTGTAAATGTATTATTTTTAATACGTGGAATTTGTTGAAAACAAAGCAAAGCATGTTTATAACTATTTACTAAGCGCTAGCATAATACACAATAATAATAAAAAAACAAAAAAAACACCTCTACACACACACACACTTTGCATTAGTCAACTTGAAAGCAGAAATTGAATCAAATGAAAACACACAATATCCGAGAATGAAAGAAGCTAAGCTAGCGAAATTTGTATGCGAAACTTTTTCACATTTGTGCTATGGTACTGAGTTGCAATTGAGGCCCCAACTAACGAACTACTTATACTAACTATATAACTAATTAATTAGTGAGCATTATTACTAAATAAATGCGAAACATGCAAGTAAACGAGAAACTAATACCTAATGTAGGAACTGTTATCGTTATTATTATTATAATTATGATTATTTTTCACGCTATTCGAGTGCAAAACTCTCTCAGCCACACATAATAAAATACAAAAAAACAAAAAAGACACCCAACAAATTAGACTAAATGCAAACAGGAAAAAACAAAAAGTAAATAAAATAATATAAATATTTCATACAGACCTATATTTTATAAAAAACAAAACACAAAACGAGGGAATCGGTTACGTGTGCGAAACTAGTGACAAATTTGAATGGATCGAAAGTTAGCCAATAAGTTGAAACAAATTGAAAGACAAGAAACCAACCAACCAAACAAACACGTTACAGTAATGAGACTAACAAATTTCAATAAAAACTATATACTATTTGAAAATGAGATAAATCAATGGATAACATACAAACAACGCTTGTTTTACTCACAAACAACAACAGAGTTTCTTCAACTTCTTTTTAAGCATTGTTTTTATTTATAAAATGTGTTGTTTTTATTTTAAGTTAACAAAAAAATTTGTATACTTCATTTCCGCTAATCTCAATTGGATTTACATGATTGCCACTAAGATTTTAACATTTTGGAAGTGATTTTCGTTTGCATTGGGTTTTGGAAACATTTAACACATCGATTTTGAGAGTGTTTATATACTACAGACATGTGTGCTTGGATTAATGTATGTATTATATCATTGCCCCTTGGTTAATTCAATGAGTTTCTCAAAATTATACTAAGCATATTTTTTAGAGCGCTTTCAGCGTCTCCAATGGATCCACGCCGGGCAGATACAAGTGCTTGGAGAGCAGGAAGGCAAACAGCATCTGTCCAGCAATCACAATGAATAGAAAGTATAGCTTCCGCTTGCGTCCGCCGCTATAATCAAATTGTTGTGGATTCCCATAAGGATCATAGTTGATGGCGCCACTGGGAGCTGTCGGAGAGTTGTCCTGCAACAGTTTTGTTCGCAGTGTGCGCAGCTGTAAATAATTTAAAGCTATTAGTATGGTTTATATGATAATATGAACCCTCTGCTCACCAGAAAGAAACCAAAGGCGAAGCTGGTATATGCTAACGCTATATAGTAGCCGGATCGAAAGAACAGCGTGCTCATCAGCAGACAGACAACGATATTCACATATTTATAGCCCGTAAATGCCAGCAAATCCAGAGTCTTGAGGCTCGTCTTCACATTCATCACATACAGCGCTATTGAGTAGATAACGAGTTCGAAAATGCTATAGGCCATGGCGCTGGATGCCTGAATGCCCAGCTGTTCGGGTGAGAAACGATTCTGCATGCCTAAAAGCAAACCGGCAACGATAACATACGTTATATAGCCCATAGTGGGCAGATAGAGATCGGGTGCGTTGATATCGTAGCGCGGCTGCACTGGATGCTCCTGATCGTACTTCAAAGACCAGTCCTTGAATAAAGAAATTAAATAACAGATTAGTTTGATTTAAGTATTAATTTATCAGAGAGGGTTAACTGTTTAACCAAAAATTTATTTTTTTAATAAATAAACTAAAGGTTTTTGATAAAAAATAAAACCAAATAAAATAAAATACAGTGGCGGACAAAGAAAACCGAACACCAAAAAAAACAAAACAAAAAATGTTTGGATGCAAAAAATTTCTTCAAACAATTTTAATAGTGACTGCAAAAAAAAATGTTCAAGAATCTCTTCGCTGGTATTTTTTTTTTTGATTTTTGGAAAATTGTTTCTTAAATTACTTTTTGTATGAGAAGGGGAAAATAGGGGTTAAAATTATCATTTTTATCAATTTTCAAAAAATTATAAAAAAAAACTAGCAATGAGATTTTTGAACATTTTTTTTTCCAAACATTTTTTGCACACAAAAAATTTTTGTATGAGCCCGAGGAAAAAAGTTTTACAAAAATTCGAATTTTTCAATGGGTACTTAATGGGTTAAGTAAAGTTTTTTTCTTATACAAACGGTTCCTAGGCCTCATACCATTTTCCTATAATCTAATAAATAAACACTTTAAAAAAAACTCCAAAAACCGCTCTGTTAGGTGTCCGGTTTTCTTTGTCCGCTACTGTAAATTCTAGTTTTTTTTTATCAATACTTCAAATTAGAAATAATAATTTCAATTAAATTTTTGTTATTAAAAATATAAAATTTTGTTTTTAAATTAATTGATAAAATTATTTTATATTTTTTAATTCCTATCTCATTTTAACTGATTAAATTAAAGGCTGCTGATAGCATAGTCCAATCAGAGCGGCATAAATTCGTATTAGATTATGACTGGCATCCCTGCTTACCTTGTGTACGTAAGGGAAGAAGAGCAAGCGCAGCTTTCGACCCACATAGGCGTTATCGACGGCAAAGTAGTACTTCAGTTTGGCCACTGGCACCCACTTTTCAAACTGATTCTCCACCAGCTGCTTGCCCTGATCCGCCAGCCGTTGGCCATATTGCATCGCCATGTCTTGTACAATGGGCTGTTGGAACATGGCAAATTGTGGATATTGGCCTCCGGGCGGTGCAACTCCAGGTGCAGCACCATAGGGTGGCTGCTGTGGTGCACCCAATCCGTATGCAGCCGGTCCAGGTGGTGCAGCTGCCTGCGGTTGCGTTGGCTGCGGTGCCGGCGCAGTTGCAAAGCCAAAGCTTGGCTGCTGTTGTGGTGCTGGGGCTGCTGGGCCTGCATTAAAGCCATAGTTGTTGGCCTGTGGTGCTGGTCCAGCGTACATGTTCGGATCAAACATTGTGGGTGCCGCAGTGGGCGTCATGAAGGCGGATCCACTGGGCATCGGTGCAGATGGACCCATGGCGTTCACATCGCTCACCCGTTTAATTGGACGCGCCCGTCCGCCGCCTTGTGCTATTTTGGTAGACATACGAGACAGTTGGGTTAAGAAAAAGATATGGGAAAGACAGCAGAAAAGGGGAGCGGGGAGAAAGTGTTAGGATAGCTACACACGCAGTAAACAAAGCTAAAAGAACGCAACACAACTATTGGGACAGGCTAGTATATTAAGCAATTTCAACAATTAACTAAACTAAAAACAGCTGCCAGCTGCAGACGCGCTCTGAGTTTCTCTCATCAGCAATTCGCAAATCTGCAGTCTGAAGCAGCAACAACAACAATCGGAGGTGGAAGCGGCAACATCGGCAGCTGCCTTCGTGGTATACTTGCGTTGAGCTGTAGCTTGTTCCTTACAATTTTCCCACTTACGATTCCTTATACCCGCATTTGGATTGTAGTTCATCTTGTCTGTGCTGCGACCTGGCCCTCGTTTAACTCCTTTTTATTGTAAATTAGCCCTGTTTTTGTTTTAAAATAAGCAAAACTTTGGTTTATTACACATCACCACTCGGATGAAACTCGATAGGCCAACGATAACTTTAATTTTTTCATATCGATATGTATTTATGTAGCTATCAAATATACAACATTTATTTATACATGATTTTAAATTAATCTTTAAATATGAACAAACAATTTTTAATTTGTTTATAATGTTTAATTACTAGTTGTGTAAATTAATAATTGCTTCAACTTTGTTAGGAGTATTAATTATACTAAAATTTATATAAAGACATTTTGATATTTTGGCATTGTTTAATATTTCAAATAAATTGCAATAAATATTTAAAAGTGTTTCTTTCTCTTACAAAATTTGTTTTCTTTCCATTTTAATAAATGACAAGTGTCATGCCAGCACTAGTGAAATAAATTATTTTCATCAGGTGCTGGCAACCCCAAACATGAGTTGCATGCGATTGTAATCGTCTATCGCGTTGCTAATCGTGGCTTGCTCATATCTACCTGCTATTTTGTTGGAATTGTGCTAGTTTTTGTTTTTATTTAATTCAGCCTATAAGTTTAAAGTATGTCGTTTTAATTTATAAGCAATTGGTTAGTGCAACTTTAAATATGCGTTCGACTTCGTGTGCATGCTAATATTGGTGTATGTTTACGTTTTGTAAGCCTGTGAATTAAGTGGCTTTAAATTTAAGGTGTGGTTTGAGTTTTGGATGTTTGACTAAGCGCAGCTTTTTTTCTAATTGGGCGGCGGCCCCTTAGCATGTGAAGCTACAAAACAAGTGGCTAAGCTAATATTTCATGAATTAAGTTATTTAATGTTTGAAGTGGCTTAAATTGTGCTCAGTTTAATTAATTGTTTTGGTAAATTAAAGCAAATTACGCTACAGACCACGCCTAGGCAACACACACATAGGTCACACGTACACACACATGACTAAACATGTGCAAGTGTGTGCGTGTGATTACTAATACATTGATTAACTCTGACTGATCTGTTGATTTGTTTATGCTAAATGTTCATAAATTGAATATTAGAATTAATAAACATTTGCCTATTGTGCTTTATTTATAGATTCGGCGAATTTTCACGCAATTTCCACGAAAATGTGCCTTTAGTCTTGGATACAACGGCATCTAGAGAAGTTTCCACATTTCGAGCTGAAACTAAACCAAGTCACGATGTCAACGAGCAGCAGGCTATTACAATGTGGCCTACTGCCATTGTTGTTGTTGCTGGCAACGATTAGGGCACAACTGCTGCCCAACGACCTGCAACAGCAGCAGCAGCAACAACAACAACAGCAACAGTTGCTGCCGGGGCAACAACAACAGCAGCAACCACAACAGTCGCAACAACCACAAACATATCAGCCCACTTACAACAAGGACTACTCGCCACGCTATAATCCACTTTACACGGGCCAACAACAGAATCCGGACAGTACACAGTACGACAATCCATTGCTGGACTTTAATAATCAACCAGGCAATCCCAATTATGCTGGCGGTATTGGCGGCAATACCAATAACTACAACAACTTCAACAATTATGACAGCAATCGTCCAATGCTGGGCGGACCTGGCAGCAATGTGGGCGGACCTGGTGGCGGCCTTGGTGGCAATCTGGGCCCACAATACGATCCCTTTAATCGCAATAGTGTCACTGGCAATGTGGGACTCGGCTATCGGGACATGTTCACCGATGAGGACAACTTTTGTCCAGAACATTGGGTTTCATACAGACAGACTTGCTATCGCTTCATCCGCTCGCCCAAGCGCAACTGGGCTGAGGCCAAGAAGATCTGCAAGGCATACACCGCGGATCTGATCAATGTGGACAACGTGGAGAAGCATGCGTTCATTTTGAAGAATCTCATTATTCAGAATCAGCGACAAAGTCGCTTCTTCATCTCCGCACGACAAACGGGACCACAAAATTGGGTCAACGACGACAACTCGCAGCTGGTTCAGATGGAGGATTCATTTGCCTTCGACGAGCAGCTGGCCCTGGAGAATGAGGATCTCATCGACAATCGCTTCTTGGTGCAAAATGATCTGAGCAATAGGAACTTTAATAATCCCAATACTCAGTACTACAACACGATGACGGGCACAACAAATATCAATCAACGCAATCAAAACAATTTGCGCGGTTATTTTGGTAAGTAATTTCTATACCCTGTGGGGGGAATATTCTCCAAGATTGGAAATATTCTGCCTTTTTTGATCGAATTTGGTTTAAATCGGTTCACTAGAGCATACAGATGTAACACAAACAATTTGTCGAAAACTTAATAAGTATTGAGCTATCGGTGTGCCAGGGCACAGGGTATTTTGCAGTCGAGCACACTCGGCTGGAGCCCCCTTGTTAAGCGAAAAGTACATTTAAAACATAACTTTATTAATATTTTTATCGATTTTTATTATATTTTTTGAGCAGTGTTTGTTTTTCCATAGTTAGCACAGGGTCTCCGACAGTCGAGTATGCTCGACTGTAGCACCGTCCACTAGTTTAATTTGAAATGATTATTTCCCAGCATATAATATTACAAAAATATCGCAAACTATCTCACGGAATTCGTATTCTATCTTTTACATTCTGTCCAAGTAAATATAAATATAAATCGGACTACATAGTATATCATAATCTGCCTTAGGAACAATCGTTCCAAAATCAATCTTTAATATGAAACACTTGTTTGTTTCTTGAGATAACTACACCCATCTGAGTATTGATCTACATTGAACATGTCTTTTCTTTCAGGTCCCAATCAGCCCTATGGAGATGTTGGCAATGTGCGGGATCGTGTTGTCTATGCGTATTCAAAGAAACGCGATCGCTGGATGTTCATGCCTGCATATGAAATTGAATTGAATCTGTTTATCTGCGAGTCCAAGGCACTGTATAGTCCAGACAATGTGTACACCAAGTTGGACGATAAACGACCCTATGATTATGGCCTGGATGTACGAGATTTGGAGCGCGTACCACGTGGCCCGTACTTTGTGAGGATGCCGAATGACACAACCTTTGATGTGAACAAGAATCGTCTGATTGACGATGTGTCGCTGAGATGCTTGGCTGGTGGATTCCCAACGCCCACCTACGAATGGTATCGCGAGGTCTATGTGAATGATACGCTTGAGTATCATCGTATTGATCCGTTGACGGAGGATCGTTATACCATATCGGGTGGTAATCTGATTATATATAAGCCCAAGCAGGCCTTGGATCAGGGATCCTATCATTGCGTGGCACAGAACAAATTTGGACGCGTGCGTTCCGAGAGTGCGCATCTGAATTTTGGCTTCATCATGGAGTTCAATCTGAAGCGTTCGGCGGAGACGAGTGAAATGAACTGGGGCAAGTCCATATTCTGTGATCCGCCGCAGCATTATCCGGCCATCAAATACTATTGGGCACGTGACTATTTCCCCAATTTCGTGGAGGAGGATCAGCGTGTGTTTGTCTCGCACGACGGTGCCCTGTACTTCTCCTTCATCGAGACTGTGGATCGTGCCAACTATTCGTGTACCGTGCAAACGATTGTCTCCGACACGGGACGCAACGGACCCTTCTTTCCGTTGCGTGTGACGCCCAACAGCAATTACCAGGCGCTGATCTTTGCCAATACCTTCCCCAAGGCATTTCCCGACGCACCTGTGGCCGGCGATGAGATTCGTCTGGAGTGCATGGCCTTTGGTTATCCCATACCATCGTACAATTGGACGCGACAAGGACAACCTCTGCAGCGCAATGCGTACGTAACCAGTTATGGACGCGTGCTCATCATTAAGAATGCCACCATCAATGATAATGGACAGTACACCTGCAGCATTACGAATCCACGCAAGACTCTAGTCAAATCCATTTATATCAATATACAAATGCGTCCCGAGTTCACCATTCCGCTCAAGGACATGATCAAGGATTACAACAGCGATGTGACGTTCATTTGTGAAACCTTCGCCATTCCCGATGCCAACTACACTTGGTACAAGAACGCTGAGCGTCTCGATCCCTTGACCATCAATCGCGACCGTTATGTGATACAGGACAATGTGCTGACTATCAAGTTCCTGGAGAAGGACAAGGATGAGGGCATGTATCAATGCGGTGCTACGAATCAGCTCAAGACATCCTTCTCCTCCGCTCAGTTGCGTGTGCTCTCCATGAAGCCATCGTTCAAGAAACATCCCCTTGAGTCCGAAATCTATGCTGTGTACAATGGCAACACGACCATCGTGTGCGATCCCGAGGCTGCGCCGCGTCCCAAGTTCCAATGGAAGAAGGATGGCCAAGTGCTGGGATCTGGTGGACATCGTCGCATCCTTCCCAGCGGCACGCTTATCATTTCACCCACATCTCGCGACGATGAGGGCATGTACACGTGCATTGCCTCCAACCAGGCTGGCGCCGATGAATCACATGCTCGAGTTATTGTTCTACGTAAGTTGGAGGATTCTATATACGAATGTCGAAAAATATTACTCAAAATACGAAAATTCGGGAAAAAAAAATTGGGAATCCAAATTTAGAAATCGAATAATTGGGAATCTAAAATTACGAATCCGAAATTAGAAATACAGTTATTAGGTATTAAAAATTAGGAAACAAAAGTTGTAAAAGCAAAAATTGGGAGACAAAAATTGGGACAACAAAAGTTAGGAATACAAAAATTTAGAAAACAAAAATTAGGAAAAGCCGAAATCAAAATATTTTATTGAAAATTGCGCGATTTTGATGAGTCAAATGCTATTTAAGACGGTTATTTTTTGATTGTTCTTTTGAGGGTCTATCTCCAGCGTTAATTTTAATAATCTTAACGTCTTCTTCATCTTGCTCTTTCAAGAGGCATTTTACAAATTTCAATGTTACTGGATGATTGCACCCTGTAAACGAATAATGAATAATGTATATAACTATTCGAAACTATACTAGGTAACTAGGTTGGGAAAATGCGCTGTAATCGAAAAAAATTTATGGTGCCTTCTAGTCCAATCATATTTAGGCAGACAAAAAAAATTTCAGCTCGATGCAGTCATTTGTTTTTTTTTCTTCTCTCGCGAGCTGTTTTCTTTATTAATGAGCAATGCGATTACAGCGAATTTTTCTGGTCAAGGAGGTTACTTTTCACTCCATCTAGTACTTTTCCCAATTTTATTTTTCCCTTATTTTTTTACTCTAAATATATATTAGTTGAAGTTCCTAATTTATGATTCCTAACTTTTTCTTCGCCATTTTGGATTCCTTAAATTTTATTCTTAGTTTTTTCTTCTAATTTTTCAAAATTCCTTAAAAAAAGTTTCGGAATTCGTTTGAGGTACCAATTTGGAGTTGTAATCAAAGATATATTAGCTTTATAATTATTTCAAAATACATTATTTCAGAGGAAATTCGATTCATTCAGACGCCACCACAGCGAATCGTGTCCAGAGAGCACGACATTATTTATTTACACTGCGAGGCGGCCTTTGACGAGCTGCTGGACATCGCATATGTTTGGAAGCACAACGGCGAGATACTGCGCAACAATCACGACGGCACTCAACGCATTGTATGATGAACCATTTATTTTATTTAACCATATAATAAACCTTTGATTCCTTTTATTAGATTGTGGACTGGAACAGTTTGACGGTGCATAACATAACAATGCGCGATGCCGGGGATTACGAGTGCGTTGTCCAATCGTCGGTGAACGAGATAAGCACCAAGACCAATGTGATTATTGAAGGTGCGCCTGGTGCACCCGGTGGTGTCCAAGTGATTGAAATTGGCAAGACCAAGGCCATCATTGAGTGGGTCGATGGCGTGAACAATGGACGTCCCATTAGATATTACAACATATTGGGTCGCACCAATTGGAATCGCACCTGGGTGAATGTATCCACGCATGTGCAGGCGACGGAGGTGGATCGTTATACATCCCGTCAGCAGGCAGAGGTCATCAACCTAACACCCTGGTCCTCCTATGAGTTCAGCGTGACGGCTGTAAATGATCTTGGCATTGGAACACCATCGGCACCTTCGCCCATCTACAGTACGTACGACGATAAACCGTATATTGCACCACGGAAAGTTGGTGGAGGCGGTGGCAAAATTGGTGATCTCACCATTACCTGGGAGCCGTTGTTGCCACAGGAACAGCACAGTCATGGCATTCACTACAAGGTCTTCTGGAAGCTAAAGGGCGCCTTGGAATGGGCATCGGATCTTATTAAGAAGCAGGATAATGCTGGCATTGCCGTTGTCAACATTCCACTCAACAACTACTACACCGAGTACGAGGTTAAGGTGCAGGCAATCAATAGCATCGGCAAGGGACCCGAGAGCGAAACCGTTGTGATTCACTCGGCTGAGGATATGCCACAGGTGGCACCGCAGAAACCCTTCGCTCTGGCCTACAATTCCACCTGCTTCAATGTATCCTGGAGTCCCATTGACATGTCGCGTGAAAATATTCGTGGCAAACTGATTGGACACAGGGTAAATTTTATATACAACTTTATTTGAATCATGCAGTGCTTTAATATCACTTTTAAATCTTGTAATCCAGTTGAAGTATTGGAAGACTGAGCATCAGGAGGAGGATGCCGTTTACTATTTGTCGCGCACCACACGCAACTGGGCTTTGATTGTGGGTCTGCAGCCGGATACGTATTACTTTGTTAAGGTCATGGCATACAATGCGGCAGGAGAAGGTCCTGAGAGTGAACGCTTCGAAGGTAACATTGATACATCTTATGGATTTGTAAGAAAATGTTTCCAAATCTATTTAATTGCTTTCAGAACGCACATATCGCAAGGCACCGCAGAAGCCGCCGTCTTCAGTGCATGTCTATGGCATTAATCCGTCCACGGTGCGCGTTGTGTGGCGTTATGTGTCGCCAGCGCAGGATGAGGAGCCCATTGAGGGCTACAAGGTATGAATAATATTTACTGACCCGCTTACAGATCGATCTTTTTTTGATGACAATGAACTAAAACGTTATCAACCTTTGCTTACAGGTGCGCATTTGGGAGACGGATCAGAATATGATTACTGCGAACAATACCATTGTGCCTGTTGGACAGAAACTAGAGTCCTTCATCAACACCCTTACACCCGGCAAGAGCTACAACATGCGTGTGCTCGCCTACAGCAATGGCGGCGACGGACGCATGTCCAGTCCCACGTTACGCTTCCAAATGGGCAAGACGACTCGCAATGCAGCGAATACGCGACACGGCCACAACATCAATACAGCATTGATTATGAGCGCCTTGTTGTTCATCACCACCTTTATCTTTACCAATGCCAACAATTAGAAAGCAGCAATTAGTTAGACAGTAAGTTTATAAACCGTCCAGGAGATGCAAAGCGCACAGCTTTCAATTACCATACACAAAACTTAAGAGTCTCGTTTAGATTTAAATATCAAGAAACATTCCGTCTTTATAAATAGCCTCAGCGAATTGAGCATATGCAATACAATACAATACAAGAACAACTACAGGCAGAGTTAAGAAAGTGACCTTATATACAAATAAGTAAAGCATATGAATTGAAAACAAAAAACACAAATTTTTATAAATATTTTTCGAAAATAGTATATGTAAATGTAGTATGTTTTTTCTTTTGATCTAACAACGAACGATGAATGTACATTAGTTTATAAGCATAAAGCTGTCCCTTATCTGTTTTGTTTCGTCCTCATTTTCGTACATACAAAGTGTACAATGTATTAAATATAATTGTGTCCATTATACAAATTTTATCAGCTATTCTTAAATAAATAAAAAAGAAAAGAAAATTAAAACATTTGTGAAGTATTTATTTAGCCGTTAAAATTTAAAAGAAATAAGCGCGCAGTGCAGTGCCTCTAACTGATGTTATCGATTACTTATCGACGGTGCAAAGCTGTGAGCTTTTGAACAGCTGTTCAGTCGGCTATTCTCGCCTATTCCATATGTAGATACATTGTCAGTATGTGCGTGCGGAGAAACCAATGATGGCTCATAGGAAAATTCAGTGAAAAGAAAAGAGCAAGAAACGCAAGTAAATTTATAAAATGTATTTATAACGTGCAAATGCCGTGCAATTGAGACAAGCGATCGCACATCCAAGACGCACGACGACGACGCTGAAGCCAACGCCAACAACAAATCAAGAGGGATAAGAACAACAACAACAATGACAATGGCTCAAACAAACGGTCGTGCGTTTGGACAAACGCCACCGAGTTCCGTTTCCAGATCAGCAAGATATACGCGCAGCACGGAACTGCGTCGGGTGGCGGACAACGACATTTTCAACTTGGCCCAATTGCTGGATATGCGGGATTGCTGGAAGAAGCTAATGCGCATCATACCCAAGCAACTGGACGCGCAAGCCTGCAGCTCTGGGGAGCCTATCGTCGCTGGCGGCTATAAGTACACCGACGTGCATATCCGTCAGATTTCCGCCGAGCGATTAAATTCCGGCCAAAGCATCTCACAGATAATGATCGATGAGTGGAAAACGTCGGGCAAGTTCAATGAGAGACCAACGGTTGGTGTTCTATTGCAACTGCTGATTCAGGCCGAGATCTACAGTGCCGCCGATCATGTGGCTGTCAATTTTCTGAACGGTAAGCGAGATCGAAGCGTACTTGACAGTACTAGACCCTAACGTGGCTTCCTTTTGCTTACAGAACCACGCCCTGCTCGTCCTGTCGATGGTCCTGCAGCGCCCATTAGATTCGACTTGGATAGTAGCGAGATAGGGCAAGACAGTGACCACATGGAAGTGGAGGATATTAGCTTCCAGCCAAGCTCATCGGAATTGAATGCAGGCGCTGCCCAGGCCCAGGCGGGTACCTCTAAAATGAACATGGATTACTGGGATAAGCATCGGGTGAGACAGGACAAGAGCATGCCACATCAGTTGGAAAATGGTGCAAGTAAACCTGTGCCTCCACCGAGAACGAGAACGAAGTCAACGACCAACAACGTAACGGCCAACACTACAAATTCTAATACAACTGCGCCCAACATGCCCATGCTATCAATTCTCAATCCAAGCAGCGAGAAACTGACGCCTTCAATTGATCAAATTCAGCAGCAGCTGCTGCAACAGCAGCAACATAATATGCCCAACCTTTCCATACTCAATTGCAGCTCGGAGATGCTACCAACTGCCAGGACAAATGCATTCCCGGATGCTGCAAATACCAACAGCAACAATGGCAGCCATGAAGCATATACAATTATTGATAAGAATATGCCAAATATAACTCTGTTAAGGGTGGATAGTTCAAGCTGCGAGATAAGCGGCGAGGCAGCCGAGGCCCCAGCATTATCATCAAATTCAACAGCGACAGAAGCGAGGCCAGAAGCAATACCAGAACCCAGCGCAGTTAATTATAATGAATTGCCAGCATTAAGTACGTTTAATTTGAGTACTGGCAGCAGCGGTTTAAAGACAGCTAATAATGATGTTGCTGTGCCACACGATGACAACAGCAGCGGCACAAACAGCTTAAGTAATGATGACGGGCATGATGATGTCGATGTCGATGTGGATGTCGATGACGATGAGGCGGATGTCTCATTGCCAAACTTGAGCAATTCCGATCACCACACCTCCAATAATGATTCAAGCCTGACAACGGTTACCGGCACCAGCGGGGAGAATAGTTTTGAGATAACCAACGATTCCAGCTCAGCCTCAAATGACGAAGACTCCAACAACCTTCCTGATTTGAGTGAACTTCAGCACAAGTGACCCCGTCCATGATAAGCACTTGTTTACTTTCTGCAATTCACAACATTAAGAACACAAACATTCCATTCAGCATTCTAACAAACGGATTTGATTTGTTCTATTTTTAACTGTATACAATTTATATAGACATGTATATAACTATAAAAAAGGTCAAATCGCACGCTGTTATCAGAATAATTTAACATATCGAGCTAATTCAGATTAAGCTTCTCCATGACAACCATTTGAAATTAGTTTATATTTGACGCAAGAGATTATTTGGTTGGATTTTGTTTTAAATATTTGTTTTGTTTTTGTAATCAATCTATAGCACAAATCAAAGCAAATTTTGTATTAAAACTATTTTACAAAAATACACACTTAATACATAGATGAAAAATGGATTTTATCGCTGACATTCTTTGGTCTATTTTAAATATTACAATCTGCCTATGTCCTGTGCTGCCAATTCTCGAAACCATAAAGATGTCCAAGATGTATCAAAAGAGTCTGCAAGATGAGCGGCAATTGCAGAATGGACTTGAAAAGCTTAAACAACTTGAGGAACTTTCAAAAATTGCCTTGGCGCGCAATTAAATCTAAATTTAAATGAAGAAATATATCGCATAATCGAGAAGTGCTGTGAAATTGCAGCACTGTCAATTTCAATTTGGCGCGCAATCAAATCGACAATATGAAATATATCGATTAATCGATAGGTGCTGGGTGATTGCAGCACTGTCTGTGTACGCGACACATCAACAATAGTTGCGCATCTCTAATTCCGACCCTGAACTCAAATAATTTAGTTTTTGTTGAATTTTTTCAAAATTATTCGCAATATGGATGAGTCGGAACTGCTCTTCAATTTGTTCTACTTCCTGCTGTGCATGTGTGTCATTTATCCGCCCGAGGAGTTCCAGCGTCTCGGCTTCACAATCGAGCAGATGTTCTCGCGCTTTCTCGGCGACGAATATCTTGATTTCGTTGCATACCATATTCGCCGCACATCGCTCAATCTGTTTGTCCATAGCTGCCTGCCCGTTACATATTTCCTTATACACAGACTGAAGTTCTCGGTGTTTGCCACACAACAGCCGCTTGAGGACAATGAAGTTGATCCGGATTTCCCCATGCCACAGGAAGCGGTGGCCTTTAAAACGCTCACCTGGAAAATGGCTCAACGCTTTAGCGTCTTGGCTGTGCTGGCCGTGCCGGCATTGATCTTCAACTGGCACCAGCACAACTGGCGGCGACATCCCATAAACAAAACACTGGCCAAATACTCAAATACGCCGGATAGCTACAGTGCCGTATCCAGTGACATTAGCACCGAGTTTCGTCGCCAGGACGTTTACAAGCGGAAACTGAACTCAATCAGCACAGTGATTGCAACCGAAAACTGGATCGTTAAGACAACCATGTACAATGTTAATTTTGCGCATCAAGCAAACACAGCGCTCAGCGTTGCCAAGGTAGGACACTCCTAAATGATTGATAAGATATCAAGTAACATATTTAATATAGATAGTGCAACTTTTATATTTATTCATATTTTTGCACTCTGGCGGTATATAAAAATCACTCATTTATATCATATATGTACATATGTAGCTGCCACAGAAACGATAGGTGGATAATTAAGGATTAGTATGAGAATTGCATTCTTATCAAATCTTCGGTGTGCCGGGGCCTAAGCCCAGGGTATATTACTGTCGAGTGCACTCGACTGTTCCGTTTTTTTTTTTGTTGCTCATGATCAACTATTCTTTAAGTTAAGTACATAAATTATCTCCCATCTAATCAAGTTATTTGCTTGCAGGCGGAAACTTACAATATATCGCAGCATGATCAGAACGATACCTTGCAAATGATCAGCATTATTGTGCGTCCGATGCGACAAGGCGTCACCGATTTTCATATTCGCATCAATGCACTGGAGTTTCGGAGCTTGGAGGATCGGGTGAGGCGGCCCATCGCTATACCCGCCAATATACAATTTCATCGTAGCGTCATCGATCGCTTCGTTGATGTGTTTAAGGCGCAGGTTACGCTGAATCCCATCTTCAATTCAGAGCCAATAACGGACAAGTGTTTTGCCTGCATGCTCGCCGAGCCAAATATCAAAATCAACAAACAATGCTCCGATATGAATCGGGCTGGAGCACCACTAACAGATGAGGCATGCTGCTCCAATTGCTATTGTCGTCCCATGTGGTGTGTGGAGTGCTTGGCTCGTTGGTTTGCCGCCCGCCAAAGCGACGTAGATCGCGAGGTTTGGCTAGAACAAAAGTGCACCTGTCCCATGTGTCGTGCCAAGTTCTGTGTACTCGATGTTAGCTACATAAGGGCGCCAGTAGCCACCAATGATGCCTCATGATTATTTAAACAACCAGTAAACAGTAAACAATTGATTCAAACCTTATGCTTTATTGTTAAGATTTCAAAAATTTGAATTTTGTTCTTAAGTTAAGACAAATATACATATGTATATAGATGTATGTATAAGTAATATGTATAGTTAAAGATATGCGTATGCAATTTAGTGCAATTATCACGTTTTAATACTTGTACAATCTAAGCAAGAAAGAGATAATAATGTTTATAACTTTACTTTATATTTATATATATTATGTATGTAAGTACAATCGATCTATTTTATATATGTACATACATATATGCTGATGTATGTATGTATATTTAGAGAGTGCCTAAGTAGCCCACAATCTGTTTTATTCTCTATTAAAACTAAATATCAGCAACTAAGCACAAAAAACGGCAAAAGAGAAAAAAAAAGTATGTTAGTCTTCCCTTGTTTTTTGTGTTGCCAATTTTTGCACATTTATATATGTATGTATGTAGTCCACAAGTTGTGCAATAAACTCTTAGTTTGATTTAATAAAGCGTAATACAAATGTTATATATAAATATATACAGCGGTGGCCAAAAGTATTTTGGCACCCTTTAAAGTTAGTTCTAGCCAAATTGTGAGCTTACTTCATGGAAAGTTTGGTATCAATGGAAAGGTCTTTTGAATTCCTTTCGAATGATGTAGTATTTTCCTTAACCCATTAAATACCCATTGAAATTTTCGAATATTTGTAAACGTCAACTTTTTCAACTTTTTTTTCTCGATTTTTTAAAAAAAATGTTTTGATGCAGAATGTTTCTTTAAACAATTTAAATAGTAACTGCAAAACAAATTTTTCAAAAATCTCTTCGCTAGTGTTTTTTATAATTTTTTGAAAATGGCGAAAAAGGCACTTTTTGCATGAAAATGAGGAAAAAGTGCCTTTTTCGCCATTTTCAAAAAATTATAAAAAATACTAGCGAAGAGATTTTTGAAAAATTTGTTTTGCAGTTACTATTTAAATTGTTTAAAGAAACTTTCTGCATCAAAACATTTTTTTTTAAAAATCGAGAAAAAAAGTTGAAAAAGTTGACGTTTACAAATATTCGAAAATTTCAATGGGTATTTAATGGGTTAAGGAAAATACTACATCATTCGAAAGGAATTCAAAAGACCTTTCCATTGATACCAAACTTTCCATGAAGTAAGCTCACAATTTGGCTAGAACTAACTTTAAAGGGTGCCAAAATACTTTTGGCCACCGTTGTATATTAGTATGTGTGTTGTATATATATAGTGCATATATAGATACATATGTATGTGTATCTATAAATTTGTTTCGTAAAAGCTTTTATAGCTCTCCGTTTTGTCACGTTGACTTCGCACTGACGACGATGTTGTTCCTGTTGCCGTCGTTGATGTCGATGTATTTGTATTTGTTGCATAGGAGGATGATTTGGACATAGCGCTGGAAGTATTACGCGCTGAGATCTGCAATAAAAAATCACAAAATATCGGTTAATTCAGAAATATGAGATATAGTATAAATATACAGTAGTGAACAACGAAACCCGGACACAACGAAGGAGCGGTTTTTGTAGTTTTTTTTAAGTTTTTATATATTTGACCATAGAAGAAACGTATGAAACCTAGGAACCGTTTAAATAATACAAAACTTTCCTAAACCCATTAAGAACCCATTGAAAATTTCGAATATTTGTAAGTCTACTTTTTAAACTTTTTTCCTTGGTCTCCAACACCAAGGATGCAAAAGAATTTCTTCAAACAATTCTAAGAGTGACTGCAAAAAAAAAATTGTTCAAAAATCTCTTTGCTAGTATTTTTTATGGTTTTTTGAAAATTGTTTCTTAATTTTTTTTTTTTATGAAAAGGAGAAAAACCGGTTTAAAAAAGTAATTTTTAGCAATTTTTAAAAAATCATAAAAATACTAGCAAAGAGATTTTTGAACAATTTTTTTTTTGCAGTCACTCTTTTTGTCCGCTACTGTATACATCAGTTTTAGAAGTAATCAAATGGCGTGTTTCTAAGTTAAATTTTTGATTTAACAACTTAACGTTTAAACTTCTCTTCTGAAACGTTTTTTTTTTTTGACAAGTGGCGGCAACAACAACAACAATGGCAAAAGCTTTAGTCGAAGCGGTGCACAACCACTTACCCATCCCAGCTAGCAATTGTAAGATCTTTACTGATCGCAATCTTCTTGGAGAGTCTTTTTTGACTCTTTTTAATGTTAAAAAAAAGATTAATCTCCTGTGTGATTTAAAAAAGAGTCATAAATGATCCATGTGTATGCCTAAAATGAGATTACAATAACAAAATATACAGCGAACTCGAATTGATCATGTTGCGGACCGAAATGTGATTGCTTTGATTCTTTCTATGAGCGCATATTTCGAACAGTTTGCTGAAGCAAATGAGATTAACAACAACAAAATATAGAGCCATCTCAAAACGATCAGGTTGTTGACCGAAATGTGTTTGCTTTGTTTTGCATATTTCGAACACTTTCGCTCTCTTCGTTGGAATTTTTACTGCAATATTTTGAATTTTGTTTAGCGTTTGACGGTGCAACTGGAAATGTAACTGTTTAATCTCTTTACTTCTTTTGCATTTCGTCAAATCTGAAGTGTTTGCTTTTAAGTTGTCGGTTTAGTACCTAATTGTCTGACGGTCAAGTAAGTCGCTGCTGTTTTTTTAAGGATAAAACACAAAATTTTATGTTTACGTGATTCGACAAGATAGCTCTTTCTTTTTCACGCCTCTTCTGAGTCATGTCGTTCAGTGATTTTCATTATGAGCCAAGCTCCGATTTGCAGTCATGTAAGTATTAAAAGAATTTTTTTTTTAATATAAACTTATGTTTCTTTTCAGTGGAAAACTTTCCAAAACCTAATTTTTTGCAGCTCATTTGGGAGGAGCTCACATCATTGAGAAAGGAAGTCACTAAACCGAGCGCTGAGCGATTGTTCGTGGTTACGACCATTAAGAGTACGTACATATATTTTCATAAATTCTTCAGTACATTTAACTAACAATTTTTCTTTTATTAGACGTTTGCTTTATAAAATTCTTGGCAACGGACAAGGTTATGAATGGGGTACTCCAAAAGCATGTACATTAGGGTGTCCCTTATTTGGTCAAAGTCAATATTTTTAAACGCATACGGGCTAGTTCTGTTCATTAGGTCCTAAAGCACTCAGAAATAAATTTTTACCTCAATCGGAGTATGATAACCCGTGCCGACTTGGATCGGAAAATTTCAAAATTATATAGGACAAAAAAAAAAAAAAATTTTTTTTTAATTTTTTATTTTTTTATTTTGTTCATTAGGTCCCAAAGAACTCAAATCCAAGTTTTCACCTTGATCGGAGTACGATAACCCATTCAAATTTGCATCGAAACATGAAAAATTATCGAAAAATGTATAATCAGTGTTAAAATACTGTTTTTTCATGTTTCGATGCAAATTTGAATGGGTTATCGTACTCCGATCAAGGTGAAAACTTGGATTTGAGTTCTTTGGGACCTAATGAACAAAATAAAAAAATAAAAAATTAAAAAAAAATTTTTTTTTTTTTTTGTCCTATATAATTTTGAAATTTTCCGATCCAAGTCGGCACGGGTTATCATCTCCGATTGAGGTAAAAATTTATTTCTGAGTGCTTTAGGACCTAATGAACAGAACTAGCCCGTATGCGTTTAAAAATATTGACTTTGACCAAATAAGGGACACCCTAATGTACATGCTGGCGACCGCGTTGCGGCAAAAAGAAAACGTACAAAATAAATTATTAAATTAAAAAGCTGTAATATTAAGTAATAAATAAATTGAATAAAATTATTGAATAAATACAAAATGATAATAATTATTTTTTTAGCAGCGAACAATTGGGAATAAGATCCAATTATGACTCGTAACTGACTCCTCAAGTGCGACTCAAATAAGACTCAAAGGTGACTCGCAAATGACTCTCATTTGTGACACAAATAAGACTCGAAGGTGACTCTCAAATGACTCTCAAATATGACTCAAATGTTATTCACAAACGACTCTCAATTGCGACTCTTTTAAGACTCAAATGTGACTCAAATATGACTCAAATGTGATTCACAAATGACTCTCAAATAAAAAGATTTGCTCAGAACTAAGACTCCAAACTGAGTCTAAACTGATCAAAAAATAGAGTCATAAATGACTCTTCCAAAGGAGTCTTTGCTAGGGTACCGTTTTCTCACAGGAAACAATCATTTGAGATTCGAAAAAGCGCTCATTTAGATTCATTTTAATCAGTCAAAAGACTCTTTTAAGACTCTTATGTGATTCGAAATGCTTACTGGGATATTACACACATGCACACACACACACATATGCGTGTATGCAACAACAAAAAGATTTGTTTTTGTTGTTGCCCTCTCTTTCACTCTCACTCTGTGCTGTTGTTGTTAGTTGATAACGTTTTTTGCACTGTTAAAGCGCAAAAAAAGTAAAAATTGCAATATCTGATATAGGTAAGAGTACAATACATACATACATACATACATACTAGAGTACATGTCTGAGTGCTTTTAGTTGGTAAAACCTTGGCCATACTCGTAATTCATGCCTTACTATCTACAGTACACTGTACTTCATGTACTATACTTAGATATACAACCCATTTATGGTTTTTTCTACTTTTCAGCTGTTTAAACTTTGAGTAGGCCACCAAATCTATAAACTGCTTTGATTTCCTCAAGTTCTAGGCTATTGTAGAACAGAAACTCCATAAACAATTTTTAGATTTGTTAATTAAGATAAATGAAAATTTTATAGAACTTTGTATATTTGTTTTTTTGTTCAGCTGTAAAAATTTGGAGGACGCCCAAAAATCTGACAAGTGATTTGATTTCTTCAAGTGCTGGCTTATTATGGCCTATAAAGTATATAAACAATGGAACTTGAAAGGTTGAATTATTGGTAAAGATACAGAAATAAGCTGTTGTTTATTTGTTTAATTTAAGAAAAGTACAGATAATAATGCAATTTTACAAGGCGAGAATTTTTTTGAATTTGAACTTTTTGTGAATCTTCCAGTTTTAGTAAAATGTAGATTTTTGTTAAAGATATAGTTAAAAAAAAAAGATAATTCGACTTATTCGATCTTTTAAAATATATTTTTATTGGATTTTGATGTTTTCCTACTTCTTGGTAAGTTCAATTACAAAAAAAATCTTCAAAATTAGAGAAAAGATATATGTTAAGATTGTAAATTGCAAATTTTTAAAATTTAAAAATATCTCAAAATGAGATAAAAATACTCCATCCAAAAAGCGAAACCTTTTTTAAATACGTTTTAATTTTTTTTTTAGAATCCGGCCAATCTGAAGTGCACTTTCCAGGTGTGATACTTTTATAACATTAACCAAGTTCAATGCACAGACGACAATGACGCAGCAAGAACGTTGCCGGCAATCGATCGTTCACTGCATTTATTGCGCAAGACAGCACATAAAACACACCCTCCACCCACCCGGGGGACTGGCTGGTCACTGGTCACTGGTCGGTACTCCCCTTTCGAACCCCTTACTGACCAGTTCCAGTTTTATGCCTTTGCCAAATTTACAAAATTCGCGTGCCGTCTGAGACTTGTGGGTTGTTAATTTTATGGCGCCCCTGCTACGTCTTTGGTTTCTTCTTTTAAATATGTATGAAATACGTTTTCGTATTATATGACAGTATGGCGAATTTTCGTCGTTTTACTCATCTTACAGCGCCCAAAACAAATACAGATGTATAAAGTTTCCAGAAAGGTGTGTTTGTCGGTCGCTAACGATACATACATACATATATTTATGTTATTCAAAAAAAAAACCCCATTGATCTTGCTTATTTCGGCTTGAACACGACAAACTTCTGTGTTTTGTTTACTTTCGGTACTTATATTTTTATATTTGTTTAATGTACGTGAACATTTTATGAAAGCTTTTGTTTAAAAGTATATCACCCTTTTATGAGATGGAATTAAGCCTCAATTAAGGACTTTGCTTTGTTTGGCAAAGTTACGAAGTGTTTTTTGTTCTTTGGCTGTTTTACGTCGTAGATAGTACGAAAAAAATATGAGAAATGAGAAATTGCAGTCAAGGACAGGAGGTTGATAGCGGGAAAAGAACCCCATGTAATCTAATCATTGCAAAATACAAGTTTAAATTGTCACAACGAGTGCTACCAAAAGTACTTTTTAGTTAAATACAATATATAAATTATATGTCATAGGTAGATTGTATATTTATGTTATCTACAAGTATTATTAGCAAAAATAATTATTATAATTTTGATATTACCACTTGATTTATAATTGAAGTTGAGAAGCTTTTAACTTGAGTTCGAGCTACTTTAACACCTTTTTCTAATTATAATAATTACAACTCAACATGACTAATTAAAAAATATATGTGTATATGCTTTTATTCTGTGTAAATTTGTATCGCTAAATGAATTCTGTATTTCCTCGGCGAAAGCAGAGTTTATGTGACGAATTTACTGAGATTTTCGATTTCATTCAAGTCTCAAGTGGCATTGAAGACTATATATAGAGGGAGATATATATATTTACATAGGAGAGCAGAGATCTTACAGCTCGTAATAGTGTTTACATTATGTTGACTGCATTGAGTCTTATCACAATAAAACAACTTCCGTTTTCTTATTAACGAGCATTTCCGTTTGTTGTTGTTGTTGCTGTTTTTGTTATTGTTCGTTTTTCACACGAAAATGACGTGTGGACTTTCGAACCGCAAAAGAGCCTTAAGACCCATTTTTTAGATTAGTTTTTACCTATACAATTTATGGTATAAATACAGCAGAAATACAAATAATGAAATCACGTTAACTTTGACGCACACAATTTACAATATTGATCGCGATATTGTCATTGATATATTTGGTTATTTATAGAGCACCTGAGCTGATAACTGATAGTAGCTAATGGAAACTAATGAAACTGAAAATGAATATAAATATGAATATGAAAATGGGTTTAACCCGCGCGCACCTTATCGTTTTCCTTGCCATTATGATTATGATTGTTGGCATTGGCATCAAACAGTTTCCCATCGACCACATCTCGTTTCTTGTTCTTCGATCTGAAGCGGCCCGAACGTGAAATTGTAAAATTGCGCCATTGATGCGAATATTGATCGCCACAACGTTTCTCCTCCTCGTTCAAAATGCTGTCCAGGTAGTGAATGGTGGGCTCATGTGAGGCAGTCATAGTGTTGCTCATTATTCCTCTTTCTTAATGCGGATCAGGATACAGATTTAAATTTGATTTTGATTTTGGTTGTTTATACGTTGCACGTTTAAATGAGAATGATTTCCAAAAAACTCTTTTTGCCGTTTTCAGTTCATTTCGTTTATTGATTGTAATGCCAAAGAACTCCCGAGTGATACCGATTAAGAATATATATCTATACTATACTGTAATATCGCTACTACATATGTATGTTTGTATATGTTTTCTTTTCTCTTCTTTATCTAAGAGACGAGTTGCTTGCGATGCGTGTTGTTAGCCGGTGCCCGTTTGACTGCGGAGTTGCCGACACAGCGCTGTTATTAACCGTAGTCGCAGTCGCTGTCGCAGTCGCTGTCGCAGTCGCAGTCGCTGTCGCTGTCGTCGCACACAAGTGACAACCGCGACAACAACAGCAACAATAGGAACGCTCAAGTCGAGTTACCAACAACAAGATACCCGGCAATCAATTGTTGTGTTTTTTTATTCAAGTCTAAAGTTTTCAAGATTTCAATAAAATTTTTAACTTAAATATTATAAAAACATAATTTTAAATATTTTTTCTATTGCTACCAGGGATTAAAACCGAAACGAATATCGGTTTCAGTTACGGTTTCGGTTATGTTCGCATTTAGATTTTCTGTTATCGGTTACGCAAAATCTTTGAATAAAGGTTTCGTAACGGTGAACAGGTTTTTGTATATTTTGGTTTTAAAATAGCAAAAGATATAATTATATTTATAATATAATAATAATTAAAAAACCATTATTTTTTAATGTTTCATTCACACATTTACTTCACATATTATTCTTTGATGTAGTTTAGTTACATTTTAATAATTTTAATATTTCATTTAACAAATTTATTTTATTTGCGCTTTTTTAGTGCCATTAAAATTCGATCATGAATATCACAAATAAAAATCAAAATTAACTGAAATTTTAAATCAAAACTAAAAATTAAAAATAGAAAAAAAATATTTCTTTTTATGCATGAAAAACCGAAACTAACCCTTATAAATGAAACTGCTGCTAAACGGTTATTTCTGTTTACAGAGTTTCGTTTTAAAGGTTTCGGTCAAATAAAATTTTCTTTTAGGTTACGGTTTCAGTTACGGCTTTAAATTTTAATCGGCTTTTACCGGTTAAAGTTTACGGTTTCGGTTAGGATTTTAATCCCTGCTACATATCTATCTAATTTTGATGCAAATAAGTGGAAAGGTTGACAGTAACAAATATTAGTATTTAATTGATAGTCAATGTAAAATGAACATGTTCATTGTAGCCAGACACGACTGTATTTATTTTATAAGGACTACCGGCTCTTATAAACATTGCTATGGATACAATATACCCTTGTACTTTTGCACTACCGGGTATGCCAACAACAATGGCAACAATACAGAGCCGACAAGCAACACGACTCACAGCTCCAGCGATTCGTTACGTTATGTGTTGTGTGCCCGCCTTTGGCCCCCAACGGACGTTCAGTCACAAAGAACAAACGCAACCCGTTGGAGTTGTTATTGTTGTTGTGGTTGTTGTTATAGTTGCTGTTGCTGCCGTTGTGGTTGTTGTTGTTCGGAAAGAAAGCAGCAAGAAATCTTTCAACTGCTGTGTGAATCCAAGAGCGTGTGATTGCTCCTGAAAAGCCAAACAGGTGGGCCATATACTCACACACACATACACACATTCTCACATAAATCACCTGGTTGTGTGTGTGTGTATTGTATGCGAAATATATCTATGTATGCATGCATGTGTTGTGCTTGAGTATACGTCAAAAGGGCGCAGCTTTTCAGACTGTCTCAATGCGCTATAACTTTGCGAATGAAGCGCAAAGCAATCGCATTGATTAGATATAAGTGTAGACTAAGCTGTCAGAGGCGCAAAGAACAGCAGGTGAGAGTGAGATGGGAATAGCTTTTGACTTTGCTCGACGGTTTTCACATATAAAAACAGAGCTGTCATTTTTGGTAGATTAGTACCAAAAATTTGTATCTTTTGGTAAAAACTTATCGATAATTGTACTAGTTATCTGTTAATTGGTACCATATATATATATTTTACAGCCAAGACTGTAGAAATAGGCGCTTAGATAAAAGATATTTATCTTTTATTAAAAAAATACAAAATTGTGTTTTGTTTTATAATTTTATTTATTTATAATTGTTAGTAAAATAAAAAAATATGAAATATACAGACAAAAATTATTTTTAAAAAAATTAATGTGAGTAATAAATTTATTATATTTATTTAGATTATATATTATTTTTAACTTTTATCTTTTAGGCCAAGCGAACTTTTTCTTAGCGCATTTGGTAAGTCGTTATGGCCCGAAAGAAGTTGGGGCTTTGTTGTACTCGTATACATGTGTATTTTCTATATGTACACAAATAGATATCATCTAGCAGCTCGTGTGTTGTCGATGATAAGCGCAAATAGACAAAACAAACACTCGAGTCGCTAACAATTATAAATGATTAGATCGCTTTTTGGAGCATTCACTTTGTCCGGGTCTTTAACTGTAACTTTTGTGTGATGGAAAGATGGATGAGATGAGAAGAGAAGCCAACTACATCTGTATAGGCCAAGTACTCATACAGATACATAAGTATCTGTATCTGTATCTGGTGTCGAGGTGTCGGTCACTTACCATCTTTAAGTTCATTATGCTGATGACTCAGTCAATGCTTTGAATAAAGAAATTATTCACACTTTCTTGCTGCACTGGCTTCATTATCTAATCTGAATATTTGCAGATCTGTTAATTAAATTAAAATTGTATTAAGTTTCATTATAAACCCACCCACAGCCAAGGGTTTTGGTTTTATTTACATAGGCAATTTTGTAGTAGTTTAGTTTACAAAAGATGATAACATAAATTCAATTGTGTGGAAGCATTAATGCATAATTTATAAGTGTTATATATATATTGTATATATAGTTTAGTAAGTAGTTATACATAGTTAAGAGCTAAAATGGACAGTGCACTGTGATTTTCTCGTATTTTTATTGTTAACAACAAATTTGGCCAAGCAATTTGCAATTTACGGCTGCTTCCATTGTACATTCCTGTACTTGTTCATCTTGTAAAAATTTAACAATGAATTTTGGTTTTCATTTATGTGCTTCCAGCTGATGTGTGGATTTTCTTCTTTTTTTTTGTTGTTGCTTTCTTGGGTTGTAAACAAAATGAACTTAAATCAAAACAGAACTAGTTGAACAATAAGTAGGTTGTCATATCATATCAATTACGATTCAATTGAGTGTCTATTTGCATTTCAAACAACGCTGTCACCACCATTCACCTCGATCTCCCGTTCACGTTCCCGGTCACGCTCCCGAGCAGCCGCTGCAGCGGCGGCCACCCTAGACATGGGAAGTATTGGTTGATGCGGGGCGTGCTGTTGATGGCGTTGCCCATTGATTCCCGTGGCGCCAGTATTGTTGTTGCTGTTGCGATGCATAAAATTCCGTATATTCTCCTCCGTGTAGTCAACAATACGACGCTTCTTGCGACGCGCGTATTGTTTTTGTTTTAGATAAATTTTTAGCATGCCCTTGACTGTGATGAAGGTTAGACCGCCGAGCAATGTGCGATGCAACGTATTCTCAACGGAATCGAACAGTATGCGACCCACAATGCATGAAATCGTTGGCAAAAGAAGAGCACCACAAAATATGCGCGTTGCCGACACGGGATCTGATAGAGCTGGCGTTGCCGGATTAGAAGAGATTGGCGGCTCCTCCTCCTCATGATTTCTAAAAGGCATAGAAAAATAATAGTTAAAGAGTTCTCTAAGTACATTGAACTACTTACAGATTTGGATAGATAAAGTTTACAAAGGGAAACTTGCGCATTACGGTGCCACGATTGCGTATCAAACGCAGCAGGGCATCTTCCCAGCGTATTAGACGTCCAAGTATAAGGCCAACCGGTATGGCGGGTAGACCGATTAGCAGTATGAGGGGATCGCCGGCTTCCATTATAGACATTCCGTGTTCATGGCCAACAATCTGTAAACAATACAATAACATACAATTATAACAAGTAAGCAAAGGTTATCTTCGGCACGCCAACGTTTTGATGCCCTTACAAAGGTCTTTATTCAATTTGCGACTAAATGATATAGTAGTCTGAGTTTAACTAAATTTAGTCGGAATGCATAAGACAATTCCAAATGGATAAATGGATGAGAAATCTTAAGAAACAACAAAGCTTTCTATACAAAACGTTGATTATTCAACGATTGCTCCTTTGACAGCTGTATGAGGAGCAAACGGACATGCTCAAGAATATACTTCATATGTTACACATACCATGACATAATAATGTTACCCTCTGCAAGAGTATCATAATTATAGACTCACCTGCAGGAAAGTTACAGCGCCGTATGTGACGGCTGTCCAGTAAAGTGAGCCGACAAAGAAGCCAGCTGCCAGAAACGGACTCAGACGCTTCACCACATTGTCCATGGCTTCCAAGGCACCTCCGAGTTTACCCATTTGCGGGAACACAATAATGTACTCGGTTTGACATTGTGGGCAGGACACGGAGCGCAGTGTATTGCCCTTTTGTGTCTTCTCATCGATCCAGCGGTATAGGCAGCTCTGGTGAACCCATTTGGTGGTGCCGCGACATTGGCATGGCTGCACCCAGGCCGCTAAGCGATTATCCTCGTCCGTGGCAAAACAAATCCAACAACAGCGCTCCGCATCTACAGAGGCATCCCTTGCTGATTCGGTCGCCACGCTGTTGTCTGCATCATTTAGGGACTTGGATGTGGTCGGAATTGACTCCACGGTCACCGTTGTGTGTGCTGCTCTCACAGATGCAATTTCAGTGCCGGCCTCTGTCTCTGTTTCTGTCTCTGTCGCAGCGTCTGCTGTGGGCGCTGCCGATTTATCATCCATTTCGCTGCCAATAACACGCCAATTACACGAATTCGTATGCATTTCTGATGTCATTTTAGAAGTGTTAATTAAATCAACTTACTCGCAAATTTATAAAGTCACTCGTTTAGGTCTTTTCTTTACAGCCTGCTACAAAAAAATATTTCTATTTTTCAACTTTTTTTTCCATTTGACCAAACTGAAATAGAGGTGGAGAGAAACATCGATGCTATGCCTGCAAAACATCGGACCCATCGGTGTTTGGTAGGACACTATCGAATGTTGTATGTACAACAAAAATTAAACAATCCTGATAATTAAGACCCCCTAAAATATTGGAAAGAAAGAATTTCAAAATAAAAAGAATGTTCAATACAGTTCCGTTTACAGATTTAAAAGCCGTGTCCAAAAAAATGTGTGTTCAGCACGCATCGAAACATCGGGGACAACACACACCTCTAATAAATGAATGCATTAATTAATCAGCTGATTGCATTAGCAAAAATATTAATTCTTTTACAACGCGAAGGGTGACGTGCCCCAAACCCATTTTAAAATGAACTTTATTATTTTAGAAAATTTATTATTTTCTTGGTTTATTGAATTTGTAGTTTATTGAATAATAATAAATCAATAATTTATTTAATTTAAAACTAATTAATTTCATGGGTAACGCTCTCAGAAAACGTATGGGCAACCTTGGTTGGTACGCGCTGTTATTTTACATTATAGAACGCTGTTAACATTTGATGTTGTTCGATAAGTATAAGGTGTCTCGTCGGCAAAAAGAAGTCCCTTAACAGTGCGTGGGAAAGCAAGCACGCACTGAACGTTAAAGCGTAGTACGCTCTAGCTGAAAACATTTTGGACGCTCGAAATGTTCGATGTTTTGAGGTCGGGCCTTACAGAATTCAGTGTGACAGCAAAATACCAAAAATCACTAAAAAGTTGAGAGATTGTTGGTCCTTTGCTGCTGTGGTCACACTGTTGCGTCAGCTGTTCACAACAAACAAGTAAATACAATTTCAAAAAATCAAAGTGACAAAATGGACCAAATGGACTGGATCAGTGAAGTAGCAGCGACCAATACCATAATTTTCGGATTAACGGCCTCTGCAATACTTTTCCATGCACTTTTGATAAAAGTCGCATCAAAATGCTTTTTATCGGTTAAATCCCATATGAGATTGGCCTCTCTCTCACCTCTTCAATTAGCCTTATTCGTTCTTCATTTTCGAAGACATCAATTCGGCTCTTATTTTGCTGCTTATTTTTTCCCGCCATTGTTGTTCATATATTTCGACTATTCAAAACAACGATTCAATCGATGTTTTGAAAGGTCAAAATAAAGCTGCCATCTGTGGATCAAACAGTGTTGTAAAACGCCAGAAAATATTCTGAGCTGCCCATATTTAAGCGTAGTACGCTCTAGCTGAAAACATTTTGGACGCTCGAAATGTTCGATGTTTTGAGGTCGGGCCTTACAGAATTCAGTGTGACAGCAAAATACCAAAAATCACTAAAAAGTTGAGAGATTGTTGGTCCTTTGCTGCTGTGGTCACACTGTTTCGTCAGCTGTTCACAACAAACAAGTAAATACAATTTCAAATAATCAAAGTGACAAAATGGACCAAATGGACCAATACCATAATTTTCGGATTAACGGCCTCTGCAATACTTTCCCATGCACTTTTGATAAAAGTAGCATCAAAATGCTTTTTATCGGTTAAATCCCATATGATTGGCCTCTCTCTCACCTCTTCAATTAGCCTTATTCGTTCTTCATTTTCGAAGACATCAATTCGGCTCTTATTTGGCTGCTTATTTTTTCCCGCCATTGTTGTTCATATATTTCGACTATTCAAAACAACGATTCAATCGATGTTTTGAAAGGTCAAAATAAAGCTGCCATCTATGGATCAAACAGTGTTGTAAAACGCCAGAAAATATTCTGAGCTGCCCATATTTAGGTACAGCGTACATACGTTTAGAAATGGCCTTACAAAATAATTTCGAGCATGTTTGCAACCCTTTTTTTTATATGAAGTTTTGGCCTTGCAAAAATATTTTCGGCTAGAGCGTACTATGCTTAAGGGACCAAAACACGAACGATTCGGCAGCCGACGAGACCACCTTATACCTATTGCATCATGGTTGGATTTATCTGTTATCAAGTTTGTAAGGCAGTTAAAACAGATTTTACAAAAATGCTATTTAGGAATCTCAACAACTTGATTTCACCCACACCACCAGTGGACTATATAAAAAGGATATGTGTATATTATTGCGGTTGCGAGTAAAGTTTAGTTTAGCAAATATATAATAACGTTATAAAGAAAGCCCGGTGTATTAGTAGCAAAGAACTTCATTGACTTTGCTGGATTCGCTGCTGGATTGATTCCCGATTCCTGCTAGTCCAGTTCATTGTTGGCGCTTTGTCGTTGTCGCTGTTGTTGCGGTCTGCTTTGCTCCTCATCCTCGTCATCGAAACCTTGCATCAGACGATTGAATATGTCGCCAAACATGCCACCAAGTCCAGGGGCTCCAGTGTGGACATGTTCCGGTTGCTCATCAAAGTATAAGATACCAATTTTCGTCAAGTATTTCATAAACGAAGTGTCTCGCTTGAGGGAAGGATCGTAGAGCTTGCGCAGAGCGCGAAAACCCGTTACACTCTTCATATCGATCAGTCGAAACAGAAAGTATAGAAAATTGACCAATGGCTCCTTGTAGGGAAACTCGTGTCTCAACAATTTTGGATGATAACGCGCATACTCGTTAAACGTGTCCTCAGCCGTTTTTCGATCCTTCAAGGACAACTGCTGCAGCACGGCCTGCACCACAAATAAATCAATCTCGCTTTGGAAGCCCTTGCTCTGACTAATCTCAATTAGGACACGTCCACAGAGACTGCCATCCTGACACAGTAAATAATGATGACGTGCAGACTCAATGTTGCCCTCGGTCCAGAACACATGCGCAATCAACTTATGCAAGACCGGATGTCCAAACTGTCCATGCACAGTCGTGCTCCATTTAATAACGCGTTGCTAATTGGACAAAATCAATTATTAGGCCAGTCACAAAGTGGGATTATTCTAGAACATACGATTAACGTCTCACGCTCCACAGTGCTGGCGCTCAGGCCACGTATCAATGCGCCCAGTCGAGGCACCCATTGGAAATTGTCCGTGTCCTCGGCAATTGGGCCGCGCTTCTCCAGTGTGTCCAGTAGCAACAAACACAAGTCGGCCGCGCTGCTCTCTTGCTCCTTTTCGATTAGCTTTTGGGCGCCATCGAATAGCAATTCTAAGCAGTCCTCGTAACGCTTCTGGGCCGTATAGCGGAAGTATAACGTTCGGTACATCATATGCGCCTCATAAAACTCTCCCTCCGCCAATGAATGGGACAACTTGGCGAGTACACGACTGACACCCCGTTGATTGGCTGTGGAGCTGCTGCTGCCGCTGGCCACAGGACGTTCGGCTTCGGCCGTGGTCATATTCTTCATCAATATACAATATGCAGCACTTTTTGAAAATGTGTAATGTGTTTCTAAATTTTTCGTTAAAATTACAAGATTTATTATGGATACTTTATCGCCAGACAACCGATAACGATAGCCGATTTTATATATCGATTGCTCAAAATGGTGCTGCCACATCAACCAATTTGCCGTTCGCCCAAACAAATGAAAACAAGAAGCAACTGAGGAAAAATCGCAGCAACAAAAGAAGAAAAAAAAAGAATCACAACAAAACAAATAAGAAATTTAAATCAATGGAAAGCGATGGAAGCGCAGAGAATGCATCTAATGTTATTGCCGTGCTTGAAACGCCCATCGTGAACACTTTTCCATCAAATAAATGGATAAAGCTGAATGTCGGTGGGCAAATTTACACAACAACAATTGATACGCTCGTTGGCCGTGAGCCAGATTCAATGTTGGCCAGGATGTTTCTGCAGGATGGCGGCATGATGCCCAGCGAGAGGGACGAACAGGGCGCCTACCTGATCGACCGGAGTGCCCGCTACTTTGAGCCCATCATTAATTACCTGCGACATGGCGAATTTGTATGTGAGAGTCACATCAGCCTCAAGGGCGTTCTGGAGGAAGCGCGTTTCTTTGGCATCTACTCGCTGGTCTCCCACCTCGAGGAGAAGCTGGGCGAGCAGGAGCAGCTGCTGGACGACAGACCGCTGACACGCATGGAAGTGATCAAGGCCATCATACAGACATCTGCCATCACGGAACTGCGCTTCCAGGGCATTAATCTATCTGGCGCTGATCTGCGCAAACTGGATTTTCGTAATATCAACTTTAAGGTAGCGATCCTTAACATTTGCCGAGATTTATAGCCTTGCCATTCTCTAATGTTTCCATTTTTTAGTATGCCAATATGTCGCGTTGCAATTTATCGCACACAAATCTTAATTATTGCTGCCTGGAGCGAGCAGATCTTCAATATGCAAATCTGGAATGTGCTCAGTTGGTTTCAGTGCGCGGTCTGTGCGCCAATATGGTGAATGAGACACAAGAATTCAAGTTAAATCAAGTAGTATCAATCGATTTCTTTTTTAGGAAGGTGCTAATTTGCGTGGCTGCAACTTTGAGGATCCCACAGGAGTGCGCACCAATCTGGAGGGCGTGAATCTAAAGGGAGCATGCCTTGAAAGCAGCAACATGGCAGGTGTCAACTTGCGTGTGGCAAATCTCAAGAATGCCAATATGAAGAATTGCAATTTACGTGCCGCAGTTTTGGCTGGTGCCGACTTGGAACGTTGCAACTTGTCAGGAAGTGACCTACAAGAGGCCAATTTGCGTGGTGCCAATCTTAAGGATGCCGAACTGGCCTTGATGGTTACTCCTCTACATATGTCGCAGGCCATACGTTAATCTGTAAATACCTTTTAAGCCAAAACAAAAGGGGACATCACAATGTGCAATTATTTTGGGTTTTATATTATGTGATGCGTAGGTAAATTGCGGTCTTGACTTAATATTTGTAAATACCTATTTGTACATAAGACCTAGAACGTTAAATAAATCAGTATTAAATACACTACACTGCATTATTTATCGCATATCATTTAAATCATGTCATCAAATATATATTTTTTTAAATTATCTTTATGCGCGCTGCTACGACTGCTCTTCGATAAATATATCGATTTAAACTAATCAAGTAAATAAGTCGATCTGGCAACATTGTACCGCCAATTACTTATTAGAATATGAAAGGTTTGACTTCTTTTGATTAAAAATTCAGGTGAATTGAGAAAAGAATTTAATTAACAGGTAGTTTTTGTAAATGCCATTTATTATTATTCCAATGCAATTAGCTATCAGTATCGATATCGATGAAAGTTGCTGACCAAGCATCGATATAGACTTTGAATCGATATCTTTTACAACTCTACAAGTTGGAGTCTAAGAAGATTTGATCAGTTTTGCAAAAGAATTACAATGAGAAAAACGTGTCACTTGTCTGTGGCACTTGTTGCCTTGAGCATTTTAATTGCAACACCATGTGCGGATGCCGACAAGAAGCAAAGCAAAAAGTACAGCAAGGAGGCAAACGACCCGCATTTCAAACAAATTGTCGACGAAAAATATGAGCCGGAAATTCGGAATCTTCAGCGACCATTTCGCATGGCCAAGTTGAATCTCGTTTGGGCAAAAGCACAAAATGTAAGTTCAATTTGCATGATGTGAAAAAAAAACAATATTTAATCTACGTTTTATTTAGCGTCTGACTGAAAGCAAAATAAAGTCATTATACATGGAACTGAAAATACATGATAAGGAGGAGATTACATGGAAGCAGCTGAGCTCACAGGTGAAAGACAAGGATGGCATCAAGGAGAATGAGTTGCGTCAAAAGCTAATTGGCATCATGAGCAGCTACGACTTGCTGGAACACTTTGACGATACGCAGGATGTGGAGAAAACAAAGCCCTACAAGAAATTCCATGATCCCGAGGAACGTCACAAGAACAAAAGTCTTTTCAAGGACAAGAAACTGAATCGATTGTGGGAAAAGGCTGAACTCTCGGGATTTACGGCTGATGAATTAAAGTCCTTGAAGCAAGAGTTTGAGCATCATCAAGATAAAGTTGATGTCTACTACAGTTTGTTGGAAAATGTTGGCACAATGGACACGGATAAGCATGAAAGTAAGCCTAGTCCACAGATAAAGTTAAAATATTTATTAATTTTAATACTCATTAATACAGATGCCATCAATACTGAAGACTTGGATACTTACAATCTAATCTCCAATGATCCCAATGAAAATGAGATTGCCACACACGAGCAGAATGTGAAAAAGTTTCAGAATGATTTGAACTCGCTGCGAGGTCATCATGTGGGCATCAAGGATCATTACGATCGCCTGGAGCGTCTGGTTTCCTCCGGTCCACACAGTCAGGACTTTATTGAGCCCAAGGTGCAGGGGTTGTGGCGAGTGGCGCAATCCAGCAATTTTACGGACAAGGAACTGGCTTCCATTAAAACCGAACTGCATCATTTTGAGAGTCGTTTGCTGAAATTACGTCATTTACATGCCGAGCATGCCTTGCACAAGGAGAAATATAAGGTAACAATGTTTATCTTACTTTACCAAATCAAGTTATTCATATTTATCCCTTTTTAGGATGAAAAGCACAAGGATAAGAGCAATAGATTTGAGGATATGGAGGATCAGCTGAAGAAACAAACACGAAAGGTCGAAAAACTGCAGGAGAATATTGAGAAAACCATATTCAAGCATACTGAACTTTAATGAATTAATTTCTCCATGACCTTGCCAGGCGAGCAAATTAATTTTAGTTACCTATAATCTCTGCACAAACCTAGCTTACTAATTTTGTATACCAAATGCCAAGCAGCTATTTTTAAGCGCATTTCTTATGTTAACACAAAAATGAATTATAAATGAAAATGAAGTTGAAAATTTCTCGTTGTGTACAGTGCTGCCAATTTAGCTATTTCCCCGCTAGATCTAGCGGGTTGCCATTGACAAATGCGGGATATATTGTACAGTAGCGGCTAGCAGAAGTTATAGCCAAGAAGGCGGAAATTGTGCACATCCTATAACACTTCAAGGTTGAATCAACGAATATTGAAGAGATTCTGTTCTGTTCTGAACTATGTCAAAACTAAACTTTTAAATAGAGTCGCCGTTCAAACAAGGTATTTTATCTGTTCAACTCATGTTTTATAATATTAATAACTTTTAATTTCATATTTGTAGATACGGACTACGCCGGGAATATAAATGCTGTCATAATTATAAAGATACTGTTCTGTTCTGAACTTAGAAATAGAATCGCCGTTCAAACAAGGTATTTTATCTGTCCAACTCATGCTTTATAATATTTCTAACTTTTAATTTCATATAAGGCTAGTTTAGCTTTAGCAGTGTTTAGCAACACTGGTTGTGTATTTGTTGGGCGCTGCCACCCAGTTATATGTGAGTGCTGCCAGCGTGTGCACATTTTGGGTGAATGGCAAATGGAAAAATCGTAAATATCAACATTGCAACAACAACTGCATCAGCAAAGCAAGCAAGCGAAAACTATGTAAAACAATTGAATAATTATTGTTAATTGTTAAAGTGCAATGCATTTTGTGACGTCGTATGAGGGCAGCAGATGTGTGTGCTTTTATTATAACTAAGTACTTAGTACTAGTGTACTGTTTGCATAGTGCGTATGTGAGTGTTGTTGTATAGATGTAGGCATGGTTGAAACAACAAAATTTGGCAATTTGGAGGCCTACACTTATCTCCTTGTGACGCTGAATATAACGCTCACTCTTATTGTAATGTTCTTCAATTGTCTCTGCTGTAAGAAAAGAATACCAAAGTGAGTATACAACCAAATTGTTTACTCTTTGGCGGAGTGAAAGTTGCGTCCCAGTTCCACTTGGATGAATAATAAAAAACTCTGTTAACTGTAATTAAAATGCATTTCATTTGGTACGCAGAAATGATTTGCTGGGACTGGAGGGCATGGTTAAGCTGAAGAATCCCGACGAGATAATTGTGGTGAGCAGCAGCAACAATGCAAATGCAACTGCAAATGCGAATGCGAATAATGTTGCAACTGGCAACAGTTTGGTGCACAACAGTGAGTCACAAGCGGAGCTGAATGCATCCACTGTCTCAAATGCTGACTCAGAGAAGAGGTAAGTTACTGAACCATACCCGTGTACATCACATGTAATTATAATTGTACGCCCTCTTGCAGATCCAGCACGGCGGCACATCGCAGCTTGCCGGATATTCCCGTGGCGGAGCACAACGACAACGGCTCGGAATTGTATGAAACTGTTGCCGACAAGCAGCTCGCCAATGCGCACAATCAAAGCCGTAAATATAGAGCTAGCACTTAACATGGTTTAATCAATTAATCCCGTCTCATTGCCATCCACAGCTCAGCCGAGTCTGAAGAAACAGACGAGCGTCTCGCAGCACAGTTCTATCAGTCAGGCGGATGATGTCAGCTCACCGTATTCGCGTGTCAAGGGCTTGCCCCATGACTATGCCAAGGTGCGTGCCACCGAGCATCCGTATGCCCAACTGAATGCACCGTCCACTTCCAATGCAGCCTCCAATGCTGCCTCAACCGCAACAGCGACAGCGACTTCCAGCAGCAAAGCTGCCAGCTCACAGCATGGCACAGACTCACTGTCACGTGGCTCCCAACTGAGCTCGGGCTCCACACAACACTTGAACGATGAGTTGACGCCACAGGTGGAGATACCAGCTGCATCGGCCATTGCAGGCATGATTTCGGCCAGTCAGGATCTGCCTTATATGACGCCGCCCATTGCAAATCAACATTTCAGCGGCGATTCACAAGATTCCTCCAGTAAAGGCGACTTCGATTGTACACATTGTACAGCCAGAACTAATTTTTGTTTAATTCACAGAGGGTTACACTAGCATCAGCGTGCGGGAACCTTTGGCCAACATTCTGGCACAGCAGCCGCCGAGTAAATTGACGGGCAGAAATGCAACGCTGACGCGTGATGTCAACGATTCTCACTATGCCACCGTCTCGGATGATTCAGGTGAGTGAAGAACCTTTTAATCTATATTTCAGATTACTGACTTTATTTAATTCCACAGACGAAACCTATGCGGCAATTGAGGATCCCAACAATCGTCACATTCCAAATGCCACCGATATTTACACAAGCGGCTCGGAGACCTATGCCCAAATCCAGCCCATGCAGGCAAATCCCATTGTCGTCGCCGTCGAGATCAACAACAGCAGCAGCTTATCCACCGGCAGTGCTTCCCAGGCGGGCAGTGGACAATTGCCTCCGCTAAATCAGAGCACAGGCAGCGCATCCTCGCATCGCGTGAGCAGCAGCAGCATGGAGCATGCTGGACCTGTGCCGCCACATGTGGACAGCTTGCGCGCACAAATGCACTCGCGACAGGCTTCCTCATCGTCCTCCGTGTGCAACCTGGGCTCGCCCAAGCCGGAGAAACGTCAGGCCAACTCACCGCTGCCGCCAACTCCCAAGGCCAGTCTCACCCAATCTCAGGGACAGCATCATCTGCATTCAGCGGCAAGCAGCAGCAATTTAACATCGGGTCGCAGTTCGGTTATATCCGTAATCGAGGCAACTATTGAAAGCAACCCGGATTCCAATGAAACTAGCGATGCGTCGCCGCAGCGTAAGCACAGCAAGAGTCTAAGTCCATCCAAGGATGTCGAGGGCAACAGAAACATTGAGGGCATGTATGCCAAGGTGAGATTACTATTTGGTCTCTATAAGACTTACAAGAGAAATCAAGATTCTCTATAATTTCACAGGTAATGAAAAAGCACAAGTTCTCCTCGCATACTCCGGATGCGCTGGGCGTCAGTCCGCTGGACAGTGCGGCAGCTGCACTGCTGATGGACACCCCGAAGCTAGCGACGCCCGGCGACAAGAGTCGCGTGCGCAGCAATAGCTATACGGCCAAGGATCATGGCTATGAGACGATACCAGCGAATGGCCAGAGTCAGTTGCAGAATCAGAATCAGCCGTCCAATGAGAATCGCAAGTCGGATTGTTATGCGGCCAACATGTTGCAAAAGGAGCGACAACAGGAAGCAGGTAAATGCAGCAGGCAACAAATATTAATTGAATTATAATCCCTGTTTAACAGAGTTGTGCCTATAAGCATTATCATTACTTTTTAATTAGATTTGAAAAAACTAGTGGTAATGAAATTTTAATTCAATAGGCATTGAAAATGAAAAGTAATGAACATTTTTCAGTGGCATTAAGTATTGCTAGTGAATAACTATTTTATTTACCATTAAAAATTACTTTTTTTTTTAATTAAAAAAATTTGAAATATTTAGAAAAATTGAAATAAAATGTAGAAAAATGCCCAAATTGTTTTTCCGATCCTTTTCGCGATATTTATAAATATTTATATATTTATATGACAGTTTTATCTATATATATAAACTCTTTGTCCTGACTGACTGACTGACTGACACAACAACTTGAAGTCCAAACGGTAAAAGATAGAAAGCTGAAATTTTCAAACAACATAGATGAGATAATTTTATCATGTAATGAGACGGCGTTTTGCGAAATTCGACCTGTAAGTGGGTCAATTTCGGCGTCACAACGACGTTATCAAAAATATATATAATAAAACTGTCGGATTAATAACGCGAAAAACAATTTCTACAGTTTTCTGCATTTTATTTTAATTTTTCTACATATTTCAATTTTTTTTAAATTTAAAAAACAAAGTAATTATTAATGCTAATTAAAAAAGTTTTTACTAGCATTACTTAATGTCACTGAAAAATTGTCATTACTTTTAATTTTCAATGCCAACTGAAATGAATTTTCATTAGCACTAGTTTTTTCAATGCTAGTGAACATTCAACTTCATTAACACTACTTTTTTCAATGCCAATGAAATTACAAATTCATTAAAAAAGTAGTGTATTGGGAACAACTCTGCTGTCTAAGTCTGTGTAACGTTTTAATGTGCCCAATCTGTCTCCTCTGGTCTTTCTCTCCTATTTGTGTGCTTTCCACTTTTCATTGACCAACTTTTAAACTCCCAGTTGATTTGCCAAAATGAGAAATTAACGCGTTGCGACAATTTCGTCAGTTGTTGTCTGGTTAGTATATCAACTAATGACGATTGTTTAGCTTGGCTTAGAAACACTAACTTCTTAAGTCTGTAGATAATTAAACTAATTGCATTTGTTGACTCTCCTTAGCAGTCTCCAGTCAGACACAACCGAGCAACAACAGCAGCGTCCAGTTGCCAGCAAATACGCCCAGCCCAAGCACCAAGCACTACGAGACTATAAACTGCCCACCGTGTCCGCCGTTGAGCAACAATGATCCTGGCTACGAGCAGCTGCAGCTGCAGGCCACGCCCCACAATCCTAATACTGATAATGATGATGCCAAAAAGTCCGACTATGATCCCAACTATGAGGTGCTCAAGAGTCGCGCCCACTCGGATGATGGTTATGCCAAAGTGCTGGAGAAGAAGCGTCCAACTGTCGATGCTGTGGACAGCAGTGGGGGCTATAGCACCATACCAGGTGCGGATGCGAATCACAACTATGCCAGCATACTGGAAACGAAGGCACATCTGGTGGCAGCTGCTCCCAACGAGACGGATCATTATGCGCGCATCGCTGACAATGCCGCCAGCACGCCCGGAAGTAGCAGTCAACCCATTTCCCCGCTGAACTCCAGCTCAATGGTCAACAGTCTGTCGATGACGACCAGCAATAGTAATGTGAGCAGCTCGCAATATGAATCCTTGACGGGCACGGGCAGCGAAACGGATCCCAATTATGAATCTGTATGCTATTTGAATGCCACAACAGCAACAACCGCAACGACCACAACAAATACCAGTAGCAACAACAGCAGCAGCAGCAACAGCAACAGCAACGACAACACGGAGCATGCCTATGAGCGTCTGGAGTCGGACAACAATACGCAGGCGAGCAGCCCGCTTAGTCCAGAGCAGCTGCTGGTGGATGATTACTTTCAGGTGTAACCATCGAGCACACCATTGAGCTGGATCTCCTTCAACATCAACATTTGCTTAGCAATTTGCTTTTATAAATACGCGCACATATCATTTTTGTTGGAATGCACAGCAATCGCACACAGTTCATTGATCTGCTTCATATCGTTTTGCTCTTTAGACCTTAGCTAGTTTATAAATAATTATAAATCATAACAAACAACCAACTAACAAAGGAAAAGAAAACTCCATGTACAAAGTATTTGTATGTTTAACTTTGATAATTACACTTTAAGCCCGACAAAGATAACAACAAAAGAAGGGCTTAAAATTATATTAGATATGCGCTTTGACTATATACTATAATAATAATAATAATAATCATAATAATTCTACTCATGCAATGAGTATGAGAATCTATATCTATCTATATGAATATATATATATGTATGTGTATATCTATACCAGTGCGTCCTAATTTAGTTCAATTGAAAGCGATTTAGTGAGAGATTTGTTTTGTTTTTTAAATTGATTAGATTCGCAGGCAGCGATATTAAAGTAAACCACAAAGGAAATCGTAGATTATAATTATACTATATATACATATATCTATATAAATTGTATATTTTTTATATGTTGGCATTTTGTGCAGCTTCTTTTCAAACTTTATTGAATGGACATACAAAACATATGCAAATTGTTTATGTGTAAAACTTTCAAGTATTCAAGGGCATCAAATTAATTAAGCTACAAGTTGAATAAATTATTGATGACATTTAAAAAAGTGTTTGTTTCTTTATGTATTTAGTTTTATTTACGCAGACATGACGCAACAAAGACTGTGGACATCAATCATAACGAGCAACCACATCGAGCACAAATTGTTATGTCTATTTATTTATAATATATATGTATGTATATTTATGTGTATATGGGAGATTATTTGATTTGATTTAGGTAAATGCCGGATGCAGTCAGTTGATGATGCTCCCCGCCCCTCCCCTTTCGTCATCCGTTCCCTGCTCCACATCGTTGCTGCTGCGATGTCGCATTATCCACAGATAATAGATGAATGCGCAGAGCACAAGCTGCAGGAATATGTATTGATAATCAAAGATCAAACTACATCTATGAAATGTAAACGATGAAACGCGCCCGACAAGCGCCGAAACAGCCGCTTCCACGTTTCATTCATTGTTGGCATTGTTGCCATCACCCGGCTGCACCACAACAGCTCCTCCTGCTCCCGCTCCAGCTCCAGCTAATCCTCCAGCTGCTGCTGCCACCACAGGCGGTGGCAATTGTTGTTGTTGTGGCTGAGGAACCGTTGGTTGTGGTTGCTGCTGTTGTTGTTGTGGTGCCGGTGGTGGCAACTGGGCCAATGGCTGTTGACTTGGCTCCCGATTCAATAGCGCTATATTGCTGGCCTTCATCCGGGCTATTGAGGTGGTGGCCATGCCGCCGCCCACAGCCGATAGGCACGGTGACATACAAGGAGTTGAGCATGATGAATTGCTGATTTCACACTGGTCAAGTAGGCGGAGAAGCTCGTTGGTGTCGGGTCCGCCCGAGGTTTTCTGCTGCGGCTCATCCTTGGCTAGTAGTGTCAGTGCTGTGGTCAGATCCCACATCTGTATCGCGCCATTGCAATGCCCAGTGAGTATAAACCGCGAGCCCATCCGCGAGGACACCTCGCACTCGTGCACACAAAACGCCGAGATGGTCGAGCCATCCACGGAGCGCACCACACAGACGCGGTTCCCGTTGGACGCCAGACGCACATACAGTTGATTCGTTTCGGGCACGACTTTCTGCACGAATATCATGTCATCATAGTCGCCATAGGGTCCAAAGTCATTGCCCGCCGCGTAGCTGTAGTTGCTCTCCGTCGCCTCCAGAGAGACGATCTTGAAGGAGGCCTTCGGCGTGGAGCCGGGCTGCGTGGAGAGCATGCCGCGGAAGCGCGTCAGGCTCCAGGTGCGCACATGATGATACTCGCTGCAGACGGAGACCAGATAGTTCTCGGAGAGCATGACCTGGAATTGAAGTGGATTACATAAATTCTTGTTAAGATTTAGGTTATTGATCTCGCACCTTGGTGATGGGACTCTGATGCACAAAGAATGTCTCGAAGAGATGCGGTCCATGTCCAGCTGTCTCCGGATGCTGCACGATAATCCGCACAGCTCCCGATTTGGTGCCATAGGCAATCTCTATCCAGTTGCCGCTTATGCTCGAAGTCTTTGGCGTCAGATACACAGAGATGGCCGTAATGGGATCCATGTTCGCATCCTTGTACAGTTCGGTGACCAACAAATCGTTGTCCTTCATGCGCAGGGGAAACTTTTGCATGTCAATGTAGTAAATGGAACCGTTGTTGCATCCCAGCAGCAGAAAGGAGCCCGCCGAATCGAAGGACAGAACCGGCACCAGATCCTGGATTTGCCAGTGCTGAGTCATCGCATGCCAGACGCCAATTTTGCCGGATGAGGACAGGGCCACCAGCTGGCTGCCAATGAAGAACAGATACTCGACCCGCACATGGAGATTGAAGGTGCCAATGTCCGTCTTGTTGCCGCCTTCCTGGATGCTCCACAGGCGTATCTGGCTGCCATAGGATATGGCAATCATCTTGCTGGGCATCGGCTCAGCCGTGGACGTGTTCACCTTGGAGTTGATGGCAATCCGCTCGATGGCCGCATCGATGTGCGGCGAGGTGAACACTTGCTGCCAACCGTTGGAGTCCTTGACCCGATAGCAGGTCACAAAGTGGGCATAGGCCACGGCAATCCAATTCTGATGCGCCTTGATGATCTGCACCCGCAACGGAGGCGTCCAATTCGAGCTCTGCGTGGGACTGAACACCAGACCCACCTCATTTCGGATCACCTTGTTCAGATCCGCTGAGGAGTTCCGCGAGTGCCGCATAAAGTCCAACGATGCATTGCGTGAATGTCCTCCGGCTGCACTCCACGCTCCAGCTGGCGGCACCACGGGATTGGCGGCATTGGAACTGGACGCACCATTGGCTGCACGTCCGCAGCGCAAATCCCAGGATGAGTTGCGTGAATGCGTCGAGGAATGACGCGACGAGGCGGACGACGTTTCGGGCACACGCACCATGGAGCCGGGACGTGCTCCAGCAGTCCCCGAGGTACTTGGCTCCATTTGACTACTGTGTGCGGCCGCCTCCATGGTGGCCTGGAGTGCATCATTTGGCGGCATCGCGGGTGCGGCCAGAAAACCATAGAAGAGCACATCGCCGCAGGAGGAGTGATTGAGATCCTCGCACAGCGCCAGACGCTTGGTCAACGGCGTGATCCCATAATATTCCGCCTCGTGACGCAGCGCGCGTATTTCACAATTCTTAATGTCAATGTCTTTGGTCCGCAAATAGTTCAGAATGATGGAGAACAACGTCGGATCGCGATCAATGAAGATGGCATTGTGCTCGTCCCGCAGACTGGAGATGCGTCCGCTCAGCAGGGCCGTAAAGAATGTGTCCGGTATCCACGTAAGCGTTTGTCTTGATGTTGAGAAGCTGCACGGGAGAGTGGAGTGTAAGGGGGAGAAGGGGGGTTATTATTGTCTTCATTGTCTGCATGCGTCATCAAATTTGGTACTCACCGCTGACCACCCACATTGAGATTAACTAAATCGCTGCTCGCACTGTGCATAAAGTAGGACATGCCAACTACGATTCACAGCTGCCGCCGCAGCAGCGTTAACCCAATTTCTTTTAATCGTCCGTCTATTTTGTGTGGCTTCGTCTTCCTTTCTTTCTTTTTTTGTGTCGCTCTTCGTCAGTTGTTGATCCGCTGACGACTGCAATTGCAGTGACAATAGTCTCTGGTATATTTAGTCGATATCTCGTCGTCGCTCTGTTGTTTAGGGCTGCCTAGCTGCCGTACTTTATTCGTTTAAATCAGCGACCACTTTATTTTTGGAATTACGTTTTCTTTATTTGCTTTCAGCTGCAATATTACACACACACAAGCACACATGCACATGCATATGTTTGTAAATGCGAGGCAGTGAGTGTGTGTTTTTGTTGACGTTGTTTTCTTTTCGCTGTGAATGGCAGTCCCATCGCTGTAAATACAAAACCAGAGATGGCGCTGCAATAACAAAGCAGCATTGGTTCAAAAAATAGATTATTATTACTTTCCTTTAATTAAAATTTTTGGAGCATTGTTCATATTCTTATTGCTTAATGCTACAATTAATTTAAATTAATTTAAATTAGATGCCGTGTTTGAAGTTAATTTTTTTATTGTGAATGGCAGTCAACCTTATTCACTCCATCCGGCAGCACTGTATGGCGCTAAGCATAAACATTGTTCTTGCATTTCAAAATAAAAAGAGATAAAACCCGACAAATAAACTAACAGAAATCTATCTTTTCTTTTACATTTATAATTATTATAAAATTCTCAGAAAGTTTATATGTAATTGCTATCATACTGTGTTGCATTTGGGGTCTTAGATCCCGTTAGATCGTTGATGCTTATGTCGCAGTGTGAACGCAGCATAACTATGTCTAGTAAATGTTCTTTCTGCGCCAACTGCAAAAATAATAAATAATAAAATATAATACAAAAAGTAAGTAACGTAAGTACATATGCATACATACTAAATGTACAAACATACATAAATACATACATGCACATGTGCCCATTGTGTTTTATTCACAATTGCTTGGGGGACTACTAACCTTTGGTAAGTGGTTTTACAGGGCACTCGGGCAACCGGAAAAAGGATGAAGGACAGTGAGGTTGGCGTGCTAATTCAGCACCTTTTTACTGGCTTCTTTATTTTTTTGTTTTGTGTGGGAATCGCAGGGCATTAGGGCGCCCAATGGAGCAGAGCGCATAAACCGCATTGCACGAGGAAGAGGAGTAGGTGGAGGTGGCGGAGAAGAGGGGGGAAGAGTATGAGAGCACCATGTGCGGTCGCCTCGACACATATGGCGAAAATAAACCGACAAATGATAACGGCACTCGAGCAAACAACAATAAAGGAAAATTCAAGTAAATGAAAGAAATAATGGCGGCAAAATGTGTAACAAGTAGCACAAAAACGCACGCACACACACACACGCGTAAACATATTTGAGGCAGTACCACACGGACCACCCCCACTTCACCCCCTCTCCACCCTCCAACCGTTTCACTGTTCGGGGTACTAACCTCAACACGGCAACAGTTACAGCCAACAACAACAACAACAACGATAGCGTGTAAGCAAATTCGAACAAATGCTTAACAAGTAGAAACACACACACATGTCTGTGCATGTATGTGTGTGTATAGCATATTAAAGTGAGCCAATTTTGGCGCGTGTTGTGTGCTAATCCAGCTTCCCATACATGTGTGCGTGTGTGTGCATGTATGCCCAGGATGTTCGCTTTCTATTTCTGGGATTTTGTACGAGTTAGCTCCAATCATAAATAATATACTACAACGAGCATAACACTTGACGATGTGAAACTGTATTTATGGATGGATAACTACAGAAATTTTTAAAAGCAAATTCATAGGCTGATATGTAAATCAAATCAATAATCTCACTTACCCCAAACTTGTTGTTCATTGAACTTGCCAAGGCCTAAAATATCATAGGCTGTAGTACGTCGGCCAGTCATAAATATAATTATTTTTACAGTTTAATGCAAAGCGAACAGATTCCTTTATAAAAGTTCATTAATTAAGCAATTAAAATCAAGTAGAAACGCCGTTAGAGAAAGTTTTCCTTATGAAAGCCTATAAAGCACTAATCAAGTGGATATAAAAGCTACTTTAAAATTAAATTAAATTAAAAGAAAAGTAATGATGTAAAATGCGAATCGACGTAGATATTGAAATGTAAAGATAGACTAGAAAGAGTCGAGTTAAATCGGATTAAATTGGGTTCCTCAAAAAAAATTAAATCATAATTGTCAATACAAAATACACGTTTACATTTAATATTTATACCTGGGTATATGCAACTTTAAATATAAAATCATGCCAAAATTTATAAATATGTTTTCTTGTATAGTTGCTAATTAAAATATCTGACAACATTTAAATTTTCATAGCTTACCAATACGGATCCAATTTTCAAACGGAATGTAATTTGATCATGGCTTGGCCTTTAAATTCATTCTGCATTCAAATTTATTTTATTTCGTTAAACAATTTTTTTCCTCTTGTCTTTCTCAAATACTAAAAATTATAAATTTCATTTAAGCAATTTGAAACAACATCGATTAAATTAACTCAATTTATTTTACCAAACTTCTCGAGTGAAAGTAAAGCTAGGTTGAAAATCAGAGCAACAGACACATTAAAAATTTCCTTTACTAAAAAATTAAAACATTCTTTCGTACGAACACATTAAAAAACATTTATAAAAACTTTGATAAAATCAATTTAACTTGCAAGTACGTATACAAGCAGAGAGTTAAGCTCTTTGGCTAGCCGCTTATGCACTTCTAAGTCCTTATGCAATTAAAGAGAAAAGCTCTTGCAATAACTTTGCACTTCTAAATACTAATTATGTATGAACGGTGTCCGTGAATAGTAGGACAAGTGAATTAGGTCAATAGGTTATAAATGTGAGATTATATTAAGTAAGCCTTTTGCTTTAAATCGAGCATTAGCTCAATACATAAGTGAAAATCTGAATATGAAATGGTAGAGCTTGCAGCTGAAGTTTTTCCCATGGATTGATGAGTTGGCAATTTCTATTGAATTATGCATGGCCAGTCAAGTGTAAATTCTTTGCATAAAGTGTTTTATTTATGACGAGCAGTAAAAACTGTTTCATAATTCTAAAACTCGATACAAATCCCAAAGCAAGCACAAGTCAAGCCTTAATTTGATTGCAGCAAAAGCACACACAGACAAATTTCAAAAGGGCCAAATAAAAAATGAATGCAATTAATTTATGAATGTAATTTGATGTGTTACATATGAGTGTGCACGTCACCTTTTTTTTGCTGCTGCCTTGGGTGTTAATTGTTAATCCTTGTTGACACCGCTTTTTTCTGCTATTGTTTATATATATGTATGTACATATCTCGTTGTTGTTTTTGTTGTTGTGGGTATTTGGATGGCGCCAGCGTTAATTTCTTAAATGCCAGTCGCTTTTATCTGGCCTCTTGTGCGTTTTGTAATTAATTGGCTGTATATTTTACTGCTGCTACTGGGAGCAACGTTGTCATAGGCTGCTCAGCACGTGCTGTCCGCATTGTGGAGCAGCCTAATGATTAATTACAATTTAATTTGTTTGCCATTTCGTTGGGCTTCAGTTTCCCCATCATTCCCCGCCCCACGCACAGTGATCCATGGCTCTTTAAACGCGTTGCGATAAAAAAATGTGAGGAAAGACTATATTTTCATATTTTTCATTGGTGGCAGAGGCAACAAACAGCGACAGCAGCCGCATTTCCGCTTCGACTTCAAGCGAATTTTTTCAAATTAATTGTTTTTGCATTTGATAGCGCCTTTTGTTTACACAGCAAGCCAGAATATGCTAATGATTTTATGGGGGGCCTTTTTGGCTTATGAAGCCGCGTAATGAGTCGGCATCAGAATATTTTTCATGGTTTTCATAAGATGTACATATTTTAATACCCTGTAAGCATGGCTCTAGGGGTGCTACAGATTCTGGAGAGTTAGATATCTAATAAAAAGGTATAAGGAAGAAAACACGAGTATGCAGAATTTATTTATGTAATTTATTAGTTCACTGAAGATTTAAAAATTGCAAAATATCTCTTAGTCGAGCAGTTGTTTTGCTTGAATTTGAATTTAAAGTAAAGGAGTATTGTTAATTGAATATGTACATAGATAATAATTATAAAACAATTTTAGTTGTCTATTCAGTTCTCTGTGGAGACGCCAATATAAAATACCTGTCTACAGAATATCTATAAGTCAAGCATTTTTTACTTGTTAACTTACAGCAAAAACTTTAAATTTAAAGTCACGTTGAAGCTGGCTTTCAATTATATGCTTAAAATGGTTGTTCATTTATCGTCTTTTGGAACAAAACAACATGAGAAATGAGCTTTACTTTGGGCCTGGCCTAACACATAAAATTAACTCATTCGTTGCGGCTTGAAATAACAAAAGGCGCAAAACTGACACATACAAACTGACACAAGCACTCTCACACACACACACTCTCACACACACATGCATTCATTGCTATGAAGGCATTCAAGACTGAGGTCAAGCGACGCCATTTTTCAGGCGGCCAAACAAAAACTTTGCTTCAATTGCTGTGCACAATGCTTACACACACACACACACACACATATGTATGTGAGTGAGTATGCGAGTGTGTGTGTGTGTGGTTCTAGGTGCGTCTGTGTGTGTGTTTGTGTCGTTGAAGCACATGCTTTGGCAGTAAAGAAAACATAAACAAACGCCCACACAGCGTCGCGTAAAAGCTTCCCCTCAAAAGTGCCAACAAAACTATGTCACGAAAGCTTTTACGCGTAATATAATGAACATTGTCTCACAATGACGATGACGACGAACACAGCTAGGCGCAACAGTTTTTGAGCGTGCGCGCAGCACGGCAACACTGGATTTGAATTGCTCTCTCTCTCTCGAAAACTTTTTCTGCTCTCTTTCTTTGGTTGGCGCTCTCTTGGAGCAACAGTTATAAGCTCGCTCTGCTGCTCACCCTTCTCGCGGCCCAGACAAAGCCATGCCGCTTTACCTGAACTTGTTGTTGCTTTACTGGGAGCTGCATTTGTATGCGTAGCAGCAACAGCAGCAGCAGCAGCAGCGCAGCTAGCGTCATAGCTTAATGTATGCGTGTATGTGTATGTGCTTGTGTTTGTGTATGGGTAACCAGGACCTGCTTTGTAGGCCGAAGTTCTTTCAGTGCCTGGATTGTTGTTGGCGAGTTCACATCGTCGCCCAGCGGAGTGCGCGCGACTTTGACAGTGCTGTACAAGTCGCGAACTAAAAGTACCGTTTATTATTTTTAACAAATGTCTGCGCGTCTGTGTGTGTGTGTATGTGTATGTGTTTTTTAGTAGCCAACTCCACGTGCGTTTATTAAAAAATGTTTCTAAATCCAAGAAGATGAGATTTTTACGTTCAGTGCCGTGTAGTATAAAATATAGTATATGACATAAAATATAAATGTATAAATGAAAACTAAAATTAATGGCGCTATAAACACGAAAAATTTTGGTATGTCGACAAGCATATAAAATTAAAACTAAACTAACACATTTACACAAAATACATACATATATATTTTTTGTGTGGTTGTATGTATTGAAAAGAAAACTTAAGCATTGAAATTCAATTATGCGTGCCCTTGCACATTTTTCCCATTTTCCAGACCGTCGAACATTTTATGGGGTCGGGGCGGGGAGTCCCCGTTGTCTGGTCTCTGATTGCAGGGGGATCTGTTAGAGGGGCCAACATCGCCATCGTCATCGGCATCGTCATCGGACGCATCCTTTAAGGTGTTTTGTGTCTGCTATGTGCCCTATCTATCTGTTTTGCTTTCATCTTCAATTTCCGTTGCCGCTGCTGCCATGACCGCTGTCGCCATCGTCGTTTCGGCACATAAAACACCAAGAAAATTACAACTTATTGAGTTGCAAAGCGCGCACAACGAACAGACACAAAAACACACACACACACTCTCACATAGCTGTACGGACACTCACACATATATACTGCACCCTCGGGAGATTGCTACACTTTTAGCCAGCTTCTCCTATGCGTACATGTCTTGAGGTTACCAGGGTCTCCATTTGCATGCTTTGAGCCAAAAAAAAACAAAAAAACCAAAAAAAACATCTGCGTCTACCTATGTCTGTATATGTAAGAGTCTGTGTGAGTATATTTGTATGTGTATGTGTGTGTGTACTACATATGTTCATCGCTATAATTTCATCTGTTCGCATTTTTTACGACTGCCCAGTCCGATAAGAGCAGCAGACAAGCAAACATAGGTAAAAGAATGCTTCATGACCAACACTTTTGGGTTAGGGATTGTGTCCTGTGCTGAGGTCCTTGACTTTTACTGTTTATTGCTGAGCAATAACAAGGCGCAAAAATTGTGTGCTCAAAAAAGAGATAATGTCAAAACTTATGAACGAAATACGAGTTTCTATTTGGCTTTGAGGCAAATTGAAAATGCTAACACCAATTTATAACAATTACATAAAATACATAGCTGAAAATTGACTAAGTTGATAGAAACCTGCAAGAAATTAATTTCATTTATTGAGAAGCACAAATAAATCAAAGATGTACAAAATATGCAAAACTGAGAAATCGAAAACACTCATAAGAAGCTCAAGAAATTAATTTAATTTTATTGAGTGCAAATAAAACAAACAAATATCTCGACTGTCTGTTTTAAGGAGTTGAAAATATATGCAACAAATACATAAAATATGATAGTACAGTTTGCCTTGGAAATTGGCTTGCGTTGAAGGAAACTTAATACATTAACTTAAGTTTTTATTACCTGAAAGTTAAGCCACATAACTGAAAAGACGAAGGAGTTCATGGAAAACTTTAAAAAAATAAATTATTACATTACATTGTTACAGTTCATGGAATGAGAAATGCAATCAACTGAAATTTTCAGTCTGAAAAAATAGCTCAGAATACTAATAAATTTTTTTACACATATTGCGGAAAATAAATCTAACAAATAGATTAACTCCAGAAATAAATTAAATATTTTAATTCATTTATAATAAATGCTCAAATTAATTTATTAGTTCAATTAATTTATTAGTTTAACTGAAGACTAATACATAATTCATAAATACTTTAATGTTGTTTCATTAAAATGGACAACTAAGTGGCAACGCTGCCAGACCGCAGCTCATTAATGCAATTGCTACTACTATTTATGCGTCACCGTCTACTACAATTTATAGTAGTAACGTACGATTTTTTGGCGTGCTGCCTTTGCTGCTTTGCCTTTTGCAACACGTTGCCATTAATACGTACTTCCCTTGACACTTGTGAGCCAATAAACTTGAAAAAGAGCAACAGTTGCCGCACACTGACACACTGACACACACACGCACATACACAAAGACACATAGTCACAGAGACTCGGCAACCATACCAAAATGGAAAGCCGAGCGTTGCGTCGCCATTTGCCGAGCAGCTTGAACGAAGCCATCGACGAGAATTCGCAGCAGCAGCTGGAGCGCAAAATTGTTGAGCCGCACATAACGCAGATGTCCTTTGCCGTGGCCGCCTCGCAACTCGCGCCGGGTTTTTCTGCCAGGTTGTCAAATAACGGATTTAACGGGAACGTATGTACGTAATATTAACGCGGCTAACAAGTCAAGTCAGTTGTGCGCGGAAAACGAGGGGAGAAGAAAAACGGCTCGAATCTTCGACTGCACGCATGCTGTGATATGTTAATTTTTGTCTTTGGCAACACTTAGTAAACAATTAGTGGGCACGCCTAAAAGCCAACATTCCAGCCAACTTACAAGACGTGAGGCAAGTGAAAAGTTTTAATTGTCTGTGTTTATTCATTGAATAACTTTGCGTGTGTGCGTGAATGAGTCTTTTTCACTGTGTGTGTGTGTGTGTGTGTTTGTATTTTACTTAATATTCATGCTCGGTACGACAGTTTTATATGAAGTTATGGCCCCTCAACTGTCATTCAGTAGGCGGCATTATAATAATAACTTATTTGCCTTTTGTATTTGCATAGCATTTAAATTCTCTCTACGCTCCATCTCTTTCATTCATTCATTCATTCATTCTCCCCATTTGTTATTATTTATCATCTCTGCTGGTTTGCTTTCTTTCATTCGCTCCGTTCTGATTAAAATCATTTGATGGCAAATTGTTAGCATTGTGCTGAATGAATTCTGCTTTGTTTATTTGTATTACATTTCGTTTATGACCATGAAACATTTTTCATTTATACTCAGGACTCAGATTCGCAATCAGCCTTACACTCACACTCGCATTCGTACTCGTTTTTACATTTTTTATGAACTACAGTTAAGAGATTCCTGGACCACACAGACTGTCCATTTGTTATTGTTACCGTTTTTTTGCCTCACTTTATGAATTTCCGTGAATATACCCCCTAATAAATTTGCTTTAAATGCTGCTTTAAAAGGTTGTTGTCCTTGCCGTGTGTGCATTGGGGCTTTAAGCAAAAGTTGCCAATAAAAACAACAACAACAACAACAACAACAACAAAAAGTTGCATACTTGATGGGCGGGCTTTTTCTCCGAATTACTTTTGTGGGTGTATTTTACATTCGAACAAGCCATTAATTTTGTGGAAATACGAGTAGTACCAAACTTAGCCAGAATTTGAAAATGAAATGAAATTGTTTTGAATTCACATTCAAATTATTGTTTATTTTTATTACCTGTGAATTAAAAGACGTTAAAGAGTTTCGCAGTAATTTGATAGCTATGTAAATTTGTCTTGCGATTTTCAATTGAGTTTCTATTAAAGAGAAGAGTACATTATGAAAACTTTGTGGGTTGTTTCAGACTAACTTAATTGCTTTATTGTGAATATTTTATATATATTATGAACTCAATTATTTCTGTTGCCTTGAAATGTTGATTTATTTTTTGCATTTAATAAAGTTTAAAATTGTATTGAATTTAATTAAATTTGATTACTGATAAAAAGTCATTAAATACATTTCATTTAATTTATCTATTGTCTCTAAAATTTTTGAGAATTTTGCGTCAAGCCTATTAAAATCACTTGATTTCCCATAAAATTATGCTATAAAAATACAACTCCTTCAAGTTCTCAGAACAACCCTTTAAATTACCTTAAAAGTATGCTTCAGAATAGCAGCAAGTTTTAATGAACTTTTAAAATTTAATGAAATCGTGCTCCTTTTGACAGTTTCAATTTGAACATATTTAAATTACATTACGAAGTTCTTTCTAATAATAGAGCATTAAAACCACCTTCCAAGTGCCCTTGAAAGTATGCTATAAATAAACAATTAATACTAGCTATCAAACTGAATTTAATATATAAATTTCCTTGACTTGGCTTCATTTGGCACACATTTATTGTTACTGGCTTTTGCATTTATTTATATCCTTTCTGGTGCACCACAAAAGTTGGCTTCCTTCTTTCTTCTTTTTGCTTTATGTGAATGTATGTGTGTGGCACGTGTAATTGGCACTTAAATGAGTCGAGTTGTAAATTTAATTTGCAACTGAAACTGAAACTAAAAATACAGGGAGCATAAAGTGCGAATTGAGTCACAAAGCTTATACGATTACATTTATGTTTAAGTTTATGTAGTTCAGAACAGAAAAGTCAGCTAAAAGCTGGATCATTTATGCCTTTTGGCTGTATTAACTGAAGTGCGTGTGGTTTGAGCCTTAATCTTAGACATGCTGTCAGGCGGTATGACTTAATTTGGAGGCCAATTCATTAAGCGACTTTTCAGACAGAACATTTTAATTAATAATGATGTATGCAAGCAAGTTAAGGGCAAACAAAACAAATTTATTTATTCCATTTGCTTAGTGTGATTTCAGTTGGAAATTCGCATTGAATGTGGATGCTGAGCATGCAATTAGTGCTTAATTAATGTGCAAATCGATTGTATGGCAAATGAACTTTGCACTTGTCCCTAAAGACACACACACACACAGTCGATAATAGGGAAAATGCTCGTGATTGGTCCAAAGACATGCCTTACAATTTTAGACGCATTGTCTATGTTTGCCTTGTATTCACATTGAAAATTAATCATTAGTAAAATTGGCAAAATTTAATTACAATAAATCCGATCATTGCCTCAAATTTCTCGACTCGTCTTACCCATTTTGTTTATTGTGTCATTAGCCTGAAATACATTATGACAAGTATTCATCTGTTTAAACAATGATAAAAACATATTGTTTTACCATTAATGCATATTTAACGAGCATTAGGCAAACTGTAAATTTATCAAGCATGGAAAATTTCTATCAGAAATTAGAATATATTTTGTATTTTCATAGACACATTTATTTACTTCTCTGTGGCCTTGGTTTAGTGCTGCATTTCTGATTATTAACTAAAGTTTGCGCACATGCCGCATTTCCAGCGGCCAAAAAGCTGAAATATGCCAACAAAATGACGCATTTTCAAGAATTTTTTTCGTTTTTATTTTTCGTGGCCGCAGAGAAAATACTTTTGTCATCTGCATAAAAAAATTCATTGTTGTTGTCAGCCCCGAAGTCTCGTGCTCTCTTTGTTGTATGCGTTGGCTTTGTTGATTTGATATAAAATTCATAAAAGAACAAAAAAAAAAATAAAGAAATGTTTTCCATTTTGACATGAAATAATCAAATTGTCACACAGTGCTGGCGGCTTGGCGCGAATTTTATTTTATGTGCTCATATTTGTGACTGCAAAACAACAAAAATAACATGAAAAAAATGCAAGGAATGCGCAAAGGATTTTTGAAGCGAACATATGTTTTAAAGTATTCAATTGCGGTCACGCGGCGTATGCGTAATGTGGCATGTTGTACAAATGTTAAGATTTATTGTTGCTTCATCTTTGCCAATCAAATCGAATTGAATTTTGGGTCTAAAATGCTAGCAATGTTTTGGCTTATTAGGCCGGAATGTTTTGTATTGGCTCAAAGCACACACACCCAGTGGACTCAAAAATTGGCAAAAAACTTTTTGCGAAGCCAACAAATTGCTGGTGATTTATCAGAGGCATCTTTAAGATTGACAGGCCCAAGCATCGGCTCTGACAAATGGCAAGATATTTAAGCCACAGAAGCCAGCATCAAGTTGCTGTCTGAGGTTGAGGTTGAGGCAGAGCACAACAAAGCCAGATACAATAGATGGCCAGCTACAGATAGAGATACAGCTACAGCTACAGCCACGGCTACAGATACAGATATCGATTTAATCATTAGTGTGCTGACTGGGAGGGAGTCGCTTTTGCTGGCCTGGCCAATAATATCTATTCAGCGAAATGAATTTACATTTTTATTGCACACGGAATGGCGGAAGGAGAGCCAAAGAGAGTGTGGTGCACAATTTGCATCTGGCATAATGGCAATTATGTTAGTTTTGCATAAATAATTTAAGAAATTATTTATCCATCATTTGGGTTCGCCAAAAAGCCGTCAATAATTAATTAATGATTTGTAAATTTAAACGAGGGCAAATAACATACTTTACATCACAGTTATCTCTCTTTTTTTTTGCATATTTAATTGTCTATCATTAAAATAGCAGTTGTTAAAAACAATCATATAATTATTTTTGAATGCATTTTAATATTTTGAACAATTGCGTATTATGTTTCATTCCTATTACAAAGTGTTTCCATTAGATGTTGTTTTAAAATAGTTACTTTGCCTCAGGGAAGTTCATTTTTTGCTTTGCTTCTTCTTCTCGCTTTGCTCGTATTATTTCTGTTCAAGTTTTTGACAGAACTCATTTACTACACGCAATGCTGTATTTCTCAGCTTCATCTTTTTGCTGTGCTTCGCTTTTTTTCCACTTTGCATTTGTTTTCTTTTCTAGTTTTGATCTGGCTGCACATAACGCTTTCTTTTTTTATTCCATCAGCTTTAAAATTTGTCTTGTTTCTTGCTCCTTGTCTGATACAATCTAGAATTTGGAAATTTGCGACTGAACTCTTTACTTTTTATTTTCTTTATCTTTATATTTTAATCGTTTTTTTTTACCAGTTATGTCACGGATTGTATTAATATTGCTTCTCATTACAATTTTGCTACTCGCTTCATAATTTTTCTCTCGCTTCTATTTGACTTCTAGTTGCAATTATGCTTCATTACATCGTTTACTCATTACGTCTTTGTTTCTCGTTACATGTTAATTCTCATATTTTCTTAACTATTTCTTTTTCTTATTGTGTTTTCTTGGAACTGTATTAGCATCTCCTTAAGCATATACAACTCACAAAGGATGCACAACACGTTTCACCATCTTCCTTTACATCTCGCTTGACTTGTTTTCCTTTATATCATTTCCTTGGAAACCACATAATGTAAATCATTTAACTTGAAATCTATTGATTAACTACACTTTAACTAATTAGGTCGCTTATAATTACACACTTATGCCTTCGGTTTATCAATTACTAAACTCGTTTCGCATTAAAGTTGATAAATTCCCGGGTGCGACAAGCGTGAAATTCATTTCATGTCTGAACGACTTTTTAAAGATCCGTCTCGTATTTTTTAAGCTGACGTGAATTTATGACAAAACCCCAAATCCAAACGGAAACCTCCCTCAAAAGTGAATGTGTATTGAAGTGTTTGTGGGTTTGTGGGTTGTCGCTTCCGTGACATTCAAAGATTGATGCTTTTCTATATCCGCAAGTAATCTGCTAAGTTGAGTGCGTATTTGCCCAAGCAACAAGTCAACCAGGACAATTCCCACCTTCCTCGTCTGCATTCTCTTGTCATGGCTTTGAATGCAGTTTGAGGCAGGCTTTTAAGACCTCTTTATGTTTGTTTAATCACTCACAATGACATTGCTTGCACTCACACTTATCGCTTTTAAATCTATTGGTTTAATTGATAAGACTCACAACCACATGTTTGAATTTTATCATACAGATTCTTTGGCACACTTGCTCCTATTTCTTTTCGTTTCTTTTTCTTTTTCATTTTGTTTTAATATTTTTTTGGGGCTTTGTTTGCGCAGACATTTTGATTTATGAGTTGCGTCGAAAATTGAAATTTTTACAAAGGAAAGGAAGAGGAATACAAAAAAAATTATGCATAAAAAGCAGTTCAGAAACAACAGGCACAAGGCACAGAATCCTGCCAAGGCTCAGCACAGTCAGTAATGACAAGGCTGCCAGGCATTAAAACTTGTACATGCGTATACCAAGAAATATATATATGTGTACATATCTATACAAAAATGTACATCTAGAGCTAACTTTTCATTTGAAAATATGTGAGCATCAAGCGTACCTTGGGGATAATTTGAGCTGGCGAAACATAATACAAACTGACTGGGAACTGGGGGAACTAATGAGTCTACAGGGGGATTGGATAATTACGAGTGTGTAAACGTCATAGTTGTAAAGCATTTTTTAGACAACACCTCAAACAATTTGCCAAATTAAAAACATCACATTGAACTTGATGAATCGGTGCAGTTGATTGATAGCTGTCGGTCGATTCGTGTATTGTGCGTCAATCTGCGAAAAACAATTCAACTGACTTGAAAAATATCCGATAAGAATATGAATTGCGGACATGACAGCTTAGGGAGCATGTGTTATCAAACCACAAGATTTAGAAAGTCATGAAATTTATTACTTTTTGAACAAAATACGGTTTCCAAAATCTATGGCTGTATCCGTTTAAAGATAAATTTTTAATATATATTTATAAAGAAACTTGCAAAAAGGCATTGGAAATTTGTATAAGCTCTTCAGATCGATAGTTATTAATAATTTTGAATTTTTTAATTTAAAATTTAAGTTTTATTTCTTACATTAAAGTAAAATATTCTTTACTCATAATAAATAAATAAGCTTTAATATTATCTGCGGTGGTATAAATATTGGTTTGACTGAACAGCAGAAACATATACTACATAAATCCCAGTTCAACAGCTTTTCTCATAAATCTGCCAAGTACATATCATTACTGATGTCTCAGTTGGCTTGACTGTTGAACTGATAAGAATAAAAGGTATAGGTTATAAGTCAACTGGGTTAGTTTCCATTTGCGCACCATCAATAACTTTGAGCACATATAATTTTATTAAAAGAAATCATAACACGATGACAAACAGCAGCTGGGACCGCTGTGCAATCCTCTGACCTTTGTGCGAAATGTGACCAAAATGGCAGCTGGCAAACGCTTGAGCAGGTTTCACACTAAAGCTAACACATACACGCATACATACACACAGACATTCTGACACACATACAGTGGCAGCGTGCAAATATTTGTACACGGTAATCACTCGGTGGGCAGGCGGCACACACACACATACACAGCACACATACAGCCAACCAACATGATGCCTCATCAACTGAGTTGCCCTTGAAAGACGCCAGTGGCCAAGGAGAGTGAAAGAGAGAGAGAGAGAGATGAGAAGAGCTGAAGGATATTTAGCATAACATTGACCCCATTCATTAAATGCCGCCTGAGCGGCAAATTATGGACAGCAGCTCAACGGATTCCCAATTTTCCCGCTGGCTGACCGCGGAACGATGCTAATGTAGTTGAGTTGCCCGAAATGATCAAATATAGCCACAAATCGACTTGTGCTTCAGCTGCAGACGCATTCAGTTGCATTCAGTTGGAGGCGTTTCGCCTCTCAAGCAAAAACAAAAGCAAGCATAACTAGGCTGCAAAGTGGGAGAAGGAACGAAGGTAGAGCGAGAAAGAGAAAAGATTCAGAGAGAGAAAGCAGACAGCCAGATGGATTGGCATTTAATTAAACATTTGCTGCAGTGCCGGAAATTGTTTAAGCAAAACACATATACATACATACAAACAAGCAAGAATGTTTTAGACAAGAGTGCAACGACTACGAGATACCGTACATATAGCTTCTTAGATACCCTGTCATTTATTTCTTCATAAATATAATTCAATTGGAAATTGATTTATTAATGACTTCCGCAACCGTAAATTATCTGGATTGTAATTCCTGTTTACAAATTATATTAAAAAGAAATAAATTAAGTTAAATAACTTCCGTGCTTATTACACAATAATGATTAAATTTTCTTGGCAGATTCGGAATGTCTGCCAAAATTCTAGGCACTACATTGATAAACATTTTTTATACAAAAACAAGTTTATAATGATTAAGAATAGAAGAAGAATGTACTCTATGGGGTCTGTCAGGGATCCTTCTACCAATTAGATACACTTACACATACCTATTATACTTTTTCGGCGCAGGGTATAAGAATAGCATAAAGGCAGTCGGTCAGACAGGACAATGGAAGAGTGATGGGATTGGTTGCAATGGCAGCATATCCACTCCATTTCCTACCTCCTCCCTCCTTCCTTCATTCCTCTCCCTTTGAGCGTGGCACGTCACAGTTTCAGCTCTAAACGCCATTTAAGCTTTGTGGCGCAACAATTGTTGAAGCGTAATTAATGCGATTTGGTTATGTTCCCATCGATTGGCAGCAGAGCGCGCACAACAAACCTAAACACACACACACACACACACACACATACACACACACAACACACACACACACACATCAGCAAACACTGTATCAGTCGAGACAGCTTGCATAGTTGTTGCTGGTCCATTGGCCAATTGGCTTTTGTGAGGATCTACTGCCGGCTTACTCTTCGTTTAGATAAAACATTTTCTAAAAATGGCTGTCATTAATCCTTTTATTGTTTGCAGAGCCAGTTGTCTATTTACATTAGCCTTGTTTCTCTTCGTTTGCATATAAATATGGCTTTTTAATGTTGAAATATTTGAATTGATTAATTTTCAGACAATAATTGAAGTAGTTTTTGCTTTAGTTACGGGTTTTTTAAAATATGTGTGACCAGATCAATGCATAAATATAATTAATTATACTTAAATATAGATATTTATACTTATTGTGGTAGTCTGGCAACTCTATGCACTCACACTTCTTAAGCTATCTTCTTTTGTCTTTTGACAGTGATCTCCAGTAACAATCTATTTGTCTCGCTCTGTCCTTCAGCTTACAGATCGCTCTTTTGAAAGTGCAGCTCTCTTAATTTCAAGTAAATTACGAACAGGCAATATGTTACTATTAAGAGAGTGTTTTAAGAGACGGAATTTAATTTTCTTAACGAGCTGCAATTTAATGGACACTTTTTAACCGAAATGTCAGTGTTTAATTATTTAATCGATTTAATTGACTCTTAAAAAATACAATGGTCAAAGGTGAAATGCACGAATTGCCTTTTGAGCTCACTTATTGCACTTTGACCTACATTTATTTAGCTCTGTGCCACGGCAGGCGGGGGCGAAAGACAGAGAGAGCTTTCTCATTGTTTTCTAAATAAATCATACGACGTGTGTGACACAAAACCGCTGAATAAACAAGCTGGCCCAAAGACAAGCATAGATAGCAACACACACACAACAAACACATAGACAGACAGACATTGTCAAACAACCGCCTTGTGTGTGTGTGTGGGGTGTGTGTCTGTGTGTGTGAAGTGTAAAGTTGCCAGATGGCGGTGGCCTGCTGTTTATCCTGTGCATCCCTTTGTCGTGTGCATTCGACTGCTGACAGTTTTTTCTGTGCTTGCGGGTGGTACTCGAAATGTAACTCTCACAGTATCCTTGGCAAATAAAACGTATACGACATGTTGTACGAATGTCCTGTATTTATATTTAAATAACAAGCGAAACTTTTCGAGAAAGTTTAAGTTAAAGTCTACTTAATGATCAACAAGCCGTCGATGAATTTTTTACAAAGTTAAGTGGTTCGAATATTTGATACTCAGTAACCTTTAACCTTTCGCAGATGATTCGGTCTGATTATTGTGCCAATTGAACTGAGACAGTTCGTTAATTTCATTATTGTGCTAGACAAGTTTTTAATGTTGCCCGTGGCTAAAAGGAAACAATTTTTAAATATTTATGCTTGTAATTTATATGTGGAAATTGGCTTCACTTCGATTTGCGTTGTTGTCGCTTCCTTTTTTCCTTTGAGACAACATATTGAACATGCTATCGGTCTGTGGCTATTTTTGTGCGAGTAAGTAAATTATTCAAGTGTGCATGAGAGTGCATATTTAAGCATTTAAGTGCCTGAAATCCTGATTCGACAGCTTGACAGGCGAATCACGTGCAATGGAGTTACAAATTCATTTGGGGCAGCCCAACCAATGCCCAATTGATTACTCGGGCTCATGCTACCGATTCCCGTTGAATTTAATTCATTGGCATAATATCGATGTTTATCAAATTAAACGTGCCACATTCTTGAGGCTAAATCATGTCAAACAGCTTAAACACAAATTAGTATCTAAATAATCAATGTTCAATTTGTATTTGCATTTAATTTTGAACATTTCTAAACGAGCCGAATCAAAAATGTTGTCATACCATTATTTTTGACTGAAAATATGTGCTTATTTTCATTTATGACAGCTTTAACTATTTGTTTTCTACACAGGAAACTGCACATAATTCAATTTGCAAGGCGTATGGCACATATTTAGTTTTAAATTGAATTTGTATGTTGTTTAGAAAGAGTTAAAAAATGTGGCTATATCATGCTAATAATAAATATCGATTCATATTAAAGTATGCCACAATGAAAAGCATAATTTTACGATTTAAAAATATTTAAGTAATTCTTATGAGTATTTAGTGGCATTTGAATAATTTACTGTAAAGTGCTTTCAAGAGCAATTTGTTATACAATTATAATAAATAAGCACTAACTATTGTTGTCTAACACAAATAGTTTTCCCCCTCAAATAATATGCATTCTCATATTGTTTCATTGTGAAACAATTTCGAGTTATGCGTGTGTTTGTATTCATATTTTCTATTTGAGGAGATCTTCACTATGAGGACCAACTTGCCACTTGTGGCTAGAATACGTGTGTATGTATGTTTGTATGTGTGCTACCCTATTGACTATTCCCAGGTCCGAGGCAATACCCAAAAGGCAACGAGCTCCTTAAGTAGTCAGTCAGAGAATGATGTCGACAAGCACTTGACACCAGCCAAGTTACTCGTAGGTACTTAATGTTCTCATACATGTTGTAAACGGTGTAAATATGTCTGTATATATATATGTATGTGCACACACACACACACACACACCCATTTGTAGTCATGCTTAACGCTTATTTTATAGTAAGTAATATATGCGCCCTTTTGAGCAGAGCTTAAGGCATTATATAGGGCAGACAAGGGCAGGCAAGCGCAACGGAGCTGCACACAAATGTTGACAACTCACAGACACACAGACGGACAGACGGACAGACACTGATACACTCATACACACATAGGTATCCAAGTGTGTCTATATTTGTGTGGCTTTTCAGCGTATGCTTTTAAGCGACACTTTGATATTGATTGTGCCGCTGCGAGTTTCCTGTTCTTAATACCCTTCCATTCCGCCGTTATGGATAAGGTTTAATATTACCTGAGAGAACTGTACAAAAAAGTGATTCACAGTCTACAAGTATGAGTCTACTTTCCTGATGAAATTTTGTTAAAGGTTTTGTTGTTATAGAACTAAATAGTTTTTGGACTGTAAAGGTATTCACGAGCAAAGAAAATAAGTTGAAGAAATGTTTTTAAAGCATATTTACAAGAGCTACTTATGATGATGACTTTTGGTATGGGAACAGTTTTTTGAAGAACTAGATATGTTTAGGTTAGAAAAAGTCGTTTCGCTGGAGAAAATTAGAAAGTGTTTATAAAGAACACATAAGCTACTTATAATGATTAAATTCGGTATAGGAGTTGCTGTCAGAGAACTTGACATGATGAGGATTGAAAAATGCATTCAATTAAATGTCGAAAAGAAAATAACTTTCTTTAAAGCATACATCCAATGATGATGAAATTGCTTAAAAGTTTTTTTCTTACTAAATCTATTGGAAGGAAACACTGTATTCTCTTAAACTTAAATTTAAGGGCAGTTTCCTACAGAACTAGATATGTATTAGAACAAAATATGTTTTCGAATAAGTTGAAAGAAGTAAATGATAATAAATGAAAGGAAGTAAAGAATGGTTCGGTAAGCAAACATGTAAATGATTAGTTTGTTGTAATGTCAAGAATAGTTTTCTTTTACATTATTGGCCATCGATTGAACTTGTTGGCATTCGAGGAAAAAGCTGTGTGTTTCCTGTGTGATATCGATGTCTCTATTTCATGTGCTTGTCAAGTGCTTTGGCGGCGTACGTGTTTGCTAAGTTTGTTGTGCACTTTGACATTGCTGTCAGCACTGTCAACGCTCGCATCCGTAACTTTAGCATTGACCCTGTATTCTAACATAATGGCAACATACGTAAAATGTACAAAAGAGTCCGGTGCTGTTATTTGCACAGATTGTACTGCTGTTGATTCTTTTGCATATCTGACAATGACACTGAAATGTTGGCTCGGTTTTTCCATTCGTTTGTTTATTCATGACGGCCGCTGGCATTGTAGCATTCGGGGCCGGGGGAAAGCGTTTTCTCCTGTCCATCATGACGTATGTGCAATGTGCATTTGAATATTCCCATAAAAAAAAGGAGAACTTTTAATCTGATATTCAATGCCGAGTCTAGAGCCCCTCAAGCCGGATGATGTTAGGTTGACCTTCCTGAATGCTTAACTAAAATTGATTTGTGTGTTTCTAGTCAAATTCAATTACCAGACTCTCACTGTCCTGTCCTGTCCTGTCTCTGTGCTGTGTCTCTCACTGTGAATGTGGCATTGTGTTGGCTGACGCTAAAAATAACCGATAGCTGTGGCAATTAAGAGATGAGTTCTTGCATTTTTATTCATATACTATGTGTATATGTTTTTTCAGGCGGCGTTTTTCAGAAACAGGAATAGTTTTTACAATGAATTTTAATTATAAAAATGTATTTTGACTTTCATTATTGATATAAATAAAAGAATAAATATAATTAAATTTCCATTTTTATTTATCAGTCCTTGTATAAATCTTAATTTTTCTTTATGACTTTTATTTCAATATATGTAAAACAATTATTTCATTTTTAATTTAAAATAAAAAATAGTATTAATTATTTTATTATGATTAAATAAATTAGAATAGCTTAATTTGTAAATACAAAAATATTATATAATATTTTTTTAATAAGATTTATTTTTATAACTTGATAAGAAACCTCTTTATTATTTTATAATTTCTTTATGTTATTTTTAAATTTCTTAAATAATGGCAGTACAATTTTGCCATCCGTCATACGCTGCGTATACTTAACGTCAGCAGTGCATCATTAAAAATTCAGCAAGTGTAAATTAAAAAGATGCCATGTAAGCTTTCTCTCTCTCATGTGCTGCCTTATTGTACTTATCTTCATTGCATGCGTGTGCATTTTTCATATTTTCAATAAGCACGAGAATGAGAAAAAAAGACGAGTAGTATAGTATGTACTATAAGGAAGAGACTCACACTTCAAATGCTTAATTACATTTGCACCACACGCAGTCAGTGAGTCTTTTGCACATGCGATGAGCATCCATCATCATTGCAGGCTCGCAGGAAACTCGCAGTAGTCAGCCGGAAGAAGGGGAAGTGAGACAGTGAAAGAGGCAGGATGGCAGGATGGCAGCCAGGAGCCTAAGCATCCAGTGACGCGGTTGTCTTTCAATTGATATCGCATGTCGTTCTGAGTCTGGCGGGACTAACAAACATTTATACACACACACACACGCACACACATAACGGAGCATTTCCTCCTCGTTTTCAATTTTCTATTTTGCTCAGTCTAGTGATGTGAATTCCAATCGATACATCGGCAAAAAATATTGATGTTGTTTGTATAACACAAAATTGAGTGCGATATTTTAGAGAATATGATATGGATTTTTATCTAGATTTATTGTTTATTTCTCGTTGTTTCGTTTAGTTCTCAACACGCTTTGTTGTTTGCTTCCCCATGACAAGGAAGTCGACATAAACTTGGCCAAAAATGAAAACTTTAGCCATTACGTGCCCGTCCATCGTTATTCGAAATTAACAGCGGTGAACCTTTGAAATATTAGCATCAAATTGATGTCGATGTTGTTCTACCGATTTACATCACTAGCTCAGTCGCCATTTTGTGTCGTAGGCGCAGCCAGTGTTAGACAACGTGAAAGACAGCACTTCCGCTTTAATCGTGTGTGTATGCGTGTGTGTGTGTATGTGTGTGTGTGTGTTTCTCGATAAAACTGTTGGACTTTGCATGCATTCGCATTTCTCTCTTCTCGCTTACCCCCCGTGCTCATTGTGTGTTGTCCTTTTCTCTGTGTGCCGTTACAGTTAAACTGTCATTGTCATTTAAATGTCTTTTGACTGTTGCTGCTGTCAGTGTTCTGTTTTCTTACTTTTTTTTCTTTCTTTTTTTTGTTATTGTTGCTGCCGCAACTTTGTAAAATACAATACACACACAGATACATGCACAGACCCCCACAGACACATTCATAGCATTAAATTGAAAAATATTTTCAAATAGAATGCGTGCTTTGAAACCTATGAAGGGGAATATGCATACATAGGTATGCATACCTTTACAGTTTTCAGCTTATTTATAACTTTTTAATTAATTTTACTGCAGAGAGCAAGAGAAATTACAAAGTGAAAAAGATAAATTTCATTAGGTATTCTAATTCTGTAGCTACACTTGCGTATACGTAATGTCAGTGCAGGGATTTTAGAACTTAAATAGTATTCGTTTTGTAATGACAATCAATTTGCTAATCTAATTAGTTTTTATTAATTTATCCATGTCTTCTAATGTTTGATATTATATAACATTCTAAAATATTCTCACTTTAATTAAATTGACTATTATAATTATAGTTTTAATTTTATTATAAACCCATCAAGTTCTGAATAAAGTCGTATGAGTAAAATGAAAAGTAAAATCACTTATTTATTTGACAGCAATTAACAATTTGACATTTCAATGTTTTGAGTTAATTTATCTGTTATTTGTTATTTTTGACAAAATGTTATCATCGCTGAAATGCCATCAATTAAATTTATTCGATTTATAATGTCTGCTATTATATGTTTTTAATATTAATAAACAATATTGATATTATAGACATGCTGATTTAAAAAAAAAACACTACTTAACATGCCTATAATTAATTAAGCACATGTTTGTTTACTTCCAATTAAATCAATCAATTTAAAGCTAATTTGGATTACAGTTTATTTAACTGTTTTTGCAACTTATCGTAAACTAATTCCAATAGTTGATTTACAGTGCTGTGTTAATTTGTTAACTGTTGCATCGACGGGGGATTTTCGGTAGCTATTGGGAGTATTGAGTTTCGATAATTAAACAGTTGTTCGAACTATGTCGCAATTTGTTTATGGCTTTGTTTCGCCATTGTAATTCACATTTAATGGAAAACTCAAACATTAACGTGTGCCACATCTGTGCGTTATCGCACATCAGACATTAAAACAAATACAAAGCCAAACACACACATAGATATAGAGAATTCATGTATAACTGTTGTTATTGTATTTGCATTGTATGAGTAACGAAACTAACTAACTAAACGCCATGTTTGCCGACGTCGACTGCAACCATCGTCAGGGAACCACATCAATATTTGTATGGCTGCCACATGAGGCGGGTGTACTTTATGTGTGTGTATGTTTGGGTCTATATGTATGTGTAAGTGTAGTGTGGTGGCAACCGTGACGACGTGTCCAATATTGAACCAAAATTCCCAGCCACACACATTCAACCAACTATTTATGGGGTTTTTTTTCCTGCTGCAGTTTTTATCGCAGCTGTTGGTTTCTTAAAGTTGTCAGCAGCCAAAGCAAAAGCAACAGATTGCGATTATGGCTTATAATACTTACTTGTTACTTACTTGTTAAGCCAAGCAACTGTAAAATGTAATGATTTTCAGATTAGTTTGCTCGGAAACAAGTGTCCGATTAGTTCACTTAGTTGTTGACCTAATGATTTAAAAGCTTACACTTACACATTTTCTTTAAGGAATGCTTTCTTATTATACAGCGCTCTGTCGATTATAACATCTTAAATTAAACCTTATTATTTACTTTATATAATTTGTAAGTTGAGGATTTATATATATGTCTCAAATATTAATATTTACTTAACTTATAATGGCTAAAAATTAAAATGTGTGTATGCATAAGAAATTGAAATTGATAATGACATACTGGGGCTATGATTGGCAATAAGATATAATGTTTTAAAATTTTTAGAAATATTTCCCATCATAGAAATAAGTATAAAACAATTTATAGATATTTTTTTAATTTTATTTATTTTTTTATTTGATTTGATTATAAATTTAAGGTTACAATTGAACTTGACTTTAAGCGTTCTTCTGATTATTTATAGAGTTTACCTGGTGGTAATCCAACAGTTACTATTTTTATCCATTGACTTTTCATAAATAAAATACAAGTTTTCTTGCTATTTTTCGCAGAATTGCAATTGACACCCAGCGGATGCAGCATTAATGAAGTTCTTGAAGTGAAAATTTTAAAAATAACGACGAAGCAACTGGAAAAAGAAGTAACCGAATTCAAGCATTGACTGTATGAAATCGTTTGCATTTTGTGAACTTGCAATTGGCAGTTGAGCAAAAGAACGGGAGAGAGAGAGAGAGAGAGGTAGGAAGTCGTAAACTACGCACAGGAAAGGAATTCTCCGTGAACTCGTGTAGTATGTCAAGTGGTCGCAGTGCACGCCTACCGCCCACGCCCATGACCACGCCCATGCCCACGCAGAACGCCAACAACAAGCAGCATCGTGTGGGAACCGGAGTAGGTGGAGGAGGAGGAGAACCGAACAGCAACAACATGATGCAATATGGCAGCAATGGTGCAACAGCTAACGGCAGCACACAATCATCGGCTGCATCTTCGGGTTTGGGCTTGGGTCTGGGTCTAGTAGGCACAACAACAACAGCAACGACAGCAACAGCGGCGAGCAACCTTCATCAAATGGGCATGAACTTGAGCATGGGCAGCATGACGAGCAGCGGCGTTACTGGCTATAACCTTGGCTCCATGTCCACCGGCGTCAGCATTTCCACCAGCGATGCGGCCACCGAGAGCATTCCGGGCGAAACTATCGATGTTCTCGGTCCCGAACTGGCAGTCGCCACATCCCAGGTGCTCGAGAATCTGTCGGAGAACGAACGCAAGATGATAATCGAGGTGCTCAACCGGGACGAGTCTGTGCGTCAGCGGGATGCAACCAGGATAATGTGAGTACCCTTCACATATACTAATTACCCAAAAACAGAGCAGTCTCTAATTACGGATTTAACTTGTGATGAACAGAAGTTCTGTATTTAAACACCTTTAACACAACTCTCACTTTGCTTTTCTGCAAAAATTCAACGTCAATTTCTCCTTTAGCCAAACTCAACTGAAACTCTCGTTATTTCCGAGCCAACAACTTTATATACAGTGAACTTTTGTACAGAAGAAAATTTTCGATAACACTTATTTAGTTTATATATTGTTATTTGTTGCCAAACCTAGTGCTTCTCACGATAAACTTATATGAAAGGTATTCTATAATAAGCTCTTGATTTTGTAGCTAAAAAAGGGTTCTATTTTTCAACTATGTTAAGAGCTTTCATTTTGTTTTCCTTACCAAAACTTGAGTTTTTACCACATAACTTAAAATTTGAAATTAATCATTTTTAGTTTTTATGATTATTTTACTTTAAAATTTATTTAATCCGTTGAGAAGTCAAATGAAGTGTTTATTTAAGCAAGTAGAATTACAAACTACTCCTGTTAATGCACTTAGCACGTGTTGTTGCCAATTTCTATTACTGCGTTCACCACACGCACATTTCGCGCATTTCGTAAACCTCAATTTATGGCCAGAAATTCGCGAGCTGGCATAGACGTGGATAGGATCCAGGTGAACAACAGCATTTTGGGCGACAAATCACAGAGTCGACCCAGTCCGAGTCCGAGTCTCAGTCCCACTCCCAGTTCGAGTCCTAGTCCCTGTTCCGGTCCCAATTTCAATTCCAATCTCAACTGCAATCCCTATTTCAGGCAGTGCTTAAATTTGTTATGCGCGAACAAAAATTGTTTTCACTTCGCTTAAGCGGCTTTTGTTCAATATGTATTGTACTTATGCCACTTGCGGCTTCGTTCTTGCCTCAGACTCCCTACCTTACAGTCGCCATTTTGTATTTATTTTTCTGATTTTTTCTCTTTAAATTTACAGTTGGGCCAAGGCAATAGCTTAGGAATTTAATGCTGTATTTCATTGTTTTAGTGGTAAAATTGAAATAAACTTTATTTTTTTTATTTTCTATTATTACACACATTTTTTCTACTTGCGTGACAATTATAGTTTTATGTGCTTTCGTTTTTAGTATCGGCCATCAATATATTGTAGGGTTGAATGACTTAACGCTGAACTTTTGGTTTAGATTCTGTTAATGATTATTGTACTTGTACATGTGGTCGAATCGATAAACTATAATGCGTTATTGATTTGGGTTACACGACAACCATATTGTCTTTGATTTGTGTCAGTTTCATAATATCAAGCTAATTACATGGCCAATTAAATAGAGAATGAGTTAATTTAGTCCGTCAGTTAGGGCTTTAATGGTGCTAACGACAACTCTATTATATCATTCCAAGTATAATTGTTAATAATCGATTCTTTATTGACTGTCTATTAGTTTGAAATCTTGAAAGTTGAAATTTTCTGTGAATTGTAACTATTTTTAAAGGCATTTAAAATAAGTTAATTATAGGACTAGAAAAAGGAAACAAAATATTCAATTAAATTAAATTTATTTTATATTGATGTCATTTTCAAATTCACTTAAAATGTATTTCAAGCATTTAAGTCAAGTCTTTCAGAATTTCCATTAACATTTCCACTTACATTGTATTGTACTGTATAATGATGGTGGAAACACAATACAAACATTTAATGCAAGTTAATGCCCCGGTTTTTAGTGCCAACTCATAAAGATTTCTATTACACAGCTCTGCGTTCAAATAATGTGGACATAAATCCTTTTCCTTTGCTCAATGATTTACTTAGTTAAAATGTGGCCGCCTTTTGGGCGACTCTCGGCACTGATTGCTTAATCATGTTGTGTGACGGAAATGGCGATATTGAAAAGCGCCACTGGAGACGGCAGACTGTAGACTGGAGACGATGGTGACCAGCTGTGAGAGGTGCCAAAGTGTGGGCAGGAGCTGGAAATGATTGCCATCATCAAGGATGTCGTCGTTGGGTCACATGTAGCCATAACGACGATGTCCTCCAAAACTCCCCTTTCTCCCAAAATAAAAAGCCGCTTGGCAAATGATGCTTTCATAATGACACTGCCCACTGATTGGGCAGAGTGGAGAAAAAGTGGGCGGTGTATTATATGGTATACAATATATTGACAGTATATTGAGTAAAGCGGCAATAATGACGCCCGCCCACACACATATACTCACTCGTAAGATGATGGATGAAAACGCAATGAAAGTCTTGTTTTTTTTTTTTTGTTTGCTACTCGACAATGCCGCCTCTGCCTAGTTTCAATCTCACACCACGTGGTTTTTTGTTCAAGTATTTCATATCGTTGCTAGCAAAATCATTAAAATACTTTGCCATTTCATTATCGTTTCAATCATTGCCTTTCTCGCCATTAACATAAAGCTGTCGTTAAATAAAAGTAATTAATTTTGCAGCTAGTTTATGTCCTTTCGACTTGTAAGCAAGCTGTGTTGTGTTTTCTCGTCCTGATTTTCTGCCGGCGAAAACAACTTCAACTCGAGCAGGCAGTACTTAAATTTTTAGTGTGTAGAAAGCAATATAAATTGGATGGAATGAACGGACATTTCTATGACCGATGCGAGGACATATGTTGAGCTAGAAGTGGCAAGTGAAAATGTGAGGTTATAAACGTATACAAAACCGCAAAGTGGAGTAGTTAAATTGTTAAGTACATGCATATATAAATATTTAGGCGAAAAGGAAAACTATTTTATTTGTAGTTCTCTGTATAATATATAAAGGCGAAAAGCAGACTTTACTTATAATTAAATTTAATTGACAATGTTTAATAAAATCGAAACATAAAGTGATTTTATCAGAAAGCTGATTTACTTATTATTAAAGTTATTTATTCACAATGCTTAATGAAATCTTATAAACTAAAAAAAAATGTCTAACAAAATCGAATCTTAAAAATTCTAACAAAATCTAATCTTATCGCTTATAGTAGTCGAATCCTATTTTCTTGTAAATTAAAAATTAAAAAAAATACATTTAATAGAATTTTAAGTATTTTTTGCATTGCGCCCTTTAAATTTTTCATTATTTTTTTAATATTTGCTATTTTAATGAATTATTTTAAACGATTTCTTACAGCCGCTTTCTATGGCAGGCTTTTCTAATAGTTAATAGTTATACTCTTATATCTATGCTTGCTGTAAAGAAGTATAATTTTTAAAGTTGTATTTCTTTACTTCCCTGTGCTTTAAGTTAGGCTGTCAAATTAGAGTGAATATGTCCTCGGCTTAGGGGTTTGCTCAATGATGGCTGTGCACACGAGACACTTTATTAAATGCCCCATGTAACCTGGCAACGCAATTAACGTGCTAATCTGCAGCATGTGGCATGTGGCAGGCATAACGGAACGTAACGCACATTGTTGTAAGTAAGTATCCTCAATGCGGCACGTTGCCATTCAAGTTCAAATCTCTGCTACCTGACATTTTCACTGTCACTGTCTAACTGTCTGCCCTTGAAGTTGAGATGGCAAAGGGAATCTCAATCATATTTTTTGTAGTTGTTGCATGCAACTGAGCAGAGATTACGAGTATCACTTGCAACAAAACTTGAAATGCAAGTGACTTTTTGTGCCGTCTAGCGACTCGTAATGAGCTTGTAACAAACTTAACTCATTTCCGGCTGCAAATTCATTGCGTACCTATGATAAACTTACCTATCCCTTTACCCTTGTTCCTCCTCTTTGTTCTATCTGTCTGTTTGTCTGGCATTTATCAAAGCTCTTGACTAAATTAAATTTAATGGCGTGCCACGTTCGTCTTTCTTTGCGTTTGTCTTGCTTTATGCGCAAGAACTTCATTAAGTGGGTAAGTCTATCATTTTCAGTTGGCATCTTTCTTTCCTGCAACTCTGTCTGCTGTCTGCTGTTTGATGATGTGCCACTATGTTTTAACTGCACAAAGACTTGCCACAAACATCAAAAACAACAACAACAGGGTGAAGGTTCCATTGAGTTTGTTTTTTTTTTGTTGTCGACTGCGGCTTTTGCTTTTCTGCTTTGCAAATTTCACTTGCTAATGCTTTTGATTACTTTTAATTACAATTTGGCTGCTAGGCGACGCTGCCCAACGTTCGTCCACAGCTTCCCCCTCACGCCCCTCAACGCCGCCTCCGTGTTGCCAGATTTTAGTTGGGTTCATCAGACTTTTGTGCAGTCAGCTGTTATTTAAGCCGGGTCTTAAAAACGCCTCGCAATGTTGTGTTTTCTTTTTCGAGAGTTTTTGGCCATCATCCAGCTTAATTGGTCGCTTAACGCCCACGATGGCAAACTCATTAGCTGACTATGCGCTCTCCACTTGCAGCACCTTTTGATTCATTTTTACGAGTGCCCTTTCGGACATTCTCAAAACCGGAATTCTGACATCGCCTAAAAGCATGCAACATGGTTTTAAATATGTATGCTTTCCGTTAATTAATGCCACACCTGCCGCACACACACGATTCTTGCCGCCAGCGATTGCAAATTTCATAGTCAACACACACAGATACACACAAATACACATACAGCTTCAACTCAAACCTCATTGAATTTATTGGCCCAGAGCCAAGGCAGGCTTACAGAATCACGAGTTCATACCGCATTATTATTATTATTATTGCCACATGCTGGCTGCAATCTGACCAATTATTTAATGTGCTTTTCAAATATTGTTAAACAATTATGCAACATATTTGCTGACGCTGTGTCATGTCATACGACATTTAATAACCACACTTAAAATGCCACAAACCAAAGATAATTTTGTTAAATTTCGCACGCAATCCAAAATCAGTATAAACAAGAAGATCACTGCACTCTGAAATACACTGCACTGAATGGATGCATAACTATCATTAAAAGTTAATATTTAACAAAAAAGATATTATTTTGCATTATTATTTTTAATTTTTCTAAGATAGCTGTCTTGCAAATTTCTCCTAAAATATGCTTACCACTGTAGTATATTCTGTGGAAACATTTTTCTTAATTTTTAAAGATGAAATTTAATGCATTGTAGATTAGAGTAAAATTGTGTGTTTTTCATTTAAGGAGATTACTGATTGAATAAACAAATATATTAGGAATCCCAGATAAGAAAATCTGTTCTGAGATAATAAAAACTGAAGTGGATTTATATTATATGATGCGAGATTTTTCTTAATTTCCCATCAAACTCAATCACTTCTGCATAAAACTTTCACAAAAGCAGTGTATAAAAATGCGCTGAAGAATTCACTTTGGGAAATATATTTTTTTGCATTTCTCGTGAAAAGAACTTTACACTGGCGAGACAGTGAAGAAGAAGCACATTAAGAACAATGCGACTCGACTTTCTCATAAATAGGTGCATAATTAAAATGATAGCAACAGGCGACGTCGCGTTCATCGTTTGCGTTCTGTTTAATGATAATGTGAGAAGGGCGCCTCAGGTAACAGGTAACAGCAGAAGCAGCTGAGCGAAGTCAAAGACACAGAGAGTACAACAGAAAGAGAGAGAGAGACCTGTTGAGAGAGCAATGATCGTTCACTCTCTCTCTTGATGTTGGTTGACTTTCAACCTGTTGCTTTCAATCGACTGGCGTTTCAATCGAGTGGCGCCGTTAAATCTCAGCGATTGACTTCGAGCTCAGTCAACGAACGCGTCTCGAGTTAAGCGGACGTCACTTCGCAGTCTGTCGCTATCGGTGTGTATCTGTGTGCGAGAGTGTGTGTTTGTGTGTGTGCGATGAGATTGCCGGTTTAAGATTTTGTGTATTTCTACCTGTGAAATTGAATTGAATTTTTCGTTGTCGTCTTCTCTTAATATTATTCCCGTTCTCGACTGATATTAAAGGTACGGGCAGAGACACCTCAAGAAAGTATCTGACAGATACCACACACAGATACAAGACAACGCGACGCGCCGCGTAATCTAAGACAACGACAGCAGACGCGATATTAACCTCTAAGCAACGAACACAAACAAAACGAATTGGATATTTTACTTATAAAGAAAACTAAGAAAGAATTTCAACAAGTGCAAAGCAAAAGATAAAAGTTATTACCGACAAATAAATATTGTACATACATATATATGTAAAAGTTTGTCAAAATCAATAAGAATACATAATAATAAACAAATTATTATAAATCCACAACGAAAGCCATAAAACGCTCAACGAAACGCTTTTGAAGCCAAACCGCTCAGCTACACAAAAGTATCTCAAAACTAAAAGGTAAATTTGAACAACTAAAAGAAGGCATAAGATAATCAGAACAACAACAACAGTTTCATCTGCTCTACGTGCACAATTGCGCAATTATAATAGTTTCCAGCTTATTTGCCACACATACTTTTGAAAAAAACGTACTCACATGTGCAGAACGAAGCATGGATAAAGAATTTTGCTGCCGGGTTATTTTAACGGTTTTGCTGTAAATTTAATTAAGGCAACTGGGCAGTGAGGGGGAGTGAGGCAGGGAGTGGGGAAGATTTCCAGTTGCAAACAAAGGCGCGACATTGGCTGTAGAGGAACAACCTTTTGCATCTGTATCTCTTTGCTATATCTGTATCTGTTGGTTGGTATCTGTATATTTGTATCTTTTGCTGTTTGCTCGTTAAAAGCGCATTACACACACAGCTCACGCATTCACGAATGCACCCACTCCACTCCACTACACTTCACACGCAGAACCTTCTCGGAATACCTCTTGTTTTTGGATACCCTGTGTCGGGGATAAATTAAGGTTGTGGGAGTGTATGTCACAGGCAGAAAGAACGAACGGATCTCCAAAATGATAGGAGCTAGACGCACTAAATGTTGCATGTTGACCCTTACAAGTGCTTTAAGATAAAGTTTATTTCAAATTTTAGATATCTCCCACGCAAATTGAGGAAAAAACCTCAAGTTTTGACAAATATGCTATGTAACTAAGTGTGAATTTCTCCTAAAAATTTCATCACGATCGGATAATAAGCTCGAAAGATATTTGTCATGTAATTTAATATATTCGTGATAGGATATTTAAATTGCCTGTGCGCAGGGTGTCTCTTAGTCGGGCATTCACAACTAAAGCTTACTTGTTTTTATAAGTACGTGAAGCTACATATGCATATGTAGCTGTGTAAAGGTATTATATACTTTTGGATTGTGATGTTGTTGTTTGTGTCTGTGTTTGCTTTTTCTTGTCGAACTTGGCATACCATAAGTTCAGCTTAATTCTTATGCCGCACATCGATAGCACGTCTCAAATATTTTTGTTTGTCTTGTTACCTGAAAAGCCTTTCATTGCCAAATTGCAATCGTTATACTCGTAGCCGCATATGCAGAAATCACATTTGATACTTTCACACTGTTCGCCATCAACTTGAATGAATTTGCAGTTTGCCGATGGAGATTGAGATTGTTACGAGTATTCCCAGTAATGGGCGCATTATGGCTACTATGACTAATGGAAGAATGCGTCAACAGCAACAGCAATAACAACAACTACAACAACAACAAATGTTTCTGTTCAGTAAAGTATCTTGTAGGTGTGAAACTGTAGGCGGTTCATTTGGGCCAATATCCGAGTATTTCTGACTTTCGTACAATTGCTGTCAATGGTTTTTTCTCTATCTGGAAAAATAAGTAGCTCGCAGTGTTGTAGATACATATGTATCTTTTTGCGATTCACATTATGTGGCTCAAATTTAATTAGCATGTTGTTGCACACTCGCAACTCTAGACCTTGACTCACAACAAGGCAAAACGACAGCGCCGACAAAATAGTAAACACTACTTTTCCATGTACTTTTAACTTACTTAAAGTCCAATGACACTGGCTGAAAATTATACTTTGCACAGTAAATAAAAATTATATAAAAACTGGTTAAGTTCTGTTGAATGGCAGGAATTTTATTAATTAATTATTTAACTCAATTCGAAATTATAAGTTATGCTTATTTTGACATGTTATCTGGTTAAATTAAAAGAAGAATGAAATTTCAGCCGTCTAGCTCACCAATCACCAGTCAGTACAAAGAAATTTATATACTCACATATACATAGAGATTTACATTGAAAGCTCCTGAAAGTTTCAGAAAAACTTTAGCTAAGAATTTTGCTCACAGCCAGCAATACTTTCCATGTTATTCAATCTAAAGTAGGAACTAAATAAAGGTCACTTTAAGAAAGTGTCACCAGAGTAGCATTTGTCAAAGTAACTAACGCTAAAAAAAACTCAATGAAATGAAGATGGAAAGTTGATGAAAGTTTCTGGAAACTTTGGTTTATGCTGAACTTACTTTGCACTACTTTATGAAACTAATTTCCTAAGGGCCACTTAAAGCAAGTGTCATTTGTTAACAACAGCTTTAATTTTGTTATTTTCAAATTTATAGTTGGCATGCGTTTGAATGATAAGCTTATCAGATGCACACATTTGTATTTATGGTCGTAAGATTCAAATATTTGGACATTATGTCATGACTATGCATATAAAAACACTGAGATAAGTCAAAGTCTATTCTCTTTAAAGGTGCTTGGTGCGATTTGGGGGCACGTAATCGTAGTTAGCGAGTGGAATGAACCATAAGCCACGGAAGCTGTTGCTTTAAATTCGCAGTAAAGTTTTCTGATTGGACATTGAGTACATTAATCATTCATAAATATTCATGCTGCTGGACGTGAGGAATGGACCACGCCCCACGCCTCCTTTTGGCTTGGTTTTCACATTTATCATTATCATTTCCCCAGAGTTTTCCAAAGTTGTGAGTTATTTGCTTTTAGTCTGTTGCTTTTCCTATTTCCGTTAAGTAAATATTCGAATGTCTCAAGTTCGTTTAGCATTTTTCCGGTCAAATGTGCGTATGCGTAATTTATTATAATTAATGCATAGAATAGTGACAGTTATTAAGTTTAGTTTAGCCAATATTTTTCACTTTTTCTTTTTTGCTTTATTTGCATTTTAATGAAATCTTAAGAAAACAGCTGCCACAAATAAATATGAAGCAATGGTCAGAGATACTTCTGGTTGGGTTAGATTTGGGTCTCAACTTTTTGCCAGATGTGTGGCAAGCGATAAAGTTGACTGTTGACGACTGCTCGCGAAACTCTAATCAAGCCAAATGCAAATTAGGTTAACTGTAGTTTAACGAGACAGACATCAAAAAGTCACTCTCGAGATAGATAGATGAGCAGCAAAGATGTGATGTGATGAGATGAGCTGAGTTGAACTGAGATACGGATACGAGTAGTACTCATGACTGATGAAAGCTCCGAAGCGAGTGTGAAAGGTAATAAAGCAAAAGTCCAAGCAACTAACCAACTAATGAAGTTGTCGTGAGCGTTAAACGACATTTGTGATGGACAGTGTAGGAAGTGTTAATGATAATGATGGGCACGTCTCACAACAGCAACACCAACAGTAACATCAACTTGTCTTCAACTTCACGTGCCAACTGGTGGGTGGGCCATCAATTTTTCTTCCAACTGTCAGCATTAGATGCGGATAACAACAAAATGAAATGAATTTCCTTTTATGCTGATTACAAAACGTTGGCTTCATTTATTGCCCATTAGCTGCCCAAAAACTGCACAGTCAATAAGTATTTAATTAACAACGAAAATTATGAAACGATTATAAAACAATTATATTATTGTGATTGTACTTATTGTATTATCCACTGTTTGTTTACTCTCTGTTATTGCCGCACAACCAGAAACTGAATTCTGTGCACTAAAAAAACATAAAAGTGAAACTTTAGCCACAAAAATATACCATTTCAATGCGCATAACATTTAAAATAAAACATTATAATATATGAGAATTATTCAATGCAAGGCTTGGTATTAAAATGTGCATAAAACAACACTTTAAAACTAATTTGATTTTTATTTGATCGGATTATCATAAAAAGTTTTACAAATTTTGAATTGTAATGTGCTCAGACGCAAAGCTTATAATCTGTCTGAAACTTTCCATTACCCTAACTTTTTAATAGTAAATACTTTCTTTTAAATTTATGGTATTTATTAATGCTAAATTTCTTCCAATTTGGAAAATGTTTGAAATTTTAATTGAAAATTGAATAAATATAAAAATTGTAAGTAAAAGTGTGCATAGATGCATAGCAAATTATCTTTTATGTACTTTCCAATTATTCATTATAATTATTACAAATTTTTTCAGCATGTTTTTTTTTAATTTTTGCAATTTAGCACTTTATCTAAACAATTTGAGGTGCTACCTGGTTATAGATTATCCATGAAAACTTTTATAAAAACTAAAATCAGCTTACGAGTAGTTGATGAAATACAAAAGCCGCATTTCATTATTTGAATCCGTTGTATCCGTATCTGAATCTGGTTGATCGTGTCATTATCTCGTACACATGCAGCTGTAATTATAGACAAATTAACGCGCTTACTTAGACTTGGACAAAGCCCCCCAAATTGGTCGAATCGTATTAAAAATCGCAATTGAGCGGCAAGCAAACAAAACAAAACGTGGCCCCAACTGTTGATGTCGCCGTCAATAGCTCGTCATTAGATGAAAACGCTTTTTTTTTTGTTTTTTGTTTTGTTTTTTACTTTTTGTGTCAGCTGACAAAATTCAATGGCCAAAAGCGTTGGGAAACTCAGTTGAGAATGTGACGGAAAAAATCTGTAAACAAGCTCGGCGAGAAAACAAGGCTGATTTTAATCAGTTGTTGATATTTTTTTTTTCGACAGCTTATAAAGGCGGCTAGAAGATTGGCTGGGAGGGAGACGGGAAATGGGGGAAACGATGATTCAGAAGGCGGTCAACGGAAACGCAGCTGGAGTCGTTTTAAGAATTGCAAATATTGTTTGGATTGTTCTTTTCGTGTTTTTCTTATTATTTTGCACATGCCGCAAAAAATTGTAAACGACTTCGATCCGAAACTTTATTTAACTAAGTTGTGGTTTGTTTTTATTAATATTTGTTGTTGTTGGTGGCATCAGCTGTTGTCAACTCAATATAATTTATTGTTGTCTTTTGGACTCTTAAGCTGTCAGCAGTTTAATAACTTTTAGCTCTCAGTGTGCTCGTAAGTCGACAACAAAAACTAACAATTGAATTGAGGTTTATATCTAGAATGGAAGTTGAATATCAATTCGATACGAATGCATAATAATTAAAGACCAATTTGCCGACTTCAAGCCATAAACATTGAGCTCGATTGCATCTTAATAATAACACAAATACTCTTACAAATACTCTTTAATTTTATGAGCATCTGAACTGTTGGATGTGTCTACGCTTTCTGATTAATATCCAACTTAAAGTGAGGTTGAGCTCAAATTAGATTGCATTTGATAATTCGTAGAAATTCAAACATTCTTAGACAATACTGTCATTATTTGAAGCGTATTTGATAGTCATAAGACTTTAAATTTTTGTTTTGTGGCAACTTAACTTTATTTATAGCCATTACCAAACTGGTTTTCTGCCTTTCAAGCTGTCCGACGTCAACAAACGCAAACAATAATAACAACTTCTGGCCACTTTGGAGAACAAGGGGAGGATGAAGAGTTGACTTGAGTATTTCAACGGTAGCTGCAGTTGGCCGTATGCAGTTGGTAGTTGTTGGTTGTTGGTAGTTGGCTTTTGGCCCCGTCGAATGTTGGCGTCTGATTTCATCTTTTGATAATTGCACGCAATTTTCACGCGGCGCCCACACAAGAGACTCTCAAAATGAGGCACTTAAAGTTAACTTGAATTGACTTGAGCTGAGCATTGGCAGCCTGACTTTATATGGGTTATGCATACAGTCAATGAGTGTGAGTGTGAGTGTGTGTGTGTGGGTTGATCTTGAGAAAGGCAACTGAGAAAGTAAAGTTTTTAATAATATATTTGTGCAATTGTTTGTATTCTGAATTAGTTTTTACAGCAAAAAATAAACAATCCTAAGTTCCGGAATAAAATTAATTTCAAGCGTTTCCAAAAATTCGTATTTGTCCGATTTCTTAAACAGAGAACGAAATAATTGATTTAAGAAAGCTTTTTCTTCGTTCTCAGAAAATATTTCGATATACATATAAACATTTTTGGACTTAAAATAAGTTATTGGCGATTTATCCGCATATGATTGAAACTTAACATTCATATATAGAATATCTAGTTATATAGAATATCTAATAAGTACCTAATTATAATATTTTATTAAATTATAAATTCAAGATTTTTAAGCTTAGATTTTACAATGATTTTCTTTCCTGTATGAACGAGCCAATCTTAGAGATGTTAGGCAAGAGCTAGATGCACCAAATGTGCTATGTAAACTTCTTATATGAGCAGACAGTTGAAGTTTATCATAAAGTTTAATTTGAAATGCTCGGGCATCTAAGGGCTTGTTATTTTTATTTTTATGCTTTTAATGTTATTAACATTTATTTCCTTTCCACAACTTTGGCATTAGTATTCAACGTCATTGCATTTTCCGTGTCAAGCATATGCGGATGGTAGGCATTTCCTCAGTCCATTTCCCATGCGTTTTTCCATTTCTAAGCTTGGCAGGCAACAACAACAGAAGAAGAAACAACAACAATCTAAACAACAACAACGACAGCGACAACGACAATAATAATGCCACTTCTCGTGCCTTTTATTGCATTGTTTCTATGCTGTCGCTGTCGATGTTGTTGTTGTTGTTGTTATTGTTATTGTTGACTCGTTGGCTTTGTTGGCCAGGCCTGCATGTTGCCCTTTTTGGGTCTTGCACCGGGTTCCATTGACTTGGCTTAGTTGGGGCTTGGCAAAGTCAGCCAGTTTGATGCCCCAATGATTGCTGAGACACGTTTTCTCTGCAATTGTTTCTCAGTTTCAGTTTTTCTTCTATGTACTGCATGCTGACCAAAGTAAAATTAGCTCAATCACCCAACTAGGTAGCTTCATTTGCAATCGAGCACATTTCGTGCTATGGCAAATCTTATATTTATAATATAAAAAACGAAAGAAAAAAATAGCTAAAAACTCAACTCGGCGAAAGGTGCAGCATCAACTCGTAACTGTCTTTTTTCTTTCTTTCAAGAGCCCAAGAAGTTGAAACAAAGGCAGGCCAAGCCTTTTGCCAACAAGAAGTAGCCAAAAAGTTGAGCTGCTTTTATTTCATACTTAAAGTTATGTGCAGAGAAAGTTTATAAGGCCATCAAAAGCATAGTTGCCAAAAATAAACTGAAAGAAAGAAAAAAGCTTGGTCAAGACATTGTCGACAAAATTCTTGACCAAGGGCATTATGAAATCGCAAGCGGGGGTTGCAGGGCCAAGGGACGAGACCAGGGTTCGCAAAAACTACTCCGTAGCAGCAAGAGTTACAAAAATGTTGCTACGCTCTCGCTACCGCTCTCGATTTGAACAGAGCCGTAGCATAGCTATAGCCGAAAAATAAAAAAGGATTTGCTCTGCTCGGAGCGGAGTTTTATCGCGTCAAAAACTATGCTATAGCTATAGCAAAAAAATTAAATTATATGCGCTACAGCTACGTAGCGGTAGCTAAAAAACTGAGAGCGAGATGAGAGCAGAGCAAATGCAATTTTTTTCATTTACTACGGCTCTCGTGTGATTTTGATTTTCCTACAATTTTGTGATCTGAATTTTATTCATGTGTAGTGTATTCATTCACAATATTTAAATTAAATCAATTTTTTTAATAAGTAAATCGGAATAACAAATTTTACGTAATGGAAACTTATGAATTAATCCTCGTCTTCAAATAAACTTAAATTGTCGATTGCACTATCTAAGTGTGTCGAATTAAGCTTGACAAGAAGTATATTTTCCAAAGTTTCGTGATTTAATCGATTACGGTTATCCGACAACACCAGTTTCAAGGAAGAAAACGCCCGAAAACGATCACAGAATTGTAGGAAAATCAAAATCACACGAGAGCCGTAGTAAATGAAAAAAATTGCATTTGCTCTGCTCTCATCTCGCTCTCAGTTTTTTAGCTACCGCTACGTAGCTGTAGCGCATATAATTTAATTTTTTTGCTATAGCTATAGCATAGTTTTTGACGCGATAAAACTCCGCTCCGAGCAGAGCAAATCCTTTTTTATTTTTCGGCTATGGCTATGCTACGGCTCTGTTCAAATCGAGAGCGGTAGCGAGAGCAATTCGAAATACTACGGAGTAGCGTAGCATTTTCAAACCCTGGACGAGACTAATAGCTGCAAAGTAAATTAAAATTATTGAAAGTAAAATCCACACACACACACATGTGTCTGCACTTAAACCTCAGCTGTGCCGAGTCAAACAATATTATTATAAACACATTTTCCAGCTGCTGCTGCAACCGGTTTGCATCGCTTGATAACTGAATAAAAAAAAAACATGCAAAAAACCCCAAGTAAAAGTTAAGTAAATCTCTTGTATGCATGCAACCAAAGTGAGTTGAAATGCGTCAACAGCAGGACCGTCAAAAAAAAATGTAAGAGGGTCAACAAGCAAATAAACAAACACAACAACAACAAACCCGCAACGTGCCCCCTTTGACTGCAGTTACTCTTATACACATAGCATATTTAAAGAGCTGATGATGGACTCCGCTCCGCTTCTGTTATGTGGCAAATGGAATCCTCTTACGCTACGACTCGTATTTTGCCAGCAAAGGGTTGCAGCTTCGTAGGGCATCAGTGCATCTTGGCAAAATGGCTTTTAGAGGTCGTCCACTTAGCCAAATGTGGCTTCTGGGCAACTTCTGGAATGTCTATCGATTGTGGCCAGCTTGTGTGTGCGACTTGTTGAATTGTTGGCAATAAATTCTAGTAAACTCTCACAATGCCTGCAGCTATTACTAACAAAGCGATTTAAATGATTGATTGCCAAGAAATATTCAGTCATAATATTGATAGGAAATACCGATCGTATTAACGATTTATAGCTCAATGGTTATTATACTTTTAATAAGAATTTGTTATAGTTTTTGATTAGAATTATTTTTGAACTTCTGTGAAATTCATAAAACATTAATTTGGCGTTTTCTACTTTATATATTTATAGCTCGAATATATTTATACATCTTTAACTTAAGATCTCTTAACGTCATTTATATTTAGTTAACTAATTTTTAAAATTATTTTCAACAAGTTACTTAATTTTATGGATCTTCAATGTTATGACTAGTTTAGTTTTAAATTCCTAAAGGGAGTTTCTGATGTATTTGATAAAAATTTTAATCAAAATTTAGAGATAAAATTGTATTACATTTCTCAGAATTTGTCGAAATTTTGCTTCAGCACTTGGCATAAATTTATTGATATTTAGTTTAAGATCTTTAGACGTCAATTATATTTGGTTATCTGATTTGCTAAACGTTTGTTAAGAGCTGCCCTGTCATCATCATTATCATCATCTGCTACGTCTTCGTTTTGGCCTGGCTGAAACTCTGGCTTTTATCTCAAGCTCCTCTGGCGCTGGACAGACCATCAGTCAATGTCCAAGACACAGTAGCAACAACAGGAGTAACAACCAGTAAGTGGTTGTTAGCTGCTGTTGTTGTTGCTGTTGTTGTGGGTCTGCGGTTGAGATAACCTTTCCATTTTATAACTGTCAGCTGGCGGTTTTTCCTCGCTGCCTCCTCTGCGTATAATTACGCGCAGTGTTTTTCAGCTATGCATTGGAAATTGTACGCAATTTCCCAAAAGTGTCAACGCATGTCAAGTTACAATAGTTGTAAAAAATGTTAATTTGTGACAATCGTTGTTGTTGTTGTGGATGTTGCATTCACTTTTTATTCGTTTGCTATTCCGAAGTAAACATTTGGCTGCAGCTGGCGTCGTTTGGTTTTGTCTCTTGAATTGAACACAACTGGCATTACATGATACTCATTATTGCACATTTTGTTAAACATTGTATACATTGTACACACAGAAAGCAGAAAGCGAAAGAGACAAGAAAAGCTGGGATGGTCCCTGAGGGAGAGACGAACTGCGATGAGACAGCAGAAAACGCATTCGAACTATGTGAAAACCCTCGTTGATTCCATTAATTGTTATAATATCCAGCTACTTACTTGCACGGAAGCTTAGCATTAGACATTCTCCAAGTCATCGTCACTTGGTTAAATAATTGGACCCACTGTGCAGCCAGATACTTTTAGAGCCATTCATTACAGTCTTTGAAAGTTTAAGTTCCATTGATAAACGGAAAAATTAAAAGGGCGATAGACTGTAAATGAAAAGATAAATAATGTAAAAGAATAAATATTATCAGTTGATTATTCGGTTGGTTTGAAAACATACAAAATTTACATATTTCTTTTTTATATTTAATTTTTATTATATTCCTCTTATTTCTATATTAAACTTTTTCTAAGAACCAAAATAATTAGTATGATTCTCGATACTTCAAGTAATTCGATTTAAATGTAATTTTACATTTCTTACCCAGAACTCAGAAGCCAGAAAATGTCCTTGAATGAATTCGGTATTTTACATTTTCATTTGTGTGCACTTTAATTCCCCTGATCAAAGCAATACTTTTGAGCTGCATCCTAATAAACACAAGATATTTCGATTATTTCCCAATAAATATATATATAGGTATATTTACTTTTTGATTTCAAAATGCAAAGTGTGTTGCTTGGAGTCTTGTTCCAGTTTCTTACTTGACAGATTGCATTTCCCATTAGAGTTCGGGTTCAAGAGCAAAGAGTACCGCTATTGGCGGTTCGGCTATAACGGAATATCAATCAATAATAAATGCCATTAGAAAGGATACAAGTTTGCCCCGCAGGCCGAGAAAATATTCAGTAACTTGGCCGTCATGGAAAACTTTTAACTGCAAGTGACAGTAGAAGCTACAACAAGGCAGAGTGCAAGGTCTAAGTGCAAGATATGCATAAATCCAAGAATATACAAATGTATATTTATATCAACAGATTTGTCAAAGTCAAGGCACAAGTTCAGCAGTTATAAATAACTTTAAACTTGAAGGCAATACGAGTTCATATCACGTTTGAGACTTTGTCCTGTTTGTATTCGTATCACAGCTGCTTTCAACATGAAATTAATTAAATTGCGCTTATAAATAATGAGAAGGCAAGGCGGGCACAGTGTTGGCCAAATTGAATTACATAATTGGGCTGCGACCTAAGACCAAAGACCTGAGACAAACCAAGTCGAAATCGTAGACGCAGTCGCAGTCACAGTTACAGTTACAGACAGAGTTGTATATGTTATTCTGGTCGATATCAAAGAGCTTACATGCTTAATCGAATTAAGCAACAGTTTCACTCGATTTCCATTAGCCGCTGGTAATGGATGATTTTCCAATTACCGGCCTGCCACTTTTTCGTCAACAAAAAAAAGAAATGCCTTAGCAGGGCCAACGTAATCTCGTATGCGTAATCTCGAACCAATCGCACGCACATTCGTCATACGCCGCGTTGTACATGCGTGTGTGTGTCTCTGTGTGTGTGTGTTACAATGTGTGTGTGTGTGTTTTACGTTTTGCGGCACACACAAAATGCAAATTGACGATGATTGCCAGGGATTTTCTTGTGGTTTTGACAAATTGCCCGCTTTCTCTGTTGTCATTGTTGCAAGAGATGCTGCTAAACATCGTTTTGCCATTCAAAATGGTTACACTTTCCATTATACTCGAGTGAGTGGCTGTGAATGTGTGGGCGTGGATGTATACATTTATGGATGACTGTGGTCTGCTCTTGTTGCGTTACGTCGTCTCTCATTTTACCCAGCAGCATCAATTTTTAATGCCAAGTTTGAAGTACAGCAAAAAACAAAACACCAAAAAAAAACAGACTTGCACATACGAGTACGAATACAAATATGAGTGCGAGTATGAGTACTTGTACTCGTAGCTGCGGGGAGGCTGCTCTTGTTTTGAGTCAAACCGCATAAGCCGACTGTGTTGCAAGTTGCCTGCGGCATCCATCGGAGCGTTTCAAGTTGACGTACTCAACTCTAACAATGCCCCCGATACCTGCTGTGTCCGCCAGAACTATGGGCTAGAAGTAGAGCTTCAATTTAAATGAAACTACATGATGATAATTACGATTTGGGATGGAAATAACATTTCATCAAAAATATTTTAGAAAATATTACATGTAACTTTTGTTCAACAAATATTGGACTCCAACAAACAAAGCAGAAGAGCCAATTTTAGCAAAAAACAATATTTGTTTTGTACTGAAAATATGTATAAGTTTTTCGCAACAATAAAATCAATCTATTTAGAAAAGTCTATTTAAAATTGGTGCTTACTGAGATGGGCTCTGTACATGAAGGCAAAATAATTTTAAATCAAAATTACCACACAAAAAAATGAAGTTATTTAAGAATTTAATAGTTCTTTATATCGATTTACTGTATATCATTGAATATCACATCGTTTTTTTTAAATGAAATATCTTTCTATACTCTATCTAGCTTACCCATCCACAATTACTATGAGAGAAGCTTTAGTAGCACTCTGACTCGGACTGCACTGACCTTCAAGATAATTAACATGAAATTTTAATAATTTCTGATTGCTTTACAGCTTTTGCAGTGTTTTCAAAACCGTCAGACAGAAGGCAAAATCTCATATACTGTTTAAATATTAAAAATTAATTTTAAAACAGTGCAAGAATGTGCAAATTTACCTTGTAATAAAATTTCACAAAATATGCCAATATATAAACTGACACTTAGACATACAATGTTGCCAATTGCGGTTGGAGGAGAAGGGAGTAGTAAAGTAAAGGGGAGTTGAGGGGGCTTGGCTTGTGGTCGGCTGCACATAATTTTCCACTTAAATGCAGCTGATGATTGACACATGGCTGAAATTGAATTAAGTTTTTTCGCTATAAATTTTATGGGCAGCCAAACTGGAGACATAAAGTAAAAATGGCAATGCGTCGCTTTTTTTTCTGCCACAACGAAGTGCCACATGTGTGCTGAATTAACGGCAAATGTCAATATATGGTTGTGCCACCCACACACACACACACACACACACTCTTCTGCACTTACAACAAAACTTGAATTGTTTTTTCTATTTTTTTTGCACGTTTGCAATTCGTCAAGTAAGAATTTGCTGCTATTTTCGTCTATCTTTGAGCTTCTCTCAGCTGCTCAGAAGTTGTTAGTTCTCCAGTGAAGGATTTCCCAATCGAAATTGATCTTTTCCATTCCATTCCATTCCAACTTTGGACTCTGTTTGTTACGAAGTAATTCAATTACTTGATGTCCTATTGATTTACAAAAAGCCCTTTTCGTTCTCTACACATCGTGACAGTTTGGCTAAAGCCCTAAACTAGTTGACATGTGACACATAAATCATAAAAATGGAGAGAGTGAAGAATATCAATTTTATAGCACATATAGTTTGCTTTACCTTAATCAATAAAAAATTACAGTTGACGAAGCTTTCCTGGGTCAGAAATTTAGGATAATGTTCTAGATTTCGGCTTTGTTTTGACCATAAATCATAAAGTTCTGTGTCTTCATTCATCTAAGATTTAAGATTTTAGATCCAAGATTAATCAGAAGACAATCAGTAAAATAAGTTAAAAATCGTAGCGCTTTCAAAGTCTTAATTTCCAAGCAATTGCTCTTAAGCTGTATTTTAATCCGTTAAAAGCTCTGAAAAACTTTATTATTTATTCCGATGAGATTAATCTACGATCTATAATGCCAACTAAATGAATTGTTTTTGTATCTGGTTGAAAGCATTTGTCAGCTATAACTTTGAAAGCCATGTTATCTAATGCCTTATCTAAGATTAATTTATTAATTTCGGCTATTGTCATTGGCCTACACACCTTTTGAGCTGAATATTTAACAAGCTGGTCAGAATTCAAGCTCAACATTATTGACGGCTGATTACAATTTGGCAGTTTGGGCGTTTTGACCGCTTGGTCGTTTTCGGTTAGCGTGAAAAGCGTGAAAATGTGCGAGCAATTGCTGAAAGTAGACTGCGTCATAAATCGTCGTCTGGACATTACATAATTGAATGGATTGCGACTGGGCCCAAGGCAGTGAGTGGTGGTCAGTGGTGTTAGCGTGTGCGCCGACTTCAATTACTTAAAATTCTGAAGTGCAGCGGTAATTGAACATTGTCACGCTTTTGGCCAGAGGAAGTGGGCAACGGGAATGGCTAACTATGGTCAAGCAACGGCTTGACTTGGACTTGGACTTGGACAACTTGCCCAAAAAAATACACATAAAATTGTATGAGTAGTAAAATAAAATTTGTTTGTATGCTGAGCAGTTATGGGACGGCATGGCGCGCGCGACAGTGCCGGCCATAAGTCAACAACCTTTTTGGCAGGCCGCCAATTAACGCACGTACAATTTGTTGCCGGCGTCGTGTAGGCGACATAACTTTACGCTTTAGGATTGAGTGAAGGAGTACAAAGAAGGAGAAAAGAGAAGAGACGAGTAGAGTGGAGTGAAGTGAAGTGTAGGGATACATACTCGTACGACTGTGCGTGAGTGTCCAGTGAGTTGTTTGATTTGTGGCCCATAGGTCAAGCAGCACAAGGCAGCTCCAAAGTTGCCTTTTTTAAGTACTACCAGTGTTTTTTTAGTAACTTTCTTTTACATTATACTCACTCAACACATTTAAAAAAATGGGCATTTAAACGGTATTGCAGTTGTTTGCAAATGTATGTGACAGAGAAAAGTATTAATATTTTTAATTTTTATTTATTTCTGGAACTACAAGTCTTACTTATAATTTCATTATTATGTCATTGTGAAATTTATTAAATTTTGCCAATTTTTTATTCTATATTAAAAGGCGCTTTGATTGTACGCAGATTATCATTGTATGACACTTCCAATTTCGAAGTAATACAATAAAAAGCGATAACATGATCATTTCTCTAATCTTAATCTAATACTAAAATTTCACAAAAAACACAGAAGTAATGCCTAATTAAGATTTACAAAAAAAAATTAAGCTTAGATTTTTGTTTTCTCATGTGTTTTTATGATTATGTTAGGGTATCTCAGGTCTGTCTTAGTCTAGCACTCTTTTGTAAAGCGTTCTTACTTAGTTTTTTTCTACGTTTTTTTTGGCACTTTTTTCAATCAGTCAAGCATTTAAAGCTTTGACTGGCGTTGGCCACGCCTTGGCGATTTTTGCACACGCCAGGCATTAATTTATAATTTTACAACATTTTCCAACGCTCTCAGCTGGAAAAAATGCGAACAAAATGTAACTATCGGGTTGAGTGTTTTGCAATTTTTTTTCTTTTTCTTTTGTGTTTTTTTTTTGTAACATTTTGCCATTTTCTTTTGGCTAAGCCCTTTAAATGTTTCCATAACTTTTGACTGCGTCTGTCAATGGGTTCTTTCCTCTTTCGCCTTTGGTAACTTTGAATTCCTAAACCCAAGCAACGTTACGTGACTTTCATCTCAATGACACATTCAGCTCTTTTGGCCCAGACCCAGACAGCAACCACGTTCTTTTTGGCCTGCCCCCTGGTCATTTGATTTTCAGGACTTTCGATTTGAATATTAACACACACAGGGAAAAGTGGAGGGAGAAAACACGTTAAAGTGTCGCCCCTGAGGGCGTTTTTGCCCACATATTTTTAGTTCACAAAATGAACAAATTTTCAGCTGTAGTTTTTAGCAACTTTTTTATGATTTTTTCGGTGTGTTGTTTTTTTTTTTCTAGCCTGAAGGATCTTTGACCAATATACACCAACACATTCCAATGTTATACTATAAATCTAAAAACGCTGTGGGGACATTTTTCTTTTGAAATATTCAGAGTGTCATTGTGTGTGTATTTTGTTGAGTGCGTTGCTCACCTGGTATTGATTTTGTTTCAGTTTGCATGTGGGATTTATGTATTATTAATAACAAAATATGGCTAGTACAAGTAACGGTAACATGTGCTATTCTCACACATGCGCACCCAACTCCAAAATGTCTAACACAGCACTAGAGGCATACTAGGCATAGTAAAATAAAATATAGTAATTTCCACTGGGGCTTCTGATTGAATAGAGTACTACCGACTACTTCTCATACTCTTATTTCTATGCGTATTGAATTAAAGCTGCATGCAACAAAAAAACTTTATATTTAAATTAATAAAAATACAGCAATTTTCTATGCCTGCCAGACATATTGAAAGTGCGATTCATTGGTGATTAATTCTGATTAATTGATTGATGGCCACAATTTCATTTTCCAAAGCAAAACATATATTGTTTTTCAGCGCGTAGATTTTTATTAATTTAAAATATTAGCACCACAAGTTGTACATTTTATTTGCTCACAATTACATTTCTGGCTTTAATTGAAAGGTACAATAACAGAATTCGAGTGATTAATTCCAATTAATTTATAATTAATTGCATTACATTGGGTGTTTTACCACAATTTTAATTTATTTCAATTTTCGACTAAATGATTTATTATTACCATAACTTGTTAACCATATATAAGTATTAATTTTATGAATTCTTATTAAAAACAATTATAAAATGTTAAAAAAATTGTTATCAGAATATTTTCAGTTTTTTCTCTGTCTTAAAAGTCTATATATGTATTTAATAGAGTCTTGCACGAATCCATTCGAAACAGCAAACGAGACATTCATACACTCACATTGACCGGAATCACAGCCTACTCAACTAACCGAATAGAATAAAGTAAGCATCATGTTTATACTTTAAAGATCGAGATGCCTGCTAAGATTTGAAGTTCCGAAACATGTGAATGGGGAAAATATACAACCAAAAACAACTTTGTACTTGTGATACCTGATATCATTCAAACGGATTTGTTAATAAAATACAAAAATTCATTAAAAAGTAAAACAAAAACGTATATTTACCCGAAAAAAAAACAAAATAATAACAAAAAATTACGAATTTTTTAATTTTATTTTTTTATTTTTTATTATTATTTAAAAACATTATTTCGTCAACCATGTCCGAACTTTTCGCAATATTGCATCTCTTCTCCGAAATTAACTGCGAGAACGCCCTCTCCGAAGAGGCACTGCTTGCTGGAAAGCATTATCTTCTTTTGAACTTTCACGTGAGACTTCCATTTCTTTTAAGTTATGGAATGCTTCTGTTGTGTTCGGCAAACGACACAATATTAAATTTCAGAACGAAAATTATAATAGTGCTTGAAAGTACAAAATCAACTCTAAAGTACTACCATATTTTATTTATTCGTATGCTTTTGCTGTCATTTCATCATTTCATTCGTTTGCTGATGCTTGTTCAACGAAACATTTTTAAAACCAAGCACACTTTGTATTTTCATTTGGATTCGTTCGTTTGAAGTAAATTTTACGGTATCAAACATACCTGTATTTAGAGTATTTTGGAAGTAGTCCTGAAGGAATGTATTCGTGCAGGCCTCTACTATTTAACAATTTATATCTCAAAATTCAGTACTTAAACAACTCGAAATTCAATTAGGCTATCATTGTTGCTTTGATTAAATTTTCCCACTCTGCCTTGGCTTTGGCAACAAAAGAGTTGTCAATGTTGGTCAAGAGTTGCTTTCCTTCAATTAGTCAGCACTGTTTTCTTCTTCAATTGGCCTGCATTCCCATTGGCCATAATCAACTTAAAGTCAACTGTAAACGTTGGCCAATTAAGGTATTCAAATCACAACAATAACAAGCGAAAAAAAAAGAAGTGGCAAAAACATTATTATTATTTTTGCGAAAAAGGGCGCGCAAAGTCAAGCAAATAAACAAACAGGCCAAATGGACGGACAGACAGATAGGCAGACAAACTGTGAAATTGACTAACAAAACAATGGTCAACAATCAACAGAAATACAGAAATAAAAACAACAACAACAACAACACTTGTGGCAATAATGGCGGCAATGACAACAACGCTGACAAACAGTGCAATGTCGATTAACTGTTATTTAGCTGATGCTTAAAATGGCTGCCAAACCATTTCCGCTGCCATTGAAGTTGGCCCACAGAATACTTACCCCATGTTGTTGCCATTTGTTGTTGTTGTTTACCGTTGAGCGCACAGTAAAGTAAATGAAAGTACAAATTGACGATTTGTTTGATTTGGCGCTAAGGAAAATCTCAGTCAACAATAAGCTGGTGAGGCGGACGGACGGACATTGGGGGAAAGAGCCAGACTTTTGGGCTATAATTTAACGCACGAATGGTTTAACTAAGCGCTGTAAAAAACGACATAACAACAACAGCAACAACCAGCAAACAACAGGCAACACTTTGAGCCCCTCCGATATAAATGGCAACCCTTATAAGCTCTTAACACAAAGTTTTCGTTTTCGTTCCTTTTGAAGCTCGGCTCTATTTAATTTACTTAGCCTGGCCGACCGCTGTCCCCTTGGGCGGACCAACAGCATTTATTAAGTAATCCTCGTAAATGCTCTACAATTTCTAGAGCTTACATTCGCACGGCTTTTGCTTTTGGCCTGGTCTAGTGAAAGATTTTTCGGCTGGGTCATAAATAATGTTGAGCGGCAACATCAGGTGACAACAAATGACACAATTTTCTTTCTTGTTGCCAGTTTGCAATCGTTTTGGTAGCTGTCAGAAATGTGAGTTGTTGTCTTCCGACCTTGTGGCGGGCAACACAGCATCGCGGCTCTTTTGTTGCCTCTCAGTGCGCCATATCTCAGAGCGCGAAAACCTTCACAGTGACATGGCCAACTTTGTGGCGCACGGTTTATCTTCCTTTGTTTCGTTGCTGTTGTTGTTGTTGTTGTTGTTGCTTCTCGCATTTTATTGCCCACTTTTAGTTGACGGCACGTGAAACGGCGTGCGAATGCGCTCTGATCAACATTTTGAATACCGTATCAGGAGGTATTTTAATTTTGTCATGAAATGTGGAATATTGGTTCACTATATCATAGATCGAAAATCACATTTAGTATGAAAAAATCGGGTACTTCTTAAAGTGTCTCAATCAATCTGATAGAAAAATTGGTGTTGTTTTTAATATAATAACTAAATCTGTATAAAATCGGTAAACTTCTATATATAGCTATCATAGAAACTTTCGGTCGAAAATCAAAGCTTACTATAAAAAACTTTTGGTTTCTTGGAATATCTTAACCAGAATTTGAATTAAATGTTATTAGCAATATTTAGTTAAAAATAAAATGCAGTAAGGGTATCAAAACTTCTGTGCACCAAATATAACTTTTCTTTGTTGTCGTTTTTTTTGTTTTTTTTATGACCCCACAAAATTTATGCTCGCCCGTTAAGAGTCAATTTTGTTTTATACGCCACGCACTTTAAGCGAATTTGCCATTTTTTTTTGTTTTAATTTTAAATTATGCAAAATTGTTGTTCGACTTGCAGATCAATTATGTGTGGTTTTTGCTCTTGTTGTTGCTTTTTCAATTGAAATGCAGTTGAGCTCGCCAACGCACACCTGGCGTATGCGTGATTTCAGCTCATGCATATCACGCATACGCCGCGTTGGAATACATTCGAATTTAATGCCAAACACTTTATGGAAATTCAGTTAAATCTTAAAATGATTTCACTTATAAAAAATGTATACGTGTATATGTAAATGCATGTTTATTATTAACATAATGCTAAGCTTTTTGTGCGACGCTCACACAAGCTTATTATCATTCATTTGCCATTGTGCACATGGCCAGATTTGAGCTTACAAAGGACAACGCCTTATGAGCCATAAGCTAAGCTAATAGTTTCAGGACAGCATTAAGTAAATGCCACAAACATTAATTTCCCACCCAAGTGGAAAGTTTTGCATATACGCCGCAGGACCTCAAAACGGTATCGTAATTATGCAAATGCCCATATCCTCAGTTCTCAGTCCTCAATCCTCAATCCCGAGCGGAACCCTCATCAACCCCTCCGGTTATCATTGTCAAATCGCAACTTGATTGTGGCCCACACAAAAGGCAATGCTAAAATTAAAAAAAAAAAAGGCGTAAATGTTTATTTAGGTTAACACAAAATTCATATTTAATTTGATTTAAACTCGATTGTGGTATATAAACACGGAAAAGCATTAACTGTTTTGATGACAGCTTAAATGACGGCTAAACCGAGTGGGAAAATGCACTGAAAATTGCACAAACTATGTGTGTGTAAACTGTGTAAACATGCAACGCACCTCAAAGGATCGCGTGCACCGTTTTAAATTAATTAAGACTAATAATACTCGTATTTTGAAGTATAACCAACCACACACACACAACCGCACACAAAAACATGGGTAACTCGAGTAGTGCATAATTAAAATGCGCACCAAAATGGTCGGCCATATCCGGTGGGCAAACGATTCAAAGTGCCGAACTTTAAATTAAAGCCAACACGACAAAATTTGTAAGTTTACAAAAAGTTTTCCATTTGATCCGGAAACGTAAAGTAAACCCGATAAACCAAAAAAAGTTTGTGGCAAACGACAAACCCAAAAAAAAACGAAATAAATTTAGAATTTTTAGTTAAAAATTTGTCTCAAACAATAAGAGAAGGACAGTTTTGTCCTTGCCACACTCCTTGCCACAGCATCCGGCATTGGAGCAACAACAAATCATATTTAGTAGCACGGTTATTATTTATGGTATATATTCTGTTTGCCAGCTCTGTTACACTTCAACACTTCAACACCCCAGCGGAGGCATCATTAACATCATAAATCTAATGGACGACCATCTGGCGACTCGAATTATGGCATCCTCCCCTAGTCTCTATTTCCCTGACAGTTTTCTCTTCTGGTGAAATTCAGAAAAAGAAATATATGTATAAAGAAAGGTAAAACCAAAAAATAGGGGAATTCTAATTCTATTCAACAACAAGAACTTAAAATGTTGGCACTTAAATTTAAGATTAAATTTACAAAGGAACAGTTTGTTCGAATAGCAGATACTCTAGTTTAATATTAGCTTACATTAATGCATTGTATCTTCTTATCTCACATTCATTGTTGTCTTGGATACAGGGTATTCATAAGACGATCAGAAATGAAAGTATACATTTTCTATTATTGTAAATTGAATATGTATAAACATATTCCTTTTTTAACCAGACACATCAACAGAATGTAATCTCACTTAAGCCATCGATAAGTTTTTCAATATACAAATGCTCTTTTCGGATATGATAGATTGAGGGATACCCTAGCTAAAACATTAGATAGCTATTGACATCAAAAGTACTTGCACTTAAGCTTAAGCTTAGTTTTGAAGCATAGCCACTTGATCAAATAAAACATACCCCAGCTTTAAGTAAATGATTTAAAAATTTACTCATAAGCATGTGTCAAATGTGATCGATTAAAAATTACCCTAGACCAATCCCTATTATACACAGAAGATCAAACTGCAAGTCATTACTGCAAGTCTCTGTAAATTTATCAAATTTTTACAAGTTTATAATACTCTACCTTGCATTTTAAACTACAGGGTATCATGGATTAGAACTTTAGAGATGCTGTGGCATATAAAATATTAATGGCAAACACACGAATTTCTGTTCACATTGAGTGAATAAAATCTTGTTCAAACCCAAAAGAATGAATGTTTTAAATGAATGTTTTGGCTCTAACGAAATGTTATTCGTTTGTTGCTTTGACAAATACTATATATTGAAACTAAAGCTTAACTAAGCTGGAATTTTAGCCGCATGCTGACAAACATCAAAGGACAAAGGGCACAAGAGGGCAACAAATTTTATGTTTTGGCCATTAGATAATGTAGTTGGTTGTTGTTGCTTCTGGCTGTGGCAGGTGCTCGGATTAGGCCACAAGTCGCATAGTTAGCCGTGTCGAGCAGCTGATTAACATCAGCTTAATTAGTAGCCCTATTTACATGACCTTTTCCGTTCATATTGTAATATTTATTTAGGCCTGCCCCAAAACAAAAATCTCACGCAAAAGCGTGACACAATGTATGAAAAATCTTTAAGCAGTTGTTAACCAAGTTTTCACTCCGTCTAGCGTAAATTTATGGCCACTTTTAAGCTGGCCAATTGTAGTTGTGTCCTTTTGTGTTGGGCCTTAATAAGTTATTATGATATTCATTCATCAGGCACTACAATGGCAGTTAAATAAGTAGTCAAGCCTCAGACTTTTCATCAAAATGACGGCAGCTGTGTGGCATGAGGCATGTGGCATGAGGCATGAGGCATGACGTAGGCCTGCCTTGGGCCTAACGCGTTAACCAGTCCAATAAAACATGCCAAAAGCACCGCAGAATGTAGGAGTTGTGGTTAAACTCATGCAGTCATATGCTTCTACGAGGCTGGACTGAAAAGTCTTAACTTTTTGAATCTATGAAAGAAAGGGAAAAGATATGGGCGATCCAAAATAAATCTTTGTAACCTTTTAAAAAATTTCATGTTTGCTTTCAGCTTTAATTTGATTTATGGATAAATGTAGTATTTTATTTTACAATTTAACTTATTTTAAATTTTACTCAATTTTTTGTCGACTGATTTTAGTCGTAAAAAAAAATTGCCTTCGATTTGTGGCTGTAAGATGTGTTTTTGCACCAACTGTTGGCTGGTTTGTAAAGTACGGTCACTCTACTTAATCTTGACAAAATATTATTTTTATAAGTTTTAAACTTAAATATTATCTTTTAAGTTAAATTAAATAGTTAATTAATAATAATATTATAGTTTTCCTAAATATTTACACCACAAATTGAACTAGGCCAATGACTTATCAGACCGCCCTCGTACATACAGTATGTCAGGTGTGTGCGCTCTGGGGCTGCCCCAACTTTTGACGCCGCCTAGAAGCATGCAACATGCTACATGCCACAAGCGACTGGGAATTGCGGCTGGCTTCGATTCAAGCTGAGTTTGGGGTCCAGTTGTGAGTTGTGTTCAGTTCAGTGTTCTGACTGTTTGACAGCCTTGTTCTACGAGCGTTGCTCTCGTCTGTTGATTTTTGTGGCGCTAATAAAATACACGCGCCACCTGCGAGTTGTGTTGAGTTTCGCTGTGTTGAGTCAACGCTCGAATGCAGATAAAAATATAATTAAAAACTGTTGTATGTTGTGCTGTGTTATGTGCTGTCCTTGCATAATTCGCACGCCAACAACTGAAAATCCTGTTTGGCTTTTTATGCGTGCTGCGTGACTCTTTCACAGACACATGCCTTATAAATCTACCACATATTTTTTCTGTGTGTTGCCCTGTATGTGTGTGTGTGTAAGTGTGTGTGTGTGTGTGTGTGTATCCTGTTGCTTGTTTTATGGCTCTGCGATTAAGTTAATACAAATTTAAGTTTGGTCTGTTGCCTTAACTGGATTTTTACACAAACTGACACTACTTTAAAGTGCTACTTAAACATGGGATTAATTTTTAATTCATTTACCAGAGAATAAAACGAGAAAGTCATGATTCTTAAGCAACTTTTTCAGGCCTCAGATGAAAGCTTTTTTGTCAGTTTCCTCCGTCAATTATTAATATATTAAAATATTAAATATTAATAATAATAATAAATATCAATATTAAAATAGTCTACCTGCAATTATTTTAATTTTGTTTAATAATGAAACAAATACATTGTTGAACCATTAGGTTTAAATTATCGATTCACTCATTTTAATTTCTTTTATTCATGCTGTATATTTAAACAACAGAGTGTCTGAAAGTTGTTCAATAACTTAATTTTAATTTAATATTTAAAGCTGATTTGAGCGTATTTGCACAATTAATGAAAAGCTGTTAGTGTTTCTCACTTTAAGCTTCTCTAATCATGCTACATTATCCAAGCCGACATTTAATGGACATTTTATCAACATTTTAAAATCTACTCAAATATTGTAGTTTAATTTAGTTTAAGACTTTCAATTTAAAATGCCTACTAATCTTGCACACAACAACAATAAACCATTTTAATAGCTTGATTTTACTTAGAGTCTTTGCATAATTAATAACTAAATCATAAATACACACTTTTCGGATTATAAAAACAAAACAATTAAAATTCAAAATTTATAAATTTTGCTATTAACAATTGACTAATAACAACAATTTGTGTATTCCTATTTTCTTTGTCTCTTTTCATCAAATAACCACATTCGTGCTGTTGTTTTTAATGCTAACACCAACACACGCACACGCACACACACACGCATACACACACCTCACACATCCACACCTTTATGCTTATACCTCTTCTTAATGCTATCTCGCTCGCTCTCACCTCCACCACCGCAACCAAAAAATAATGAAATGTTGTTTAACCTTTTGTAACGTGTCTGTTTTTTTTTTTTTGTTTTTTGGTCTTCTATCCAATTTCAATTTATCCCATATTTTGAATGAAATAATATTCTTGCGTTTTGTCCTGTCAACTGGTCCTGTTTCCAACATAATGAAAACAAACAACACTTTGAAAACAACAACAACTATACATGAACAACCCTATGAACAACAAACAACAAACAACAGGCTCTTACGTGCGGAATTGTATGCGCTGAGGCGTAAGGTCGTTGGTGGAGCTGGAGCGCAGCCACAGCCAGACGATGCTACACAACAACAACAACAACAACATCAACAACAACAATCTAAACAGCATACAGTGCAACAACAACATCATCAACAACATCATCAACAACAACAACAACAACTATTACAACATCAACAACAGCTTGAACACAATAACCACAATAATCTACACAACGACTCGAGTCGCCACTGCGCCCGCTGCACCACCGAACTGGGCCGCATCACGAACCGCGGCGCCCCCTGCCGCGTGTGCAAACTGCGCGTGTGTAAAGCCTGTCGCGTTCATCACGCATTGGACTGGGTCTGCGTGGTGTGTCACAAGCAACTGTAAGTCTCTCTCTCTCTCTCTATCACTCACTCTTACTCTCTCTATGTCTGTCTGTCACTCTCTCTCTCTCTCTCTCTCTGTTTTGTCACTGTCACTCACTCTCTCTGGCACTCTCATTTGAACCTTAATGTTTAATCATTACCACACACGCACACTACTTGTAAATAACTAACTAACTAATCAATATACTAGCTGGTGTCTGTGTCTATTTTGTAAATAGTTCTTGTTGTGTCTTTGTCATGTCCTTAAGCATGGGGAACACTTGAAAAAGGTTTAGAAGTATGCTTTATAACATTCATACTACGAGAATCATCAGGAAGTCATGCTGAAATGGGAAACTAAACTTTTCTACATTTTTATTAAGAATTTTGATGACAATTGCTTTAAAACAAAAAAACAAACACATCAAATGTCGATGTTTTTAATAGGTAACAAGCTTAGAGTTACAAAAAAAGGACTGTAAATAATTTATTTTAAATTGCTTTCTTTTAATAATAAAACATAAAAAATGTATTTATAAATATAACTCTTTCCGGCTACCTTTTTACAAGAATTTCAACAAGAAATATAATGTAGTCTACTTTTTAGAGCAGGCCCTAATTACACCCACAGGTTTTTAGTAAGCTTTACTTACTAATATTGAAAAAAGTCTAAAGAGGAATTTATAAGTGAAACTGAGAATAGAACAATGAAATAAAAACCTTTCATGATTATCTGAAGACTTGTTGGCAGCATTTACAGCCTTGACAAGAAAGATAAAGTCTTCTAAAAGGATATGTCCGTAAAGGTTGTTCAGTAGAGACAAAACTATGGGAAAATATATAATATATAAAAAGTATCTATCATTTACATATTTTTTGTGTTATTCATTCGAAAATGGAAATCAAAATGAGGATGCAAAATGCAATGAAATGAATGAATAACTTTCCACGAGGCAATTGCATTCACAGCAGGAGCGTACGAACAATTGCTGAATACAATTAAAATACAAAATGTTTTATCTTTTATTTTGTCAACTCGAAAAAACAATTTGCAAGTATTTGCTGAACCCCACTATCGAGTTTTAAACTCAATACAGACAATTGGTGCAAAAGTGTCAACAATTTTCATGCAAATTGATGTACTATATGTATAACTTGATAGTCTTATTTCGTAGATATCGTAATGGTGTTAAATAAACTGTGAACATTGTGTTTTTTCCCCCAAGCGATTGTTGCAGTGGCAGAAGTGCATTTGTATCTAGGAATACGATTGCCACTTTGTAATGCAAGCGCAGCAATTTTCATTGTTGCCATCTAAATTTGTTGCGTTGTGCAACCAAAATTGCCACCTGATGCGTCCAGAAATGAATTGCGATGCATTGCATAGGGGATCAGTTTCCGAAAGGGCATCGGATGACCTCAACCGATGTCAACTGATGCGTTGCAAATTTGATGAGGCAACATTTTGATGAGACAACGTTTTTGCCTGTCTTTTTTGTTGCCGTCAAGTGTCGAATCATTCGAGAGTTTTTCATTTTCATTTCACGGACATTTTGTAATCGCACACGACACATTTGCTGTCTGTCTTTGTTGCATGCCACAAATAAAAAAAAATTTAAAATATTATGAAACTAAACTACATTTAAAATTCTATTTTCATTTTACAACCGCTGCAATTTATTGTATTCTGTGAAATTTGCGGTTCTTGTATGTTGAATAGAGTTACGATGAAACACTTTGTTGTGCACTTGAAATGACATTTTTAAAACGGCGATTCTAATAAGTTAAATGGCAATTTAATAAGAAAAAGTGTTCTTTATTTAAAAATAACAATTGCGCACTAACATTTTTATTTTGCACTTTATCCTACCAACTCACTTGACAACCTTAAGTGTCTCTCTCTTTTTTTGTTTGGAGTCTGAGCTGCGTTTCTAAGAAATATAAGCCAGTTTTAAAAATTCCTAGTTCAAGGACAGACAATGTCAAGGCTGCCAGGCAGAAGGGTTATTTTAAGTAATCTCAAGTTCAAAAATGAAAATGAGAGTATTAAGAAATTGCGTTGCAGTTTTGTTAAGAAAGGGTATACGAAGATCAAATATTTGGCATCTGATTCTCTTTTAACTGCATTTGGAAATAGCTGGTATTACACATACGCCTTGTTGACATGTTTGCTAGAGTGAAATATCCGTTAATATTTATTTGACAGTTTTTGAACATTCAAAAAATTCTCTGAAAAACTTTCGTTATTCTGTTTGTCTTTCGATAAACTTTTAAGTTAATATATGAAATGTCAAATAGACTCCATATGTTTCTTACACATTAATTTTGCATATTTCAAAAACACTTACTTAACTTTAGTTGAAATAAACTAAGTGAACAAACACTTATTACACATACGCCCTGTTGCATGAGATCAGCCTTTGTTAACTGACAAATGTAATGTAGAAATTCGCTGTTGAGGTGTTGATGTTGTTGTTGTTGCTGATGATGATAATGCTGGCGACCCACACACTCCGAGAGTTCAGTGTTAATTGCCAAGCCCCGAAATTAGTCGTAAAAAAAGAAGTGAAATAAACAAGGCCAGACGCAGACTCTGGACTAATTAAATGTTGGCCAACGCAACAGAAACAGCAGCAAGAGCAGCAGCTGCAGGGTAACTAGTATGTTAATTTGGAATCTTCAGAATCGGGTGGGTGGCATTTTGCGTGCTGAGCATTTTGCCAAGACGCTTTGGCACTGTCTGTCGCCCACAGGTGTCAGTCGATGTGACGCCTCCCAATTGGCAGCCAGCTGTCAACGCTGGCAACGCTGGCAGCGCTTGCAGCTGCCTGATGAGACTCCCTCGACTGAATTTGAATCCAATTCTGAGTCTCAGTCTGAGTTTGAGTTTGAGGCGTTGCCAAATATACGAGCATATTGATAGCCATGGAAGCTGATGCTTCTGCTGTGCGCTTGATTGGAATTTGTTCATAAGTCTGAAAATCGCCTGACAGTCTGCAAGTCTCCGAGTCTCCGAGTTTGAGACTCTCCCTCAACTACTGAGACGCCTTCAGTCAAAGCCCAGAGCCAAAAGCCACCCGCCTTGTATAGTCATTACTGCGACTCTGCTCTGTGTTGGTGTCTTGCGTGTGTACACTTTGGTGAGATACCTCTTGCAGAGGGTATTTCAATTTAATCACAAAATGTGTAACGTTTTTAAAGAGCAGGCAGCAGTACATCTGTCTCTGAACTCCAAAGCAAACTTGGTAAAAGTCCGTCTCGATCTGGCATTAAGAATTTCTATGTAATAGAATATATTAATAAATCTCAAAAATACTCTTTCATAATATTTTTGTACAATCTGACCTAGTAATGTTCAGATCATACTACTATATAATACAGGTGTCATGGAAACTATCAAAAAATGTTTTAATTTTTGATTTGAATTTTATATTTCAATGAAAGGTTATTATTTAAAATACATTAAACTCAAAAAATGATTTGAATGAATGAGAAACTCATAAATTATTGTTTGACGGGTATCTTTGAAGAGAATACATTTTAATTTTGAATTTTTTGAATACAAATTAAAGTTAACTCTTGTAAGTTACAAATTGTAAATAATATTTAAATGTTCAAAGTCTATGAATAATGATGTGTTGCTCTTATTTTAAATTGTTATACAAATAAAATAATGAAGGAGTTATTTTATGATTATTAAATAAAAACTAAAATTAAGTTATTGTCTATAATTTAAAAAAAATAAAAATAAAAAAAAGTAATTTGTATAATAAAATATTTATAATTTTCTTATCTTAAATTTTTTTTACAATATTTTTTATTTTATTTTTTTTCATAAAAAAATTGTATATTTTATTTAAACAAGTTTTCTAGTTTTTAAAATTTAAACTGTAAAAACCTTGAAAGTTGTACATGCATTGTTTGTGGCAAGGGTATTAAATCTTCAGCGTGTCGAGTCAAACTTTTCTGACTTTTCTTGTTTGTTGTTTTTTTGTTTCGTTCAACAATTTGCGCCGTGTTGTTGCTATTGTTGTCTGACACTCAGTCAGTCTGCTGTTTGTTGCTGTCACGGGCAGACGTACAATTTAAGTTTTGTTGTCTGGGTCGCAATGTTAACCGATGTTTTATGGTTTTTTAAATGGCAATCCTGGTCCTGTTGTTGCTCTTGCAGGGAACTACAAGCGGCCAGCGGTGAATGGCTAAAAGAAGCCTATGCGTCCTGCGAGGCTGTCGACCATTTGAGCACCAGCGATGTGCTGAGGAAGAGCATACGACGCTCTTGGACTATATCAAGTGAGTGATTTTAAAATTTAATTAAATTTAAATTTATTTTATTTATTTATTTAATTTATATTTTAGATCCCGAGGACGATCCCAATAATCCAAATTCGCAGCAGCCCGTTGCGGACAATTTGTATCCGCAGCAGAAGCATTTGATTGAGGCCCAATCCTCTGGCAGCTATCCCCAGTTGCATCAGTACCCGTTGCACCAGCAGATGCAGCAGCAGCAGCAGTTGCACCAAACGCCTCCGCAGCCGACGCGGCACATCATCAATTACAATAGTGGCAGTGCCACGCCCATCAGCGGCAGCAAGTGGCACTTGGGGCGTCGTGTGCTGCGTCAGTCCACATTGCCCAGCACCCTCAATAACGATCCCAATCTAAGTGGCAGCGGTGCCAACTTGGCCAACTACAATTCGGCCAATTTGACGGCGCCAACGTCGCCGCATCAGCTGCAGAAAAGTCCGCTCTATCCGAGCGCCTACAACAGCGACGACATTATACACATGAACACGGCGCCGGATTGCGATAATTACGCCCAGATCCAGATACAGCAGCCGCAGCTGGAGACGCCAGTGACGCCGCCCACGCAAATCCATCGGTTGCAGGTGCGACGCCAATCGACGCTGCCGGCGAATCCATGTCAACCGCCGCCCGGCATCTACATGTCCACCTCGCCGAATCGCATTTACAGCCGCTCCCCGGAGCGATCGCCGGGCGAGCAGCAGCGCTATCCGCCGTTCACACGCCAGACATCCTTCCCAGAGCCGCCGACGAGCAACTATCATCGCACCAAACTGTTGCCCAGCACCGCCAATCTGTCGGTTCCAACCACACAGCAATCAGCGACGACAGCAGCGCCGCCGCCTTTGAACTACGAGTCACAGGCCTCCAGCATGGCCAGCGATGAGATGGATTACACACAGCCCTTTGCCAAGCCGCGCATGATGCGCCAGGCCACGTTGCCCAATCCGGATCAGCATGTCAAGCTGCTGCCGACGTCGCCGCCGAAGCGACAGACGTCGCCGCAGTTCCGACGATCGCCGGAGTTCACCCGACAACAGACGCTGCCCAATCCGGAGGCATTCAACTGCGGCAACACTCTGACCGTGCACCAAACGCCACCCGGGAAATTTATGCCGATCTCGCCGCGAACCAAGCAGAACTTTCTATTTCCCAGCGTGCAGAATCCACGACAGTTTCTGTCGCAGCAGAATGTGCCGACGGTGGGTGCGACGGATCTGGGCAGCGGTGGCAGCGTGGCAAGTGGCGCCGGGGAGCAGTACTCGAGCAGTCAGAGCGTCAACATTCATCACTCGCGCGATCCGCACTCCAAGATGATCAAGGTGCGCAGTCACAGCAACGAGGAGTACTCCAACAGCAACAAGACCCACGTGGAGAATCGACGTCTTCTGCCCGAGATTCCCACGGCGCAGCGATCGACGAGTCGTTCGCCCAGTCGGCTGGTGAGGCAGGATTGCCTCAAGGAGCAGGATCATTGCTCCAGGACATTTGGCGAGGCCAAGCAGCAGTTCCATCAGTTTCCCGATGTCAGCGAGGAGCTGGAGACTCAACCGGAATACGTGGATTACTTTGGCAACAGCGTGACGAGTTTCCTGGAGTCGGATGAGGTGCAGTACGAGAAGAACTACAACGCGGGCTTCAGCAGCGAGCCGCGCATCATCTACAACGATGGCTCCGATGATCCTGGCTACAAGCAGGTCCATCCCAGACCCATCTACAGCGCCGAGAACGTTCTGACCACCGAGAACAGTTACATGGCTCCGCTGACCACTCAGCCCAGCTACTACTCGGACATGGGCGGCACCGCCCACAGCATGCACAGTGGAGCCGCCCTGCCGCGCACTCCGCTCATGCACAATCGCATGCGGCGTCGCCAGTCGCGGGAGCTGCCAATGCCCCAGGAGGATTACTCCCAGCTGGTCAACGCCGAGGCAGCTCCGGCTGCTGCCCCAAGTGTCGCCAACGTGCCAGACACCAATGCGGATCGTCGCAAGCCGGAGCAGATGCGTTCCGTGTCGGAGGATTCGGGTGCCAAGACAACGCCCAAGCCGATCACACGACGCTCCTTCTCGCATCCCGAAAAGGAGTCGACGGTAAGCAAAAGATCCGATTTAATTTTCAATGTGTTAAATTCATACCTGTGAAATTTCGATTAGAATTGCTAATCAATTAGATTATTTTTGAAATAATCGTAGTGACTATGTACGTTGATAAATTTGTGATTATATAATGGTTACGATTAAAAAAAATCAGAAATAATCTAAAATTATTACAATTATTCAAAAGTAATCAGAAAAAATCAAATATAATCTTTCTGATTATTTCTGATTATTTTTGATTTTTTTCTGATTATTTTGGCTATTTTGATTGTGAAAATTTAAAATAATTTGATTTTTACTAAATAGTCATGAGTAATCAGAAATAATTAAGATTAATGAGAAAATAAAAAAAAAATCCAAATACTCAAAAATATTATATTTGATTATTTTTGAATTTTTCATAATCAAAAAAAAACCAAAAATATTCCGAATGCTCAAAACGATTATTTTTGATTTCTTCTGATTATTTTTGAATAATTGAAAATTTTAGGTTAATTTTAAATTTTTTGTAATCGTAATTATTAAATAATTGGCCAAAGCCGAAAATAATTGTCATTTTTATCATTAGTTCGACTTTTATACAAAAATAATCTAATTACTAATGATTATGATAACTAATCATTATTTAACAGGTATGGTATTTATTGGTATTTATTGGACAAATAATATTCAATATTTTTCTGAATTTTGCCGTTTTTAATTGCGAAAATATTTCCGAAAATTAAATCTCTGAAATTTTAGAACACAAATTTCGTTCGGTTTTTTAAAAGCAATTCCTTTCAACATTTTTTGGAGATTCACAGAACAAACATTTGTGTGTTTAAATATTTTAATAATTATAACAATAACAAACATAAAAATAATATTTTTTTTTTTCAATTGTGATTTTGAAGTTGATTCGTAATTCGAATCTGCGGTCTGTGCTTTTTTATTGACCGCAGTTTCGAATTCCGGAAAAGACTACTATCGATTGTATTAACAATTTATCTAATTAAGATGCGGATAGTTTAGTTCACTCTTAATTGATTTTAACACAACTTCCGCTCGTTGCAGCCACAGCCAAAGAAAACGGAAACCTCGAAGATTCCCAGTCCACGTCCGCTGGCCGATATATTGGACAAAACGCGCGGTGGCGGCTCAAAGTTGCCGCAGGCCCGACGACGCAACAGTCGCGGCGAGGAGGGTAAGTTGGGCTAGCGATTTCTACATAGTAGCTGTAGTTGCTTTTTGCACCCACGCAGCAAGTAGAAACCCGTAGCTAATAGATCGATTGAATTGAATTGAAGTAGTTAGTTGCAAACACCCGAGTTATTAAAATATCGCACATCCTCCTTCCCCCCTTCGTTCCCTTTAAATGCATAAACGTTGAAATATAGGTAGAGTACCACAGCATCACTACTCCTTCCATGAACTGCTTAAGCACCAGAACTCTGATTTATCCAATCGCTTGAAAAAAACGCCACTTCCCGTTAACACAGTCCCCGCAGGCAAGGAGAACGAGGCGGGCTCAGAGCCACAAACCAGCGACAAATCCCCCAAGTCCTCTGACAAAGGCAGCGACAACAATGAAGCCAATGACACAGGAGGCGACACAACGGTAAGTTCACCTCATTATGCCGGCTCTTGCCACAACTGATGTGCTATTCTGTTCTATTCTATTCTTTAGGGTGCCGCACACACCAGCACATTGGGGGAACAGGAGCTACAGAATGCAGTCGAGGCTGCCGCCGTTGTCTTCAAGAAGGTGGTGCTCCAGCGACGCAAGGAGAAGGAAAAGGCCGCCGAGGAAGGTGAGTGCTAATTGCCAACTCCCATCCGCCTAGTATCTTGTATCTAAATCTTTATGTATCTAAGTTTGTGTGTTGCTTCTCGGTTTTGGTGCATAATTACTTGTGGTGACGGTGACCTCTATCTAACCAGGACCCTTACCTTACCGCAGGGTTTCGCTTTCTCTCTTATTTCGTACAAAATTAATTAGACCCCAGGTTCTTTCCACACTTGAAGTGGGTCATCATTCCCCTTTTGGCGGCCATTGGCCTTAAGTACATTACATTTAGTTAGAGCCAAGTTCTTTGAAGACTTAAAAAATCAAGTTTGGCAGCCTTTTTTTTGAGTTTGGGAAATAATATCAGAAATATATTAACGACTCCTTAATTAATTGGGGAGAAAATTATTAAATAAAAAATAATTATTGCTGTTAAATTTCTTATCAAGGTAATATTGCTTTAAAAGTTAAATTTCCATTGCTGCCCAAAAGTATGCAGCTCTTTTTTGATACACTTGCTCAAATTTTAAACAGTTTATCGCGATTAAGTATAAAATATGTATAATAAATATTTATAGTTAAACAGTTTCCGTTGATAGCAAATAGCTAAGTTAAAATTTCAATACATATAGTATTTACCATACGGGGAATAGTGCATTACAAATACTATAAATCATAAATATTATTTTGAAGTGCAATTTAAATTGATGCCTTAAAGTATGCAACACTTTATCATAACAATTGGTCAAATTTGAAGCTGTTTATTAGGTCTGTCTTTAAATTGGTTTTTATTGATCTAGTATTTAACAACATAAAATTAGTAGAAAATCGAAATAAATTAATCAAAATCAATTCAACATGCTGGCCCAATTACAAAATATTTCTAAAAACAGAAGGAATAAAATAAATTATGCTCTATATTGTGAAACGAAAAATATTTATTTTTGATTCTTCTTTGATTACATTTATCCTTTCTTGGTATTTTTAACCGAATCAGGATTTCGCAGATCCTCTGTAAATGTAAAATAATTTTTTGTTATTAATTGGTTTGTATTTTCAAAAAAGAAAGTCACGATCGCGAGATATTCTCCAGTTGGCCAAGCATTTGGCAATTTTTGATATCTAAGATGAAATCCACTCACATATACTGGACCCTATAATGATAGACTGTAAGATTCAAACACTCAAAAAGAAATTTTATTAATTTTATACTTACTACATAGGGACATGTGTGGTTAATGTTTGTAAAGTCTCTAAACAGTTTGAATGCCAATATTGCTCTTGGATCGTATGCCCTTCTTAAGAATCGACAGCAATCAATCCTGATTTTATATAGCCATGGCTTATATCCATTTAACTTTTGAAACATTTGGCCTTCAATCCAAGCATCACGAACGGGCTGAAGTAAAGTTGCGTTAACATTCAAATCAACTTGATTACGATTTATAGCTCGCAGACGGCATTCATGAATTTCCAACCAAGACTTATTAAAATTTTCACAAACAAGATTTGTCCATTTAAAGACGACAGCTTCCTGCGAAAAATGAACATTTTGTAATCAAAATATTTTGGAATTAGTAGCTTAAACTTACATTATAGTTCGTTATTGAAACCAGCAGTTGGAGCTGCAGCCCCAACATAAATAGGTTGATGCGCATTGGGTTGACTTTTAGTATTTGAAATAGAATATAAAATGTATAAACTTTTTATAGATTAACAAATGTTCGATACGGTTTAATAACTGAAATAATCATTGTGGTAAATTACATAATCATACGTTTGTTTTTCAATTTGTACTCTGAAATTATAATTGTTCATTTATCGAATAGAATGGCAGATTGGGTGATGATAGTTGAGTTATTCAGTTGAGATTGGTGTCCTATTTCGAAAGAAATTTGAGACGACAGTTTGGGTGAATTTACCAAAATAAGGTTAAAAAATAGCAACAGCCGATAAAGTATAAAATTGGATAAGCTGATACGGATTGTTATGGGTACTATATGTATGTATTTTGTATTATAAATGCTCAAATATTTATAAGCATTTAGATTTGCTTCAATATGTGAACTAATGACAAGCAACTAAATTGATTCTCACAAATACTTAAAATCTTATCACCTACATTTAAAGCAATTTTATTGGGTATTATCACAAAATGAAATAAACGTGAATCGCCCACACTCGTCTTTTTGCCACAACAGGAGCATTTTTCCTCGGGCCGTGCTTTGTTATGTTTTCATTTCATGTCCTGTTGGCTGTTTGTTTGCGATTGTCTGAAACGGCGACTACAAAACCCGAATCCATTCAAAACTGCAACCTCGTTCTGCCCACGCTTTAAGCTTTTGGGGACTGACTGTCAAAACTCTACCGTTAATCTTGTCTTGTGTGTGTGTGTGTGTCTGTGGGTGTGTGTGGGCTTGTGTGCTCTGCTTTCAAATTGGTCCGCCTTAAAGTGCTGTCTGAGAGAGCAATTTTCCAAACGAGCCAAAAGCGAGCGTAGATCAAATGTTTGCATTGCGGAGGCGGAAACGTAGATGGAGACTGAGTAGAAGACGGAGGGGGATGAGGATTAGGATGAGGCTGCCAGCGGCTTGTGCAGCATGCATGCATTTTCCGTGTTGTTTGTGCAAACACAATGAATTTATCGGATAGCAGACGAGCAGCTATCTGAACTCTCGTCTTCGATTCTGCGAAAAAGCCTTAAAAGCTTTTCAGGTGTATTCCCTTATCAAGTGTCTTCCAGGAAGTATTGAAGCTGGGAGGTGAAAATGTCAAGCATCAAAAGGGCCAATAAGCTGGGAAAAACAAATACACTAAGCTCTACAAAAATAGTGTGGTATTTTGATAGATCCATTAAGATGTGATGTCTACTCGTTTTTGGGAGCCAATAACTTTGTGGAGGACCTTTAGTTTCATATTAATGCTAAAATTAACAAAAATTTTGACCCAAATTTCATAACTTTAAACAGATTTTCAAGCGGAAAGCCATTGAAATCATGGTTTGAATCTGGAACTTTATCAGTTTTGTTCAAATAATTTTTTGCCTCAAGATATCGGGATTTTAAGCAAGGAAATTTCGCAATTTAAAAATTTTAAATCTCTAGATTTATGTCATTATTAACTAAACTTAGCTCTAAAAATAAACTATAACAACAAAAACTCTAATAATTTGTCGCTTTATCATGAATATCGATTCAATTATCTCTATAAAAATTAATTCATTAATTTAAAGTCGTTGATCAAAATAATTGCGTTCAATTAATAATATAAATATGATTAATTCTTCTCACAGTTCTTAATTAATTGAGTAGAAATATGGGTATTTGCATTCACCACTAACATTCTATGTTCTAACACTAAGTAAATATTCAAGTTGGTCTAACAAAACCTCGCTTAACACATTGTAAACACAACTTTGCAACCACTAAACATGGCCAAGAGCTGGCGCCGCATTAACCACCCTTTCATTAACCATTAGCCATGTGTAAAACCACTATTTGAACTATGTGTAAACCAGTATTTTGCATTAATACTCGTATTCCGTGGTGTTGGTCAGCGAAAAGAGAGAGAAAAAAGAAACGAAACTAGTGTACAACGAAATCCACCCTATTAAATTGCAGCCTCGCAGGTGGCAGCTGCAACTTCCGGTGACAGCAACGTCGATGTCATGGAAACCTCGTCGTCGTCGGAGTTGGAGTTGGAGTTCAGGTGCAGCACAACGACTGGTGCGAGCTCGGGGTTCGGTCAGTCGCAGTACAGTGTCGAAGCGGATGAGTTCAAGCTAGTTTTTTTAAACTCCGACTCCTCATCGTCCTGCAAGGAAGAGGAAGACGAGGACGAGGAGGAAGAGGAGGACGGCAACGATACGGACACAGCATCGAGTTCATCGTGCTCGACACATCAATGCCACAGCATCGTGAGCAACGTGGAGGACTGTGATTGGGATTACTTCGAGCCCTCGATGATTGCGGCGACGACAACGACAACCACAACCATGATTGCCATGACACCAACGCCCCCGCCCCGCTTCCGTCGCAGATCCAGCGACAGCGATTCTCCTTTTCTGCAACGTCGCCAGCAGCTGTTGCGCAGCTACTGCTCCAAGATCCGGGAAAGCGACACGGGCACCGACGAGGAGCTCCACATGCAGGCCGAGAGCAGCTCCCAGACCAGCTCCGATCAGAACCAGACGCCGCCGGCGCCAACAGTGCCGCTCAGCATGAAGGCGCGCATCAAGACGCGCTTCCTGAAGAGTCACCACCACTACCAGCACCAGCACCAGCAGCAGCATCATCACCATCACCATCACACGCCCAGTCGCTGCAGCTGCAACGGTGCAGCAGCAACAGCTGCCGCCCAGCCGCAATACGTGCCCATTCCCGTGCCCGTGCCCATTCCCGTGCCCCTGGCCGCCTACCACAACTGGCAGCTGGAGCATCCGGGTGCTCCGCTCCTGGAGCAGGACGAGCACTTGGCCGCCTCACTGCAGCAATTGTGGCAGGCGGCAGCTGCCGCAACGGCAACGGCAACGTCAACGCCCAATTCGCCGCAGCAACAACAACAGGCGGCAGCAGCAGCGGCCGCCGCAGCGGCAATGGTTGCCTATTCACAGCAATTCGCCGCGGCGAGCAGCAACATGTTCGACGCAACACCGCCGGCAACAACCAAAAGCTATCAGCAATTGCCAACAGCAGCAGCAGCAGCAACAACAGGTCGCTTGGGCCGTTTAGGCGGCTTGGGCCATTTTGGCTTTGGCGGTGGCTTCAAGTCCTCGGCACCGGAGCTAAGCGCCTCGTTGGGCTCACTGATGACGCAGTCGCTGTGCTCCACTGCCTCCATGTCTTCATCAACAACGTCCGGCTACAACACAGCGGGTCGCAGCCTGGAAACATTAGCCGGCTGTCTGTGTCTCGCACAACAGCAACAGCAACAACAACAGCAACAACTGGCCAGTCAAATGGCTGGCAATGCTTTCAAGCCAGCTCCAACAAGTTTAGGTTTAGTAGCGTCGCGCACGCCGTCGTGTGAGCAACAACAAACGCGTCACTCCGTCGCTGTCGCTGTTGATGTCGATGTTGACGTCGCTGCTGACGTCGCCGCAACGCCCACAACCCAGAGATTGTGTAATGTGAATGATAAAAGCAACGAAGGCAACGACAGTGTTAAATTTAGCGCACATGTTGCTGCTGCTGTGACTGATAAAAGCGAGGCAGCAACATTGACAGCGCAGCTGCCATATAAATGCCAAATACTATGCGAAACAGTGCAAAACATAAAAGAACTAGCAACAACAACAGCAACAACAGCGGCAGGCAGACAAACGCAAACAGAAAATACAGAAACAGAAACAGAAAGACAAACCTACCTGGCGAGTAACGACAACAACAGCAACAACAGCGACGACGACGACGAAGCAGTGGAAGCAGCAAACGAAACAAATATACATAAAAATCAAGTACCAGCAACAAGAGCAACAACAACAACAGCGGCTGCTCCTGCGGTAATAACTCGTTTCCAAGTTGCAGTCGAAAATGTTGAGATTGTTGCCGCCGTTGCGCCTAGAGAGCAACAACAATCGAGGCAACAACATTGCCAGCTAGAGTCGAAGAATTTTAAGAGCTCCTGCAAAAATAATAAAGCAACAACCATGTCGGAAAGTGATACAGCCGCGGGGGGAAGCGTGGAAGCTGCAGCATTTGGTTATTTGCTAAGCGAAAGCTACGCGGCCAACAACAGCAGCAGCAGCAATAGCAACAACAGCAACAGCAGCAGCAACAACAACAGTGAAGATGAACGCGGCCCACGCAAGTTGGTGGAACGCAGCTATGATGTTGCACTCGCCATGCAAGCTCAATTCGAGGCAGTCGAAGAGGCGGTGGCGCCACCAATTGCCATGCAAATGGTGCACCACAGCACCACCGAAGGCAGCAGCAGCAGCAGCAGTGACTCCAGCAGCAACAGCAGCTCCAGCTCGGAATCTTGTGACTCGGATGATACGGGCACTGTGGCCGATCGACGGCCCAAGCGTAGACGCTTCAACAAGGTGTTCATTGTGAACCGTCAGGTGGGACAGGCGGCTAGAGCGAGACGCAGTTCGTCCACTGAAGGTGATTCATTGTCGTCGTCGGATGCGAATCTCGAAGATTCTTCGGATAATGATACAGATACCGAGCGCACTGATTGCGGCATTGTGCTAAACTATGTGAAGGCATTGGGAGAGGGAGAGGAAGAGGCTGAAGAGCAGAAGCAGCAGCAGCAACAACTATTGGCACGTGATGATAGCGACAACGACAACGACAACGATGAAGATAATGATGTTGATGATGAAAGTGAACGCCGCGTTGCCAACTCAAGCGATGAGCTTGCCAACTGCATTGTTGTTGTAGGCGGCTGCACCGACGATGCTGCCAATGTTGTGCTGCATGGCATGCGTGCGTTGCCAGATCTTGTCGAGGAGCAGCAACAAGTGGAGTCAGCGGAGGAGCAGCAAGTGGAGCAGCAATTGGAGCGCTGCATTGAACAGCAGCCGCCATCATCATCATCATCATCATTGGAACTGAGCTCTGTCCTGGCTGCGTGCGATGAATTGCACAGCATTTCAAACGATGTGAATCGTTTGTTGGCGCTGCACAAACAAAATTCACAATTGGAGCTTAAATTGCAGCGACTGCGACGCGGCGTAGCTGAAATCAATGAGGATCATCTGCTGCTGGCGGGCACTGCTGCGGCTGCCACCCAGGCAGAGGAGAAGCCAACCGAATGCAGCACTGACCAGGGGTGGACAGCAGAAGAGGCAGTTGCAGTTGCAGCTGCTGTTGCAGGTAATTCACAGGAGGCAACCCTCGTGCTATCCGGTTGCCATTTGCCAGCCCATTCCAAGAAAAGCGTAAATGTAAATTCTAATGACGAAAGCGAAGCAGCGCAACAAAGCGCAAACAGCGCGATGGGTAAACATGTAAACGAAGAAGCAGAGGGAAAAGCAAAAACAGAGGCAGAAGCAGCGGCAGAAGCAGCAGCAGAGACTCTTGGATTTTCATGTGAGCAGCGGCCGCAGGTAAAAGCAAACAACGATAATAAAGTGGCAGTCATGCAAACAACAAAAACAACAACAACAGCAGCGACCGAAACTAACATTGAAGAGCGAACAGCTGTGCAAACGCAGGCAGCAGCAGCACTAAAGCAGGAGAAGGGGGAGGGAGTTAAAACGGGCAGCGAAGCATGCGAAATAAACGACGATTTGTTCGACTCTAACTACTCGTCGCACTCTCACTCTCTCACACGCGGCGCAGCAATAGCGAGTAAAGCACCTGAAAGACAGCAGCGACGCGAGCAGCAGGTAGCTGTAAATACAACGAGAGCGACAGATGGCGAGCAAGAGAGCACATTGTGTGCGCTCTCGCGCTCTCAGCTACCTGTTGCTGTTGTAGCCGATTGCGCAGCCGAAGTGAAGTCGCGGTCGGCATTGGTATGGGAGTCAGTCGAAAATGAAATGTTAAACGTTGCGGTTGAAGAGACAAACGCGCGCGTAAAGTTGTACACTAGCAACAACAACAATAATACTAAAAATAATAATAATAGCAGTAGTAGTAACAGCAACAACGGTGGCCATAATGACGGCGATTTCGCAGCACAAAAGACAAAAAGCAACAGCGGCGCTTTATTTGTTGTTGGCCAACAAAGTAGCAGCAAAAACAACAACAACAGTGACGTAGTGAATGTTAATGTGAATGTGAATGAAGCATCGACGTCGTCGTCGCGTGTGTTTGAAAGTTGTGAAAACGAATACGATAAAATATTTGGCAGTCACCAAGAACTGCAAGGCAGCAAAGATACGACAGCAACAGATACGACAACAGCAGCAACAACAACAGCAACAACAAAAGCAGCAACAACGTCAACAACAACAACGTCAGTTGCAGCCAAAAATTCACTTTCAGCCAAATATCGCAGTTTAGTGATGATCACGAAAGACAACGAAAGCCCAACAACAACAACAACGAGTAACGACAACGACAACGATTATGAAATGCCAGCAACGATTGGCAACAACAGTTTTGGCCAGAACTTTGGCAATGAGTCACTCGCCATCGATTTGCGAGTCGGAGTCGGACATGGCCAAGAGCCGATTACAGTGACGCCAACGCCGAGTGAACGCGAGATGTCACGTGATTCCTACAGTGTTGATTCCCTCAATGAGCCCACATCGAATCCCAAGCTGACTCTGGACGATGGCCTGGCCGATGACGATTCCTGGGTGGAGGAGCTGAGTCAACGCGGCGACGTCGACGACGAGGACGATAATTTGAGCAATGCCACAACGACGCCAACGGCCACAGACTCCGAGGATGCCGAGGGAGATGGCGAATTGGGTGGCAGGATGATGTACTTGGATCGGGAGGAGGAGCTGCGTGGTTACAATCGCTCGGCAATTGACTTTACCCTGCACACAATTGTCGAGGAGAGCTGTGAGGAGAGCGAGGTGGCTTCAATGCGGGCGGACAACGAGATGGAGCAGGAGGAGGAGGATTTGGCTGAGAGGAGACGTCAACGCACACTCCAGCATCATCATCGACTCAGTGCCTCCGAGCTGGAGAAGTATTTTTTCTTTGGCCTGGGCGATGGCAAGGTGATGAGCTCCATTGACACGCGTGGCGACGACACCGCCTCCGAGGTGAGTTCCGACTGCTCCGAGAGTGTGGACTCTCTGCCCCATGAGGATCAGCTCTTGGACGGCGCCCACTCGGCCGCAGATTTGGCCTCGTCCCGACTGGAGAAGTATTTCTTGTCGGGATTCATGGGTTTCAGCGGCGCCGAGAAGCAAGTGGACAGCGATGAGAGCGGCGGCAGCGTGGGCAGCGACAGCGAGGGACATCCCAGTCCGAGTCAGAGACGCAAGCGTCTGGTCAGAGCACGTGGCACGCCGCGCAGTCACAACTCGTCCTTGGACAACCTGCTGTTGCCCGAGGCGGATGCATTGGACTCCACCACGACAGCAGCTGCAGCGGAGGATACTTCGGAGTCGGAGGCGGGCTGCGATGATACCGTCATCCAGGTGATGGCATCTGGTGATCGCGCCTCCGACGGCAGCTCCTCGGATACGATCAAGCGCAAGAAGCAGCTGAGGAAGCGTCACGACTCCCTCGATGAGAAGAAGCTGCACGAAGCGGCGGATGTGGGAACATCAGGAGTGGCAGCCGCAGAGTCGGCGCAGGCCAAGAAGCAGCAGCATCACAGCCGCGACAGCGGCTTTGTGGGCAGCAATGATGATCTCCTGAAGTCGCCTGACTGCGAGCCAAGCAAGTCGCCAACTCCAGCTCTTGGCCAGATCAGTGAGGATCGAGAGCCAGCAACAACAGCTTCTGCGCTCAGCTTGCCCAAATTGGAGCTACCCAGCACGAGTGGCGGAGGGGGAGCTGCCGCGGCACGTCGTCTGGACATGACGGCAGTGACGTCACCGAATGTCACCACCAGTTCGAATCTGGTGCGCAAGGATAGCTTCAACAACTGGAGCTCCGACGAGGAGACGAATCTGATGATGAGCAAAATGCGACAGTTCTTCAAGACGTTGATTGTGGCCACAGCGAACGCCCAACAGAGTCAGAGTCAGGCAGCCAATCCCAGCCAGAATCAGAGTCAGAACAGTGCTGGCAGCACGCCCAGTTCGGTGAGAAGATTGGCCTGCAAGGCGGGCAAATCCCGTCCAGCTCAGTTGGCCTACTTCGAGAACGAGTTGACGCGTCTGATGAAAACCGTACCGGGTATAAATGACGACCAGGTGCGCGAGATTGTGGAGTACCTGAGCAGCGAGGACACCTGGTCGGATTCGTACGATTCCTCGGATTACACCAGCTCCGATTTGGAAGGATCCGAGCACAAGGGACAACTGAAGGCACAAATCTCCGCGAGCTGCCAGCAGATTATCAACAAATTCGAGGTGGACGAGGAGGGAGTGCGCGGAGACGGCGGACTTTTGGACGAGGCACACGCATTGAATGGAGACACCGCCTTTGTCTACCAAAAACTGGTGGCGTCCTTTAGCAAGGTGGCCGTGGGCGAAACTGCCGAGGGAGAGGAGCAAGTGCAGCCGGCGGTGCAGCCCGACGAGGATCGCATTTCCACGGGCAGCACGGAGCAGCAGCGCTCTCCGCAGCTGTTCGCCAAGGTGATGCAGCACATCGGCACCCGCCTGGTGGCCCTGATGCACGAGGTGAGCAGCGGCAACGAGACACCAACGCCGACGCCGACGCTGACGTCCACGCGGCACGTGAATCGCCGGCTGCAGGCGAAGATCTCGGCGACCACGACGGAGGATGAGGAGGATGAAGTGGAGCAGCAGCTGCAGCTAAAGGCGTTGCCACTGAAGCAACTCAAATTGCGCAGTCGTTCACATGATTTACTCTTGGACCGACCTCACAGCTCACAGCTGCACAGTGGTCAGTTGCATGCCTCAGCAATGGGGCAACAACATGCGACAACAGCAACAGCGGGAGGAGCAATGGTTGCTGCTCCCGGTGGTGGCGACAATCAGGGAGAGGAATGCGGCGTGACAAGCGACTATGAGCGCTTCTCGTGGCGCGGCAGTTTTGAGTCGGCATTACTGGCTAATGGCGATTCCAGAACGAGACTCAGCCAGCTGAGTCAACTGGACAGGGACAACTCCTCGTCTGCGTCCGCTTTGGCTGTGGCAAAGCGTCGATCGGCAGGCGACCTGTTGTTCAGTCAGCATCAGCAGAGTCTCAGCCGCGAGCAGTTGGATCGCGTTCGCTCCTGCGGCAGCATCGGCGGCGGCGATGTCCATCACCACCAGCTGGAGGCGTCCCCGGCCAAGCCGTGGCTGTCGTCCGCCAGCTCCTGCGCCGATTCCGCCAAGGATGTGCGGCGCTCCAGCGTGCCCGATGCCATCTACGAAACGGACTCCAGCGACGACGGCGCCTCCTCGCAGTTCCACGTCAATCGTGCCAGCTCCACGTTGCCGCGCAGTCTGACGGGCAGCGGTCAGGTGGCCAGCACCAACTCCCTGCCCCGCCTGCCCACCAGTTCGGTGGCCTCCGTGGGCGCCTCCTTCACGAGCACTCCGATTACCAAGTCACAGAGTGCCCTCAATTACACGCCCTCCTCCTCCAACTCCAACTCCAACTCCATGTCCAACTCGGGCAGTGCCAAGAGCGCACGTTATCGTTCCCCCGGACTGGCGGCACGTGCAGCTGCCGTCAGTGGCAACAGCAACAACAGTGGCAACACTGGTCTGACTGCTGGTGCAACGAACTCCAGCGGTGGCAAGAAACTCGGCGGTGGTTTGCAGCAATTCCTCTACTCCAAGAGGGATGCACGCAAACGTTTGAATATGTCAGCGGGTGAGTTAATTAACGCGTTTGGTAAACTATCTCAAAGATACACACACACACACACCTAAACACACACACAGAGGTCGTCCTTAGGGGTTCCACTTGGCACATGTTTTACATATCGTAGATGCAATATTTAAACTACGATTACAGAGGCTGTTGCCTGGGAATGTCGATTTAAAGGTATTTCAACTTAATCAGAAATTATAGAAAATTATGATAATTTAATTCAATTCATACATCTTTAAAGAGTTAAGATTTGAGTATGAATATGTATCCGTTTAATGCAGCGGTGGGCACGCAGTGGCTCCGGGAGCAGCGACTGCTCCCAAACTATTTTACTGCCTATTCGGCACCGTGAAGTCGCACACAAGACTCGCTGTTGATGTTGTTTTAGTAGTTATTGTTGTGCTTCCGAATTCAGATTTCGTGCCCACCGCTGGCTTAATGCAATTTGCAATCTCATTCTTACAGACAGAACTTGATGATTTGGTAAATGATAAACACTGATTTATCAGGAATTATAATGACATATGTATATATAATTTAAATTTAAGTTGAGGTCATTACGATTATTTCAGCACTTTCTTTATTAACTATTTTAAAAGAATTTACGCTTTAAGCTTAAAGAGATAAATACTTGAGAATTTTAATTAATCATAAATATTTAAAGTTTTAATGTTTTTAGCTTGTATTCAAAGTTAAGACACTAATTGTTTTGAGCGTCGGTAAAGATTGTTATTTCAAAGCATATCGAGCTGGTGAAAATTAATGCTGGTTAAACGGAACTCTTACTTTATTTAATGAAAGTTTTTTGGTATGGTATTTAACAATATGATATCATCTGATTGCAATGTGTTTAGATTCAATTTCAAATTCTTAAAAGATTCATCATATAAAATGGTTATTTACCTTAATTGTATGCCGAGTATACCCCACAATAGTGCTGATACCCTGTAAACTATTTGTGTTGTCCCGCTATTCGCTGATTTAGGCCTCTTTTAGCAACGCTTTGTTGTCTCACACGTGTTCCCTTTAACTTCCATCTCTGTCTCTGTCCATCTCTCTTTAATAAATTGGCATGTCTCGAAAAAATTCTCTGGGTGTCTGGATTTGCCCGTGGGGGCTTTTTGTCCAAAATAAACTCAATCAAGGTCAATTAACTGTATCCATATTAAGCGTTATGCTCGTTGCCAGCTTCGCGCTTCGAGTTAAAGCGATTTTCGCAAAAGCGCCAACTGTTGATGCCGCCAGTTTCCGCTTGACGGGGGCGTCACTTGTTGTTCATCATCATCATCTTATTGTTGTGGTATGATTATTGTTGTTATTTTTGCCTATTTATTAGTTGGCCAAAAAGCTGTTTTGCAGCTTGGTCAATGAAACTCGAACTCTGGCTCATACTCGAACCTTATGATTGGCAGAAGGGGGTTTTGAACTTTATTTCCATTGTGTCAAAACTAGGGATGGTCGCGTGAGTCAAAGAGGGGGAAGGTTGTATGGTAATAGGAGATAGACGTGTTTGAGTGGTAAGACAATACTCCTGTATAATTAAGTGAGGTGCTGTGCATGTAAATGAATTTAAAGCAACTCCGTAAATTGTGGGAGCCACCAAATTCTGCAAAATTCATAGAGGTTATTAAAAGCAATTCGACTTAATTGAATGCAAAACAAGTTCAGTTTCGAAGAGTTGTTGAACAAATATAAACAATCAAAATGTAAGCTATTTGAGCTGATGAACTGCGTTTTACCCTTTAATATATTTAAAGGTAAATCATTCAAATATGTTACCAGCAATTTGTTATCCTACGGTTATTCAGCTTAAAATCTATTTAGTCTTCAGTACTAAACTTACAGTAAATTTATTCGGTTATTTTACTGGGATATATCAATCATGATTAAATTGATATAATACCATTAAATTAATGTTTTGTAGTCATATGTTTTTGGTTGACTTTAATTTATTTCTTATTAATTCCTGAGAAAAAGAAAAGCTCTAAATTTAAATTTGAGAACACAGATATTATTTAACTTTAGAAAAGTCTATAAATTTTCTTTAAATTAGCATAGCATATTAACATTACAATTTGATATTTAGTTATTTATCACGCTGCCATCACTAAATGACAAATCTCTCCCATTCAATTGCCTTTTGTACTCTGTTTGGTTTCTGTGTTTCTGTTTAAACAGCTTTGTGTAAAGAGATTGTTTCTGGTCTTGTTACCAAAAATACAATCATTCGGTTGGCCAATAGTTCAATGGATCTGTAGTCGAAGTTGATGCTGAAGCTCAAATTAAAAGTGAAGCATGAGTACACTCGAATGTCTGCGTACAATATCATTTAAGCTCTTGACGTTGATTAAGTGTTTTGCTTGTTTGTTTCCTGAACGGGTCGAGTCGAGTCGAGTATTATTTGCCTTTGCATAAAGTAATTAATGTTTCTGAATCCATTGGGGCACAGTTGTGACAATATTATGAGTAGAAAAGAAAGGAAAATATTTCAATGGACTTTGTATTATTTTCGTGCTTGGCTGCACCACTGTGCACAGTGTGCACCACGGAAGTGCTTGGCCACTGGCCATCCGGCATTTTAAATGTTGTGTTTAAAATTATTTAAACACATTTATACATTTTATGTTGCCGCTTTAATTAAGTTATTATTGTTGGGGAAATGGAAACACCCTGTATTTGACAGACACACCCGTTAGCATCGTACAATGGCTGTAATCAAATTAACCTTTCGGCTCGAACGGAAAGATCTGTGGCAGATCTGACTGTCGCTGTCGCTGTTGCTGTCTCTGTTGCACTTGCAACATTCGTCGAATCGTTTCGTTAATTGCACTTTCATTGGCGCTCGACCTTTTCCCCACAAAGTTCAATATTTCAATAATTGAATAAAACTTAGATTTGCGGGCATCTCGATGAGTTGCTCGTTCTCTCGATGGTTCAGTGGCTCAGTGGTTCAGTTACCGCGACACGCTTAACGGCACTTGAACACGCCGCGCTTTATAAGGTGCCACAAATATTCCAAAAACTGAAACTGAAATTGAATTCGAATTTAAAATTGAAATCGACAGCCGCATCGGACAAGCATTAAAAATCTAAACACAACTCTTGAAAGTGAAAGTGCTTTAAAGTTATGTTTATTTTCGTTGTTTTTCCATTTCTTGATTTTTAGGGTTTACCTTGAAGTTTTTTAGTAACGCCCTCTCTTTCTGTCTTTCCCTCTTTGTCTGCTTTTGAAGTATGCCAAACTAGCAGAAATTATGGCCAAGTGAAATATGAAAAAGTTTGTCTATAATTCGTGTCTGCATTCATGTAAATTTTTCACTGCAACTAAAAATTTAAATAAATGCCTGTAAATAAATGTATTTTTCCAAGACAATTACAAAAGAAAGAAAAATATACATCAGACAAATATCAAATTTTTTATTTTTGATTCGATATTAGAAAGTGTTCCTCAATTAAATTTGTGACGCTTAACTAAAATATGAAAATAAAATAATGTTCGAGGTGTCTTCAAGTTGAATAACGTATTTAATAATGATGTTATTGGGCGTTATATGGCCCAATTATTTTGTGTTAAATTTTTGGCAAGCCTTCAGCTTAATTATGGGGCGTTTTTCTGACACTCAGAGAGCACTATCTATTAAAATTGCGAGTTCATTTCAAGGCTGTGGCAAGTTCAAGTGCAATTCGACGATTTTCACATTAAATTTAAACCCAACCTTGATTTTTTTTTCCCCGTTCAACAGTTTTGCCAACTGAGATAACATGGTCGAAATGCAAACCCAATTACGTGTCAAAGTTTTCCCCATTAGATTGCTTATCGGCACACTTATCAGACACATTGTGAGTCTATAAAAGCGACAGCTGGCAACAGACACCAGTTGCTTGTTGTGGCCAAATGCAACACAAACATTCACAACAATAACAAAAAACAACAACGAGATATGTAAGAAACAAGGGCGTCGGCAGGGGGGGCGGGGGGGGCCATTGCCCCCCCCTACACTTATAACTTTACATGATTTAGCTTCCAGATTTGGGCAGAAAGTCAATTTTGTTTTTTAAGAGTATTGCCAAAACAATATTAGGGTGTTCACTTGACCCTAGCAGCGTTGCAGGTTGAAAACGTTGCTAGTTTGCTGCTTGAACAGCGCGTTGCACATAATCACAGTGGGCTGTTTTTTGTTTACATTTTGCTGATTATGCGAAACGCTTTCCACGTAAAGCGCTGTTCAAGCAGTAAGCTTGCAACGTTTTCAACCTGCAACGCTGCTAGGGTCAAGTGAATACCTTATATGTTATATTATAGAGAGTTATTTTTTGCACTTGAAAATCATGGTGTTACAGTTTAATTGTAGCCCTGCTATTTTACGAAGTCCTGAAAGTCAACGAATATTTTACCGCAGGTTTTCACTTTGCTCGTGTTGCAAATAAGAATACATTTTAAATCTTTATCAAGTGAAATGTACGTCGAATTTTAAAGAAAATTAAGATGGAAAACAAAGTTAAAGGTATCTATTTATATTATAAGGTCATCATGAATTACTTGTTTTATGTGATTTAACTTTGTTTTATGTGCTTCTGTAAAGTGATGTTTTTTAGCATTTCTAACCTAAAAATTGTTGTGTTCCGTGGTAAAAAAGAAAAGTATGATTGCTTGTAGTTGGTTGTAAATTATATTAACGCAATGTTAATTGTCAATATAAATATAATGAGATGGTATTAATATTTTTTGCCCATTATTGCCTCTTTTCGTGAAATATCACATGTTGCAAGTGTGTATTTATGCTCAAAAATTTAAAAATAGTTTTCGGAGTCAGATGATAAAAAACAAAAATAAGTATAAATTATATTTTAGCCTAACTAAATTGTATGTCAAATTTTAGGTCTCTAGCTATACATTTAGATTTGTTAAAATATTTTACACTTTTTCTTATATGGCCCGATTTTTTCTCAGGCTTTATATATGGTATGCCCATTAAGTGTACCAAGTTTCAGGTCTATAGCTACATTATTATAATTTCTGTCAACATTATTGCGGCATTGTGAAAGTGAAAAAAAATTTTGGCCCCCCCCTGCTTGAAAAGCTGCCGACGCCCTTGGTAAGAAAGGCCACAGAAGAGTGAGCCAGACAGTGGGATAAATAAATAAAGCAATAGTAAGAAATAAGTAAGCAAAAAACTGGTTGGAAAGCTTGCAGTAGAGCGAGCCCGACTTTGAGAGACCCTGTAATTAAAACCGTTTCGTTGCTAAATTATTTTACACATATTTCCCACTTCCCCAACCTAAAAAACTATGAAATTTATTAGGACAGGGTCCAAAGAGCATTCGGATTTGCAACTCCTTTCTCCTGTTACATACGTGTTCACAAAGCTTTAACACTCCTGATTGACTTGGGCTGCGAATATAAATATGACTTGAAGCGCTTTTTTCAGAGTCGTTTGTCAATTAATGGCAGATTCGTTCAATTGTGAAACTCGTCGTAATGAGAAAAGTGACGCGTTTAATTGGCAATCGGAAGGGGGAGCGAGGGGGATCAAATAAAGCATCCAAAGATGCCACCGGATACAATGCATTCATACGTCCAAGTCGAGTCACAACTTCGCCAGCTGCTGTCCACAATTATGGCAAAGTAATAAAGACATTGCCAACGGGCAACGAACAACAACAACAACAACGACAACAACAACAGCGACAACAACAAAATGCGACAACTGGCAAAATTCAATATGCGGCATTGAATCGTTTACGCAACAGTGGGAGCAGCAGTTGTGCCACAGTCACAACATCCAATCAGAGGCGACATCATCATCATCATTGGTGGCGCCTCGGCTGCTGCTGGCGTCGGCGGCGGGGGCGTGGTCGACGTCGACGCCCACGCAACTATGGGAATTATTATTGGCGCGGTGGCAAATCGAAATTTGCTTGGCTCTGGAATTGGGGCAAGTGTTGCTGCAGTTGCAGCAACAGCAACAACAACAACAGTTATCACTATGACTCTGAGGAGGAGGACGATGACATTGACGCCAAAGTGGCAGCGTATTTATTGGAGATGAAGCAGCGCGAGGCTGCAACCAACAACAACAGGCAAAGTGAGCAAACTGAGACTGAGACGGAGACCGAAACTGAGACGACCGTCTTTATGCGGGTGCACGAGGCGGTGGCGCCAACACAGCAGCCACAGCAGCAACAGTTGCAACAGCAGCAGTTGCAATTGCAACAGCAACAGCAACAGTTGAAGCAACGTGCTTGGACCTGGGATGACAGTCTGCGTTCCAACTCGGATCGCTTTCTGGAAACGCTTGAGGAGGATGCAACTGCTGCTGCTGCTGCTGCTGCTGCTGCTGTTGCAACTGCAGCTGCAGATGGACGGACGAGGCTGTCGCTGACCTTGCAGCGCCGCACGCCGCTGCATGTCACCTTCCAGGAGGTGCAAGGTAGGCGGCACCGCTTCCTGCCACTTGCCACCTGCCACTTGCCTGCTGCATGCAACTTTCACGTGCCACATTTCGTTGCACCACAACTCTGACGATCGCGCTTGAAAATGATTCACTTCTTTAATCACACCTTGAATGAGTGTCTGCAAATGAGCGTATAATGAGTGTGTGTGTGTGTGTTGTGTGTGTGTGTGTGTGTTGAGAGCTCATTAGTTTAATTGGGGAAAAGTTTGAAATATAATAATGTGTTGATTTTCCATATACTATTTACAGAGGAAGCCAAAGCCGCTGCCGAGGAACTCAGCCAGTCGCCGGTGATTGGACAACGTCATCCGGATGCCGCCTCCAGTCCGATTCAGTCGCGCGCCTCCAGCGAAGCGTGGCCGGCGCAGTCGGACGAGGACATCGATCGACTGGTGGCCATGCATCAGAATCGCAGCAGTCTCAGTTCCTTGGGGGTAAGTTCAACTAGTCCGCCAGTCTCCCCTTTACCTGTTTCCTTCCCCTTCTGATTCTTCCCTCCTCTCCCACTTTTATTCTTATCTCATTCCCTCAACCGCTTTTTCACCATCCTCTTCTTCCTCATCCAACTCCACCTTTTTCTTTTGTTTTTTCTTCTTTTCTTCTTAGTGCTCCTTCTGTTTGAAATCATCTTTCTTTTAATGCTCCCCGACTTCATCCTCTTTCTCTTCCATTCCCTCTTCCTTGTCCTCTTCCTTCTGATCCTCTTCCTCCTCCTCTTCCTCCTTCTCTTCCTCCTCCTCATACTTTTCTCTCTCCTCTTCTTTCTACACCTCTTACTTTTCTCTCTCCTCTTTTTCCTCCTCCTCCACTTTATCTTGCCCTTGAAACTCTACTAAAGATTTGTTTGCTCCACAGGTTCGCTCCGAGTCCATGGCCAGCGTTTATTCCGGCGCCGGCGAAGGTCGCTACGGCACCGTCGTGGTCAAAGGTCAGGTGGAGTTCGGCATGCAGTACAACTACAAATTGGGTGCACTGGAAATACACGTAGTACGCTGCAAGGATCTGGCTGCTGTGGATGCCAAGCGTAATCGCAGCGATCCCTATGTCAAGGTAACTATCAATCACTAATCCTCGCAAGCAATAAAAACCATGCTCATTGTCAAACTCCCTTCACCTTTTCAGGTTTATTTGCTGCCTGATAAATCGAAGGCTGGCAAGCGGAAGACCAAAGTCAAGAAGCACACACTCAATCCCATCTTTGATGAAACTATGCGCTTCCACACGTCCATTGCCAGCCTGGAGTCGCGCACCTTGTGGCTGACCGTGTGGCACTCGGACATGTTTGGCCGAAACGATTTCCTGGGCGAGGTCAGCGTCAATCTGCAGGGTCGTCTCTTCGACAATCCCCAGTCGCAGTGGTATCTGCTCCAGGAACGCGTAAGTGAACAAAACGAATCCCTTGAAATAACTTTTACTATAATCAGTTTATTTGAAATCCTGCAGAGCGAACCCTTTGACGACGTGGCCACCTATCGTGGTGACATTGTTGTGGGACTCAAATACATTCCGCCAGAGAACCTAAAATCCTCGATCTTCTCACGCGGCTCCAGCTTGACGGGCAGCTCGTCCAATCTGCGTAAATTTGGCGGCAGCATCAAATCCGTGGCCACCAAGTCGGATCGGAGCACCAAGGGAGGCCAGCTCCATGTGCTGGTCAAGGAGGCCAAGCACTTGAGTCCCATCAAGACCAACGGCTCCTGTGATGCCTTCTGCAAGAGGTACAGTCCACTCACATAACTAATCTTAAACATATCTTATAATCTTTGTGCTCCTTCTCAGTTACCTGCTGCCTGATCGCACGCGCAGCTCCAAGCAGAAGACGCCAGTGGTGAAGCGCACATTGCATCCCACCTGGAACTACACCTTTGTCTACGAAGACGTCTCTCTGGAGGATTTGTCGGAGCGCGCCCTGGAGCTAACAGTCTGGGATCACGATCGTTTGGCCAGCAATGAGTTTGTGGGCGGCATTCGATTCTCACTGGGCACGGGTAAGCAAACAAATTATACAAGAATGAAAAGTTATCCTCGGCATGTGGAATATTTGATACCCTTGCACAGTAGATATTGCAGAAAGGATTACAATGGTCTAAAGTTAAATATACTCCTTACAAGAAGAAACTACAGTTCTTAATAGTTTTTTTTTAAATATCTGGAAAATCGAGAAAATAATCGAACAAATATCAAATTTTCAACTGTTCCTGCTGGATGTAAATTAAAATGAGTTTTTCATTTTAGATAATTAGTGTTTCCTAAACAATTTCATTTTTTACTGGTCGTTCTTTAACCAGCTCTATGATATTTATTGATTAACAATAATTGAAAATATTCAATTTATATTCTAATTAGAAATTTTGAAAAATATAAAAAATTGTAATTAAAGCCACTTTTATATCATGTATATTTCTTTATTTCTGTGTATATATATTTCTAATATATATTTCTTTAATTAAACAGGTCGCAGCTATGGCCGTCAGGTGGAATGGATGGATGCCACCGGCAAGGAGCTGTCGCTCTGGCAGAATATGCTGGATCGTCCCAACTTCTGGGTGGAGGGCAGTTTGGTTCTCCGCTCCAGCCTCGATGGAATACGCGCCAATTTGCCATAGGCACAGCCAGCGTCACAATTTGCATTGTAGTAATTTATTGCCTAGCTACACTAATAGTATATATATGTATATGTTTATACACATGTATATATAGTATATGCATAATTATTCATGTAATGTTGCAGTTAGACACACTTATTGTATTCTATTGTATTGTATTGTGTTGTACTGTATTAATTATGAACTATGTAGTTGTTACAAACTAGAATTGGATGACAAGCATTACTAGGAACTTAAGAATGAATAGAAAGCTAAACAAGATTGGATTCGATTCGACTTGATGCGTTGCACTCAAGAATCGATGTGCAAAAGCTAAGTACGCAATTTAGAACGATTTAGAAAGATTTTGAATACTCGAATATGTATGGCAATCGAATGACCAGAAATCAGCATTAATCGCATTGGCATTCGTGATGACACTGCAAATAATTATTGTATTGTAGTTTAAGCAGCACAATGTTCAAATACGATAAACAAAAAAACAAAGCAAGATACACAACAAACAAACAAAACGCGTTATCAAATTATTGCGCTATTTTTTAAGTGAGAAGCTACAACAATTGTCAAGCAAATAATAAATAAATAAATGGATTGCTCATCTAAAAACGACGACGACAAAGCAAAACAACAAAAACTTAGCCCTTACATTTAGACACTTAAGATCCCATTGTGTGTGTATTTTTTTCAAAATATTTGAAAACTTTTGCAATTTTGCATACTGTATGCATTAAACTATGATAATAACTAAACCGACATAAACTAAGCTATATAATATATAATAATGTGTACTATTAACTATCAATAATATTCGATAAATACAAATAACAATTTTGTAAATGCAACTTTTACGTTTTGTTTTCCTCATTTTTTATTTTTCTCCCCAATTACCACGTATTCTAGCACATAAGCAAACGGCATTCTAAACTTTATACATACTCATTACATATACAATATACATATATACCTATATATCAATACAGACTTCAAGCATATCGCAATCACTGTGCAAATAAGAAGAAAGGAACTCAGCTAGGCTTCATAATGGGTATTGCCTATTTAAATACTTACTACTTCATACTCTTGTGACCCACCAGAACTCAATAATAGCCAAAAATAATCCTATATATGTTAATATACATATATGATGCATATGTCACTGTCCCTCCAACTCTTGATGCTAAAAATCTATTTGTCGTGAAATTTTTATATGAAAACTTCTTGATTACTACAAGGCAGCTCTTTAAGGCGTTCGATAATACTTAAAGAAATCAAATAAAACAATTGAGAAAATAAGTAAACCAATTTAAGGAAAATTTAATATAGAAAAACGAATCTTATGAATGCTTTTGGTGTAAGTTTACATTGTGGATAATGTAACCCGCATACAAATTAATAACGTTGAATGATACTTAAAAGATTTATAGGACATGTTTTTTGATAAAATGAAAATTGCTGAATCACTCGTTGCCTAAATACCGCTTGTCTTTTATACTCAATGTTTTCGAAACACACACACACATGATGAACATGATGATCACGTTGATTATGATGGTGATGATGATGATATGTAAGTGCCCACAGGGATTGAACGGGTTGCAGAATATAATGATGATTATGATTATGATTATGATATGATAAGATATGTTAATGTGGGCATTACAATTCTCTCGATAAACAATAAGCAGCAAATATTGCAACAAAAAATATTAAATAATAATAAAATAAATGGTATTTAGTAGCATAAATTATAAACGGATTAAAACTTAATTACACACACACTTACACTGAAAGTTGGAAAAGATTTTGCCGGCTTTCAAGAGCGGCTAATATAATTACAAATTATATCCAGATAAATTGTTGACAACCTATGAGTAGTTTATTTTTTTCATCTTTAACGTTCAATGTAGCATATATACATAAACTACGATGTATATACTGACATACATATCTATTTTTTTACTTTTTAACCTTAATCTAAATCTAAATCTATAACGTAATCGAACTCTAATACTTTATTAACCTATAGTCTCCCGAAACAGATTGTGAATTGTGTTTTAACAATTGATACCCTGTAATATGTATGTACATTTACTCACTCACTCAAATCTCACTCACATGGTGCTATAAAACTCCTCGTGCTATAAACTCTGGAGTACCGAGAAAATCATGAGAAATCTTTTTACCTTTTTACTGTTTACTGATTACTGATTACGCATTTTTTGGATTCGAATTGATCTATTGTGAACTAGTGTTAATCACATAGTATTTACATACATACAGATAATACAATCCAATATATTATGAGATACATACACATAAATAAATATATAAAGTCAGTTATATACACAGATATACAATAAATACATAAGTAGATTGAGAAAATCTAGCATTAAGATTAATCCAAACTGTTATAAAGCGAGCATTGATTGGAGTGGATTAAAGAGAAAAATACAGCTGATATCTCAGCAGATGAATACATCATCTAATATTTATGTACTTATTGTATTTGACAGCAATTGCAAAAAGTGCTCAAATGTAGCATTTAAGATACAAATATAAGCAGAAAAAAAGCTGATGAATTATAAAAATAGAGAGTTATTAGAAGGGCCCATAGATTGCCCCCCAAAATGTGTTGCGTTAATATATATAATTAAATACCAATGGTTACCACATCGTTACATTAGAGTTCTTCTGTTCAACTAAAAAAAATTAATTAAAATACTTATTATAATTGGAATAAATATTCGAACAACCTTCTGTTCCTCTCTTAAAACTAATGTGATGAATAATACTTTTAAATACAATGTTGATTCGAGTTAAATACACACAAATCACTTCTATAAGATACTTTACAAATATAATTGGGTTCTTGATAGAAAGAGAAACGATTTCTTGATAGTTTTTGTTTGGAAAACAAACAGATGTGGAGCGGTTCGATCAGGACACACACACTCACAATCTCTGCTCTGGATATACCACATAGATTTAAGTTCAAGCTCTGGTCCTTAAGCTATACAAGTTTTTCCATTGAGAGTTTCAAATAGGGCAAATTAACCTCTATTTTGTACCATATAAGACTTTCTCTAGCTATAACAAAAGTAAACTAAATAAAAAATATGTTGAAATGCAAATCTTAAAAAAATAAAATTAAATGCAAATGTTTACATACCCTTTAATGAGTACTCGTACATATCTATGTACACTTTACTTATATGTAAGCAATTACTACAGGATAACAAAGTTTACACATACATACATACATTACTTACACATATATATTGATAATGAAAATGGAAAAAAAACACACACCTAAATTATAATTACGTTGAATACTGTGACCCAAAAAATCAATCAAATAAAAGCAAATTTCGCATCTACTGACAACTTTCGGAACTAAACTGTCTTTGTTTTCTGCCTCTGATGCAATCTTACATTTTTAATACAGGACATTGGGTGATTTTCGAATTCCGTCTACACTTCCGCTTCTGTTTCCGCTTCCGCTTCACGGGCTCCATTGAGGACATTTAGCTTAAGCTCCTCCGAGGGCTGTTTGAGCACATCATCATCATCCCTGTGTCGTCGCCAGCAATCGAAGGAGAACAAGGACTCGCCCTTGCCAAAGCTCTCGCCGTCCGCCAGAGTAATCGGCAGTTGTCTGCAGCACACAAGGATATTAATTTATGGCACAATCGTTGTCTAGAAACCCTCTCACCTGTTGTTCGTTTCCGGCAGCAGGAGCGTGCAACATGCGGCACTTAACAGAAGTGCGGTCAGAATCAACGGCGGCCCTGCCGCAAACTTCGTGCCCAAGTGGATGAGGTAAGGCGAGGTGAACGAAGCTGCCGCAGCGGCCAGGTGAGCTGTGGCCATGCCCCGAGATCGCACACAGGTGGGCAACAGCTCCGAGGTGTACTGCGAGGTCAAAGTGTAGCACATCGAGATGCCAAGACGTGTGGGCAATGCAAAGGCCAACAGCAATGTGGCATTGTTTTGGGCCCCCTCATTGGAGAGGGTCACGCCCAGAGCACCGGACAACAGGCCCGTGCTGAGCAATGCCAGGAAACTCGTTGCCTTCCTTCCCAGTCGACTCTGCAACAGACCCTGGAGAATGCCAGACGGTGGCACCACCACGGCAAATAGCGAGAATACCACAAATGGCGACAGTCCCAGACCCTCCACGTTGCGGGAGATGGTGTTGAAGCTCAGGGACGTCATCATGCTGAAGGTAAACGTATAATAACATATATAGTAGAGACTCACAAATGAATTAAATCAATAAAATACAGTAGACACTATCCCACTAGAGCTCTAACAAATTCAGGGATATAAACATGCTAAAGATAAATGAATAAAATATTCTAGGGAAATCACACCAATTTAAATTGTTCAGAATATTTCATTCATTTAAAATTAAGTATATGTTATATGTTTAATTTAATAGCTAATACAATAAATAACAAATTGCAAATTTTGAAATATTATTCAACAACTCTATAATTTGAGGAAAAAAGAAACGTATGTAGATAAGAACCAACATTTTTTGAACACTTTTTAAAAAAATTAAAAGTAAAAATATTAGACGTTTCGCAAATTTAAAGCAATCAAAAGTGCAAGATTAATTTTAAATGATAGTCTATCATCATAACATCAAATGGATTCAAGTTGTACATTATTTAACTTTTTCCCTTATTTTGGCATTAAAAACTATAACTACTCACGAATTCAAACTTGTCTAAGAAGTGAGTGTCTTCTGTGCTTGACAAATTTTACTTAACCCTTTCATGGACTAGTCCCATATAAGGGACCAACTCTTTGCTCAGCTTTGAATTGATAGAATTTAAAACATATGCTACAGATATGAAAGTTTTTAGGCAACTTTGAAAGCTCACAGAGCTAGCTTTATCTCATTACCTTTTTTTTCGCGCTGTGTTACCATTTGACTAAATTAATCGCGTTTTTGCAGAGCCTTCTTTTTAGCAATTAAATGCGTGATTTTAAGCTAAATAATTTATGTGGTTACTGTCGTCGAATTGGTGCAGAAAAAATATGTATGTATAGTTGCATTATTTGTTGTAAATATAGTCAAAAAACTTCCAATATAAGTGTACAAATCATAGAAATATAACCATAAGTATCGGTGTCCCTTATATGGGACAAGGGCTGACTAAGTGTGTGAAGTTTGTTAGGGATTCTTCCAAGTCTTCTACTTCCGATCAACTTCACAAAGTAAGACCACTAATAAAACATTCGAAGATTCATCTACGCACATTGCCGATAGAAGAATGCATTGCAATAGATGATCAAATAATTCAATTTCAAGGACGTTTTTTCGCTAAACAATATATCAAAGGTAAGCCGTGACCCTGGTGCATTAAGGTTTATTTCCTTAGCGGCAAGAGCGGTTTGCCCTACGACTTCCTTATTTACTAAGGCTCGACCACACCAATACTAGCCAAAACTATAGGGTTAGGATCAGCTATAGTGCTTGAACCAGCAAAGCGGATACCAATTGCAAACGGTTACAAGCAACTACTTTTCATCATTTTAGCTTTTCGAAATCCTTCTGAAGAGAAGCATTCCTGCTGCAGGAACGATATGAGTAAACAGATTTGGTAACCCTCCATTTCCTGATCCGAAAACTATGGCAAAAAGGGGTCGAGACTCAGCTGCGTAGTGTAATAGTAACAACGACAAAGTCATTCGCTGTTACAATAACAAGGTAGTTAACTACCTTGGCTGGCTTCTAAATATATTGCAATCGGCAAAGAATGAAAGGCGTCCCAAAGTGATAAACAGTTGCAAAATTATATTGAAATTAATTTTCTGGAAATGCTTCGTTTGTACAACGAAAACATGAGCGAAGTATATCTCTTAGATCAAATGCTGCAATATTACAAGATCAATATAAAAGTGGACGTTTTGCGTAATTATGCATTTTGTAAACCTTGCATTGGTTGCAACTTGGATGGAATACAAAAATTACTGCAACGAATTTATTACTCCAAAAAGATACATTTTAGATGGTTCTCATTTTCGGGTAGAAGTGGCGAATACTCTAATAAAAGCACAAAGCTCTCATGTGGTGGTCAATGCCGAAACGACTCCGAATTTACTTGGCAGACCTTCTCTGATGAAGAGGTTATTGTCGCGATAGCCGCTCCATGAAAACTCGCCCATATCATTAAGTAATTCTCCCACCACATCTGCAAGTTCTTTATTTGAACCATTTAAACTTACCCGGACAAATGGATGTCCCGGAATTTGCTAATAATAAAAACAATGCCTGGTGCAAATTAGAGGGTTGTGAGGGAATAACATATGTAATTTGCAAAAAATGCAAAGTATGTCTTTGCTTTAAGCCAAAAAGCAATTGCTGCGCTAGCTTTCATCAAAAGCTGAAAGTTACCATTAAAGTTGATTTAATATAAAATCGGTATAAATAAACATACTCTGACAGCTCTAGTCCTTTTTAAGGGACATTACCTGGAGGCCAGGTGAAAAGAGCTACCTGAAATCTGATTGCATATTTGGAATCAGCGTCGTCAATATACCTTATATCCAAAATTTCAGATTTTTTGTGCATTCCTCTGAATTAATCCCATGAAAGGGTTAAATTGTACTTACAAAGTCAATATCACAATGAGTGAAGTTTTGCGCAAATGTGGAGTGCGAAGCAGGTCGAAGAGTTTGGCCTTTTGCTGGTGATTATTCATCTTGGCCTTGGCAAGACAATGCTGTCGAAAGGCTTCGAACTCAGCTGGCGCCACTTGGCGGCCATTGAAGTGGGCAATGTGCCTCAATCGGGCAATGGCTCCCTCCACATTGTTGCGCGTTATCAGCCACTGAGCGCTCTCCTGGACCACGAAATAAAACAAAGCGACAATCAACTGCAGCAATGCCGAAAATGTCAGATAAATGCGCCAGTTGCCGGCTAAAACCGATAGCCAAGGTGCCACTAAACCACCCAGACAGAAGCAGAATCCCAACGTGCCGCTGATAGCTAAATTCCTCAACTTCGGCGCCAGGTACTCGAGCACTGGAAATAAAAGAGTATAAAGCAGATAAAAAACAATGAAAATGAGAGAAAAAGATACGCGTTGCTTACCCAGAATAAACATGAGATAATAGTTGGCAGTTGCAGCCAAGCCGGAGATGCAGCGAAAGGCGCTAAACTGGGCCAAATTGGTGGCATACGTGGTCAGAAAATCGCCTACAAAGCCACACTGATTGGCCAGAATAACAGCGCGTACTCGGCCAATCTTATCGCCCAGCATGCCAAAGGAAAAAGTGCCCACCAGTGAGCCCAGAAAGAACAGAGATTGTCCAATACGCGCCTTATACGCATCATCACAAACCCAATTCAGCTAAAAGAGAAACGCATTTTAAAATGGCCAAGAGACAGAAATTCCCATAATTCACCTCCACATTCATGCTACGAAATCCATAGTCATATTTATATATCCAACGATCACAGGCCTTGCTGCTGAGGGTGACATTGTGGCCCTCGTCGTGGAACTCAATCCTCTCCAGCCGCGTGCAGGAAGCCTTCTTGCCATAAGGAGCATAGATGGCGGCAATTTCGTCGTGACTGCGATTGGCCAACTGCTCGTGATAGCACCAATGCTGGGGCACAAAGCCAATTATATTCTGGGAATAATAGTGCACAGTGCTGGTAAAGGCAATATAGCCGAGCAGAAACAGCATTAGGCATTGATAGCGACCCGCATCCCCGCACTTGACCAATATTTTATCAAAATCCATGGCCTGGAACTAGACACAATGTGCGCTCTCAATCCGCTCGCTTTGAGATTCAATTAAGACTGAAGACCAAATGCCGAAAGACCGAAAGAGCAGAAAGCACTCACAATCCGATTCGCATACGAAATGTATGAGAACTCTTGTCTCTTGTCTCTATCTCATTCTCATTCTTATTCTCAGTCAAAGTTTCGGCGTCCGATAAGATTGTTTTGGTGGGCTTATCGCATTTGCGTGTTGTAGTCTCCGCATTACGAAATGAATGTTTTATTATTTAAGTGAATTTCGCTTATTCGCCTTAATCTAAACACAGTGTGCTCACAACGCGCTCACCGCTAAGCGGCGTGCTCAGAACTACGAATACCTTAAACTAATTACATTTACAATAAAATCCATTTACACATTTCGTATTCCTTATACGAAATCACAAGGAAACTATTCAAATTGCTTAGCTAAAGATCAACAATTGATGGCTTGTCTGGGCTCTACAGCAATTCCACAAAGTAACTATCCTATCAGCAGTTCTTATCAGTTTCTTATAGTAAATACTCGCTAAAATGTAAACACCATTATGTACTTTATAGCTTCGTCTCGGATTTATAACTGTAGTTTCTCTATTCCCAAGTGCTTTCTGCATGATATGCAAGTTTCTTTCTTCGCATAAAATAAAAATAAAAAAATGAACTTTTCTCCATCTCATTGGCAGAGACTTTTATAAGTTTATAGCAAAATAGTGCCCTATAAATTCAAGATTGATAAAAATTTTATAAATTAACACAAGGCATCTCTAAATGAAGCAGTCTCAGGATCATAATATTCACTTCTTTCTTTATTAATACTTAGTTTAAACTAATAACAAAGTTGTAGCATTTAAATCTTTATAAACTAAAATAAAACTAAAATAGAAAATATGCTAATTTGTCAAAGATAGCAATAAACTATAAACTAAATAAACAAATATATGCTGAATCATAAAATTGTGGAATCAAATTCGTGTGTAAAATTATGATATTATGCATAGCTAAATTAGTTTTGTAATATAATGCATGATATCATTTGCAATTAAAATGTCAAGTGGATCAATCAAATGTCCTATTTCCACTACAAAGTTAATATAAATGTCTAACACATTTTTTCTATATTCTATGTTTACATTTCTTAAAAGCTGGCAGCAATTAAAATTGCTTAGCAGTGGAAAAAAATGTTTGAAATTGAAGAAATATTTACGTTAACTTTGTAGTGGAAAGATGTCTTTAAATAAAAATTTCAAAATAACTTTTAATACGAAATATTCTCACGTTTCTTGACTGTAAATTTGGCGCGTGATTTTAACTGATATTTGTGTTCAGGGCATAAATTAATTCAACATACCTCACATAGAGAAATTACTTAGAGAACTTAGAGCTGCCGCCGCTTAATTAAATAATATTATTTTATGAGGACGTTAGTTTATCGCATGTATCAGGTTCGAGTTCGTCTTCGGCATTTGAGTTTGTCTTTGAGGATCTTAGGAAATCAAACATGCGATCCCCTTTGCCGAATTCCTCGCCCTCTGCCAATGTGATGGGCAACTTCCGGTTGGCAGTTTCCGGCAGCAAAAGGCAAACATAAGCGCAGACGAAGAACATCAAGCACAATATAATTGAAGGAGCTGCTCTGTAGTAGGTGCCCAGGTGCAGAATGTAGGGCGATAAAAGGGAGGCAGCTGCTCCTGCCACATGGGCCAGGGACAAACCTCTGGATCGCACACAGGTCGGCACGAGTTCTGTGGAAAACAGCAGCGTTGATCCCAGGCAGACTGAGATGCCGAACCGAGAGATGAGGTTCAAAGAGACCACAAGAACTACACTCGAATCCTTGCAAAGGGACAGCACAATTCCACTGGCTGCTGTGAAAACTCCTGTGAGTAATGTGGCACTGACCGAGGATCCTTTGCGGCCAATGCGATTCTGGATATTTGCCTGAACGATTCCCGAAATGGGAAGCGTCAAGGCGGTCAGCGAGAACATGATGAAGGGCGAGATGCCCAGACCCTCCACATTCCGAGACATGATGTTGAAACAGACGGTTATAATCATGCTGAAAGAAAAGAAAAATAAGATAAGTTTAAAAGTTTAAGATTAGTTTCTCTTCGCTTTACTTACAATACAAACAGCATTTGAAAAAAGGTTTTCCTTAAATGCGGCGTCTTCAGCATGTCTGTGAATTTATCCTGCTCCTGTTTGTTGTCCTGTGACTTTTGGCAATAGCTGCGGAATGCATTAATATCACTTTCACTGATGCTTCTCCGATTTATCTTCGCCACGCGCTGCAATCGCCTGACAGCTCCATCGATGTCATTCCTGGTGACCAGCCACTGAGCACTCTCCTGCACCAAAAAGTAGAAAAAGATGACCACTAGTAAGGGCAACGAGGAGCAGGCCAGGAACTTCTTCCAGTGTCCAACCCAAACGGCCAGCAAAGAGGAGCAAATCATGCCGAGGCAGTAAAAAACACCCATGCTCATGCTTAGCCCAGTATTTCGCAGGGAGGGGGAAACATATTCCAGCACTGCAAGAAATAAATATTAATTAAAATACACTCAGAAAAATAAACAAGACTTTTTTTAGAAAAAAATGATTTGAATAAGTTATTTTAAGATATATAGTAAGCATGGAAACATATTCCAGCATTGGGGGAAATAAAAAAAATGTAGGTACACTCAGAAAAATATACAAGACTTATTATAGAAAAAGGTGATACTAATTATGTAGTTATTTTTTAAATACATATGGAAACATATTCCAGCACTATAGGAAAAGTTAAAAGAAATTATCATACATTTAGAAAAATACACAAGACTTAATTTAGAAATTCTTTTTTCTTATTAATCGCCATGATAAGAAAAAATGTATCCTAGTAAATTTTTTTTAGAAATATTTCTGCTCAAATATGACAATCAAAAATTATATCTTAAAAATTTGCCGACTTTCTAAATATAATGGGAACATTTACTTCAAAAACTTGAAAAACGCCTTTTAAGATAAATATGCAAATCATATAAAAGCTCACCCAGAATAAACATGAGATAGGTGTTGGCATCAATGGCAAGACCCGAGACAAAACGGGTAATTGAAAACGCTATCAGATTGTCAGTGAAGATCGTCGAAAAGTCGCCCAAGAAGCCAAAGAAATTGGCCAAAATTAATGCCTTAATGCGTCCGATTTTATCACCCAAGAATCCAAAGATCAGAGTTCCACACATGGAACCCACGAAGAAGAACGATTGTCCCACGGGCGCTTTATAGGCCTCATCACAGACCCAATTGAGCTGGATCAGACAAGCAGATAAGATAATGATAATGCAATGCAAAGTAATTACACAAAGTCCTAAGACTCACCTCGGTGTTCATGCTCCTAAAACCATAATCATAGTTGTAAATCCAACGATCGCATCGATCATGGCTGATAGTCGTCGCGTTGCCTCCATCAAAATCGATTGTCGTCAGACGAGTGCATGAAGGTTTCTCGAACTGACTATAGATCGTCGCGATCTGTGAGAAGTTGCGATTCTCCAGCTGCTCGTGGTAGCACCAATGATCGGGAACAAAACCGATCACATTCTGTGAGAAGTTGTGAATCGACGTGACGAACATCAACAAACTGTACAGTCCGAGTAGAAGGTATTGATAGCGATGGCTATTGCCGCATTTTGCCAGAATCTCATCGAAATCCATAATTAAAATCGTACTCATGTGAAATACTCGATTGAGATTCAATGTTCCGTCTCCATATAAAACATACAGAGCAGGGCAATTCTAGTTGAGAACTGCTGTGGCTAATAGAAAACCGAAAACTGTAAGCCGATAAACGAAAACTGAAAACCGTTCGTCTGCTCTCAGCCGATGCCACGCACGTACTGCCAGCTGTTGTGGGACGCGACTCTCGTTGTGAGACCTCTTCTCCCAATTCGAATAGTTAAGAGCGAGTTTTGTCGCGACTCTCAACCCGCAACCAGCTGATATAAATTGCAAAGTCGACGCTCCACAATAGTTGTATTAGAATCAACTCTCTGGTCGTTCCTTGACTGATAAGTGAAGTGAACTAAACGCCACTCATAGCGCTTATCAGGTCAGTAGAAGGCGTGATCTTATTAGCTTATAATCGCACTCGATTTCATTGTTGTTAATTTGATACGAGCACGCTTGTAATTTTCATTACAAGCCATTCAACTGACAGATGCAAATGAGTCACAGCTAACAAAATCATTTGCAATATTGTTTTGACTTTTACTTTCTATAAACTACTTCACCTACTTACCCTTTGCATAAATCTCCACAATCAATAGGAAACAATATAAATCTCATGATATATGTATTAGATTACGAAATGGTTTGATAAAAAAAGATTTGATTTATAAAAGATAAGTCTATCTTGCTTTTTCTGCCAATCTTTCACTGACATTTGTCATATAATGATTTTTAGATTTCAATATTTATTATTTTATTTTTAAAAAGATAGCTTAACGGATTGAATTTTTTATCCTGATGGTGATTGACTTTTTTAATCCTAAAATCCACCTTGTTGGGGATCTCATATTTTTTCTAAATTATTTATATGTTACATTAAATATTGTTTGTCACAAAATTGGTTTTCAGACAGTTTGGGGCATGTAAATGTTTTCGTCTCTAGCTTTGTACCTCGAAAAAAAATTAAATTAAGGAGAAATTAAGAAAGTTGTATAATTTTAAATAATTTTGTTATACACTACTGGCCAAAATAATAAGTACACTCCTTATTTACTATAACAGCTATTGTAAGTCAAGTCTTCATATTTAAAAAATAAATTTCGAAAGGTCATTTAAATTCCGTTTGATTGATGCAAAACTTTCCTTAACCCATTAAGTACCCATTAAAAATTTCAAATGTATGTAAATGTCAACTTTTTCAACCTTTTTCCTCAGTTTAAAAAAAAAAATGATTTGATGCAGAACAATTTTTCAAAAAATTCGGAGAATTTTTTCAGAAATCTCTTTGCTAGTATTTTTTATGATTTTCTGAAAATTGCTTAAAAAGCACTTATTCGTCATTTTCATACAATAAACGAATTTTAAACAATTTTCAAATCATAAAAAATACTAGCGAAGAGATTTTGGAAAATTTTTTTTTGCAGTCACTCTTTGAATTGTTTGAAGAATTTATCTGCACAAAAACATCTTGTTTTAAAAATCGAGGAAAAAAAGTTTAAAAGTAGACAATTGCATTAATTTGAAATTTTCAATGGGTTAAGGAAAATTTTGCATCATTCAAACGGAATTTAAATGACCCTTCCAAAAATTATTTTTTAAATATGAAAACTTGACTTACAATAGCTGTTATAGTAAAAAAAAAAAAGAGTGTACTTATTATTTGGGCCAGAAGTGTAACACTTAATTCATATACAGGCATGCCACAGAAATCTCTTTCACTTGACTTTCACGTCAATTTCATTTCTCCGTGCCACAGTCCAATCACCTGAACAATTTTGAGTTAGATGAAATCATCGCTCATTTCACTGGCGTCCGATGCCATGAGAATAATGTCACATTTTTTGTCCGAATTTTTGAATTTAGAGTTGTCGAGAAACTTTTATTGTTTGCCGCTCCAATAACTTTTAAATTTTTTTAAGCTATACAATATCAATTATTATATAAATAAATTTAATTATATAAATTAAATAAGAATTAAAATTAAAATTTGATATTCTGCAATGATAAACCTAAAAAAGTTGCTAAACAAACCCTTGGGAAATTTAATCTGAGAAGGGGCCAACCCTTGCAGCTTATTTCGAAAAGGTTGGTGAACATGCTTAAAACTATAAAATACTCGAAGTTCTGTGGCACGGAGAAATTTTTGAAGTGGAATTGCTTTTCTCTGAAATCGCTTTCACTAGGGATTTCTGTGGCATGCCTGATATATTCACAACTTTATCCATTTTAGATATTTGCTATTGATAGATATCCTTTTCTTTCAATTCCGTTTCAAGTTCCACTTCCGAGTCCTTATCCTTTCGCAGATGAAGCAGAAAATCAAACATGCGTTCGCCCGATCCAAATTTCTCGCCCTCAGCCAACGTCATGGGCAGCTTCTTGTTGCGAGTCTCGGGCAGCAGCAAACAAATAAAAGCGCCAGCCACGAAAAGCAGGCCGAGAATTATGGCGGGTGCGGGCTTGAAGTACGTGCCCAGATGGATGATGTAGGGCGATAGGAAGGAGGCAGCAAAGCCGACCACATGAGCGGCGGCAACTCCCCGACCCCGCACACAGGTGGGAATGAGTTCGGTGCAGAGTTGGGAGCTGGCGCCATCGGCAATCGAGACGCCGAAGCGGGCAGCGAGGGTTAAGCCCACCAGGAGCAGAACATTGAGATTGTGACCCAGTGATATGACCAGACCCGCAGCTACGGCAAAGATGCCCGTGATGGCCATCCAGCTGACCGCTGTGAGTTTGCGTCCACTCACATCCTGGAGCAATCCCTGCAGATATCCCGATGGTGGCAACATCAGCGCATTCAGCGAGAACATGATGAAGGGCGAGATGCCCAGTCCCTCCACATTGCGGGCGATGGTATTATAACAGGGCACCACAATCATGCTGCAGTTAAAAAAAAAATCAATGATCAATCTTATAAATTTTCAGATTCTCACTTACAAAATTAACAATATTTTGATGGCAGAGCTGCGCATGCGAGGTGTCTTCAGCATATCCGTCAGCTTGGCCTGGGATTCCCCCACAGTGTCCTTTCGATAGTTGCTCTCGCAGTAGCTTCTAAAGGCCTTGAAGTCATCATCGCTGACCACACGACGATTGATCTTCGCCACACGCTGCAATCTCCTGATGGCTCCATCGATGTCATTCCTGGTGATCAACCACTGTGCACTCTCCTGCACCAGGAAATAAAACAGTGTGACCAGCAGCAGCGGCAACGAGGAGCAGGCCAAGAAGAGCCGCCAATTGCCAACCCAAACAGCCAGCCAAGAAGCGCCAAACAAGCCCAAGGAGTAAAACATGCCCAAGACCGTGTTTAGCGCCACATTTCGCATCGAGGGAGAAACATATTCCAGAACTGCCCAAAAACATCTTTAGCAATTGGCAGTTGGCCAAAACAAGTGTCCACTTACCGAGAATGTACATCAGATACGAGTTTGCATCGGCGGCCAGGCCAGAAATGAAACGAGTTGTAGAAAACGCAGTCAAACTGCCCGTAAAGATGGTTGAGAAATCGCCCAAGAAGCCACACAAATTGGCCAAAATTAAGGCCTTAATACGTCCGATTTTATCGCCCAGTAAGCCAAAGATCAGCGTGCCACACATGGAGCCCGCAAAGAAGAACGATTGGCCAACTCGCGCCTTGTAGGCCTGATCACAGACCCAATTTAGCTGAAATCAAGTGATGTCAGTATTTCGTGATTCAAGTATTTCGTACTTTAAGCTTCAGATTTAAATCTGGATTTAAGAATAAGATTTAAATAAATGATCCTACTTCAATAACGGTTTCAAAAACTTGAACTATTTTAGTTTTATTGAATTTTTAAACGTAGTTCTCTAAAATTCTTGTAAGTTTTTTTATTCTGAATTTATTTTTTAATAGTTTTATTTTCTTTTTCTTTAATGAATTTTTCGCAATGAAATTTCCAGCTAATTTTCAGCAATTGGTACTTTTGTCAAATACAAATCTACTAATTTGAAGAATATTAGCAACTTGATTCTCGCTCAGTCTCAACAACTCTTTTACCTCTCTGTTTGAAAACTTACCTCAGTATTCATGCTTCTAAAACCAAAATCGTAGTTATAAATCCAACGATCACAGCGATCAGCACTGATAGTTGCATTTCTTGCATCCAAGTCAATTGTTTCGAGGCGAGTGCAGGAAGGATTCTCGAACTGTTTATATATAGCCTCGATCTGTGAGAAGCTGCGATTCTCCAGCTGCTCGTGGTAACACCAATGATTGGGCACAAAGCTGATCACATTCTGGGAAAAGTAGTGCATGGATACGAAGACCAAGAGAAAGCCGTAGAGGGCCAAGAGTAAATACTGATAGCGATGACTGTTGCCGCACTTGACCAGAATCTCGTCGAAGTCCATGTTGGCTCGGGAGGAACGCTGCAAGTTGCTCTGATCAGTGCACATCGACGAGTGTCATTTGAATTTGAGCTTGAAGTTGCATATGTGCATTCTCCAATTGAGGCTCTTTTCTGATATGCTAATCCCCGAAACGTTTTATGACAGCAACATAATTTTGAGTCAATTGAATTACGGAGCAAACTAGTTCCGAGCAACGCGTTGTATTGCCGTGGAGTGTGTCAAGCCAACTGGTTGTTAGCCGTCCAAGAGAAGCAACCACTGCGAATGAAGAGTCTGATAATTTGGAACAGTAAGGCGCTCTCTCTCTCTCTCTCAGTCAATCAGAACCTCTTTCTCTCTCTCTCTGTTTCGCACTCGGTCTGGCATTTTAATTATGCGAGTGTACGAGCTAACTACATAAACATCCATATCTGAAATTTAGAAATAAATTATTGCCACTCGCCGATTGAACAGAAAGTGCACGAGACTTGGCTCTACAGTTTGCCAATTGCTTTTAATACCCTAACTGAAGAGTGTACAACTTTGTCATCAGCTTGGCAACGCATTTAAATCTAAATAGTTTTTATAAAATAAAAATGTCATTTATAGTGTATTGCCTCGTCGGCTCTGCGATTTGTTGAACCTGTTAACAGGCAACATGTAGTTCAATCAATTTAAAATTTAAATGATTGCCACTTTATTCATTGCTTTGATTTGAAGAAAAACAATTAATTTTTATTTCTTCTTTTAGATTTTAATTTTATTTTTGTGTTTTCTTTTTTTCATATATTTCTTTTTTGTTTTTTAATAAGTATGTTGTCTTCAATTACAATTGCTATTTAAATGGATATACGTATGCTTACATTTGTCGCCTTTTGAATATATTTTTATGGTTTTTATTTTTAGTCGAACTTCTTACTTAAACATTCTTAACTTTGCATTCTTGATTCATAATTATATTTGATTTGTTTTATAAATGTAGTAAACGCATTTTGATAACAGGGTATGATAAGACAATTACTATATGTATCATTTGCTTGGCTTAATTATCATAATTAATTCAAATTAAATTATATATCCATATATACATTACATGCAATCTGTTAACTAAATTTCCATAACAACTAAACATTATTACGAGTGTAGCTGCTAAATGTCTAAATACGAGAGTCAATTAAATTAGTTTGAGAGTACAAATATAAGTAGGCGTAGTGCAATAATTGTAAACTTAAACCGATGCAGACAATCTTGATATAAATTATACTCATATATACTAGAATATATACGGTATACATGGTGTATACTTAATTTAGTCATAAATAGGAGATAAGCAAACATTTTACATACAATACACACATATCAAGGTTGTCCTCGAACATACACAATCTTTTAATATAAATTAACATACATACAAATTTATATATATACTCCATAATGGATAAATCATGTCTTTTAGCTTACATACAAACATACAAAACTTTTACTTTAACATACAATGCTTTTTTTTGCAGTGCCTAAAAAAGTTGAAAGATGCTTAATTGCATTTCGTAGACTAGTTAATTAATGAAATCAGTTATCAAATTAATCCCAACTATATATATGCATATGGTTATATAATGCTACTACCGATATTTATGTACTACATGTGTGAGTGTGTAAATTGAGCTTTATAGAAAATTTAAGTGCATTCAACTTTCGATGCTATCATAAAAGACTTCTTCATGTTCTGCTTCTGATTCTTGTTCTTCTGACTCTGATTCTGGTTCCGAGAGCTCCTCGATTTCGTCTACATCATAGGATATTAAAGATTGTAGACTCTCTTCGGGCACCGAGCATTTGTGTTGGACATGGTGCACCTTGAAGGCCATGGCATCATTTGGGGGCGTGCCAAACCAAATGGCACCGCCCTCAATTGCATCAGCATCCTCAGCATAAGTGGCAGCTGGCTTTGGCAACGGTGGCGCCCCAATCGAATCGCTGTAACCATAATCGAAGGTCACCAGCAGATTATCGCTGCCACAGTCCATGGAATCGGGCGTCGTATATTGTGTATAATACGAATCGTAGGCCGTCTCCTCGGAAACATTGCCAGCTTCATTAAAACAACTTTGTTCTTCCAGAATTGTCATGACGTTGCAGTTGTTGTTGAAGTTGTTGTTGAAGTTGTTGTTGTTGTTATTGGTAGTCTGCCACAATTGCCAATTGTTGTTATTGAAGCGGAAATTTGGCTTACAAATGGAATTTGCCAAATTCTAATCAATGGAGCAAAAGAAAAATATAGAAGAAATATCAGAAATTTTTAGACTTTTTTTCAATGTTAAGCATGCGAGAGAACAAAAATGACAAAAACAAAGGAATAAGGATAATGTTTTGATTTAGATACCAAAATAAAAGTTAAACACAAAAATTTTTAGCATTTGAGCGGAAGAAGAAGAGAGTTAGGCACCTCAACCAATTGGCAAGAAATTAAAGTTAGCACAGAGCAACATGTCCAATAATATTGTATATTTAGTATGTGTATTTACAAATCAATTAAACGATCAAACGACTTGAATCTGCAATTAGTTTCTGGTTCTTCAAGAGGTGCTTACTTATTGACCAGTTCTTGGTAAAATTGTTGGTTGCCTGCATTTGGAATCAAGAGAGGGCTAAGAGAGAGAGAGAGTGTGTGTGTGCGGAAGTGAGTGTTGTGTGTGTAGAAAGTGGATAAACTACTGCAAATACTACTTGAAAATGAAAGCCAATTAGATTGCTTCGCTGTTTCGGTACGTTCCAGTGTTGGTAAGCAATTAAAAGCAGTGTTGTGCGTGGGGGGTGGGGGGGAAGGTAGCTTAACCTACAAAAATCAATGTGAGACTTACGCGTATAACAGATTTGCGGCAAAGTGTCTTAGGTTCTTTGTCTTTGCTTTGGCTAAAACAAAACACGACAAACGATCTACAGAACAGAAGAACACAGAAGCTCAACACTCTCTTGGCTTTTAGTTGAGACGATGAGACGAGAAGCACATCTCCTGACCTGGTCATCTTGGCCTGTTCGCCTGTCCGTTACCAAAAAAACCTCCCGAGAGTCGCGCTTTCTTAAATGTCGCTTTTATGTTAGCATTTTCATTTGCAGCATGCATCTTAAATTTTCACCACCAACGTCAATCACATCACGCAATCAATCAATCAATCAATCAATACACCACCATAAGTCCATATATAAAATGTACATGATTATTCCAAAGGGTTCCGTTTAAGTAGTTCTTGCAGTTAGGGAGACTTTTTCACAGTTTGTTTTTTGTTTAGTTACAGTTGGGATTCAATTGGATTGGATTGTTGGTGGATGGTATTTTATTTATTGTTGTTGTAGTTGTTGTTGTTGTTGTTGGGTGGGCATAATATTTATTATTATTATTTTTTATTAGACTGTTTTTTTTGTTTTGTTGAGGATATTTTTGGTACGGGCAGTTTTTGAATATACAAAATAGGAATCAATGTGAGTTTATGACAAACAGACAGTTAAAAACAATTGTTTGTTGGGATTTTTGTTTTTTTTTTGTTTACATGTGGAGTAGACATACATGGGGCGAAAACGCGCAGAAAGAAAAAAAGTAAAAGTAAAAAGAAATTACAGCATTAGATACGAATATTTGTTTGGTGTAAAACAGCAGCGTTTCTTAGCCAAGTTAAGACCATGTGTGTGTGAGTCAGTGTGTGTGTGTGAGTATGAATTCTCTTTAGTTAGTTTTGAGCGTTGTCCAAGCTGACAATGAAACATGATGATAGACTGATGATGATCAAGATGATGATTTAAATGTGATTGGCAAGCAATTTGTTGAACTTAAAGGCAAGTTGCACTTTCGACCTGGCTAAGACAAAATTAAATTAAAATTTATGTTGCTGTTTTTTGTGTATTTTGTTCACTATTCTGTTTATATTTCTATATATATACGAGTATATGTATGTGTATGTAATTTTATATGTATATATGTATAATTAAGACCATGATAATAGTTAATGATTAATTAGGCCAAATTGGTAAGTGGTAAGTAGTACATTCAACTTATATTGTTAACAATAATAATGTTTAATTACACGCAAAAACTAAACAATATGTAGAAAAAACTGCCTGCCAGGCATGATGAGACATTATTGGAAAAAATATGTATATAATAAGTATAATAGACTAATGATTATAATAATAATAACGATAATGTAATGATAAACAATTTACATGATTTTGCATAATGTACGAGTATACGAGTTATGTATATGGTAAATGATGTTGCACTTATGCTTATTATATAGTTTTATATGTATAGATATACTTATAGGCATTGTTTTACGAGTATGTACAAAAAAAAAAACAACTAAGCACATATATTTGTGTGTATATGTTTTTTTATAAATATAAGAAAGCGATAACATTGTTGCTGTTGTTGCACGAGCAATTGTTTTTCCTTTTTTTCTAAATTTTTTTTCTTTTCTTCTTTTTAATTATAGCGGCAGCTGCGCGACTAATTTGCATAGCTGCTCCAAGGCAAAGCCGTCGATTGGCAGTGCGGTGGCACCTTTCACTGGTCAATGACCAAAAAAAAATACAACAAAATACGAAAATGGTACAAAAAAAAAACATTGAAACTGATAAAGCACAACACGCTGCGTATGCTTGATAAGCCCTTTCAATTTGACATGCGTGACTGGGAGCAGACAAGCAGGGGATGAAGCAGGGCGAAGGGAGGGAGACTCTGAGCTGAGTTGGGTTGGGTCAGGCACGATGCGGAATTTCCTACTAAAGTCGTATTTCATTTTCATCTTGCTTTCTCATTTTTCTCTTTTAGCATAGGCATATCGATGGTTGATTAGATATAGAGTTCATTTGAATATATATAGATGTACATATATATTTATAAATGTTTTTGTTTTGTATGTTTGTATGCATCGCAGGTTAGTTGAATGTATGCTCGAGTGTGTGTGTATTAATTTTTAATAAATAAATAATTTAGCATGTAATTATGGAAGCTTAACATGAAGCAGATCCCATTTGAAAAAACTGCAAAACGCAGCTGCTAATTTAAGTTAAGCGAAAATTGTATTTTTCTTTTCAGTATTAAATTTTACACATTTTGTTTCAATAATAAAAATGTGCAACAAATGTTTTTTTATAATGCAAAACACAGTGAAAGAACATACTAAAAATACATAAGAAAAAAGACGTTTGAAAACCAATTAAAGAAAATTGAATTTTTTATGAAAATATTTTCAATTACTCTAAAGCATTTCAAATCTTTCAAATTAAATGTTTACTTTAAAGATTTTAATAAAGATTTTAGGCGTTTTCTTTTTTGATTATTTCAAATGAAGTGCTGCTTTTCTAAAAGATTTTTATAATCATTTTTAATTGTTTCAAAATGGGATTTTACTCCATGAAAGCGTATTTACGTATGAGTTTTAGGTATGTGATTTATGTTAAATATATAAATTAAATAATGCTGCCAGTTGATCTGTTTTTGTTTGTTGAACTCTTTTCAAATAGTTATTGTTTTTGTTTGTAGCTGTTGTCGTTGTTGATGTTTGGATGTTTGTTGTAGACTGTTTGTTGTTGGTTGTTTTTGTGGTAATCGAAGGCGTTTTAAAACAGTAATCAGTTATCAGTAGGTATATATGTACTATATATATAAAGATGTATGCATATATGTATCATTATTTATCAATATCAGTATCCGTATCATAGCTAATATTATTAATATTATTATTATTAATATTATTATTATCAATATTATTATTATTATTCATTTGAACCAACCCAAAAATGTTGACTTTAAAGTGCGTACCTTGCCACTATCACTGTCGCCATAACTGGACGTGGGCGTGGCAGTTGCATCGTTGCTCATGTGCTGTTCACGTGCCAATCGTGCACCTGCCACCGAGGCGCTGCTAAACCGTCGTGCCACACCGACGTTGACGCTACTATTGCCACCATTGCCAGCAGCGACTGTGCCACGTCGATGATACGACGATGCTGATGTCGAGGATGCACTCAACTGCAGATCCTTGCGCAGCGTTGTGCTCAACTGGGCCGCAATGGAACTGGAGCTGCCAGCACTCGACGGACTGCTCTTGTTCAAGGTGCTGCTGTTGATCAACTGCTGCTGCTGCTGCTGCTCGGGCGACTGTTGGGCACGTGACAGCGAATCCAAGTGCCGCACACGGGAGCTGAGCGTCTCGCGCTTTAGCTTCGGCAACGGCGAATTCTGGAGCACACGCGGGGACGGAGTTGTTGCTGTTGTTGTGGTTGTGTGACTGCTGCGATTGCTGGATGAATACGGCGTTGTGGCCAACGGTATCGACGACGATGTCGAGCTGCGACTCGTGTTCGTGCTCAGCGAATGATTCGATGCGGAATCGGCACGTTTTAAGCTCTGATTCAGATTACCAGTGCTGCGACTCAGCGACGATTTGCTGCCATACGAAACGCTGCTCGAGTTGTGCACCGACGGCGGAGATCGACCCGCTGTAGAGGAGGAGGCAGCTCGACCCGTCGGCGGTTTGCCCGCAAAATAAGCAGCCGCCTTGCTGCCCGGCAGCGGAATCTTGCTCGGCTTGCTGGCGCTATTGAACTTGCGGAAGGCGTAGTTGCGCTGCGGAGTTTGCTCATAGCTCGAACTAACCATGCCTCCGCCCACGCTGGAGCTCATCACGCGTGCCGCAATGCTGCTGCTGCTGTTGCTGGGGGCGGTGGGCGTGCTGCTGCCCAGCGGACTGTTGACCATCGTCTTGGGCGTGGATTGCGATTGCGTTTGCGATTTCTGTTCCGGTTCGTGCTCATGGGCGGACTCAGTGCTGCTGCTATGCTGCTGCAGTTCATCCATGGCCAACGGCACCATGGCCTTCATGCTGGGCGTACTAATCTGATCCGAACGGAGCAAGGTTGTCGACGCTGTCGCAGACGCCACCGTTGCCGACGTAGAGTCCACCGAATCGGGCACACCACGACGACTGAGCATCAGTGTGGTGGATGCCGACGAACGATTCGTCTCGTAATCATGCTGCGAGGATGAATTCAAATACGAGTTCGTGCTGCTGCTCGTATGCAGACGCGACTCCAGCACACGCAACTGCGCCTTGGTGCCCTCCAGCTCAATGTTCTTCTCCTCCAGCTGGAAGCGCAACTCCTCGGAATCCTCTTGACTCTTGTCCAGTCGTTTGGTCAGCAGCGTCTTTGACTTGCTCGATGAGTCCAGCTTCTGGGCCAGCACCTGATTTTGCACAGTCAACGTGAGCAGATGTCGCTGCAGCTCCAGCACATTCGTCTCCAGCAGAATGGCCGAGAAGCGCTTGGAGTCCGTAATCCGGCATTTGGTATTCCGCGCACCTGGCGTGCTAACAACGCCATCCAGGCGACCAAGCGACTGTTGTTGCTGCTGTTGCTGTTGCCTTCTCGCTGCTGCGTTATCACTGCCTGAGCTTTGATGGAATGCCTCCTGTGATTGCGGCTGTTCGAGCACAACAGGCTGGAATGTGTTGTTGGTGTTGGTGTTGATGTTGGTGTTGGTGCTGCTGAGACTGGGGCGACTGCTGTTGGAGAGCACCGTCGTCGCCGAGGATGTAAAGTTGCGTTGACTGGAGAAATCCGATTGACTGGCGCTGTAAAAGATTGAAGAATTACCACTAGAATTCAATCGTTCCTTAGTCATCACTTACCTGGATGAGCTTTTGCTTTGTTGCAGCTGCTGTTGCTGTTGTTGCTGCTGTTGTTGCAGCTGCAACTGCTGGACACGCGAGCTCAGCTCGAGCTTCTGGGCCATGGCCAATTTCAGCTGCTCCTCGAGATCTTTTTTCACGCTGATCAGCTCCTCCACCTGATCGTTCATCTTGGCCGCCTTGATGCGACCCGTCAACGTCTCCGCCTCCATTTCGGCCAGCTTGTCCAGCAATCGATCCCGCTCCTTGCGCAGCTGTTTCATATCCTCACGATTCAGTCGATCCACCTGCTCACGGAACTGTTGCGGCGTCATCCCGCTCGCACTCTTCTGACCCTTGACCCCGCCGTCTCCCTGCTGGCGCTCATAGCTCTGCAGCTGCTCGACCTCCTCGCGTAAGCGATTCGACTTGCGATGTATGACATCCAGCAGGTTGAGAAGCTCATCGTCCGACTCCGCGCAGCTCAGACGATTCGATGCTATGGCCACCTAGAATTTAATAATATAAATTAAAATTAAATAAATTATTTAATTGCAAGTAAAATATTATTCTATTGTATTAGATATAGGTATAGATACATTTCATTTGTGGTTTTAAAATAGTATGATATTTGTTTTCATCATCATCGATCATCTTCGTATGTATACATCTTTCTAGAATCCATTTTATGCAATAATTAAATTTAATAAATTCATTTTAAAATTAAATTTTGGGATTTACTTTTATACTACCTAATGCTCTTACCAATTGATAATAATGATGAATGTTTATTTATATACAATTTATGGAGAAAAATTATGAAAACAATTTTTCAGTAAAGTTTAGAAAATTCTTACAGAAATCGAATATTATCCGTATATTAGCTCAGGATTTGATCTCAATGTTGTATACCGAATATAAACACTTATAAATTGCGAATAAATTCTCGTACATTTAACTAACGCCCTGAATTTAATAATTACAAAATAAATAAAAAATCAAGCGACATTTACACACTACAAACAACTATTTAATAATATGGAGAAATATGTGCACAATTTTATAGTTAAATTAGATGCTTTCGGACTTACCGTCATAGCACCGTTGGTGGAGGAGGCACTGTGACCCTCCTTGGAGGAACTGGTCTCCGTTGAGAAGCCGGAGTCCTGCACAACGCTGCCGTTGTTGTTCTCCCCGCTCTTTGGCTCTTTCTTGCCGCTGTGCGAATTGCTGCGACTGCGTGTCAGCGATGAGGACGACGGCTCGGCGCCACCAGATGCCGATGCACCCGTTGCTCCCGATGTCGTCGTCGTGGACGGTTCCTTGTGCGACAGCTTGCGCTTCATGCGTATGCCCGGCTCCCACTCGCGTCTGCCAAGACAACAAATAAAGTAATTATTATAAAATAATAATAAATAAATAAATATAGTTGACTCACCTGGCTGCTAACGAGGAGCTGCCACCGACGCCCCCAACTGAATGACTACCGCCCAGTGCGCCCACGGAATTGGGCGTGGATGGTGTGGCAGACATGGAGGCCATTTTATGCTTGAGATCGGGAAACGTTTCAATGACCAGATCTCGGAATTCCAACAGAGCGCCCACCTCGTGCTGCAGCTCCTGCAGCGACTTGGTCTGCTCGCTGTGTATGGGATGATGTGGATGACTGCCATAGCTATTGCTGTACGGCGCATGGTGGCTCAAATGGTGATGATGATGGTGCAAGTGATGTGGATATGTGGCGCCGACCACAACTGTTGCTGTTGGCGAGGCAACCACTGCACCGCCAGCACCGCTAGTCGCCATCAGATGCGGATGGGGATGCGGATGATGTGAGACAACGCCACCGCTCATTGGCAGACATTCCATCGCCCCGCTGGCCAATTCTGTGACACGTGAGAGGCCACTGCTGCTGTGATGGCTGTTGTTGTTGCTGCTGCTATGATTGTTGTTGTTGTTGCTGTGGTTGTTGCTAATTCTGTTGTGTTGGCTAATACAGCTGCCGTCGGTCTTGCAGGTGCCATGCGTTGCGGGAAACTCAAAACCTTCATTCTGCAAACAAACAAAATGCGAGAAAATGTTTTAGATTAATAATTGTCGGTATTAAATTGAGATATTTGCACTTTTAATGAATTTACAACTTAACAATATTGATAACTTATGAATCAGCGGTTTCAAAAACCAAAAGGTAGTGGGTTTAGATTCCCCTATTAATTCCTTTGTATCATGCTCATAGAGTTAAATGTGCTTTTTATTCAATAAGCTAATTGACTCATAAGAAAATAATCTCTTCTTGTGACAGTTTACTCAATGTCAGTTCAGCAATAAACATATTAAACAAGTAAAATCGACCCAATATCACTTTATGATAAAGAAATAATTTTAATTTTACCATATTTATTTTATAAGCTACTTAAAATGACGAAAAGTTTAGCTCTTTTTTATTTTTTCTTTAATAAAATTAAACACATTGACAAATTTCTCATCACTGCTAAGGTTTAAGACAGAAACGGACTTTCCTAGTGCCAACGAATTCATTATATGGAAATTGATCGTTACTCTAAAATCAAAATGAAAAAGAACAAAAACTAAAACTAAATCGATTCATAACATGGAGTACTGTATTATAATGCATTTCACTAAAGGAAAGTTCAACTCAATAAAATCTGTGAGGCCCTTACTTGAACTAAAAGCCTGCAGCGCAATTCAAGGCAAAACAAGAGGGCTTGAGCTAGCTAATGATTGAGAAATGAAAGAAATAATGTTGTTGCATTGGAAAATGTTAAACATTCAATTCATCAAATTGTGGCAATCGCTGGGGAGTTCAGGAGCAGCATAAAGCGATTAGTGAATGACACACAAATTATGATTGATGAATTGCAGCATGGAGCATGGAGCGAACATTGGCCGGTGACCCGTGGAGAAAATTGTAGCAAAAGTGCAGCGACAATCGATGCAACAACAACAATAACAGCAACAACATTAATCGATTCATGCTGCTAGCAATTTGTGACAATCACGTTGTTTGTTTGCTTCTATGACGATCATGGGTACACTCATACTCATAGTCATACTCACACTCACATAAGTGCAACTAGAACGACGCGAGTTGGCCAAGTAAAAGTAATTTTGTTGCAGCTGCTGGAGAATGGAAAATGGAAACTGGAGACTGGAAAATGTTGAAGAAATAAAGCAAAGGCGATGCGATCATTGTTTAGCAAATGTCAACAGCGCTTTCACTAGGCGAGAAACATTCTCGCCTCGCTAAATGTGAATATTTGTATTGGTATTTGTGAATACTCGTACAAGTACTTTCACATGCAATGAATATAAATTTTGCCTCGTTCGTCTATTGATCAAACAAACAGGCCATAAACATCAAGCTACAAACTTAACTAACAAATGGCAATTGTGAATCGCGAGTTATTCTCGAACGTTTGCGATTGCATGCAGCTTGATTGACTTGAATGATTGAGCGACTGATGCTTGATTGCATTGCAAAAAGTTGGGTCAGTTTAATGGCGCAAAAAAATCATTGCAAATGAAGCATGACAAATGGCCCACATTCGCATCTGTTGGACTGCTGCTGGGCCATTATTTAACAGCTAATTACGGCCAGGAAGTAAAACTCATAATTTCATATCGCATTGCATAATCACAATGCACTTTGTTTTTTTTTTATCCCCTCTATATTTTTTTATTTAGACCTGTCAGATGTGGCCGCTTTGCCTGTGGAGCGTGGCGAATGCGAAGCCATGGGAAGCAACTACCTTCGATAGTTAGATTGAAGATCGTGTAATTATATAGTAAAATCCATTGTCAACCACGAAATTGAAACCGAACCGAACAATTGAAACGTCGCTGTCTGTCAGTCAAAAAGTGCTCAATGTCGAGAGATGACTGTCATGTATATTTTTTTTGTGCTCTATGATTTCTATTTTATTTTTTTTTTTCTCAGTTTGAGTCTCAATTAGCCAAGAGAGCTTTGGCCTTTGGCCCATAACTACTTAAGCTGGTCACTCGATGCGTTGGCTAATTATCTAATATATAAAAAAATATATATTTATGTTGTATATATTAAAGATATGTGTATGCATAAAGTTTTTCCGCTTTAGACTCAAGTGTCTTTCTGTCACTCGTTGCGAGGCGTCGCAGCTTGACTTGAATCTTGTTCAAGCTGCGCCTCTTCGAACAGAAAAGACTCCATAAGAGGCGTCATCATTATGATCATCATCATCATGATTGTCGTGGGCGCAAACTGTCGTCTGCTGTTGCTGCCACGCATTGCTGAATCTTCAGCCCAATTGGGTTGATCATCATCTGGATTGTAATTATCATTGTAAGCCATGACAGACGAAAAATGAAGAAAGAGAGATGTACTCTCATAGCACTTGGCGCTGATGCTGATGCCGCTCAATTAAGCTGCCCACCACTTGACTGAGACTGCGACTGCGACTGAGGCAGCTGCCACACACTCCCCTCTTGCTTGCCACATGAGTCAGTAATGCTGTTAGATTAGAAATCAACAGCCAACGCATGGAAAATTCTATTCGCCAACTCGAAAAAACAGCAACAACAACAACAACAGCAACAAGAGCCCGTTTTTATGTTGACAAGACATGCGAGCCGTTTAAGTGATTATTTATAGAAATACTCGTTAATAGTCGTACCTGTACACACACTTTTGTCTTCTGCATCTGTACCTGTAGTGCCAGACACAAAGTCCATTAATAATACAACTAACAATAAACAGTAAACAATAAACAATAGCAGCGCCAACTGCACATAATTAAAACAAATGATTAAAAAACATTTGTGATGAATAGAAATGAAACTTAACTCGACAGCTGGCAACTTAAAGAACTTTCGACAGAGAAAGAAAGAGCAAAAAAGGGGAGAAATTTCGACAGTGGAAAATTGTTATTCGTCGGTACATTCGATCACTTCATTTAAAAAAAAAATAATAAAATTACAAACTAACAAAATTTAGGTGCAAAAAAAAAGGGACATTGTTGTTTAGATGCTGAATAAAATTAGATGTCAAATTATGATCAATTTGATGTTTTGCATTGAAGTCGGTTACCTTTTGATAAGGTTATAAGAGTTCCTTAGTATGGCAACATTTTACTAAATAGAGTGAGAAAGATAGTACAACAAAGATAGATAGAAATAACCTTGGATAGAGAAAGATACAGAGAGAGATCGAGATAGCAAGGAACGTGGACATAAACAAGATTGGAAACAGAGTGACATTTCATTAGAATGGTTAAACTGTTCCCTTTTCAAGATTACACAAATTGTTTGCACTGTTCTCTCTCTGTTTGATTTCTTTGGTAGGGCCTCGAAAATCAATAGGGCTTAGAGTAGAGCTAAATGAATGCCAGGCCCAGGCGAAAGCCAAGTCGCTTGTCTAGCACATTTAACTGTGACAATTGATTTGTTGTTTTGGCTTTGTACCAACCCCAAAAACCCATTTCCCTTCCTCTTTCTTCCCCTTTTTCTCTTTCTATATTTCTATCTCTCTGTACACCTCTTGCACTTGTGCTTAGCATGTAAGTTTGATCGATTTTAGGGGCAACATTGCGGTTTCTCTTTCTTACACCGTACACCATGTCGTATACGTAACGTGCCTGTCTGTTTATAAATATGCCACGCTCCAACTGGCAAAATTTTCACTGCGCTTCTACAAAAATTTCTATTTGCTTTTGTTTTTTGTTTCGTTTTGGTTCCTTTTACCCATTGTTTACTGTGATTAAATTTAACCGCCTTTCGTGCGGTCTCAAGAAATTTCTACTTTGTTGCTTGTTTGTTCGATGATATTTGAATGGCATATGAATTATGAATATGAATAATGCCGCTTGAAGTTGAAGTGCAGGCACTTTTCAATTAGTGATACGTTTGCATAACACATACGCTCACATGTGTACATCTACATACATTCATACACAACTGAACTTAGTGTCTTATAATGCATTTCAGAGCGTTTATTAATTGCATTACATTGGGTACATGAGTTGGTACATGACTTATAGCATTTTGAAGAGTCATTGCACATTCGACTAAGCCAATATATGTAATTTTCATTTTCATTTTCAATTCAAATTCAATTTGAATGCAGTTTCCATGTTGGCGTTGTTGGGTTCGGCCAACTCTGACGCAACTTTTTGTCAGAGCTGAGGCCACACTTCAATTCGATGTCGGGGCGGGGCAGAGACAGAGGCTGGGCCATTGTGCGTTTTACCCAACTATACAGTGTAGGCCATATTAAAAGACAATTGCATGTGGCTCTGACTACAATCTAAAAAAACATCTGCGACTTCATAAGACACTACATAGACACTGCCATTAGTTGCCATTAGTTGTTGTTGTTGTCGTTCAAGTATTATTATTATTTATTTAATATTATTTTTGTCGACTTTAATTTTCATAATTCTGAGCCATTAACAATATTAAACCAAACAAAAATAAAAAAGTCGACAACAACAAAAATGAGTGTGCAGCTTGCAACATGTTTCAACATATGTGGCAATCGCCAAAAAGACCAACCGACCAGTAACAATAACAACAACAATGCCGACAATTGTCTAAAATGTGTTTTTGGCTTTTGGCGTCTTTTGGTTTTGTTGGTAATCGTCGCACTCAAGCGATGCAAGTGTTGTAATTAAATTAACAATTTTTCGACACTTTTACAAAAGCGCCCCAAAACACAAACAAACACACACATACATATGAAGATTGTAAAGCAGTTACCGCACAATAATAACAACAACAACATCCCCCAAATTACAACAAAATTACAAGAAAAACAACAGCTGTTGCAATGCTAAAATCATCGGTTGTTGGACAAGTGACGAAGCGAGTGACTGCCTGTCACATTTCCACCTTGTGAATTATTATTTTTAGTTTTGTTTTCTTATTTTTCTTATTTTTAATTTTTGTTTCAAACTCTTTTTTTGTATAATTATCTCAAGTTATTTAATTTGTCTTATTAATGTTGATTTACTTGTTGTTTACTTTACGCAAATTAAGAAAATTACTTTTGATTGTGCCAAGTCAAATGGTGGCAGCTGACGACGACGATGAAGGCTTGAACTCTATTTGACTTTGGTTTCCGCAGAAACCGGCTTTGAAGTCTTAAATATGTTTGTGAATCATACAGCACTAAATTAGCTGCCAATTTATTCAGTTTTCACAAAAGATTTGAAGTTGCTAATGGATCTCAAATTAATTCCATTTGCGCAGAATTTCATTCTTAGAACTTTGCAATCATATAAAGTAAAGCTTTAGATATAAAGCTAAAAATATTAATTTCAGATCATTTTATACAAACTATGCTCATATTTAACATAAATGAGGAAATAGGGTCTACTTAAAACTTAAAGAAATAGTTTTTTTAATTTAAATATATTGCTAAACATGTTGTAAGTGCCAAGCTCAAAATCGATTTGAATTAAATTGCGACATCTTAATTTGCCAATAAAAACTAATCTAGCTTGTGCTGCAAATTTCTTTCTTTTTTTAACTTTGACTCATAAATCAGTGCGCTTTATGCACGACTGCCACTGCCAAAGACTGTCCGCCAACTGACCAACTACAACTTGATAAACTACCCAAAAAAGATACCAAAAATAAAAAAAAAAAATATATATATATAGTGTTTATAATGCTCGTTGGTTTGGAGATTGCAAGGCAGACATAAAAAATTATGTAATTCCAGGCTACAAAATGTTCCGCGTAAACTAAAAGAAAAAATTAATTAAGCACATAAATTATGCAGGCCAGACTTTTGGCCAAAGTTATTAGCAACTTGGTTAACACATCATAAGGCGCCAGTTGTTGGTTAGTTTGACCAGTCTTAAATTAATTAACTGTTTTATAGTTTTAATTGCAGTTTTGGCCAGTTTAATTTCATTTCATTTCGTTTTCGTGTTTTCGATTTGCGGCATTTACTTTGGTCTGGTTTTACTTTCGCTTGCGTTTTGATAAACGTTCCATAAATTGACTCGAATCAATTCGCAGACTGACCCTCTATACCTCAATACCTCTGTCCATCCCTCTATCCCTCTGTCAATATCGCAGCGTATCGCATCGCATCCGTATCCTTTGGGGACTTTAACTTCTGCTGTGGGCCATGTTCAAAAGTGGCCCCCGTTGTTGACAGTGGTTGTTGCTGTTGCTGTTGTTGTTGCTGTTGCCTGTCTGTTGTGGCCAACGGGCACACCTCTTGCTGTCCATTTGCCAGCGATTTCTAATCGATTTTCCCGACGCTGCCTGCCAAACATGTGAAAATGGCCGCTAGCCTGGCCTAAACTAGCCCAAAAGGCCTACAACATGTATCTATAGTTAAGTCTGCTGTGCGATACATTAGAGTATAGTCTAGTATACATATTCGGATTATGCTTTTGTCAATATTTCATTGTTGCCACAATTTGTTGGCCATCGCCAAGCACTTTCACACTTTTGTATCATTGCTCGTTCTGCCAATTAGCATTAGCCATCATTTTGCTGGCTTGATTTGAGGCAATGTCGAAACCGGAAGTTGCTCAATTTTGACAGCTTTACACGTCTTTAATTACATTTTAGTGCAAACTGGCCAATACCCTGCAATGCCTCGCCCTGTCTGCGTATAGAATTTTTTTTTGTTGAAATTTGTTTATTTCGTTGGGCAAGTTTATTTTAGCTTTAGAGTCTGTCCTAAATAGACAACACGCCCTTTTCCGCATTACTTGGCTTGCATTTAATTTAGCTGTTCATTGCACTTTTACAATGGCAAATATCAACAACAACAATGGTAACAACAAAATAGCCAAGTTGGCTTTTGTGTTGTGTTTGAGTTTGAGTTGAGTTGAGTTTTGTACGAGGTACGTGCCGTCGCTTTTAATGTGCCAATGACTGCATGATTGTGCGATTATGCATCCAGCTAAACAACAATCTGTCAATGCATCCAACCAGAGCGACAGAAAAATAGACAACAGACGTTCAGACAGATAGAGAGAGAGAGACAGAGAGACAGACTGAGAGTCAGTTAGGCAGAGTTAGAGCAAATGAACTGGCAGCCACCCAAGCGATTAATCTATCTATCCAGCCATCTATCTATCCATCTATTCATCTATTTATCTGTGTATATATAATCACAGTTTAGTTGCTGGCGCTGCGCCGTCGTTTTGTCAATCTGCCAACATCCGGTACGTTTCACTTTCAGACTCTCTGATTTATTTTATACACAACAAAAACAAAATACGAGTACATATTATACTTATTTATTATGTGCAGTTTGTCAGCGCCACAAGAGCCCCGATCAGCCCAGCCCCGATCCGCTGGCTTTTGGCTCTTGGATCGTATCGCAGCTGCGCCCACCTGCCACAAGCAATTGCCACAACACACACACTCAGACTCTACACACACACTCTACACACACATATTCTGCATTCGCTTAACAACTTTGTGTGTGACCAAAATTGGCAACGTTAGTTTCAAAGCGCATTGAATTGCGTTTACTTTATTTGGCTTATCAGTTCGCTATTCGCTGTTGGCTGTTGACTGATAAAGCTAGCAAAACGTTTTCCTTTAACTTTGCCAAGCAGCGATAATGGTTAGCAGATATACGATAAGCCCATGACTCACGTCAACACACATAAAAATAAAAACGAGCGGAAAGAAAATAAGAAAAAATTGTGACCAACTGTTGATTGCTTTTGTGAACGTGTGGTAATCAAATGATTCTGTTGAAAAAGATGGTAGGCAACTTAAAACTGATTAAACTCGTTGAGCTTTAAAAACAATTGCAGGCCGGGCATATATAGTACGTTTAATTATCTGTAGGGATTATAAATCCGAGAATTTGTTTTTTCAAAGCTCATGAAAGATACATTACATTTTCTCCTCTATTTCGATGCTCTTCTTTAGTCAATCTAAAAGCTTCGATATGAAATTCAGATCTTTTCTAAGCACATGAAAGCGATACTTCTAGAGTAAACTATATTTATGCTAAGATCCTTTCACTGTCTAAAAACTCTTTACTGAGCTGAGCTTTCAAAGCACATGAAAGCTTTAGCAAAACGTTTAAATTACTTTTATAAACTGCTTCTCATTTTAAACATTTTTTAAAATGTGCATAAAATAAATTTACACAGCTCTTTAAGAAATCACGTTAAAGTTTTAGTATAAGCTCTTAGGCATTAATTCTAAATACATCTATTAATTTCAATTTCATAAAACAGTGAGCTGTAAATAATTACGGAGCTATGAACGACACAGGTGTTTGTACAATGACTTATCGCTTGTTGCCCAACACAATTGTTTTGGCATTGCACAACACTTGTGTTTTACAACACTTGTCAGTAAACAATTCGCAACACTTTTACCCAATTTAACAGGCAAACAAATTGTTTTTCATGATCACGTAAGCACAGACTGTCAACACGTTGAAGCTAAGAATAACCTGAGCTCAAAATCTCTGGAGATGCCGAAGACAACAGAAATTGCGTATACGCCATGTAGCTTGTTGTGTTTTTGGGTGTGGAAGACCAACAATAATAAAAACTCTCTCGCACAATGCTTGATGGCTTTTAACAACATGTGACAAATTTTTATCACCTAGTCTTACCACTGTCTTAAGAGAGCTGTCAGCCAAAATGGCCAAGCGGCAGTCGACGTGTGATCTTTGACATGGCCAACAGCAGCAGCCAACAAGGCTTTATATATAGTTGTATGTACGTAGGGTATACATATATATATGTAGTACACACAACTATATGGCCCGCAGCTTTGTTAAGTTGTTACGTTTTGTTGCCGCAAAGACAAAACAAAAAAAAACTTTCACTTTGTCATCGCAGAGCAGCAGAAAAAAAATAAAAACAAGCGTTAAAAATTTTATTTTATTTTTGTACGTTATTTTTATATTTTTCATTTTTTTGTTAATGCACAACTGCCGGTCAATGCTCAAAAGTATGAGCAAATAATGAGCTTAGAAAATCTTACGAGCTCAGCAGCCGCTGGCCAACAACGACATGCAAATGGAGCAGCGGCGTTTTTGTGGCATGCCGCAAATGGTGCGAGAGAGATGGAAGCAGCTAACCTGGCCCATTACAAAGGTGAGCAAAGTGAAGTGGGGAAGGAGGGGAGGTTCAATCTGCAAAATGGCCATTTCACCCATTACGAATTGGCGATTGGCATATCACAGACAATTGGTCGGCCTGGTCCCGAGTGGGCCAAATCAAAGCGCCGATAAACGATGTTGGTGTGAAATGGCATCGCTGCCCCGCAGAGATAACAGCGACAGCGACAGTGACTGCGATGAATTATGGCCCATGACGCTTTTATGGTCTCTAGCCATTAAAACTGATTTCCATTGTCTGTCTGCAGCTTTGTGGCCAGCTTATTGTGAGTATTCCGCCCCAAAAACTGCGCAGCCAATGTGAAAATAATCAAAATGGCTTTTGTGGATTTACTTCGTTTGCCAAAGCACAGCCATCACAATTGGCAACAGCGTTGCCAAAAGTTGGCAATTGGGCTTCAAAATGCGTGAAACATTGTCGGGAAAAAAGATGATCAAATTCGAGTCACTTTACAACAGCTGTGTAAAAAAAAAAAAAGATTGTAAAGATAATATTATATACCCTTGAAGAGGGTATTTAAAGAGGCGTGGCAGAGCCCATAAAATATACAGCCAGGCCAACATTTTTGATACAGTCGTAATTTTTAATAATATTCCTTTATTTATAGTGAATAGCTGTCATAGGAATGATTGGAAAAATAGAGTTTAGTATCATCATTTTAACATAATTTAATATATCTAACAGTCTAAACAAATTTCAAATCTGACTAGCATATCGTATAGTGGTAGTAGGAATGATTGGTCGAAAATGAATACAGTGCTCTGCAAGGGTATCAGCCTTTATTTCTTCATTTCATTTTTTGTTTTTTGTATTAAATCATTAGACAAGCTCTTTGTGTTACGGCATTTGCCTTGGGCTGCTCTTTTTCTTGTGATGAAGATAACAAAGTCAATATAGCAACAAGAGCAGCTCAATTGAGGAACCAGAATAAGCAAAGGCCCAAAACTGGTTTCAACAAACAATTTAATAAACAAAAGTGTTTGCCATTCCCAAAACAAACTTGGCAAACAAGATCAAGAGCAATTAAGAGCCAACAAAAAATTAAATAATAAAATTTATAAAGAGAAGAACTCGTTTACACAATCATCAAATGACAAACGAACAAATAATAGCATTAAATTTAATCAAAAGTTAAGCAATCGCCTGAGTTCCAAGCTGACTAAATAAAAATTCCATTTTATAAAAACATTCAAGTTAAAATACATTGAGAACTAAAAGTTAAGATTCGACTCATAATAGTCCAAACTAACTAATGAACTAACATCGTTTCTTAGAACTTAAACTGTTACCAAGAACAAAACTCTCGTCGTTTCGGCCTCACAAGTCTCAGCCAATTCAGATCAATAGGCCAAAAGCTCGTTGCACAGTCTCATTGATGACTGGAGAAAGCAGATCAGCAGATCAACGATGCAAACAAGGTTAAAAGTTCACTTTTGAGCCAGAAACGCGCCATGAAAAACAACGTTCAATGAAACTCAAATGAGATTAAGATTGAGACAGCGCATTAACTTGGCCAGCGAGAAACATACATATATGTATGAAGCTATAACTCACAAGTTTTTCTTCGCTAAAAAACAAAACCTGCCTTTAAAAATATATCGAGCAAAACTGACAACAGACACGCGACAGACAATATTTTGGGTAGAGGGGAAGGAGGGGCTAATCATAAGTGCAAATCGAGGCACTTAAAATGATTTCAAGCAAATTTATTAACGCAATTATTTGATTACAGTAAACGGTTTGGCAGCCGCAAGCGAAACGCCAAAAAGGCCACAAAAGCAAGCTACCAAATTTGGCAAAATCACAATATATATACACATACAAATGTGTAACTATATATTGTAGACTTATATCATTTACATATGTATTTATGTAGTTTACAATCAATTTAACTGTCTGCAATATTTTCTATTTGCGGCTATGATCGCCAAACAGCGAACTCGGATTTCATCTGTGTAACTGAGAAAATTTACATAATTTTCGTTGAACTGTAAAATACCCTGTAAGGAAGATATGAAAGGGTATACTGTACTAAATCAAATATAATGTTAACTATAAAAATGTGAGTTTATAACAAGTGATTGCTTAAAAATGTTGTATATTTATTACTTTGATTTCTAGGGTATTTTCAAGTTGCGCTGTTTTAGTTTTTTCTCCATATTTATGCCCCGCTTGTGCTGCCCACATTTGGCACTAGCCTCGTTTATTTTACGGTATATATCCAAACCAATTTCCATTCAATGCGAATTCAATTGAATTGCTTAAGGGTGGGGGATGGAGCAAGGGGAGGGGGGAAAGTGGGGACTTTAGAGGGTAGGGGTAGGGGAACATTGTGCGGCTTCGTCTGGCATTTTGTGTGTGTTTCATAAATGGTCTGATGGTTAATTTTTCGTATGCTTGATTGTCACATGGATTATTATGTTTTTGTTATTCGCTATTTGCAGTTGGGAAGGAAATTTATAGCTCTGACATTTGGGCCGACATATATGGGCCGCGTCATTGTGTCAATGGAGGATTCAACTCGTTGACTGACTGACAATTATTAATGGCCGCAATTTAATTTAATTATGGGAAACGTTTTCTGCTTTTACTTGTATTTTTTCTTTACGCTTGCATTTAAATATATTCAAAAAGCAAACAGTTGAAAAATTAAATTCAACATACATACAAATATCTGCAGTTGCTTCCGGTCATTAAAAATTAGTTAATTATAATGTCTATACAACATTTAACTAATCATTTATTATCATAATAAAAAATAAAGTAAAAACAAGCACAAAAATGTGAAGGTTAAATAAACAACAGGTACAACAAAGCGACAAGTATTTAAGTAATTTGCATAAAAATTGACAGCAACAACAATTAAAATATATGTGTACTAGTACTAGTATGTCTACTAGTAGAGTATACTAAATGGATCGATCGATCTGAACCGGTCAACTGCAATTTGCAACAACGTTTTCATCGTGCTGCAAAAATTAATAACAACTTTTCACTTTTCACAACGGAAAATGTCACTCAAAGTCAATAGGAAAATGTTCCATCGACCAAACATTTTCCATCGATGGCGATAAATAAAAGAAAAATTGAAACTTGAAACTTTGTAAAATCTGAAGGATAATGCAACAAACACAAAATAAATTGAGCTGTTAGGTGCCAAATTAATGACAGAGATTGAAGTTTGAGGCCGTAGGTTTAATGTCAGATCGGTACAATCAAATGAATGAATGGTGTTTTTTTACACGAATATTAATCATACGACACAGACATTGTGTGAAAGTGAAATTCTTCACTGCGACGAGCTGTTAATGAAGCCTCAACCCGAAGTGAAAATGCCATAACAGAGAACCATAAGTCCAGTTGAGCCGGAGAGACGGAAATAAATAAACCGCTTTCAGATTGCAATTGCTGTCACACAAAAAATAAAAACTGGTAGGGGAAGACTACAGTTGAGAGAGCACGACTAGAAGAGACCCTGTACCTAAACTCTAAGAACTTTTTATGGACTCGTTTTCTTTCTGCGTAAAATTGTTTGTTGAAAAAAATTCGAATACATTTTTTATAAATTCAAAACTCTAGCTTTTCAAACTCTTAAAATTTCAAATAAATGGTAGCTATAGCTCTTTTAGTCTGTGAAATCTAACCTAAGATATGGCTGCATGTAAATTTTTTAGTTTTGACAACAAAAAAGACCATTTCTATTATGTCTACAGGGTCTAAATAAAGCTGAGAAAGTGCAAGTAGATGTACAATCAGAGTTAAGAACATTTACTGACGGAAACTGAATCAGATGTGAGCTGACATGTGTGAAAGCGTGTTGTTAACACCCCTCAACTGAATTTAACTGAATTTAACTCAACGCAAAGTGAAAACACAATTTAACGGCAAATTGCTTGATAAGCCAAGCTCAGCTGCATTGAGCAGACTGCTGTTTAAATTTTAAAGCCGCCTCTTGATAGTTGGCATTGCAGCTGGCGACGCCTTCAATTTAGTTTTTTAGTTTTAGTCTTCATCATAGCCATTGTCTGTGTCATGTCTGTTGTGTCTGTGTCTTTCCCAAGGCCTTGGACACAAGTCTGTCATTGCTTCAGTCTAAATTGTGGTTAAATGCAGCTAATGCTAGTCAAAGACACATACATTTCATAATTACCAGCTATTAAGAGACTTGAAACAATGGAAGTAACGAGTGCTGGGGCGTGTATTGGGAACTCAAAATCTTATAAATTTATTAGAACTGCAATCAGCCATTTTGGAAAGGGAAGCCCCACACAAATACACACACTAGCTCAAACAGAACTTTTGCACCTTTCAAAAAAAAATATAAATAAATTGCAAAAAAATATTAATTATAAAATTTTTCAAAGGCGGCAACGCAAAATTAAAAACCACAACAAAAAAAATACAAAGCACAGCTGTTGGCCAAGTCTTTTTGTTATTGTTGCTGCTTTGTTTTTTTGTTTTGTATTGTTTAATAATCTGATATTACGCTGGGGATTTTGTTTTGTGGCTGCTGTTTCGATTGGCAGACAGACAATGACCTTTTAGCATGCCGCTTCAGTGCTCATTCAATTGACTGCGAGTATTTCTTATACTCACTCACTCACTCGCAATATGAATACCCGAATGCCTGAATACTTGAATAGTTTGCCATTCGTCTATATCTATATCTATACAATATTCAATTTAAAATGCATTTTGCGCAATTTGTTCGTTTTGCATGATTTCTGTGTCGTGATTTGCGGTGGCAAATATTGTTTTTCTCCAATTTTTTTACGATTTTCGTATTTTGCTGCTGTTTTTAATTCAAATTTAAACATTAATTTCGGGCCATGCAAACAAAGCTGGCAAATTAATTGAGCAGCTGCCGCTTTTATTTATTATTAGTAGTTTTTTATACTATTATATTTTTTTCTTTTTAATTTTTTATTTGATTTGCAGCCGTATATATTTTATAAGCTTTTGTTTGTACGACACGACAACATGCAATCAATTTGATTCCCCCCACATTCTCCATTGCAGTTGGCAGCTTTTTTAGTTTTATCAACAGCAATTGCAGGTGAATCGTCGCCTTGAACGCGTCCGCCGCTGGGTGTTGTAATTGCCCGGCTATTAATAATGATTACCAGCAAATGCGATGCCTGTACGCTGATTAGCGGGCTGACATTTTGCTGTAGCAGCAGCAGCGACCAAGTCAATGCTATTTATGTTGAGGCTACTCTCTTATTTATAGACATGATGGCGTGCTAATTCTGCGCCACGTCTCCCGAGGCGGCAACAGGCAAGTTACGATCTGCCTCAGTTTGCCTCATGGCAACACGCCACTGGCAAACTGGCAACTTGCAACTCACAACTGGCAGCGCAAATATGAAATGAGTTCAGGCAACTGACACTACGAGGCGTATGAGCAACAATGGCACTACAAAAGCCAACAAAAGCATCAGGCAACCATAATAAACAGCTGCTGAGTGGCACAGAAGCTGCAGCAGCCAACATTACAGAGAAAAAATGCTTAAAACATTTATGCGAACTGAACTATAGATGCTCTATCGACTGAATATCAATTTGCCATCTCAATTAATAGTTTAGAAAGGAGAGAGAACATTGGGAAGTTAAGTAAGTTATTTACACTTGAAGTGAAACCATTTGCCATTTAGTTAATCAAATTACTATGACTACTTTATTATCAAATCAACCTATAAAACATAATTTTTTGGATGCTTACTACTGTCCCACAAATTTACTACTGTTTAGTAAAACAAATTCAGGCATGCCACAGAAATCTCTTTCACTTGAATTTCACGTCAATTTCATTTCTCCGTGCCACAGTCCAATCACCTGAACAATTTTGAGTGAGATGAAATCATCGCTCAATTCACTGGCGTCCGATGCCATGAGAATAATGTCACATTTTTTGTCAGAATTTTTGAATATAGAGTTGTCGAGAAACTTTTATTGTTTGCCGCGCCAATAACTTTTCAATTTTTTTAAGCTATACAATTTTAAATTTTTGAAGTGGAATTGATTTTCTCTGAAATCGCTTTCACTAGTGATTTCTGTGGCATGCCTGATTAATTTATTAGGACGCTTTGTAAGCGTATTAAAAAAAATTCTGTAGTTTATTATTTTTTGGTAAATCGAATAAATGTGTTATAAAACATTGTTCAGTTTTTAAAAGCTCATTTTGTCAACATTAACATTTTATTGTGTTGAAAAATGCAATTATTGATAGAAGTTAAGCTTCTACTTTTAGGTCAGAGAGTGTATTTAAAAGTCAACTTTATTTGTTGATATGACATACCATGTATCATAACCATAACACCCAAATTTTTACAGTGAAACATAAAAATAAAGTTATTATTGCAGCGACGCATATGGAGGCAGTAAAAATCGCACAAAAATTAGCAAAGTGAAAATATTTCAGCAATTTCTTCAAGTTACATTGGTGTTGTTGTTGATGTAGTTGTTGTTGTTGCTATTGTTGAACATACATATATACACACGTATTAATGCTCCATGCAGTTCGCCGCGTAATTTGCATGCCGAACGCAAGAAACAATAAAATTAAACAAATGGTTAAAAAAAGAAATGCAACTCGGCGGCTAATAAGCAACAACACTAATAACAACAACAACAAACAGCAACAACAATAAATAACCACAGCGCGCAACAAAGATCAGTGAACTTTTTGTTGTTGTTGTTGTTTCTTATGCTTGACAAATGTTGTATGCTTTTCTTTAATGAAAGTGAAATTGTCTATTTTGACCAATGACGTCACATTGTCACGCAGTTCTCACAGCAAGATTTCATACTATATTTATAAATATCTTAACATGTTTTTGCAATAATCTTTAATGCAGTTTTTTGATTGTGAAAATGTCGTGAGTGGAGTATGGCAGGTTTTCCATCATTAAAATGGATGATGATGTGATTAATGCAATGACATTACAATGGAATCCACTTCACGTGTGACACATTGCCAAAAGAAAAGTCAACTCAACTCAACTAGATGCAATTGTTAGCCCAGTTATTAGGCATGCGAGGCGTGTTGTTGATTTAATTAACACCTCAAGTTGTGGCATTAATTAAAAGCTAAAATTAGTGGGTATCTGGCAGTCGTTGCGAAGGCGGAAATGCGGCGCTTAGTCACAAAATATGTTGACGCATGCAAATGAATGGGACTGAATAATGTGGCTGCCACGGCCACAAAACAATGCAACAACAACAGCGACAACAACAACAAGCAACAGAAACAACAACGACTGCCAGAGACGCGCGTAAAGTTAATAAATAAAGCAAAAGTTTTTAAATAGCCGGCAACTAACACTTAAATCAGCTGATGACGCTGCCAACGCTGATGATAATAATGCTAATCATGATGATGAGGTTCAATAAACCTGGCAGGTTGGCGCGGCCAACTGGACAAAACAGTGGCCATTGGCCAGGTTGAAAACGCGGCTCGAACCAACCAACCAACTAGCCAACCAAGCGACCAGCCCAAGCACTTTGCTTATTAAAGTACAACAGCAACAACAACAACCGCATCGTACATCAGGCGAAATTTATTATGATGATGTTGTGTGCATAAAGCAGCAACAACAACATGGGCAGTCAACAATAAGGAAAATTTATTATCGGTGCGGCATCGAACAGTTTGACTTTGGCTTTACCTTTGACTATGGCTTTGAATGTGGCTCCGACTATGGCTATTACCAGAAACTTTTATACACCCCAAACAAACGGAAGGGCCGGCAATTGCACTCTCTGGTCAAAAAAACAACAAACAAAAATATATAAAAAAAAAACAATGGCCATGCAATTGTAATTCCCATTTTGTGACTGGCCATTTGCCTGTTCCGCTTCAGGGCCATATAAAAGGGCGTCCCTCCTCTAGAAAGCTAACCACAGCATTATCATCATTGCGGGGCGAAAAGTGGGAGCTGTGACGTGTCGCATTGAACTGTGGTGGCATCTGGGGAAGCGGCAACTCACCCAATGAGCTAACCACAACAAAGCGATTGTTCCTGCAGGGAAAACCGATGCCAGCCAGCAGCTGTTGCAGCTGCTCTTGACGCCTTTTAAAATTGAAAGTTGACAATAACGTGGGTTGGAGACGCTTGCAACATTGCAAGCAACACACAAGACAAGTTAAGAAACCAAGAAGAAGTCTGGACATTACTTTAAACCATTTGTATAGTAAAGTTTTTCAATATGTTTGACAAAATTTGATCACAAATTCCATTAACAATATGTTTCGGTTTTATGTATCGAAAGGAAATTAATATGGAATTTTATTCTGATGTCATTCTGAAAGCACATTAAAGCTAGACTTGTAAGTTCATATTTGAACTTTCAGCTTTAAATTAACAAATCATTTATTTATTTATATTATTGTAGCCTAGAATTATTTCTAAATTACAATGTGGTTTATAGCCAGAGCAGCGGAGGCCTTCAGACTGACAAATAATTTAACACATTTTAAATTATAGAAAATGCAATTTGTTTTATTAAAAAGTAAGATATATTTATATTTATCTTATTCTGGAAGTTCATTTAAATACTCAGCTATACTTGAGTTAAAAGCTTTTTAATGAACTTGAATCACGCCTACTAACTTATCTTGACATTAAGATAACCTCATCTTGATCCATGCAATATAATAGTTACAACGCCTGGTGTTAGCTTAAAGTATAGTTTTACTTCTATACTTAGGACGGGAAAAAAGTACAGGGAAAAGCAACAACAAATTATGAAGAAGAAAAAATTACATGTCTGGCAAAAAGAAAGAAAAAAACACTGTGGTTACATTATAAACGGGCGAATGAGCAACAACCACAACAATAATACAAACAACAACAGCAGCAACAACAACAGCAAATTCAAAGCTGTCAGTTGGCTTGCAACCTCGATTGAAGGGCGCAATTGTTGTAAGATATCTATGTAGTATAAGCGAAGGCAATCGAGGGGAGGCAAAGCAGTTACTAAAAGACAACAATATTTTGCAAGTACATATAAATAAATTTAAAATGATGGACAATCATTAAACTGACTTTAAATGCATATAATAAGGCTTGATTGTCATTTACTTATTTGGAGCATTATTTAAGTTTCATTAAGACATGCTAAATGAGTTTCGAAAGTACCGCAAGTCCAAGTCGGGCCTCGAATCATAGTCAAAGTCAAAGTCAAGTGATTGACGCGTCGTACCGCCAAATGCGTAGTGGAAATTAACGGCCAACACTTTCGCTTGGCCAACTACGAGTGGCATTTCTTTTTAATTTGAAAACGTTAAGCAGTCAACAAGCTGGCAAAAAAAAGTATATAAAGAAAAAAACTGAGCAGCTGAAATATTAATTTCATTAAAGTTAATATTTTCATTAGCCGACTTTCTGATCCGAGGCGGACGATAGGCGTCCTCCCCTCCCCTCTTCAGGGGAGGATCGACCGACATTGTTGTGACAGCCGCAAGACAACAACAAGACGCATTATGATTTAATTGTGCAACTCAAGCGGATCTTTTGAATGATGAAAGTGCAACGGCTGCAAAATGAAAGGATCTCGGCGATTAACAGCTGCTTCAACATTTTAATTGATTTGCCAAGAAATTTACGAGTTCAGTCAACTCTCTTTCAATCTAAGATCCCAATTCCCCGATCTTTATTACACAATCGAGAGCAGCTTCGAATCACAACATGATGTAAGTTTGCTTTCATAGGAAGTTGGAAGAAATAGAAATCTCGCATATGGCGTTCGATAGTTTCGATCGTTTCGATGCGACGACGACTTGAGTTCCGGCATAATTTAGCACCAATTTGTGTTTGCTTTTCACCTGGCTAATGGCGCAAACAATTGGCCAGCCAATAGTATAACTATGTACGCTAAAAAGGTCATGGTAAAATTGCACAAAAATTGAAATCGAAATTGCTGCATTTACGACGCGAAAGTCAGGCCAACTTGCAGCTTGCAACTTCCAACTGCAGTTACTGTATCTGCTACAATCTTTGCACAGCAAAAAAAAAAGTATTTCCAATTGTATTGCCATGGCAATTGTAAATAGAAACGGCGGCATAACCAATTGACACCACAATACCTGCATTATAATTGCCCATCGTCGAATCGAAAGGTTCAGTTGAAGGCCACAAGATACTAACGGCTTACCAAACTTGGCTAATTAGGCCGCTAAAGCTGCGCTTCTCTAATTGGCTAGACATGCAATGCATTAAATAAAATACTCCTCAAATATCTGCATACGTACAATGTTTGTCTGTATTATTACGAGTATACAGAGACAGACAGCTAAATTTACGTCTCTCAAGTATCGCATGACACATGCCAGACACCCAACGAGATTTCCACCTGTTTCAATGTCTGTTTGTTTCAATTTCGTTAGCCATACAACTCGTGTCAACAGCTAAGCCCAACACGATAAGCAGTTACAGATACCAGGAAACGTTAAAAAAACCATAGAAAAAGAGAGGGGGGAGGGACAAAGAGAGCGCAAAAAAACGAAATAAAGTAGCAGTTGCTAAGCAAAAGCTGCAAAGATTGGGCGATGAATCATTTGCAATCCTAACAAATCACCCTGTTTAGCCAATTAGTCGAGCCAGTCTAGCTTTAAGTGGAATTAATTTTATTTACCAACTTTTATGTACTTTCAAAGCTCCTTTTAAAGCTACTTGCTCGTGTCAAGCAATCACATTTCATTGCGAAATCTCTTTGTTTAGCCAATTAGTCAAGTTCGTCAAGCTTTAAGGAGGATTCATTTTATTTATAAGTTGCTTTAGAGCTTTCCTGTGCTTTCAAAGCTGCTTGCATGTGTCAAGCAAAAAGATAATTTATTACCACATCTCTTTTTTATTATTTCAGGGATTCATTTTGTTTATTAATCGCAGCACAGCTTTTATTTGCTTTTAAAACGCCATTGCAGTAAAAAAAATTCAGCAAAATAAGTGAATTAGTCTAACCCTTCTGTTAATAATTATGTTCAAAAGCATTAATATGGTTTTTAAGCTTCTCATTTATGGCTTAGTCACTTTGTCTATCTGACCAGCTTTGAAAAGAGTAATTAACTGATTACATAACAGCTTTTTGTGCTCTCAAACAAAGACATTTTTCTAAGCAAATCTCTATATTTTTAGCTAATTAGTTGGCCTGGTCAGCTTTAAGTAACATTAACAATATTTCCTAGTTACTTAGCAGCTTTCCTGTGGCTTTAAAGCTGCCTTTCTGTGTCAAACAAGGGCATTCCAAAAGCACATCAATCAATGGGGACCAGCAGCGCATTTTAATAGAAATACCTTACGATATTCAATATCATCAAAGCCTCGATAACATTTTAAAATTCCAACATTGCACGATAATAAATATAAATAGCTCGCTAATTCAGGAAAAAAAAAAGCCTAAACGCCGATTAGTTTTCATTGCAATCTAATAAACGTTGATAAAAATCGATTGCTGAATCACATTAAACAATTGCGACTTGTTTTTTCTTTTATTTTGTTAGACTTAATGTCGTTCAACATTCTCATTCAATCGATAATGGCTTTAAGGCTTTGCGTATTTTTATAAAAATTGTAACACACTCTCAAGCTGGCCCTCATTTTGGCCTAAACTTGTAGATATTGTCTCCGAGCCGCGACACTTTTGACACTCATAAAAATATTTAAACTTGACACTGTTTGCCATGTGGTTGTCTGACGGTCTATCTATCTGTCTGACGGTCTGTCTGACTTTGTTTTTCACTCTATTTGCATATGTTGCCACTGCGACGGTTGACAGTTTTTCAGTTGACAGTTGGTACGCAAATTTGTGTATTTTTTTATTTTTTTTTGGCAAGCTCAACGCCCGGCAGCCCCGAAATAATAATAACAACTAAGAGGCCAGGCCAAAACGAATAATGGCCAGCAACAAAAAAAATGAAAAAAGTTGTTTTATGCTTAGTTTTTCTATGTACTCTATGTCTACTTGGCTCAAGGTTCATGGCTTTATTAAATTGCTTTTGCCACACGACGACGTTGACGGCAGATGGGGGGAGACAAGGGGCATTGAAGGGGGGACAGTTCATTACATTATTGTTGTTGTTGTTGTTGCTGGTCTTTCTGTTGCCTGACTTCCAGCTGTGGCCCTTACTACTTGGCCATTAACACTGAAAGCGCAGCCAATTTGTAAATCCAAAAGGCAGCTATTTGCTTGTTATTTTTTTCTTCCTATTTCAGCTAGATTTGCCTACAAGATTAAGCCAATTTAGTGCCACACCAGAAACAGCAACAGAAATCAAACAATTGAACATCGTTTAAGTTTCAAGGTTTCTTCTCTTGCGCTTCTCTGTATTTTAGTTGAGCCATTTTCCAGAAGTTGTCATAATCGCAGCCGCTGGCTTGGCCAATTCGAGCGAGCATCAATCTTGCCATGTTAGCCATAAATCACGTAGCTTTTAGCCAGAAAACAGAATTTTTAGAAAGTTAACAACATCAAAGGCTTTAAGCCAACTTTACGCTCGCCTCACTCAACTAATTAAAAAGTCAAGAGGAGTTGCTCAATGGCGCTTAGAATGTGGTCTAGTGAGACTAATCAACAGACAACAGTGGCAGTCAAAAGGGTGTGCAGGTAATAAGTATACACTCTGCGTAACTACTGTCAATTATGGCAATAAACTGACCATGGAGTTGTTGAAAGCGAAGTTTATAAGCATTTATAAATGGTTCATCATCAGAGAGCATTGTAAGAGAACTGTTGTAAAACAATGGATTTAAATTTAAATGACCATGGAAAACACATGAGAAATACTAGACATTGATCAAGTGACCGTGGATTTAATAAACAAGATAATAAAAGTCAAAAGTAATTGTAAATCGATTGTTAATTTAACAAACTATTGTTAAATACCATTACAAACAAGCTGTAGAACAGACAGGAATTAATACATAATAAAATTTTGAAATTGAATGTAAAGCGATTTTTAATTAGAAATTTCAACTGCTGCTGTAACATTTCTTGTTTGTATAAAATGCCCAACTCGACATGAAGTGACCATTGAAGTCAGGAAATCCAAATCAAATCTTATTGTAAATTGTAGAAATATTTTGATATCTTATATCGCGCTTTAATGAGCAAACTGACTATGGAGAGCAGTATATATAATGAAAAAAATTAATAGAAAATAAAGTGCAAATTTAAGAAACGAACTCTACAAATGCTCAGTAACTGTTACAACCATTTATATTCATAAAAGTTGTTTGAGAGTGCATCTGCAAGTCGACTAGACTCAACTGCAACACTCTTCCGCATCTGTGAAGGGCCACTCATAATTTGATGGCTTGCCTACTTCATATTTATAGCACACTTGCCGCATGAATTGCACTTATTCTACGCTCGTTTAGCTGCAGTTGCAGTTGCTGTTGTAATTGTAATTTTTGTTGTTGTAATTGTAATTGTATTCATAAGACGCAGGCTAATGAGGCGGCGGCATTTTCATTAGCATTTATGTAACCGACGCCACACCGTTTAGTTTAGTTTACCTTCACCAGAGAACGGGCAGAAGGTCTTGTTGTTGTTATTACTATGGCATGATGAGATGATGATGATAATGATGATGAAGACAACGATGAGGATGACGATGACGATGGAGACCAATCCCAGTTACCATCAGTGGCATTTGCCTAGTTTGCTCGAGCAGCCGTAGAGCGACTTTAATCGGTTTGGCAATTGAACAGCGGGCTCAATGTTTTCTGGGCTTAGTTAATTGCGCTGCTGTCAGCAAATGGAAATGGAAAAATGGAAATGGAAATGAAAATGAACACAAGAAGCCAGTTGAAGGTTTTTGCTTTTAGCATTGGCTTTGATTTGACCATTCAATTAGACGGGGCTTTTTTTTATGTAGCTGACGATTAAAGATAAGTGATTAGCTGATGTCAAGGTGATGGAAATTAACTTAGCAGGAACCCTTATATAGTAATATTATTTGATTAAAGTTGTAGCTTGGCTTAAAATTTCATACCGATTCAGCATAATAATCGCAAGTGCCAAAAAATCTACTTTTACAAAGATAATTTTTTCTATTGCAACTTTCTGTGATTTAGCTACAAATTATTTTTGACTTTTATACTTCTTACGGTTCATTAAAGATATTTTTTTTTACATAAAATTCTTTTTTGCTGCAGATAAATTATTTAAGGAACGTTTTCGATGCCTTGGAATAAACCAAACATTGCCATTAAAGATAAAATGTTGGTTTCCTAATAAGATAAACAAGTCTGGACTTTCAAATCACTCATCCTATTTGTAAATTTCTAGCTCCTTCTTGTCACGTTTTTTACACACAAAACAATTTACTTAACATTTATGGAGATTCGTTCTGCCAATGAGGTCAATCTTGCCTTTTTCTTAAAAAATTTCAATCAAAAAAAATTCTTGGCAATTTTATTAATTTTATTTCAATGTCTGGCGAATGTTGACTGAAAAATGCGGTTGGCTAATTAGTTGTGTGCAAAGCAAAAAATCAAACTAAAATATAAACCTGTTCAACAGCCGGCGTCATTGATAACAACAACAACTGCGACGAGCATCAGCTGAAATAAAAAATGCAACATTGGCTTAGGCGACTCTCCGTTGGCTTGCAAACAGTTAAAGATAACCAAACATGGCCATGTGATGCACTGTCACTGGAAAAGCGCCATAAAAGACTTGTTTGCATGTTGTGAGCAGGAGCAGCAGAAGTAACTTGGCTAAAAAGCAAACAGACACAAGCAAACACATTCGAAAGGCTGCCTAGCCTTGTTTCTCTGTATGTGTGTGTCTGTGCGTGTGTTTGTAAATGAGGACATCGTCTAATATTCATGCCAATCGATAAGCGCGTCCGACCGCCCATAACTGGAAATACATATTAAGTATACGTCGCGTTGACAGACCACAGCTTTAGCCACTGACTATCGCACACTTTTCCACAGTTCAGTGGGTTTTCAGGTGTGCAAATGTGTGAATATTTGCTTTTTTATAGTTCCTTTTTGTTTTGGGCTTGTCCTGACAGTGAAAATGTCCAGTTGATGATAATTCAGCGCGGTCAATTGTCAGGTTCGTTGACTTATTAAAAGGTTATGCACTTGCATAATTTATTGTGAAATTGTATACTAAGTGATTAGTCTGTCTGTATGTGTATTTCATAAATTTTTCGCTTTAAATGCGCTCCCAGGCGATGCGATGGCTAATACCTTAACGGCGCCATATGGACAGAAAACAAGCAACAAGACGGCGGCCCCAAAAATGAAATACGAGCACAAGAACAACACACAGAACAGCACACAAAAAGATGATGAAGAAGCCCAGCAAGCACGGAGGCAAGCATATACAAAAGAAGCGAAGCACAAACAACAACACACAACACAGTACACAAAAACTGGCTAAACTGGCCAGCCAGACTAGCAAAAAAAAAAATAAAAAGAAATAAATAAAAGTTGAGAAAAAATCAAGAAAGAAAGGTTAAGTTTGGCACGCCGAAAATTTGATACACTCAAGTTTAATTATCAACAGATTTAATATGTAATAATCTGGTTTAAATAAAATTGGTTGAAAATGTAAAAGACAAAAGCAAGTGCATAGTTTGTAAGGCTGATTAAGACATCTTAGAGAACAAAAGGTTCATCTTATACCAAGATTCAATTAAGGTAAACAACAAGACTTTGTTACCTCAGATCGTCTTACTGATCTGGAATAATCTTATACGTCTTATACGTCTCCTTAAATGCTTTATACATTTTTATATATATTTATTTAATTTATTAGAATATGATTTCATTTTGCGAGCAAATTGTGATACCCTGCCGAAGGGTAAAAAAAGCAAAGCAGCTACCAAAAACAGTTAAAAAGGCAATGTTGTCGTGTCTGTGGATGCTGTTTTTGTTAAAGTTGTTGTTGTTTTTCGTAGGTAGTTGTTGCTGTTTTTGTTGCTGGCCACGTTGAACGACGATGACCTTGGCGACGTTGGCTGGCAACTTGTTGCATCTGCCAGCGACAGCTGCACAGCAGGCAGACACCTGAGACGACGAAGAGAAGCATTTGCAACGCAATGAGAATCGTCTTCTCTAACCCTCTCTCTCTCTATATATATCTCTCTTTCTGTCTCTCTCTCTGTCTTTAAGCCACCCGCTGTCTAAGACAACAGTTTTCTCATGGATTTTACGGTAAATTTAGGTCGCAGTTGCTGTTGTTGTTTCTGTTGTTGTCGACTGCAACTTGTTAACATGGCAACGCCAATAACTTGGCTAAATATAGCCATACAACAAGTTGGCAATGCCTATTCATGGATTTCCTGGCCAATACATTAGCATCCAATGCAACAACATTTTTTCCAATATTTTTTCATTTTTCACAACTTTTTTTGCTGTGATTTTTCAATTTTTCCAACCGCATTTTGTCGTCGCTTTCCGTTGTCGCATCTTTTGCACAAAATTGCTCATACGCCGCATATGCCGGGCAGCCACATCCGTTGGGAAGTTGCCGCTTTTAGCCGGATTGTGCGGATTTTATCTTATTTGGGGCATGACACAAATTTGGTAAGCGCCGCTCACAGACATCTCTTGTGGCCTGTTGTTGTTGTTGCTGTGTTGCGGTTGTTGTTGTTGCTGCTGCTTCGTTTTCTTTTGAGCAATTTAACAATTAAAAACACGCGCTCTTATGGTTTTTCAGCCCCGACACCGTCATTAACTCGTTAATCCACGCGAATATAATTTATTATAATTGCACATACATATTTTACAATTCGCTTGAATCATAAAAACCGCAGTATGGCCAAAATAAGCAAACACACACACACACACCACACAAATACATATAGGCACTCAACATCCTCTCATGGTCAAGTCTCGCTTCGTTGCCCAATTTGATGCTGTTCTAAGTTAAACAAGTTTCTTATGCTTACCCGCAAGATCACAATCATCATCATAGTGATGTTAATGATAATGATGACGATGATGGGGCACAGACAGATAGACAGCTGTCTGAAAACAGTTAGCAATTTCACACTGTAAACTCACCTGCAAAGATAAAGAATGAAATCAACACATTACATAAGTTGAATTAAGTTACAAGTTCATAGTTAATTATATAAAATTAGAAATAATTCAAAATCATTTAAGAATCATTTGTAGTCATAAAATAATTACTAAAAGACTTTTGAACATAATTTTGATTACGAATTATGCTTTACACAAATCTCAATTAAGTTTTTGAAGTTTTGGATATTCTTGAAGAGGTAAAAAAAAAAGGTAAGTAGAATTTAAATAAATAAAAACAAATATTTTAAGTAATTTTAAATGTTTATTTAATATATGTAATGTTATTATCAAAGCCATTTTCATACACATAGAAAAGAAAAAGATTCCTTATATATTTCGAGATGCAGACAGTAAAACGACAAAAGTTCTTTCAATCAAAAAGACTTTCATTGTTATAAAGAAAGAAAATAAAAAACATACAGACACAAACATACAGTGCATATGGATAATATGTAACACCCTCTGGACTTCCAATTTTCTGACATCTGCCGTAATACGTAGCTTGTTTACGTCGCAACGTATGAAAAGTTTACGAATTGTTTGGACGAGAAAAAGTGACTTAAGTTAAGACATGGGCCAACAGTTGGACAGCAAATATATCAGAAGCAAAAAAGGCAACTTAAACCCTAGCGTGTATATGGCCAACATTTTGGCAAATGGCCAACAGTGCTAAGGGGAAAAGGCGGTGGAGGTGGAGTGGGAGGGGGAGCATAAAACAAAAGGCATGAGCTGCGCACATTTCAATTTGGCAACCATGAGGCCGGTTTGCATATGAAATTCAAACACTCACGGATGGATCATTAGGCAGGCCAAAAGCAGCGGCAACAGCAGCAGCAGCAAACTGAATTTGTTATAGCGCGCCAAAGCAAATGCGAGTAAGATATGTTTGTATATGTATATGTGTGTGTATTTCACTGAGTGTGTGTGTGTGTGTCTGGAGAAAGTCGGAAGCGTGCCGCCGTCACACGTAAGCCACAGCAGCTGAAGAAGCAACCACAACTCTGTTGCGGGTTGGCCAATGTGGCATGTTGTTGCTGTTGCTGTTGTTGTTGTTGTTGCTGATGTTGATGTTGTCTTCATCAGAGCAGCAACAAAGCGCAAGCCAGGCCAAAAGCAAACAGAGCAACTGGCCAACAACTCAACACTCATTCAGCTAATCTTGGCCAGACCCATCCAAGTAAATTGGAGCAAACCAATGAGACTAAGATGCTCAGTTGCAGTTTGAATCGAGATTTGTATTTATTTTTTATTATTATTATTATTTTTTCATTTTGAATTTTGCGTAATGTGCCATTGAACTGAACCCGAGAGAGACTCTAACTCATTTATAACATGCATGGCTATTAATTTTAATTGAATTGTGAACCAGCAGCAGCAGCAGCCACAACAACAACAAAAACTCATCAGCTTTGGCTTTTGTAGTTTTAATTAAAAAATTTTTCGCAATTTAATTTCATGCTCTTGGCCAAAACAACAAAATAAATAATAAACTAATGTGTAGCGCATAATTTGTCATGTGTCAGGAAAAACACCTGAGTTTACAACTGATAATGTTAAGTCGATAAAAAAAACAGGACAGGGAATTTTATATATGCATTCAGATTACGTATACGTATTTGTTTATCAAAAACATTGTAAAATGGGTGGGCTTGGCTCCCACGCCCATTTAAATGACGCTTTAATTGCACTAACTGAAATGCTGGCCGGCCAAGCGGATTATTGTTGTTGTTGTGATGTGAAAAAAAACTTTCAAAAGAATAATGGGAAAATAATGCCCCGCTAATTATCATTAGAGTGTGAGTGTAATTTTAAGAAAAGAAGCGGTTTCAACAAAAAAATGCTATGACGTTCCAGAATTTGTAAGAGAAACGCAGCCGGACAAGACAACAAACAAACTGAACAAATGAAATAAGCTGCAGAGCAATGGGCGACTTCCTCCTACAAGCAAAATGGCAATCCAGGCAAACAGACAGACAGACTGTCAGTCAGTCTGAGAGTGGGACCAAAACGTCATTAGTCAGAACTGAGGCAGCCGGGAAAAAGTAGAAAGCTAGCAGGGAAAAAGCCAAGTCGTTGAGAAAGCCAAAAAGAACTTAGCACAATTTACACTCACGAGCGATTTTCCAACTTGAGCGCAAAGCGCTAGAAAATTATCTACTGTATCTGTGTATCTCGAATGTGGATGACAACCGCAAGTGGGTGTTGTATGTAGTTACTTATTTATTATTATTGTTGCAGCTCCAATTGCGAATCATTTCAATTGCAACGACCGCAAAACCTAAAACTGACTCATGAACAAACGCACTTCCAACACTTTCAGCTGTGAATGATTTGAATGATTTGAAAACCGCTAAAATAATGTGATGATCAAGATTTATAATCGTGAACTAGATGCAAAAACATTATCTAAATATATAAAGAAAATTGCTTAAAAAAGAATTCATTTTAATGTTAAATTATTTTTAATCGAATTCTTATTTATTGTTTTTATCATAATATAAAAATTAAACAATTACCTTTTTTATTGATAAAAATTTGCAGTAAATATTTGATTTCAGTTTATTTAATTAAATATGACATTTTATTATTTCCATACTTCTTTATTTATATGAAAAATAAAAATATTAAGTAATTAAGTTATAGATAGCAATATGTAAAAGTTAAGTTAAGTGCATTAGTGCACTTTTGACTTAAAAACACTGCGTGCCTTGTTTTTCTAATCGAAGCTTAAAACTTTCTGCAATCTTCAGCGTACGTGACTTGAATGTGGAATTTCTATCGCAATATAATAGGAGTATCTATCACAACACAACACACAACATTGATGCACTCCAGCTGCAATTAGTATTTCTATCAAATTGTGGACATACTAGAAATCATGGCCCAGTTGACATCCATAATATTTCCCAAGGGGCATTAAATTGTGCGCTGAATGGGCTGCTAATGTGCTTAATTAACCTGCAAGCTCCAATTGCAACCAGCAACCAGCAAAGCTGGCTATTAATTTTCTCTTTCATTGTTGTTTAGCTTGAAGAAAATCATAATCGTTCTATATAACGATTACTTCTACTCGTATATATGTCTAGAGATGCGTAAAGAGGCATCAAATTGCCGGCTCAGTGGCAACGTTGCGCTTCAGCCCATCGGATAAACAGACACAAGTATGTGTGTGTATCTGTGTGTGTTGCAAGTACTTGCATCTATCAGATACACGCACGCTTAGGTCTCAGCTTGGCAATTAAGAGTGTGAATTTCAAGCCATAAAACAGTTGCAACATGTGGTGTGATTGTTGTTGTTGTTGTCGCTTTTTCGGGTGAAAGTTTGTTCTACAACAGCAGCAGCAGCTGTGCTGCATTTGCTACAGATTTTTCTTGTTGAAAAAGTGACAGCTTCATGTGCTTTGCTTTGCTTCTTTCTACTATCTTGTTTTTTCGTTTGTGTGTCAGCTAAAAAGTTGAAAATTTCTAACCATAATTAGCGCACCGAGTCTTAATATCTTATCATGCCAAATAATACTAATTCACACACAGAGAATAGAAAAAATAGAAAAAATTGAATTGACTATAACAACTAAAAACAAAAACCAACAACAATGGTAGAAAGTTAATCGCATGTGTCCACAGAATACTCGAATGTTTATCTTTTGCCGATTACAATTTCAAAGGTAATAGCAAAAAGGCGAATAAACAAACAAAAACCAAATACAAGCGGCATAAAACATCTTAATTTCACAATAATTGCGCGCACCGAAATCAAATTGAAAAACAAATTTAAAATTGGAAACCTGCCTGAAATCGAGCAAACAGCGGGTTCAACTTTATATATATACGAAAGTGCAAACATTCAACACTGGTGGCAACAGCTGGGCAGACAGTCAGACAGTCAGACAGAGAGACAGACAGACAGTCGCTGTCAGTGGGTTTTTCTCTTTTGGGGGCAATAGGTGCGGGTGTGGGTTGACTCCTATTTGCATGGCAGGTGAAAAGTCTTCCACCAAGACAGGCCCAAAAACAAACTTTGCATCTGTTTTTTTCTTCCTTTTATCTTCCACCTACCACTGGTTGCAATTTCATAATGGCGTCGTCAAACAGTCAACTGGCAACTGGCAAACAGTCGGCAAGTCGACAGTCGACAGTCGGCCAACAAACGCTGACGACATTACAGTTAGCCGAGACACCGCCGCTGCGTCCATTGATGATGGGTTTTTAAGCAGTCACCCAGTCAGCAAGTCAGCCAAGTCTGCAACATTGCAACTGAAACTGCAACTCCAACATCAACGGGGCCAGACAATCAAGTGGCGAAGTCAACGGGTGAAAAAAAAGGCCGGCACTTCTGCCTTCTGCCCTGTTGCACTTCTGGCCCTGTTGCACTGCATCTAGCACAGTTCACAATTGGCCCGATTGCAATTGGAGGCTGTAAGTTGTTGTTGTTGTTATTGTTAATGTTATTGCTGTTGCTGATGCTGTTGCTTTGTCTCTCATGCCCTTACCCAAAAAGGTTACCTGAAGTTTGTAATGCTGATTGCAATTGGCTTTAAATGAAATTCTAGTGTAATTTGCAAAGATAAATCAGAGAAGAAATATTCAAAAAATAGCACAAAATAAACAAATTATAAAAAATAAATACAATTAATAAAAATAATATTATATAAAAAAAAGTGTGCTAAATATCAAACGCAAATCAAACATTAGCTCAGTTCTCTGATAGTACGATATAATGAGCATGTAATATTGTTATCGTTAGGTAGGAATCCCATCGATAGCGTTATCTACAAAAGGAAATGCAAAATCAACAAGAGATAATAAAATCAGTTGAATATATTTCATTTTCTCAGGTACAATTTGGGTAAATAAATGTTGCTAAGTATTTAAATAGAAAAAAAGAAAGTAAATACAACATTTTCGTATCATAATATTTGTATTTAACAAAATATAATCTATTCCATCTTATTCTGTTCTTTCATGGACTGCTTTAATACTTCACACTTCTTCTAAGCAACTAGCTCGGTCTCTCAAAAGTCTCTTTGAAGAGTATTTTCATAACAATATTGGAAGCTTTTCATTTCATTTTTCTGGCCAGCAGAAAATGATCAATTGTTGTGGCCGGCTGCCGTTTGAACTGACAACAATAACAATAACAAACAGAAAGCAAAAACAACAAGAAAAACAAAAAAAAATGCGAAATATACTCGTAATAATAATAATGTTCGGCAACCGAAATTGAGGCATGTTACCGCATCGAGACATGAAGATTTTCTTCTGGTTGTTGCACGTTGCAAGTTGCAATAATTGAGCTCTTTTTGTAGCTTGTAGTTTTGTGTGTGTTGAATTGTGTTTATGTAATTGCTATGCAAAAAAAGGAAACACAACACAAATGGACAACTTCAATGCATTTGTAATTATATTTGATTGCAACAATTATTTAAAAATACAAATAACAAAAAGCCAACACATATTCAGCCAGTTGGCAAATGTGTTGGCCAAAATGACAACACGCTGCTGTTGCTGCCGTTGATTTTTGTTTTGTTTTGTGGTTTAATTTTGTTAACGAGCGTATTATATGTAATCAGAGGGGGGAACTCTTAGAACAGTGCGAACTTAGATACAAAAGTCTGTCTTAACTTGGCTCTCCAATTAGTTGTTGGTTTTTGTGTTTTTGTGTTTTTGCCCGACCTCTACATTATTCCAAATGAGGTTATCATATCCGCATCGCTGTCTTTGCTTTTTGTTGTACTCGCCTTTTAGTATTTTATGATGAGACCATAAAGTTTTTTTCTGCCAAAGGCTTTGAAAGCGATACAAGCAAACGAGAACTAGAATGAGATACTTATTAATTAAAAGGAAATGTTTACAGTATTTGTTATTGCCACAATGCCTTTGAATGTCATAAAAAAGGTGAAACAGTAGGTTGTCTGTCTGCTTTTAACTGCTTTCAGCAGTCGTAATATCCCCGGGGTCCTTAAATTAACGTATAGCCTGGGAAACTCCAAAATGCTAAATTTCTCATGCTATTTTAATGCATTTAATACAAACTAGATCATGCAATGAGAAGTATCAATTTAACGAGTAACGCTTAATAAATAGAATAATTAATATCTCAATTATTTCTTAACATTTACTTTTAGAATCGTAGCGAATGTTTCAACCATTTCACAATATTTACTACGAACGAGTAACGAGTGTAAAATCATTACATCGCGCTAAATGGCGAAGTGACGATTAGCGATAAGAGATTAATAAATTAAGGAGTAACGAGCGTCTCAATCATTTGGTACATTAAAGATTTTGCAGTAATTTAAATTGAAGAGTAAAAAGTATCTTAATCTTTTCACAACATGTAGCGAAGTAACGAGAAACGATTAACATCAGATCAATATAGGTGTAAAGAGGAGTATAATTAAATTAAACGAGTATCTTATTGATGAGTAACGAATATGGCCTTCAATCCACGCACGTCTTTAAACGACTTCAGTTTAATATATAACTTATTATTTAGTTAATTGTGGGATTAGCATAAAACTCCATTAAACTAAAACTGCACATAAAAGCTGATTTATTTAGTGTGTCGAACGAAATGTGCAAATAAATGTGTTCCACTTAAAACATCATCAGAATATCATTAAAAAATAGGGAAAAAAAAGAGAAGTTTAAATTTAATTTGACAAAATGAGCTCAGTGTAAACCAGTTCAATTTTGGACAGCCAGAAATGAAGTGCGTCATAATTGAAGCTTCAGTTTCAGGTTGACGTCTATTTGCATGGTTTGCCGGTATCTGTTTGACGTTAATACTATTTCTATTTTGAGAGTGCTTGAAATTCCAATGCGTATACCAAAAATAATCGAAAATAAACGAAAATATTTATAATAACAATTTCATATGCTTATGTGACTTTAATTACGTGACAGCCCACTTTGAATGCTGACACAGCATTGAAATCGAATTAAATATGCAGTTATTAGCAGACACACACACAGACACACGCACAACATGACACAGATACACACGCATACACATATACATATAGATTTAGTTGGTGAGGGGAACGCCCAAATATGGCTACAAAAACTTGGCTAAAACCTAGCCAAATCGCTGGCAGCAGGTGACGCAATTTGCAATTGCGAAAACAAAAAATAAAAACAAATTAGTTAAAGCACAAATTCTTTAAAAAATAAATATATAAATAAAGTAGCTACAAGTGTGTAACTGTATCTGCGTATCTGTGTGTATCTTGCAGATACAAGAGAAAAGCCAGCGGCTTCAAAATCGCATCGAATCGCATGTGGCAACCTGTAATTTACCCTTCAATCAATGCGCAACAAATCAGTTGGCAACGCGCTGAGCAGGCGCGCCAATCACTGGAACTCCCCTCGCCCCCTCCCCTCCTCCCTCCATTTGCTGGCTCGTAACTCAGTTGGCAGCACATTTGGGTTAACAATTGGCAGTTGTGTTGGTTAATGTTGTGTGCTGTGCCGGCCAGATATCCGTATTTTCTGCGCATGTATCTGTAAGTGCGAGTATCTGTATCTGAATGAGTGTATCTGAGTGTTTGTGTGTGCCATGAATGACTAACTGTGCTATGCGCAAGGTGGTTTTCTTTTCTGTTTTACTGTGTGTCTTGCCTTGTTTTGCTGTTGGCCAACACAGGGCTGTGTATGTAGATAGATAGTAGCCATAGATACAAAGATACAAGCAATCGACATGCCCAAGCATAATTTTATCTTGTAGATACTTTTACAGAAAACTTTAAACGCCGCTTCCTTAACTTTAAGTGCTGAATTAAAGTCGAATAATCAATCAACGGGGCAAACAAACAAACTGCTTCAAGGCTACAAACATTTGCTGGCCAGGCTTGTGAAATCTTTTAGCCTCATATGTTGTCTGTCTGTCCGTCTGTCTGTCTTCCCACGTAGCTCAGCAGGTTGCGGGAAAACATGTAGAGCGATGTAGCTACAAATTTTCAAGTTTAAAGCTAAATCGTGCTCAATCTGAAAAACAAACTACATGAAATGAGAAAGAAAAAAGAAGAAAGAAAACTGGAAGCTGATTGCAGACAGAATTCAACTGCAGCTTAAAGGGCACAAACAACAGATTGTTGATGAGCCACAACAGAACCACAGCACCACTTTGTAAGTGGGTCATCCATGTGAAGTTGTTGTTGCTGTCTCAACTTGGAATCATGTCACTGTGCAATTCGTCAATGAAATCTTTGTCACACTTTTGACATTTGCACGAAGCAGAAAACCGAAATAATTGATTGTCGAATAATTAATTCCCTAGAGGGGTTTTCAGAAATATTACTATGATATTGTAAGCAATATATTTCTAGGAATATATTAATTTAATATTATTTAATCTTGAATTTTGAATGTTTTTCTTTTACGAAATGCCTAATTTTTGATTCATTTAATTAATTTTATTCTTAGTACTTTTGGAATTTTTGTTGGTACAGTACTAAGTCCAAAGGGTACACTTTATCTGTATTTTTAAAAAAATCTGAGATTTTACAAACTTTTTTTTCCTTCTCAAAAACATATATAAATTTTTTTTAATGTAACAAACTTGCTGAACAAATCAGTTTATTTTTCTTAAAATAAAAGTGTATGGCAACTGTGACAGTTGCCGTTGTTGTTGTGATTTTTGTTGTTGTTGTTGTTGCTGTTTGAGACGACGGCACGCGATCGTCTAAAACTCGCAATTCGCAAACTCGCTTGGAGGCAAATGCAATTCAACTTTTCCGGTATCACGCCGCGTATGCGCATTTTTTTCACACTCAAGTGGGTGGCAAACTGAGCAGATGATGAAAGTGCAGCAGCAGCTGGCCACAGTAAATACACAATAAAACGAACTCAAAGTCAAAATCATTTATTTAATTTCTTTATATTTCAAAAATTATTCGTATTTAAAATTAAAAAAAAAAAAACCTATTCAAAAAGCAATTTCCTCTGCTTAGTTCATCGTAACGAGTGTCGACTGTCGATGTGTGTTCATTTTCAACTGTTGGAAAGTAGGGCGCGACTTGTGCAAACAATTCAACGCACTTGGTAAAGTTCAATTGTGCGCACAAGGGTTAAGTGCCATTGAGGCGATTGCCGTAGGGTAAACAAGGGGCAAAAGACAAGAGGGAGCTGGCAAATGGGGAGACTGGCAGCGACTTTTCGTCTTGCAGTTTTTGCAGTTAAATTTAAAACTTTAATGTCATGCACCATAGAAAATGCCGACGTATCTATGAGCTGTTGAAAACGAAACAAAACGAAACAACAACAGCAATAGCAGCAGAAAGCAAAATCGAGAAGAAAAGCAAAAATTGCGCACGTAGCAACTACAACAGCAACAAAGTAAGCAGAAGCGACAACAACAAAGAGATAGACAAACAAACAGCAAACAATATTTCCGCATTCCGAACAAGCAGAGCACCAAACATATTGAACCAATTCGCCGCAGGCAGCGAGAGCAGCGAATTCAAATATGCAAAGCAAAGTGAGTGAGCGAGAGGGACAAGGCAATTGTGATGTAGAAGCGCAAAACATTGATAACTCGCACATCTCGACACACAATACATTTGACAGATTCGCCGCAGGCAGCATGAGTAGCAAATGCAGCGAATTCGAAAATGTTAGCAAAGTGATTGAGAAACAGAGAAACGAGGGGAACGATATGCGCTACATTGATCGCCTGTTTCGATAAACAGTTTAGACAAATTCGCCGCAGGCAACGATTTCCAATAAATGCAGCGAATTCAGCAAGGCGAGGTGAGGAGTAAGCTAGAAAAGCAATGCAGCGAATTTAGTAATGTCTGATTGAATGTGAACATAAGAAGGGGAGAATGGGAGGGAGGGGCAACCATTGATAACTCGCTCATCTAACCCAAATTTGCTGTCGAAAATTGCAAAATCATCAAATGATCGCGATTACAATCGAAATAACCAAGACACGGCGACTTCAGCTCGTTTTTCGTATACCCTGTAGATATTAATATGACAGAAATGGGTATGATAAATGATAAAATAAGGAAATAAGAAAGATAAGAGATATCGAAATTTTAGATTTTTTATTATTTTGCAATTTTCAAATAAAAATGATAAATAGTTATTAAATCTTTTAAATAGTTTCGATCTTTGGTATCTACAATAGTTTTTTTTAGTTAATTCCGATATACAGAGTAACTTGCAGTCTCTCAGTGTGAACTAGATCACTTTTACTTGTCGTTTCAATTGGAAAGTGTTGCCAATTTGCTGAATTGCTGTCGCTGTTGTTGTTGTTGTTGTTGTTGCTGTTGACTGACTGCAACTTTAATTGTCCGCTTTATAGCGCAATTTATGCCCCGACGACTTGGACGACTTCCCCCCTCTTACCAACCCCTCCCCCTCCCTCACTCTCTAAGCTCTTCCCTCTTTCGGCCAAATTGGCAATTGGCGGCTCGTGCGCGTGTTTTGATTATGATTTTTGAGTCAATTGCAATTTGGCTTATTTATGGCAATTATGCTCTAAATGAAATTATTTCGAAATTATGATGATTTACGTTGCGAACTCTTTGAACTACCCACGCGATCGCCACTCGCCGTAGAAAGTAGAACAACAACAACGTGTCAACAATAGCGAAAAAATAGCAAACAAAATAAATAAACAAACAAAAAGTTAAGTGATAAAAATGAACCCAAAAAAAAAAAATCAACTGACAATTGAAAATTATAATAACAATATAATACAAAGAACCACAAAAAAAACATAAATAAAAAAATTTGCAAATAAATAAAAATAAATTAAGGCAATCATAAAATATAATGTGCATTATATTTGCCAACTGTTCCACTTCACAGTTGAGGAGGAGGAAAAGAAGTTGAAGGGGGGATTTGTGGGCGGTTGAACGCATTGAAAATGTGTGAAATTTTGCAAGTTTAACTCAAGACAAGATAACAACAATAAGCAGAACAATAACAACACTAGGCAACATGTTATTTATTTTGAGACATGTGGAAGTTTGATTTAAATGTAATTTTATTAACTTTTAGTACTGAATATGCTGGGATTTGTTTATGTAAATAAACTTTCTGATATTTACAATATCGAGTGCTGCTAAAACACAATTGTAATTAATTTTCTATCAAAATAAAACATTTGTCTTGTGTTGTCAAGTGTAAAATGAATATGTGACCATTGAACGTGTTAGCCTTCAAGGTTAAAGCTCACTGTAGATGACCTGAAAGCGTAATAAGCCCAGGCACAGATACAGATACATTTGCCAAGCCATAGATACATTTTTGCACCTGTATTTTGAGCAACAGCTCGCATGCAGATTAGCTTAATATGAATAATAATTATTATAATTTTAATTTTCGCAAATCGCATGATGAATCAGAGCAAAACAAATGCAAAGAGATATAATGATAATACAAATAAACAGCTGATCAATGAAAATTCAACGAAATCAACTGAAAACTGTCTGTAAACACATGAAAGAGAATACACACGAAAAAAAATAAAAATTTATGGGGAAACACAAAAGGCAACAACTTTAAAGTTAACTGCAAAATTATAATCCATAATTTCCAATGAATCATTCTTTATGGTAGTTTCTGAGTAAACTTAAGCCAACTGATTTCAAGTCGAAACAAAGGAATTGAGATACAACAACAACGTGTATCTTACCATTTACCATTTTCAGGCCAACCTTGTGGCCTGGCCACGCCCACCGCCCGCCCCATTGCTATTTATCTATCATGCGAACGTATCTCGTAAGTACAACGATTTTCAATTAGTTTTGCTCTCAATTTTTGCTTTCAGTTATTTTGGAGCAATTAGCAAAATGCAGAAAACAAAAGTTGAAGGCAATAGAAAATGGAAAATGGGAAAAATGGAAAACAGGGAGTGCTTAATAAGCCAATAAAATGAGTAAAGAGAACTTTGTCAGCTGACCAGTAAACTTAACAACAATTGAATTGTGTCAGAAAAATTAAAAAACAAAAAAATACTGAATTATTAAACAATGAAGAAAGAGTGAAAAAGACAACAACAACAGTGCAAAAGTCAAACAAAGAAAACAACACAAAAAAAAGGAAAAAAAAAAGTTAAACAAATAATTTTTGTTGCTGTGCACACTGTAGAAAGAGAGAAAGAGAGTGTGAGTACTCGAAAGATACTCAAACTCGCACTCGTATTCGTATTCGTATTTATAAATTAATTGCCATGTAGCGTAGAGAGAAACGAGTGAAAAAGTGAGGGAGAAGGGGAGTAGAGGAAGAAGTAGGGAGGGAGGGAGTATGTATTTCTGTTGTTCGCTTTCGAAACTCGAGACCCGCATGGAAATGACATGCAGCGAGTTAAGAGCGTGCATAATCAATCCCAATGGAGAATGAATGTCACACAAAGCAGAGAAGAACTACAGGGAGAGAGAGAAAGAGAGATACTAAAGCACAGAATAAATGTTGTGGGACGTTAGATAGATAATAACCGAGCTCCATACCAAAATGACCAAGCAAAATGCAGAGGGGAATTTAAAACAAAAAAAAGAAAGAGAGTTGAAGGAGAAGCTACAAATTAGTGTGTGTAGTAACAATTAAAAATTAAACAGTAGTTAGTTTGCTGCTTAATTAACAAGATAAACAATGTCTGACAAAGCGAGAGGGAGACAGAGCGTAGAGAAAAAGAAAGAGAAGAAGTTGACTTGGTCAAAGTTGTTGTTTAAATGCTTATTTAATTAAAATGCAACTGAGGGTGAGGTACGATAAAAGTGACTGAATTAAAGCTAAAATAAGAAATGATAAAAGTATCTTAAAGATACCAAATATATCCATCTATTCTATGCATCGTTGAGACTCAATTGTATTCAATTTATTATCCACAAGTCTCCTAAGACTAAAACTAACTAGAAATTAATGAAAGCATCTTAAAGATACAAAGTGTATCTATTTATATAGCTAAGTTAAGTTTATTTGTTCTGTTAGTCGTTTATTTATTCTAATCTATTCCGATTTTCCATTTTACATTTACGAAACAAACTTAAAGATAAAAAATGTATATAATCTATCAAGCTAGCTAGATAGATATCTATATATTACACCTACAATCGCAGCCTATTTTATAAGCCCATTATTCATTTTAATTCTGATTTCCATATCACATTTATCAAGAAATCGTTTCAGACTTCCGTCGCAATTTACGTGAAAAAATTTCAATTTATTATCGCTTTAGATGCGAGAGCTGTGCTTGGTTTAGTTTACTTTCAAGATACGCACCATTTATCTAGTTGATCTCATTTACAAACGGGTCTCAGTTTGTAGCCTGGACGAGGGGCAAGAGGAAACCCCGAAAAAGATTCAATTAATCCAAATGAAAGCAGCGTTGTTCTGATGTTTATTTGTTGGTTTTAACTATTTGTTATTTCTCTATGTTGTGTTGTATCTTTGTATCTACAATTTGTTGTATCTTAGATATGGTCACACTTGCAAAATATTTCGCATTAGATTTGCATAACAAATTCACAAAAATTTCACTTTTTTACTATAGATAGATTTATACATATGTATATTTGTGTTGACCGGTTTGCGGGAAGCATTTCGTAATATGCACAATTAAGATATTGGAACTAAACAGACTTTGGTTTTAAGGAAGATGCAGCACACGATTTCAATTTGCGATTCATGTGTGCGTGCGTGTGTAGGTGTGTGTGTGTGTCTCAATAAGAAGTTAATTTTATTGCTCAGACGAAAATGTAGAACACGATCGAAGCTTGAATTCGAAGACACCGACAACGACGACGACAACGTTGATGATTCAGTGGCAAACTTGCCAACTTGTTGAAAAATACCCACAAAAAAAAGTAAACGACACGAATCAAAACGAAACAACTGTTTATAAAAACGCACAATAAACAGCACAACAACAGCACCCAAAATACAAGACGCGTGTATCTGTCAGATACTTTCAGTGCAATCAACTTAACGAAGCGCGTTCGCAATAAAACCGACCGCACGCTTCAACGGCAAATTTTACAATACAAACAACAACAGCTGTTAATTTTTTTTCCACATTTTTTCCTTGTCTTTACAGTCGTTTGCAGCACTGTTATTGTCAAGAGCGCGAGTTAACAGACAGTGAGAGAGATCGCGAGAGAGCGAGCGTAGAGTTGAGTGAGACTAATGCTAGCACGCTAACACTTAGCATGACTCACAGTGAGTGAGACCAAGACTAACCATGCTAGACTGAGAGAGAGCGCAGAATTGAGTACAATGCGCTGAATGCAAAGAGAGCTGACATCGAGTCAAATTAAAGAGCGACAATAACATTAACATTTAAAAACAACAACAGTAAAGACAGCTGCAAAAGATACATTTGTATCTTTTGGTAGCATTTAAAAAAGTGCTTCTAATGCTTCAATTGCTTGTTTATTGTTATTTGTTTATGCAGCTTTTCAAGCAATCTGTAGGTAAACAAATGCCCAAAAAACAAAAATCAACTAATCAATTTACAGGTAATTAAATGCTTTACAAATGCAACTGAAGTTTACCGACGCCACACAAAGTGTGGCAAAGGGTAATGCACTGGTAGAAGAAAAAGACAGAGAAAGAGAATAGAAAACAAAACAAACTGACCAAGTAAGTCATTAGTTTTTTATAATGGCGCTGCTGCAACTCCAAAAGAAGCGACAACAAGTGCAGCAAATGAGGCAAGTGAGGCCTCGTCTAGACAAAAGAGACTAAAGAGACACTCAGAATTGACCTACTGTCCACTTGCAGCTTATCTCGCTGCGTAATTACAGCAACTAAAGAAGCAGAGTGAGAGAGCATAAACGAGAGAGAGAGAGAGAGAGAATATGTGTGGCAGCACTTGACAAGGGCGCCACAACAGAAACAACAAACAATGTTGCCATGACGCTGACAACTCAAAGCTCTAGAACGTTTAATCAATGACCTGTTCCGGGGGAAGGGGGTTAAGGGGAGTAAAGCTAAAAGGGGAAACGAGTAAAGATACTTATGGCATTTAAAGACAGGCATTTGGTTTGATATTTATGGAAATTTGATAAGGAATTATTCAGTCAAATCATTAAAACATTTTTATTGCATACTATTTCCAATAAATGTGATTATCAACAAAGCATAAAAAGGACGGAAAGTACAAAACGAAAAAAGGAATTGGATAAAATATTTGTAAACTGTTAACTGTTTTCTACATGTTTATTTATCGCTTTATAACAACAAGCAAAGTTAAATAAAATCAAAGTTGACCTTTAATAGAACGTCAAAATCCGTTTGGAAAGCGCCCAGAAAAGCAGTAAAATAAAAAAGCAAATTTACAAAAAAAAAAATCCACTTAGAAAGTAATGAAATATAGATGCTGTAACATACTTGTAACCATTTAGCAGCTTAAGAACTAATTTAAGAAATGCTTTAATACACTTGCAAAGCTCCCAGAAATAAAAGAAAACACTAAAGGACTTAAAGAAAAATCAACACAAATCAATAGTAGCTTGCAAAACCCGAAGCCGAGCTATAATACAATTACAAGCTTTATGGAGCTTTTGAAAGGTTTCAGAACTTTCCGAAACCTTTATAATATAAAGTTTATTAAAAAAAAGCTTAACTATACTTGCAAAGCTTTCAGTAAAACATCACTAAACAAAAGAAACATCATCTTAGCATTAAAAAGGAGCCAACCGCAGACTCAACCATACAATTTTATCTTTAAATTAAAGAAATCAATGCTCAACATACAAATATTGATCGTAAAGATGTAAACAGAGAAGAAGACTTAACAGGCGTGGGAATGGGATGGGCTTTGATCTCCCCCAAGGGAGGAGAAGAGGCGATACAATATCAAATGATAAAAATAACTTGTGCACAATCTGAAGATGGAAAGTGGCCGCAACAATTGTCACAATATGGGTAGTAAAAAGAAAATAAAAAAGAAGAAAAAGAAAAATGAAACATTTAGATTTATGGTATATTCATATTCATTCGAAATGCGCATTGAAAATTTGAGACTTTCCAACACAAACAGATAAAGATACAAGTACACACAGATAAAGATACATGTACACTAGGGTGTCCCTTATTTGGTCAAAGTCAATATTTTAAAACGCATACGGGCTAGTTCTGTTCATTAGGTCCTAAAGGACTCAGAAATAAATTTTTACCTCAATCGGAGTAATATAACCCGTGCCGACTTGGATCGGAAAATATAAAGATTATATGGGACAAAAAAAAATTTTTTTTAATTTTTTTATTTTATTTTTTTTTATTTTTTTTATTAGGTTCTAAAGAACTCAAAACCAAGTTTTCACCTTAATCGGAGTACGATAACCCATTCAAATTTGCATCGAAACATGAAAAAACAGTATTTTAACACTGATTATACATTTTTCGATGATTTTTCATGTTTTGATGCAAATTTGAATGGGTTATCGTACTCCGATTAAGGTGAAAACTTGGTTTTGAGTTCTTTAGGACCTAATAAACAAAATAGAGAAATTAAAAATTAAAAAAAAAAAAAAAAAAAATTTTTTGTTCCATATAATCTTTATATTTTCCGATCCAAGTCGGCACGGGTTATATTACTCCGATTGAGGTAAAAATTTATTTCTGAGTGCTTTAGGACCTAACGAACAGAACTAGCCCGTATGCGTTTAAAAATATTGACTTTGACCAAATAAGGGACACCCTAATGTACACACATATACTGATACAAATACAGATACACACACATGGTTGCAATAAGCATTAACAAGACAAGGGTTGGGTGACGGCAAACGCTTGTAAACTGCCACTTAAACCGCAATCAGAAACAAAATTGATTTAAATTTTGAAGTGTAAACAACGCCCGCAAGGGGACAACGGACAGCGGGAGTGGGAGAGGGAGAGGGATGGTAATTGCATTGCGAGTGAAAGAGATTTGAGGCGAAATCGCCCGCCCACGACACAGTTCAATTAGGGCGCTGAATACACAATATATCCGTAGAAAGTGTCAAAAAAATAAATCCATTGTGTTGATCACAAAAAAGCTTCAAAATGTGCGATAAATTGAATGCAAGAAGACGCTTCAAAGGAGAGAGGAGACGAGAGAGCGGTGCAGACTGCGAGCAGCACACACAAAATGGCGTCGATTGGCAAAAGCCTTTGCGGCTTCTGGTCTGAGTTTCTGTTAATGAAGCTTATGAGCAGCAGCGCGCGCACGTCACAAGTCACTGAGCTGCAACAACAACAACAACAAGCATAGCATAAGTGAAGCGTTGCACAAGCAGAGAGACGACCGCGAGAGAGAGTGAGAGAGAACCGCAGTGGGCAACAAACAACAACAATAGGAGAACATGGTTGTCAGTCAATGGCTGCACCTGTAAGCAGCACACACATACACACACACACACACATACCATATTGCACGAGACAAAAGCACAGTTACGCTCAGGCTGACTGCTGTTGGGTTCATTAATGACGACGGCTCGACACGTTTGAGCGATCACAATGAAAAAGAGAGAAAAACAACAACAACAACAACAGCAACAACGAAAACAATTTTATTATTAACATTAAAAACGCATATTTTGTTGGCCGCTTAAACCACGAATTGAACATAAAATGGAGCGAGTTGAGCGATCAAGTTGATGTTGCCGTTGCAGCGGTTACAAAAACAACAAGAACAACAACGTCCAGCAATTTCCGCGAGACAGAGTGCGGGGGATTGGGGGTGGAGGGGTCTCGACAAGTGCAGAGACGCGACGCCAAAGCTTTGTCAGCCATGCAGAACAACCAGCATAAAACAGATAATAATAAATTATAAAAGCAGATACGACACGATTGACCCCCCTCCCACCCTTCACCCATCCTCTGCCACTGCGCCCAAACATTTCTGTCGCTCACCAAAGAAAAAACAACAAAGCAAACAAAATGCAACGGAAATGATCAATTACGCAATTCAAGAACAAAGAGAGCGCCAAAAGGACAGCGAGAGAGCAAATGAAATTTTCGGCTTACCTTATGAGTGAATGCCGTTGCAGCTGCGGCTGCAGCTTCCCTGGCGACGCCGACGCCATCGGCTGAGCTGGCGTGCGTCGACGGCGACGTAGCATAGACAAACAGCGGCAATGAGTTGAAATTACGCAAAAATCCAGCGCCGTCCACTGCGCCAGCTGAGGTGTCCTTAAAGCGTCGGCAGAAAAGCAACTGTTTATTGCAGGCGGCGGCCGAGGCCAGCAAGGGCAGCAGCGTGGGCGTTGGCGTTGGCGTTGGCCGCGCCGTTGGCGCTGGCATTTTTGATGCATTTTCAGCTGCATCCGATGTTGGATGCGGTCGCGATGCTGCCGGCGTCGACTGAGGCTGCGACGTTGGTGGTAGCTGCTTTCCTGTTATGGGCATGGCTGTTGTTGTTGGTGTTGTTGTTTTTGTTGTTAAGGACGCCATTAGCGTATCGCAATTTTCTTCTTCTTCTTCCTCAGTTGATGATTTGGTTGCTTTTGTTGTTGTTGTTGTTGGCATGACTCCGCGTACTATAAAATGAAGCTTGCGTTGCTGCTGCTGCTGCGCGCTTGACTGTGGGCGTGGACGTGGGCGTATAGCTGCAAGCGTCCTTTGTTGTTGTTGTTGAGGCGCGTGTATATCAAGACGACTGTCCCGCTATCATCAACTGGCTGCCGCATGTTGCAAATGCTTACGCATAGAAATGACCTCTAACTAAATTATCTTTAACACACACACTCACAATCATACACATACACACACACACACGCGAGCACTTTGTCGCCTTGCAAATCGGCAGCAACAACAACACTGAAAACTGGAACAAGAGCGGTGCCACGGCAATTTAAAGAATACGAAACGTGTTGTCGCTTTGAAACGTGCAAAACTGACGCGTTGCGTTTGTTATTTTCATAACCGAATTGATTAAATCGTATAAATTTTAGCTTTTTGTTTAAATTTGCAGACAGTTTAAGTGTGGCTGAATTTTAATACTCACAAAATGCTTATTTTAGTGATGTAAAAAAACATCGATGCATCGAGCATCGATGTTTCTTCAGCGATGTTTCTCGATGTTTTTGTTGATGCCGATTTATCGATGTTGCATGGCGATGCATCGATGTTTTGCAAAACATCGGCTGCCGCACTTTCATCACGCCATTTTCGCCGCTCTGACAATGAGTTTGTAGTAATTTGGGCAGTGTTTGCTATGCCTCAGTGAGTAAATTGGTCAGAGGTACTATAGCTACAAGAAGGCTTACATATGTCTTCTCAAAGTTCTCATCAGAAAGACCTCTTGTAGTTTATGCTTATACTTTTAAGATAAAAACTGTTTAAAACTTTAAAACTGCTATGAAAGCATACGTTTTTAAGAGAAAATGAGCTTCATTAATCTAAGAAACTCTAGTTTTCTTCTAAAAATAGTATGGCTTTCAAACATTAGACATACATCGATGCATCGATGTTTTGACCCGATGTATCAACTAACATCGATGTTAAATTTTGAAAACATCGATGAGCATCGACATCGATGTTTCCACTCAAATTTACATCACTAGCTTATTTTCAATTCCAAAAACTAGTAGATTTGTGTGGTTTCGTTCTGAAAAAGTTCAAATGAACGGGTCATTAAGATGAACGAATGAACTTATACAGACAATCTTATTTCTTTGAAATTTTTTTAAATATTTTAGAGAAATACAATTACAATTACAATTCTTCTTTATTTACTTGCAACAATGTTTCAATTTCATATATTTCTAAGTTTTAAATAGTGTAAAATGTACCTAAGTCCAAATTAAAAAACAATTTACTCTTTATTCTCATTTTTAATAAAGCAGGCCATCCACAGTCTAATTTGTTGGACGAACTGTTCGTCGAACAAGAATTACATTTGCCCACTAACTATTTCAAACATTGCTTGCGAACATCATTTGTTGAAAATTTTCACAGAGTAAACATGTCATCTGAGAACGATACAGTCATTGCCTTGATGGCCATTTATATTTATTCAAAGAAAAAAATAGAAAAGGGATCAAGCGCAAAAAAAGAAGCACAGTATGTGGATGAAGGAGTGGTACGCAAAGCGCCAAAAATTCACCCATACCAATCTTTTAAAGGAGCTTAAGGAAACTTCTCGTGCGGATTTTAAAAACTTTCTTAGAATGGACACTTTTTGCTTGCCACAGTGCTGGCTCATTTTGCAGACAATGAATAAATTCTAAAATTTTTTCGACACTTTTGACATGTTAACGCTACGAAAACTTTTGACAAATGATGTTTGTGCCAACATTGCCATCCATTATCGAATTGTTGAATCGAACACACAAAAAATAGAAACAGTTATATTTTTCTCGAACAAAACAAACAACACAAAATTTGGACACGAACACCACCAACGACGAATATTTCGTCGAATCGAACACGTTCGTCAAACAAATTCGACTGTGGATGGCCTGCTTAAGCCAGGGTATAAAAAGAACCCAAAGAATTAAAGATAATTCTGAATCTAATTGACATTTGTCGTCTAAATGCCTGATTTAGTTCACGACTGAAAAATAAACGATTGAACTATTCAGTAAATTGAACTAAAAAAAAAATAATACCAACTCTATCCAAAACCAAGTTATTTTTATTGGTACAGTCTGGCATCTCTATTGAAAACAAGTACTAAAAAATACCAAACTATTAAAAAATAAACCATTTAATTTACAAAATTTAACAATTCTGCTTTAACTTCACTAACCTTCATGCAAAACTTAAAATTTAAGATTTATAATTTTTTAAATTTTTATTTAATAAAAGTCACCACTTTAAATTACCCCTCTGTTTGCAGAACAATAATCTCTCCGCGCTCAGTTGAGTGGTGTGGTAACATTGGAGTCACAACAGCAGTGTTGGGTAAACACCGCAGGGTCAGTTGACTCATATTGCTTCCTTGCGTGAACAGGCTGACTATATAGCTACAGCAACTGCTCTCCTCACACGTCAAAGTTTAAAACAGAGTAGCTGGTTTGAACATTAAATTCACAACTCCCTCAAAATTCATCAGTAAAAACATTCCGGCAGCAAGCAACACGTTGTGTGATCATAAAAAGAATTAGCTAACAGCACTTGGTGCGCGCAGACAGAAAACGCAGCGGACATACACATACAAATTGCATCGCCGCCGGTTTAAACAGTTTTTGTTGGTTGGAACTTTTTACTGTGCTTTCGCTGACAGTTTGTGGTGATTTTCGATAGCTAAATTTTTACACATATACATAGACAAGCAATTTCCTCTGTCTCATTGCTTATTTGTTGCTGTTCTTGCACAAAAGTAAGTAAATTTAATAATTCATCAATTAAATTATACCTGTTTTGAGGGTTGCCACATGTATTAATTTTCTCGTCTTGTCCTCCACAGATAGTATCGATCTGGCCAGACAGTAAACTGCAACATTTGTGTAGCTGTGCTCCTCTTTTGACGAGTGCTGGAAATATTCATACGTTTTACAACACCAAGACACTTGAACACTAAATTCATCTCTGTCGCACTCGCGCACTTTAAAACATCACTCGTTTGTCCGCTGTTCGTCATCGTGTCGGTCTCTCTCACTTCCGCTCGGCTCTTTGAACAGCAAAAAATATCGTCGCCGTAGTTGTCGTCGGGGCGCCGTTCTACTCGCAGTGCTGCAATATTTCTAGACAAAAGGGACTGTTATTCGGAGAAAAGCTGAGCAGAAAATAGCCAGAACACAGAAAAGTATAAAGCCTACCGCAGCTTTTGTGTTTCGTTTGGTTTTTCTATAGCATTTTTCAATAATTTACAACCAATTTCTCGTTTCGTGCAAATCGACAAAGAACAAAAATTAATCGACAAGCAAAGAAACGTACAACTAATACACACTCACCAACACACACACACAAGAAAAATCAAATTTCAATCAGAAAATGGCGTTAAAAAGAATCAATAAGGTATGTGAAAAAAATAATGAAATGAAATTGTACAAAGCATTTTGTTGGTTAGCATGCATTTCTAAAGTGCAAAAGTTTCGATTCGTATTATAAAAACAGTGAAGAAATTTTCTGTGACAAAAAAAAAATTTATGCAAGAAATGTGAAACGTAGGGAACGACAACGGCAATGTACAAAGAAAGAAAAAAAAAAAAAAAACGAACCGAATACGTGAGCGAAAGAAAACGTGCAAAAAGCAAAAGAAGCATAGGAAAAATGGGCGATGACGACGTGCATTAATTACAAGCTAAAACTAAGAAAAACAAGTTTAGGTCTAGTTTTCGTTGTCTTTCTTTATATTCAAGCTTTTTATGTGGCTGACTAATTAGAAATAGAAGGATAACTACTGTCCTTTGTGTGAGTGCAGGGCAAGACAACGTGTACGGCCATTTGTATTTGTATTAGTCGTCGTTTCCGTTACACATGTAGTGCGAGTGCATATGTGCGGGTGGTTATGTGTGTTTGTATGCAAGCCGGGCACCTGGACATCGCCGCCGTCATCTGTCATCTGGGCAGCTTTTTGGCCAGCAGAGTCTCAGAAATGTTTCTTCACACACACAGCTCGCTGTCGGGCTCCGCTATGTTACCCAATACACGCTACTGTATGCATATACAAGTATATGTGTGTGTGTATGTGTATAGCAAGGCACTTACACACACTCGACTTGGATTGTGTGTGTGTGTATTGTTGGTGTTCGCTGCCAGCGCCGCAGAAAGATCCAGCAAAAAATAAAACACGGCGAATACAAGAAAGAAAAAAAGCGTATAAAATTAACCTAACCTTACTTTTTACGCTGATAATTCAGAAATAGTGCTGCCTATTACATATATACACACATCCATAGAATGAAGCATATATATATGCATATATAAATATGTACCTGTGCGTACATGCAAATATATATACATATATGCCCATTGCATTGGTGTATTTGTGTGCGTGTGACAGCAAAGTCAATTTTGATAATTATTTCTCAAGTGTCTGACAGTGACTAGCAACAATCAGTACTCCCTCCTCGTTGTCCTTGTCACAATAGTTAGTTTGATTCATTGAATATACAAACAAACGAACGAAACTGCATTGCAGTCAAGTCAGAGTCGCATGTTCATTTTTATTGGTGTGTGTTTTCGATTCACCATTCGGTTCGGTTAGTTGCTTCATCTGCTGTTCTCTGCCTCTGCCTGGGCAGCTTTTTAGCTCTCTCGCTCTTATGCCAATGTCGTGGCTTCCGTTACTGTCCAGTTATTGACTATTCATTTTCCTATATTTCTAACTAGTGGTCGATTTTATATTTACATTTAAAAGAGTTAGATATGAAATTTATGTGTATTTAAAAATCTCAAATTAAAGTTAGATTTTAGTGCTGCCGGTTTCACCGTCATAGCCCCCATCAACACACACACAAACACGCATCCATATGCGCATACACAGTCTTTTCACAGACACTGTCAGCACACACAGCATATTAATTTTGCCGTCTCGCTCACACACCCCCATGAGACGCCCAAAGAGCAATGGCAAAAATCGGCGGCAGCTGCTGGGTCGACTGGCCAACAGTGTGTTTGACTCTTTCTTACTTGCTGAAGTAAAGCGAATGGGGCAGTGCTAAGAGGGTGTGTGTGTATGTGTGTGCGCAATGGCAACTTAATAAAGTGTTGGAAAACGCTGGTGCATGCAAAGAACCAATAATTAGTTAAAAAAAAAAAATTACAATTTAGCAAAATTTACAATGAAGTATAAGTATATAGCTAAATATGTAAATTGTTGTTAATACGCTTCACATGTCTTTATTTATATACATTGATATATGTATATTGTCTAGGAAATTGTGTATCTGCTTTGGTGTTGGGGTCTGCTGTTTGTCTGGTCGCTTGAGCAACAAGAGCAGCGACGCTAGCATTGACGTCGCCACCACCAGCAGCAGCAGCAGAGCAGCAGCACCACAAAAGCAGCGTCACGAAGCGAGCGAGCGTCATGGCCATTGAATTTTTCCTTTCGCGCTGTTTATTATAAACTTTTGTTCGTATATAAATGAAATGAAATGAAAATGAAATGCTAGTGAAAATGAGGAAGCCAGTTTTACAACCAAATGAATTAATGTTAATTTCTTCTTGCATTTGTATTTTTATGTAATGCAATAACACGCAATTAGCAACAAACTGTTTTGCTCCCCAACTCCCTCTTCCCATTTCAATATATTGTCTTCTCTCTCAAGGTTTCGCCGATTGCGATACTTGTTGTTGTCTACCGTCGTTTTGGCCTCAATTGGCAAAAACCGAAATATATGAAAATCATAAAAGAAAAGAAAGACACGCTGTTTGAGCCGGCCTCTCTCGCTCTCTCAGTGATCTAGGCATGTGTTTGCTTGTATGTGTGTGTGTGTGGATGCGAGAAGTCCGTTAGTTTGTTTTTATTTTAATTATAAAGCAGAAAACGCAATCACTTGTCGCTTTGCCTTTGTGGCAAACGAACTCATGACTCATGCCGTCGGGGCCCGCAATGAAAGTCCCCTCGAACTTGGCGTTTATGTATCGTACGTTTTCCGTTTTGTAACAGTTTCCTCTTTGGTCTTCATCTTCGTCTAGTTGTTATTGTTGTAATTATTTTTTGCTCAACAGGTACAAGACGAAAGTGCGTAAAGAAAGAGAGCAAAACGACGGTCTCCCAATCGCCGTTGTAGTTGTTGTTGTTGTTGTTGTCGACAGCTATTTTTGAAATACGTCGCCCATATTTTTTCTACTTTTGCTTGTTCCGTCGGCAAATGAAATGTGACGGTGGTGAGGGGGGCGTACTTTGTTGCAAACGTCACAAAGAGAGACGAGTAAGCAACAATAACACAAGTATACAAAAGCTGATGCTTATGCTGAGGCCGCTTTAAAACTTCTACCTTTCTTTCTTCCCCCTCTTACCCGCCCTTTGTATTTAGTGCCAAGGCTCTCGTTTAGCTCTCTCTCTCTCTCTGTCACTCTCTACCTTTCGCACAGCTCATCTCTTTTTACATTTTCTTTTTTCTGTATTTTCTGTATTTTTTTTTGCCGGTTTACTTTACACCAATGTGTTTGCGCCCCAAGTTGGCAGCTGTGATGTGTTGTGGGCGCAGGGGGGCGGGAACAACAGCCGCTCAGCTGTGTGCGTGTCGCTGTTGCGATGAGTGCGAGCGAGCGCGAGCGAGTGAAACGGGGCAGAGAGAAAGAGAGGGCAAGCGAGCTTGTGCCTTTTGGTTCGTTTCGTTCGGGCCAACGAACTTGATTTTCGCGTCATTCTCGCATTTTGTGCTCTTAGCTGCAAAATTTTCATAATTTTCTGTTTTAAAATGCTGTTTAAATTGTGCATTTAAAATTAACATCATCATTTGCATTGCAAACATGTGTGTGTTGTTGTATGCCTGAATGTATGTATGTGTGTGTGTGTGTGCATGTGGAGACCAAAACAAAGAAAATGCGGAAGAAATTTGACGTCTCTTTGACGAAGAAATGCGACTTTAAAATATTTTAATAATATAAATATTTTTATGTTTGATAAGGAAATGCAAATGAACAAAGCTTTTAAATATTTGCATTTATTAAAAAGTTTAACTGATAAATATCGGATTAGTTACCTTAGTTTTAATTTCATTATAACACTATAAATTATAAATAATATTAAACTATAAATATGCATTTTAACTAATATATATTTTCCTTTTTGTTCACAGGAACTGCAAGATCTGGGCAGAGATCCACCTGCACAATGTTCAGCTGGACCAGTTGGAGATGACTGTGAGTACAAATGGCTAAATACACGCCCCCCCCCCCCCCCAATCATCATCTCATCTTTAATGTCACCATCAATCATTATCTGTATTATGTAATGGGTCTAATCTCGAATGCCCTCATTCTCTCTCTCTCTCTCTCGCTCTCTCCTGTCATTCTATAAATATTTAGCATATATCTATAGTCAAGTTAGATTGTCACGTCATAGATGCAGAGCATGACTTGACAGCTTTATATATATATAATGTATATGTATCTTTTATGTTCATTTTAATCGAATCGAGTCGTGTCTCTTTTTATTCATGATCGTCATGACTTGGTTTTGTATCTTGGGGGCACGGTTCTAATTTTGCAATTAGCTGCAACACAGTTACGTGCCCGTTGCTCAATTGTTCAACACACACGCATTTAAGCCAAGAGTCGACGGTTAAGGAGGTCACCTAAATGACGTCACTTAAAAGTGAAATCGCTGGCAATTAAAGTTGTTGTTTTTTTGGACACAGTTGCTGAATAAGGCAGGTTTTTTTTTTTTTGTTAATTTTATTATCGAATATTAAATCATGTAGGCCATATGTTAAATATTATTACTAAGCGGTGAAATGTGAAAACATTGCAATAATCGATTTTAATATTCATTAACTTTGTGAATACCTTATGTCAGAGTTTTTGATTGAAATTGCGACTTTTGTAATGTATAGAAATCGAGATAGATAAGATAATTCTAATTTCACATTGTAAGCATGACTAGCTATTAAAATATATTTATTTAGGGAAGATTATGTCTGATCTGTGAAGCAAAATATTTATTTTTCTATAGAAGATAGACCTTAACAAATTTCAAATATTTATATTTAAAACATTCAGGAATATTTGTAATTAAATCTATCTTTATTATTCACTTTCCACATGATTAATAACTGAATAATCATGCAATTTATACAGATAATTAGATAATCCCAATTCGCTTGAAGTTTTCTTATTATTTGAAGCTCTGACATTATCCACACATATTTTATGAGCAATGAAACGCAGTGTTTCCGTTGTTTGCTCTTATCAGAGAGCTCATTTTTATCAGCTGGCAAGTAAATATACGAAATTACGTGGCGATAAACAATTGCAACGAGTCTCTCGTCTCGTCTCTTTTGCCGCCCCCCTTTTGCCCCCCCGCAACCTATAAATATGCGGAAAGTAAAATGAGAGCCCTTTAACAAAGAATTGCAGACACGGGGTGGGGCTGTGGGTGGCGTGAGTAAGGGAGGGGGGGAGCTTATACAATCGAAATTGACTGTTATTGTAATTAAAATCCATTGGTGTCCGCAATTGTTATCGATAAATGGAATTATAGTCGCGGTTTCTTTCTGAGTAATGCAGAGAAACTCCACCGTTTACTCTGTGCAAATAAAATTACTGTAATTGTATTGAATGCACACACACATACACATACACATGCATTGTCACCGCAGAGAGGAACGTTAAGTGGCCCCCCGGCCCAATTTTTAGCCCAAGAGCTGCTCTGCTGTGTGACATTGAGCAAGTAGAGCTGCCAACAGCTCTTAGCAATGTGCCAAAGCGAGACGACATGCTAGGCAAGAGCTGTGCTGCCAACGCCAAACCTAACGCCAACTGCAGCGACGCAGCGACGTCGCTGCCAGCAGTCGGTGCCAAGGCTCTTTGGCAATTGTTTGTTTTTGTTCTTTTTCGGATAGCTCGAGGAGAGAGATAGAGAGAGGAAGGGCGCGCTCGAGGCAACTCTCGAGTCTATCGCTAAGAGAGCTAAGCCACAAAGAGAGCGGCTTTGAGAGAGCGAGCATAGAATGAGCACCCAAATGCAGTTTGATTCAGTAATGAGTTTGCATAGTCTGTTCACCCAAAAGGGGAGTGTTGCCTCGAGGTCTCTTTGGTGATTATTATATGCACATGCATATAAGAATCTTTGCCATACTGTCATTGTTTTTCACACTACTACCATATTTAATATAAATGCAGTATCTAAATAATATAACTCACGTATAAATCTTTTCTTTATTTACAGTATTTCACTGGCAAGCTACAATAATGGGACCGGTAAGAAGACTAACGAAGAATCAGCTGCAAATTGTGCAATGCATTAACTATTTATAGTATTTGTTGTTGCACACCTTTGGATTTGTTCAACTAATTTATCAATTATATATTTAAAATAGAACGTAGTATAGTCTTTAGGCCAAACAATCAATACCTCATACCTTTGTATTTAAATTTCAATACAATTTGAGAATGAAATGAGAATTATTAGACATTTCAAACTGTTGTTTAGATCAAGTTATATGTCTGTCTGCTACTCTTATTTCTACAGTTATCGGAACCACACAGATCGGATAGTATGTTCCCAAAGTGTATCTTAAGAAAAGTATCTATTGTATGTTAAAAAACTATTGTATCTAAACTAAAATGTATCTTAAGAAAAGTAACTATTGTAGTCTGTCAAATCTTATCAAAATATGTTCTCTTTATTTCCTTGAGCGCAATTTTAAGAGGTATAAAAATATCTTGAGAACTCCAGAGATAGATGTACTATCTTAAGAAAATCTTGTTATGAGTTAAAGATGACACTGCATTAATTTAACTTGGTTTACCAAAAAAAACTCGCTAAAGTCTTGTCAAATTATTTAGGCAATGATTTCTATTGCATATCTTATAGATAAAGATATCTTATAAATATGTTTTGACTATAAAGATTATACTACGAAGCAAGCTTTATATCGTTTTGAACTTATCGAAAGGCAGACTCAACAGATAGTATTTAATGTTTATCTTTTGTTTGTTAAATCTTTAACTAATAATTGTTCAATTTGTTTCGTTTTACAGCCGGACAGCCCTTACCAAGGAGGTGTATTTTTCTTAACTATACATTTTCCAACAGACTATCCTTTTAAGCCACCAAAAGTGGCCTTTACAACACGCATATACCATCCAAACATTAACAGCAATGGATCGATTTGCCTCGATATATTAAGATCTCAGTGGTCGCCAGCATTAACTATTTCAAAAGGTAATTTGAAATCGAGTTATACAATTTGTTATATTTACTAATTGAATATTGTGTTTTTTTCTTTGCAGTCTTATTATCAATTTGCTCTCTACTCTGTGATCCCAATCCAGATGATCCGCTTGTTCCAGAGATTGCCAGAATATATAAAACTGATCGGGAAAAATACAATGAGCTGGCACGGGAGTGGACTAGGAAGTATGCTATGTGATGCGTTCCAGATTGTAGCAACAAAAACAGTCCAACAACAACAAAATTAGCAACAACAGCAACAGCAAATAAAACAGCAACAACAGCAAATGCAAATGCGAAAGCAACAACATCAACATCAGCAACAGCAAACACAACAACAACAAGAGCAACAAAGATAACATTTAACAATAGTTACAGCTGCAACAGCTGCATTCTCCCCATCAGCAACAACAACAACAGCTCCCATGTTGACCACAATAATAACAACAACAAGAGGCAGCAACAATATCAAAAGGAGCTGCAGCAACAGCAACAACAGCAGCTGCCACGAGTGGAACGGAGGCATGTTACCAACAACAACAACAACGTCTTCAGCAGCAACAGCAGCAGTTACAGCAGCAACAACAACAGCAGCAACAGTAACAGCAACAGTAACAACAACAACAGATACAACTGTCAAATTGATATCAAATTTATTTGACCGAAGAGCAGCAGCAGCAGCACGAAGAGAAAAATAATTTAATAATAATTACTGAATAAAAAGAAAAACAAAAGAAAATTATGTAAGCATAAAACAACATTTAAAGCGAGACAGCTACCAACAACACAGCATCCCACACATAATAAGTTTAAAAACAAAACTACAATAAAGATCAGCTGGAAAATTATTATTATTATTATATTATATTTAAAGAACCGGAAAAATAAAAATTACAAAAATTCAATTCTCTCTAACGCGATAGAAAATTTGCTAGCCTAGCTCCATACACGTTAAGCATACGCCGGATTGCACACTCTTTTTCCCCTCTTGCCCTCACAAGAACACGCACTCGGATAATCGGTTTTTTAAATGATTACATTTATAATTAAAAATGAAATTGTAATGCAAGCAATTTAGCAAAAGATTCAAGCGACGAACGCGTTAAAAATGATTATTTTCAGCCGATTGCAGTGGGAATTTCGATAGATTGAATGGATATGAGAATAGGTCTAAAGGACTCATTTATTACGTATATAAATATGTATGTATAGGCTCTATAATTTCTACTAAACTATAATAAACTAAAACTGGAAAACGTATCAAGTAAATAAATCGATTTGTAAAAGTTGCTTGGGTTTTGCAAATTGGAGGTTTATATAGGAGAATTTAACTGTTTGATTAAGATCTTTGGAGGTAGTATGAAATATTTAAATTTTTATAAGTGTAACTTGAAATTAGATTAATATTGTTCAAAATTTTTCGATTGCAAGCGATTGTCACAATCTAACTTACTACGAATTCTAAGAAGATTTGCCCAAAAAACCAAAATGAAAGAATCTTATTTTTATTCCATACAAATTGACCAACTCTAGTGATTATTTATGAAGCTTTACATCTATTGATCTATAGTTGATCAGATAAATATCTATAAAATTCGTACTCGTAACGATATGAAGGTTTTACACGTGCCTAGATTAAATAAATACAAAAAATATTCTTTACTGAATGGTAAGTATATATAAATATTTAAAATTAAAACACAAAATCGAAGAATTACAAAGCGAATACACAAAGGGCTCAAGCAAATTCTAAAGCTTACGTAAAGCACTTGACGTCAAAAACAATTTGCTTACGAAAGAATAGCCAAGAAAACGATACATAAAGCTTAAAGGCAAATTTAAAATGTAATTTCTAAAATGTAGCATTGATAATAGTGTTATAAATATGTATGTACGTAAGAGGGGCGTAACAAATGTGCAACAGCTGCAAAGCAAAGCAAAAGAAATATAAATATATTGGTCAATGTGAAGGGCATTTCGAATTCGTAGCGCAGCGAACGCTGAAAGAAAGTAACGGCAAGAAATGGCACAAACGAAAAAAAAAAGCAAGCTCAGCTTTAACGACTGCCAAAGTGTGTATTTTCAGAAGCTGGCAACAGCCACAGCATGTTAAATAAACATTTAATCAATTCAGCGACTCAGTTAATGAACAGCTGCGACGTCGACGTTGACGCCGACTGCGCTGCTGCCCAACTGTGGTGAAGCTTTTTTCCCATCTTCCTCATTCGGCGGGCGATTAACAATCGAAGCATCGACTGAGGTACAGTGTTGCCAGCTCTTCGGGACATGAAAAAGCCAAAATAGCCTTTGAAAAAAGCTGAAAATAGCTAAAATAAATTTGCTGATAGCTAAAAAAACGCTAGAGTAGTAAAACGATATTTTTATTGATTTAATCCAGTGTTTTTGGCATATTTTCTTCAAACAATTCTAGGAGTGAATGCAAAAAAAATTTTTAAAAATCTCTGCTAATATTTTTTGACTTTTTAAAATTTGCTAAAAATTACTATTTTAACCCGATTTTCCTTCTTCTCATACAAAAAGTGGCTTTTTAGCCATTAAAAAAAACAAAACATAAAAGATACTAGCAAAGATATTTTTCAAATTTTTTACAATCTCTTAGAATTGTTTTAAGAATTTTTTTGCATCGTTTTATTTTTTGTTTGGGACTGGGAAAAAAAGTTAAAAATTACACTTTTACAAAAAAATTTAAAAATTTTCCATGGGTACTTAATGGGCTAAGGAAATTTTTGCATCATTTAAACGGAATTTAAATGAATAGATGATTAAATTAAGAAATCTGCATGCAATCTTATTTATTATACAAAAATAGAATAGAATTGATAGAATTGAATGCTCTTTTGGCTTATCGATGTTTTTGTGTCATTCAAATGAAAAAATACTGCAAAGTATAAAAGTGTGACATCGTAAAGCATAAAAATACATGAAGTTACCAGATTTTTTCAAAAAGCTAAAATTATTTTTGAAGTAGCTAATAATTCCCGCTACCCGCTGTTTTACAATTTATCCCGCATTTGCCAGTTGCAACCCACTAAATCTGTCGGGAAAATAGCTAAATTGGCAACACTGCATCCGTGGTCGTTAGCTATTGGCGAGTGAGTTTGTGACGTCACGTGTGCTCTCTTTCTGGCGCGTTAACAAAGCATAGGAAATGTGTAATCGATAGTTCATTTCGTTGATCAGTGCACGCGCTCTTTCGCTCTCTCGAATGCTTTGGCTCGCTCTGCGTTGCTCTTTTTCGATTTTCACCGGTACTTTGTGTTCGTTTTGGCGTTTTGGCTCCCAATCTTTTCGGGGGACATCTCTGCCCCAGTTGCCGCTGCTGTCTTCAGTTTACTTTTAGGCTGCCACGCGAGTGGGTCGTGAGAAATTTTCGCAAAGTGAGATTTCTGCTGTGTGGCCAACTAGATCAGAAAGTATGTACACACATGCAAACATATGTACATACAAATGTATGCTGCAAGTGTACAAATACATACATACATCTGTAAATCAAAATCAATTCAAGTTCGCCAAGTGATTGAAAAGAAATTGAAAATGTTTCCAATTGATTTATTGCAGTCTTTATTTAAATTAAACTTGCACGTGCACATAACAAAGAGAAGATACAAATTCTGCGCTAGATGAAAATGTCATATACAATTTTGGTTATGTAAACAAACAGTGGAAAGACGAATAAGAGTTTATTATATATGTGTTGTCTTATGCATCTATAATGAGAGCAAAAGAGAGTGAAAGGGAGAGAAATAGACAATTTGAATCGGTTAATTTTTATGGGTTAATTAAACTGGAGCTCAAAGGTTTCGTCGGGAGGTTAAGCATTTTTTTTTTTTTGCATACATTTAGATTTGGTAGCTTTCTTTCTGCCCTCGTCGCATGGCAACGCTCTCCGATTCGAGCTTTTGTTTCTTTTTTTAGTAGCTTGTCTCGATTTTCACACTGTACCGCGAATGGAAACCGATGCTTCTGAATAAAACGAATAAAAAATATTTCCAATTTCAAATAGATGAGTCCACGTCCACATGAAAGTCTTGGGTCGCCTCAACTTTTGGCTGATTGTGATATAAGCGAGGCATACAATCGCAAAGCGGCAAAGGATGCTGACAACTGGGTGAGTGATAAGAAACGACTGATTGATAACACCAGTGCTTTAGCACAACACGTGCATTGCGAATTCAAGCGCAAGGCAACATGCCCAATGAGCGAGAGAGACAGATAGAGATAGAGAGAGTGGTGCAGAGAGAGCAATTGAGATGAGCTTGCAAGCAAAAGTTGAGCTTACAGCGCGCTGCAAATGAAGTCAAGGTCAAGCTGAGCAGCAACTATGTATGCATGTATATGTGTATGTATGTATGTAGTCAGCTTACATAAATGCATACATATTTATAAAGGTATGTTTGTCTCGAGGGCATTGCGAAAGTTCGGCGCACGCGGAATTCCTGAAGTTCACCGAAAGCTGATATTGAAACTGGTTTCGTTTGTTGAATTGTTGTTGTTGCTGTTGAATCAAAAATAAATCTGCCTACGTTTTTATTGTTGTAAAATCTGTCGTGTGCAGTTCTCAGCATACGACGCACTTGTTGTTGACAGTTATATAACATAGGTGGGGGCTGGCCACATCATTATAGTTTGACCAAAACAACAACAGCAACAAAACAAAAAAACACTTGCACAACGAACGAAAACCAAAGCCGGCTCAACGAAATTTCGCATAACTATCGTCTGCGACGACGAGTTGCTTAAGCTTGATTGAGCTTTCTGTTGAGTCTTTTGCAATAGTTGCGCTCTCGCGCCATTCCACTCTCACGCTCTCGCTCTCTCGGCTGCTGCACGATCGAACGTCAGCGAGCTTTCGCCTGCAGCTTTTTGTTTAGTTTTATGAGTATTGCATGCAGTTGATTTCAGTTTCGTTCAAGTTATTCAACGAAACGGTTGATAAAATTTATAGTTCGAAAGTGATAAATAATAAAAAGTAAACAGATTTTGAGTTTGGAAATATTTTCGAAATTAAAAGCATGCATCTGTAGCAAATTGCACAAGATAAAACATACAAAGATAAAGTTTTGACTGTTGCAATCGTGATCTTTTTAAAAATTAACTGATAAAAAAAAGAGTTATTGAAAATGGAAACCACAGTTATAACGACCACTACAACAACCACAACAGAACTGAAACGCAATGGGCGCAGCAACAAAAAGAAAAACGTAAGACCGACTGAAATTGAAACGTTTTTCAACTGATGAAACCTTAGTGCATTGATCAGATCAGACTTTAGTAAACATTACGAAATCTCGTATGTACGTCAATGACTAAATTTAATTGCACATCCTGTTTGTAAATGACTTGCCTTAAAAATCTATTTGCCCTGTCAATAAGGCATTACAAAAATACTTTAGCTTTATATTGTTTTTTTTTAATTTTTCGTAATTCTATTTGGCTTTTTTTTTTGTAGTTTTTTGAAAATGTTTAATAATGCACTTTGTAATGCTGCTCTTACTCCAGCTGCTGTTCAGTTTGTTTACCTGGAAAACAATCATGAGTGCACACTCAAAGTGAAATGTTAATACAAGAAATTAGCTGGAAATTGATTATAGAGTTTGAAACTTGAGCCACTTATTAAACAAAACAAATTATATGTATGCACAGACGTGATACTTGGAAATCGAAAAATTGTTTACTTTCTTACGGGCATGATATGAGAAGTATTTTTTTTTATTTAGCGACACTTGAAAGCAGTTGAGTTAAGATTTTAGATTTAAAATAAAATTATATTTTAGAGAAATTAGCAAAAAGTGTTTTAATTATTGTTTAAAATTACAAATTTGAATTTCTATTAAATTATCAAGTGGAATTTATTCTTTTATAATAGTTGAAATATTTAAAATTTGTTTTATTAGAAAACTTCAACTCTTGTTAGGAAAATCTAGTTAATTTGGCTTCTTTTCACATTTAGTATACTTTTTTAATTTAAATATCAAAAATACTTATTAATACTTATTATTATAGATCACAATTTTAGATTATTTTCTCTAAAGTTAAGAAAATACCTTTAACTGACTTTTCAACAGATTTAACAACTGATCACAGTACTAACATTTCATATTGGCTGTACACTCCCAAATTGGATAGGTGCATAAAAAGCTTTTCCGAAAGCTAATCAAGAATGCAACAAAACGAATGCATCTTGTAAGTGTAAACAAAACGTCATCAACCTGTTGAAGCACAAACACACACACACACACTTCTACACATATTAACACTACACGTGTGTCAACAATTTGCTTTATCTAATTTATCTTTGTTTTGTATTAGAAATTGAATAAACAAATTAAAGTCAAGCCCCCAACGTTGTTGTTGTTGTTTATTTATATTTATGTGGGTCTCGCTCGTGCTGTTGTTGTTTTTCTATTTTCCTCTTTTTTGTTTGCTGCAATTTTATAGTACGTATCTATTTAATAGTTAGACAACAACAATTGCATAATAAAAATAGTCTCAAAGACGGAAGCTTCAGCCAAAATGCAAATTACGTTTTTTCTAATTGTTAATTTTGAACTTCTTTAACTCATTTTTAATTTTTTCTTCTATCGACTTTGATCTTTCAGCTCGATGGCCAACTAACGGCAGACTTGACCACGGACAGTTCGCATCAGTTTCCGGCTAATGAGGAGCCCAATGTGCTGGGACATGGCCCAGACTTTGATGACAACAAGTTGTCCAAACTCAAATGGCTGTGCAACTTTGATGATGTAAGTACAATCAAATATACATACATACATAATATACTATGTATACACATTGTAGCACTTTAATATTTTGCGATCAATTCAAAGTCAATTGTCGCTGTTTTAATTGACAAACGCCAAGTTAAGAAAGGCCAAGAGTTGACGCCGAAATCTTTTTGGCATTCAATTTACATCTATTCAACTATAGTTTACTGTCATTGTTATAGTCACATACATATTTTAGTATCTCTGCTTTTAATGTATGCTCAATTTATTTGCGAGTGCGTGTTGTAAAAGCCCAAAACGCCGAAAAATGCAAAACGTGGCAACAATTGCCAAATCATACAAATAGGCACGAAAACAACAATAGCAACAAAACTAATAAATAAAATAACAACCACAGCGACAGCCACAAGCACAGCCACAACCATAGCGAACTAAATCAAGGTCGATTTTATTATTAACCGAAAGACCAACCAAAAAAGAGAGAAAAACCCGCATAGAAACTGTAGATGAAGAAGACGCTACAAGAAGAGTGGCAACACTCTTTTTTCACTTCTTTTTAAATGAAACTGATCAAAGGCGACGTTGCCGAACTTCACCTTCCATTTAATTACAGTTAAAGCTTTCTTTCGTTCATTAATTATGGAAGTTTCGTTAAGTTTCTTCTTTTTAAATGAAACTGATCAAAGGCGTCGTTGCCGAACTTCACCTTCAAATTAATTGCAGTGTAAGCTTTCTTTCGTTCTCAAATTATGGTAGTTTCGTTAAGTAATTTAGAAGTTTGGCTATTCAAGAGTATCGTTAATTTAGTAGCTTCGTTTTGTTATTTAATTTTATTTTTTATTGGAACTTTCGTTGAGTTACTCAGTAGTTACATTAATTTAGTAGCTATGTTAAGCTCAACTTAAATTGTATGATATTCACGCTTCGTTAAGCTTCTTTAAGAAAAACATTCAAAGACATTGGCTGTTTTGCTTAATTTGTAAATTGTAATTTGTTTAATTGTGCAATTGAGACTTTGACCATTTAAATTTGGCTTGTGGCCAGTGGCCAAAAGGTTTCTCGCTCTATGGTCAGTCTTCTATTATTTTTATTTTATTGTCATTGTTTTCTTTATTTTTCAATGCCCCTCATTCGATATGCATTTGATGTTTCAATCGGCCGTGTAATACCAAAAGAAACTAACTGGTCTTTGACCTATTCTTCTTCATTTTCTATATCATAGGCGCCAACTCATTTGAAGTTTAATCCGTATATTCGTCGTGGATATCGCACATTCCTCTCCAACAAGCTGTGCCTGCAGAGCATCTTCTGGTGGACCAATGAGACGGTAAGTTAAAGTGATCGATACTATCGAAGAAGGATGCTACTTTATAGCAGTAATAATCACTGCCTGTAAGATCAGATTAGAGACAGAAGAGTAATTTTAATTGATTAAAATATCTTTTATCAATACAAGCTTAATCTAAAGCTTTGTTTTTAATTGATTTTCTTCAACGCAGATCAACATCTGGAGTCACTTGGCTGGTTGCATTCTCTTCATTGGCCTGACAATCTTCGACTTTCAATTTCTGCGCGAGCATGCGGCATTCAGTGATCAGGTGCTCGTCGTCTGTCTGCTCGTCTGCTTCTGTCTGTGCATGCTGCTCTCGGCCATCTATCATATATTCTCCTGTCGATCGGAGGAGCACTACGAGCTGTTTCTCTCGGTGGATTTCCTCGGAATATGTTTATCCCTGGTGGCCATTTACATAAGTGGCATGTACTATGCTTTCTGGTGCCATACGGTGTGTTCTACTGGATTAATCTCTGATTGATTTTTGATTAATTTGCATTATGTTGCAGTTCCTGAGAACCTTGTACTCGACCATTGCGCTGGGCATGTTTGGTCTGGCCATCGCCGTGCAGATTCCAAAGTTGAACGTGTCTATGAATGGAAAGGTTGCTGTGCTCTTGCTGTGGTCTGCTTACGGCATCTTGCCTCTTGGCCACTGGGCAGTGGCAATGGGAGGATTGGAGCACGAGTTGGTCGGTCTGATGGTGCCACGCATTGTCATCATGTATGGGCTCTGTCTGGTCGCATTTGTCTTCTATGCCGCCAAGATTCCAGAGCGTTGGCTCAATGGCAAAGTCGATTTTGTTGGCCACTCGCACAATTGGTGGCATCTGATCATTGTCGCCGCCTTCTATCACTGGCACAACACGGGAATTGTCTATGCCGAGTACCGCTTAAACAATGGCTGCAGTGCACCCGTGCTCTCCTAACGGACAGGACATCTCTCTCCAAGAACTTCTCTTGTCAAATGTATATACATATATAGTTTAGAATCTCTAAGAATTAACTAATATTTAGTTGTAGCGATATTGTTAATTTATGTACAAAAACAAACAAAAAAAACATACACAATCACACACACATGCACATACAGAAATACACACACAGACATGCTATTATTTAGTTAGGGTTTCCCGTTAACTTACTTATATAACGATAATCAATCGACTTATGAAGGTTTTTTTTATTATTATGGCCATGAAGAAATTTTGAATCTGGTTAAATTTATTTTATATTCAAATATATTAATGCAAAATATATAAAAAAATTTTTAAATATTTTTGTCTGGTACTTTAATGGGAAGCACAGTTTCCACTTAAAAAAATTTGATTGATCCAAAAACAAACAAAAAATGAGTCAAATTGATTAAAAAAGACCAAAAATTGTTTTTTTTCTGTTAATGTTATTCTTGCATTTAATTTAATAAAAAACATTTCGTTCACTAACACTTAAATATCATATAATTTTGAATTTGAAATTGTTTCTCAATTTTTCTCAGTTTTAATTGATTTTTGAAAATATTTAAACTGCTATTTGTTTGAAATTGATAGCATACTTTTCAGCGGCAAATTCTTTATTCAAGTTAAACACCACAATCAATTGTGTCTTGACTGTTATACTTAGTGAATTTGTATGCAACTTTGCTTTCATATTTAACGAAATCGATGGGTTGTGTATTTGCTAGGCTGTAATGTTCGTTAATGTTCGGCTATTATACTTTTTGATTTGGTGTGCACCTTTGCTTATATACTTAACGAAAGCCCAAGGCTTGTGTATTCGCTGCGTTGTAATGCTCATTAGTATAACAGTAACTTTTATAAAGGCTTGTGTATTTGCTATACTCATGTGGAGTAATTAAAAATTTGTGTGCTGGTTTGTGTATTCGCTGCCATATAACAGTAACAAGATGATTTCAAATAAATTCTTGGTGGAAGCACAAATAATTAGGCTTAAGAACTTATTTAAAGAGTTGTACTAATTTATTAATCAGCTAGGAAAGCTAGGAAAGGAACTTTAACTTTAGCCTTGGCAAATGTAATGATGTCCAGCACTTTTGGACTTATCGAGCGATATGGAAATTTCTCAAGCGCATCGCACAAATTACATTAAAAATGCAAATATTCATAAGTAAATTCATGACATGTCGCCGCCGCACATCTTTGGAGCACTGTTCATTGTTGTTGTTGTTGTTACTGTTGCTTTTGTGCCTTTGTTGCCAAACATGATGGCGCATGGCAAATGGTCGGTTAAAGGAGTGGGGAGAAGGAGAAGGAGAGAAGGCGGAGGTTCCCCATAAAGACTTGAGTTAATTATTCATGCAATGTCGTTGCCAACAGTCGAGAAACAACAACAACAAGAACAACAAACAAGTGAAGCACTGTGGGAGCTACGTAGTACCGACCCTTTTTAATATTTATGAACACAACCGATTCTCTAATTATAATTAGGAATTGAAAAGTTAGCACAAAAGGACAACAACAACAACAACAACAACGATAGCAACAACAAAACGTAAGACACGCAACAAAAGTTTGTGTGCACTGAATCATAATTAAAGGGGTGTGTGGGTGAATATATGTACGAGAGAGTATGAGACTCTCAGGGGCGGGGACATTGATGGGGGAAGCACAGTTCAGTTTGTTTGGGGGTTGTACATTGGAGTCTTTGTTGTTATTGTTGCTGCTGTTCATAACAAAAGGCAGGCAGCAATAGGAGAAACCAGCACAAGCACCACCAACAACAAAATGGCGAAACGAATGATGTTTTAATGGACGCACTTGAGATTTCTCTTGCTGGTCTCGAGCATGTCCAATGTGGAAAGTTCAGATGTGGGGCAGTGAATTTTTCTTGATTTATCTTTATAATAATGAATATAATGGTATTGATTCGTTTTGAAATGAATTAAATTATTCGTACAGAGAGCCATATCAACTTTGTTACACTTTCTTGACCTTTAATTAGAAGTTTTAAGCCAAATTCATTTTATTTCAACACAATAGATGACATTTGTATGCAGAACATTGATGAAACATTGAACATTATTCAATATGATCTATCTTCAAGAACAGTTTCATTATTAGAATTATATTACATTTTTTATTATAATCACTATTATATTATAGTCCAACTTCCATAATTTGAACTTCTATTAGTCGAATTTTCCCCTTACTCGAACTAAAATGAGTGGCAATAGCGTTTACTTGACAAATAACATACAATTCTGCTTCCGTAACTCAAACCGCCATTAGTCAAATTTCTCCATAACTCGAACAAAAATATTGGTCCGTGCTTCTGTAAGTCGAATTTTTCGAGAAAATCCTTAATAAACTTTGAATTTTTTTTTATTTGGATATGTAATATTGATGTACATTAACATATGGTGATGCAATACGATAGAATAATGCATCAACAATTACTTAAGCTTGTGAAATTGCTATAGGAAATATGTTGTAAATGTACTTCTTTGTCAGCACATTATATTCATTATATTAAAAAATCTAAAATTAATTATGATGTCATTTGAATAGGGAACTTCTTCTGTAAACAGCATAAGAACGAGAAAATAAATTTTTGAGAATATCGACAGGTCTTGAACAATCTGGAATCTGTTTTGGTTGAAAATAACAATACAAATTTGCAATTTTAAATGTATTTAGAAATGAATAAAATTTTAGTTTTTTTTAAATGACTTTAAAAAAATAATTCCATAAGTCGAAGTCTCTACAAATCGAACTTTCTCTTTGGATAATGGTGATTCGAGTTAGGGAAATTCGACTGAATATTATTTGTCTTTTTTGAATAAATGTTTAAATCAATAATAAATAAAAAGCTAAACTTTTAGAAATAATAGTGAGTCTAGAATACTCGGTGCTGAATCTTGTTATACCTTTTTTAATTTTTTTTAAATTCTTCTACCAAGCTCATCATTATATTTTCTAACTTATCCTAGCTCAAATTTCTTTAGAGTTACAACTCTTAACAGCTGTAAAGACTTCGTGACTAAGACCAGGACATTTCCACGTTTCATGCACTGATGCGTAGTTCCAGCTCAAGATACCTTTTTTTTTTTGATATTCTAATATTTGTTGTTGAAAATTAAGGCGTGCGCTATGACAACAAATATGAACTACCCCCAAAATCGGAAAAAAAGGAAAGATAATTTGAATAGGAATGCCGTTTCAGCTGCTGACTTTGGCAGCTCGTAATCCCAGGCTTAATAAGTAAACTCGAGCACGGGGCAAGAAGTTTTCCACTTTCCCATTTTCCACTTTCAATTTCTAATTACGTGGCATGCAACTTAGTGGAGCACACAACTCAGTGACATAATGAGGCAGCTCACGAGGCAATTTGCTTGTCGACATGCCTCAATTGTTTTCTAAAATTGAAATTTCGGGGCAAATCTCTGTTCATATTTTAGATGAAACAATTGCGGGACACGCGTTTTGTGGCAGCTCGTGAAATTGTCGATTATCAAGTGATACTTGTGGCACACTTGGCTGTAACCTGCCACACTCTATGCATTCACTTGATCAGCTCCAAGTGCGACATTTGCTGATGATGATGATGTGCCACAGATTACAGTTTACAGTTTACAGATTCCAGAATCCAAAGCATCTTCATCTACCCCGTCTATAAATAGCCAAAACTGGCAACTGGACTCGTCTCTGACGCTCTGACAGTCGAGCAAATGAACCCATAAGTCAAATCGAACAGCCGCTTCTTACCCTGTTGTTGTTGCAACTTCCCTGCCCTCTCGCTGTTGCTGTTGTTGCAACTTCCCCTGTTTTTTAGGGCTTAAGTGGGCTTAGCTCGAGCGACAAATGGCGCGACGCGTTGTCGCTGCTGGAGCAGTTTTTAGTTTCGAATGTTGCATTTTCCACTGCAACAGCAGCAGCATGTTGTATGCAACATGCAGCATGTAGCATGTAGCATGGCTGTGGGCTTAACTAGGCTTAACTCGCACTGCTGCTCTACAGCATTTTATTTTGGGAAATATCTCTTGGCGTTGCATTTCTCACTCACATACAGTTCATAATTTGGCTGCATTTTATTTGCTTTTAATTGGTTTCTTTTCCTACAGCCAGAGAAAGAAAAACATATGCCAAAAGAAGCAAATCAAGTTCAGGCTGAAAGTCTTTTCACTTTCATTCACTTTGCCACCATTAAATTAATGTCCTTGCCAGCTTCAGCTTCAGCTCCAGCTCCTTCTGCTTCTGCCCCATTTTCTGTTGGCTTTGGCTGAAATTAAAGTGCTTTCTTAACATTTACATAGAACATTTAACAAACATATGGCTGGCAAGTAACTTCATTTATTTTCCATGGTTGCCACATTGGCCAAATGCTTGCCAGTTGAGCGCAATATCCATAAAATGCGCAGATAACCATAAGTCCTGTTTAAGTCTCATTTTATTTTTTGGGCTACAAGGGGTGTGCATGAGGGGAGGGGGGATAGGAAGAGGGGTAGAGGGGTAGCTGCTGTTACGTATGTGGCAAAGTGCGTTTCTCTCCAACAGGACATTGTTACTACACTTGCTCGCTTCATCTACATAGCAATAAAATAAAAGCAGCCACTGTATCTATTTCTCTTTTTTTTGTGTGTGTGTGTGTGTTGCTGCCAAGCATTAACCTAATTTTAAATACATTAAATTTTATTTAATTTTAACACACACACACACACACACATCGTTTTCTCTAACAGCACAACAATTTTTGTTATCATCATTCGAGGTTTTCTTATCGAATTCCTTTTGGCTATGGAGTAAAATCCAGAAAAACCCAAAAGAATTAATTTATATATATTTATATTTATAGCTGATATTGTGAATATTGCTGCGAGACATGAATCAGAGCTTTAAATATTTAAAGAAATAAACTATTAAATGGCATTTTAGAGTGTAAGTTTTCATGAATTATATTTGAATTCATTTGTGTTTATTTAAAAGTATAGAAAAAGAATTTATTTAAAAAATTAGACAAAATATATAATATTAAATCTAAGACATTAGGGGGTGCTTAAAATGGAAATTATTTGACTTAAAGACTTGGTCAAAACTTTTAAAATATTTTGAAATTAACATTAAAATAATTTAAGTCTAGTTTACAGTAATAATATCAATTTCATGATTATTTTTATCATTTAATAAAAATATTATCATTTTTGAGCTGACAAACTAATAAAAACTAAACAATTGAAGAGCATACATTTCCGAGATTTATCTCAAAGAGTGAATAGTCAAATGCTGAAAATTGTTGCCTAATGAAAACTAAATATAGTATTATTTTGTCAGAAAGGAAAGAATACATTTTAATAAATATAATCTATTATGATGACTTGTTAATTTTTGAGTAAATTCTCACAGTTGTAATCGAGAGCTTCTGTGAGTAATCTAGTTAAAGTTGATTTATAGCTAACAAAAGTTGCTTAAAGCCCATCATTAGAAGTAGTCGGAATTCAAAGTTGCAGCTCAGCTCAGAAAAGGGGTGAAAAATCTGTTGTCAAGTACATTTGCACGTCACTACGAGAATGCGAATGCGAATAAGGATGAGAATGAGTTGGCGAATGTGAATGTGAATAGGAATTTGAGTGAGAATGTGATTGTGAATGACTGTGGGCAGTCATAAAAAACAGCTTTTCGACAATTTGCTGTGGCATGTGGCATGGGGCAGGCACAGAGTCCAGTGGCATAGCTAGAGAGCAATACATATAAGTTTGCAGCTCTACTTTGTTACTTCCCTTCTCCGTCTTCCCCATTTCCTAAACCCCTTTGGGCTCATAGACAATTTGTGCGATGCTCGTGCGCATATTTCATAACTTTTTCCATAAGCTGCCCCAAGATAAATGTGCACGAAATCTACACACAAATCGAAAGCTGCACAAAAAACTGCAAAGCAAAACAAAACATGCCACAAAACAACAACAACAACAACTACAATAAAAATCAGAACAACAACAGCAACACATTGTAGCCAATTTAGAAGCGATTTTTGAATAACTCGACTTGCGAGAACAAGATTTATACAGCAAATGTGTTAAGTTGTACATCATTTGATGGAGTTACGAGTTGGTTGCCTATCCAGAGTTTCCTTCCCCTCCCCCTTCCCTCAATTTCCACTACCGAATTTTTCCAACATGGCAAAAGTTTTGCTTTACATTTGCTTTCTTTTTTTTGGTTTTGCGGCAAGCTGTCTTAATTTATGGCAATTGGATTTTTGAGTTATGTATTTACATATTTACATTTTGTGCATTTAAGTGGAGAATTAGGAGGCAGTTTCAGCTCGGTTTTATTAAACTTTCTTCGACTGAGATTCTAATTTGAGTTTTTTTTCTTTACATTATGCATGAAATGGACAAGGGATAAAATTTCAATTCTGAAATGTGTTGCCCGGACGGGTTTTTATACTCAGCAAATGCAGTTCAAAGAGGGTAGAATAATACTGATTTACTTATTCTTATATCAATATAAATATTTTATTATATAAGCAACAGATATTTGGCTTGACTTCTCAGAAACTTCTAAAAGATTTTTAAATTTTAAAATTCCATGTATAGGATATCTTTTAGTCTTAAAATCACATTTAACAGCAACTTTATTTTATTGTTTCCTTTGGTCAGCGCATTATGTCTGGCTATATGATGAATTTGCATCTAAATCGAATGTCTCTATCGTGAAGGAGACAAGGTGGGGAGTCGGGGCATCGAAGGGGTCTGCACCCTGGAAAGAGATTCACATTAAAAGGAGTAACAGAATGTCTGAAGGCATTCGCATTTGCATAATAAGCTACAACTGGACACAGCAGCTCTATCCCAGCTTTGAGCCAAGACTTACTATTTTATTACAATATATTTTATTTTATTTATAAGTAAATAAGAACAGAAAAAAATCGAATTGTCTAAACAGAATTTAAATTAAATTTACTCGAATTGATTGAGTACATTAAAAGTTCCAAGTTAATAACATTTTAATGCGGTCTCAAATTAGAAGACAAAAAAATATATAATTCAAATTCCGCTAGAATATAAGTAAAGTGTAAAGTTTTTGAAAAAATAAAACACGGAAAAAAATTCAATTTTCCAATTTAAAAAAAAAATTTGTTATAGAATAAAATTAGAGGTCAAATAAATTACAATAAATTACAAATTTTGACAATGTTAAGGCAGTTTAAAATTTTTAACTAACTTGAAACATTCGTAAAATAGGAATCTAATTTGCGTTCTTAAATATAGTTTTAGCTAAAATCGAGTTGTCGTTTTTTTAATGTATTTTTACATTTCTAAAATAACTTGATTTAGATATCTGTAAATTTAAGCTTTGTATTTTAGCCATTAACTATATGAAAATAGGCTATTTTTAGATTACTGGCATTATGTTGTACTTGGGCAAAGTTTCGAGCTTTTCATGCAAGAGTAATTTTCATTAATTTAAGTGGCAAAGTTGAAGATGGCGAGATGCAACTACTCCGAGTTAACTGATTGTCCGGTCAGTGCAGACACTTTACATTTTTCTCAGTTGAGCTGCATTTTCGAGGGGTATCAGCAGGCAGGGTAAGGGAGAGGAGAAGAGAGAGGGGGGGGGGATGGAGGAGGGTCATCTGAAGCGAGTGCAATCTACGAGTAACTTTTACATTTAAATTTTCATTAAGTATTCTGCATACGCATAAATAAACTTGAACGTGCTCGAAAGCACAGTAAATGCAACACCCACACAGATACACACACACACACACACACACACACACACACAAATACATTCAACATGATATAACAATCCCTTTGTTGTGCTGTCCCTGCCTCATCCTGCAACATCCTGGCCGGTTGGCTGGCTGCATTCTGGCATTCTGGCCTGGTCGAAAGGCTTTGTATGCTGGCAGCGCACATGCAGATTTTTGGCCCAAACAAAAACATGAGAAGTTGCAAAAATAAATTTATATTATGTTCATAAATTCATAGAGCGGACCGAGAGACTGGGACTGGGACTGGGACTTGGCCTTTTTTGGGGGGCTATTACAGCAATCTGCACACACAATGGTCCGGCATGTCCTTTGCATACTTCACTCTCTCTCTATCTCTCTCACTATATCTCTCTCTCTGTCTCTCTCTGTCGTTCTGTAGGTTTTTGATATGCAAATTTCAGTTCGCGCACCAAAAATAACAGCCAATCAACTGTGGCAGCCACACACACATAACTCGACGCAATCCTTTCAACATGTTGGCCCTGGCCAACGAGGCCATTAAAAGGCACAGGAAGCGGCAGGAAGAGCGAGAGCAGAGGAACAGCAAGAGTAACAGGCACAGGAACAGTCACAGGTATTGCACTGCCAGGGGAACGAGAGGAGGGTTGGGCAGGGGAAGGAAGGGAACTGCGGCTTGTTTGCTGTTTGTGAGTCCGCAGCGACGACATGGACATGGACATGGACAACGGCAACGACAACAACTACGACTACGGCAAGGACAACGAGCAGGACAACGTGGCAGCCCCATCGATGCTGTTCCTGCCACACAGAGTGTCGACAATGTCGCTTCAAAAATATTGCAGCCGCAGCACATTTCATGTCCTTGCTCGTTAGACCCTGTACCTGAAATGTATAAAGCGTTTATTAGGTTTTTCAAAAGCGAAATGTATGTAACAATCAGATAAGAAAATTCATAGATTTTTGATTTGAATCAATGGTCAAGTCAATATAGTCACAGAGACTAAAAGAGCTAGAGCCACCAAACTTAAATTATGTACACTGATAAAAAACTGGTTTAATAAAACAAAGCATATTAATCTAAAGTATTTTATTTTTAGCACATTTTCAAGAGAAAGATACATTAAGTACAATACTTAGTAGTGATGTAAAAACATATACATATACTACATATCAAAAAATTGTAATCACGATTTTAGCGAAAGCGATTTTCAAGTAGTTTTATTAGATATTTCTAACAATTGATTCTTGTGAATGATTATCAGTAAACTCAATTCTGAATTCGAATTTTCATAACTAATTTTCATACTTCTGCTTGAAATTTGTCTCAAAAAATTCAAAACTTTCATAACTTTGTCAAATCCTTCTATTTCTATATATCTATTTATAATATCTATATATAATATCTATATATAATATATTCGAAATAAATCTTAGAAGTTTATTGACAACGCAACGAACAAAGTTTTCGGTATGTTTGCTTATTTATGTATGTGCATTTTACAAATTAAGTACAGGGTCTCTTGCAGTCGGGCTCACTCGGCTGTAGCCTATCTCACTAGTTGTATGTTGTCCTTGTTGTCGTTGTTGTTGTTGTCGTTGCCGGACTGCGTGCATTTATAAATTATGCTCAACATGTAAAATGCCATTTTGAATATGAAATTTGATGCTTTTTTAAGCCCCGACCGTTGGCCATTCCTCTGATGCTGTCCTGCTGTCCCTTTGTCCCATCCTGATCAGCATACTCATGCTCCTTGTTGACTCTCTGGACATATTTCATTCTGCAGGGCGGGTTGGGTTGGTCATATTTTAATTACTTGCTAAACGCAGCGCACATTTTTTTGCATTTAGCCGATAAAACAAACAATTTGTTGTCATTTATTTTTGAGCCACATTTGCTAGCCACATTTGTACTCATTTGGCTGGGGCTGCAGCTAAGTGAGTAAGTGGCATGAGGCAACTGCATTTTGGCCAACTCACAGTTGTCCGAATTTAAGCCAAAAAAATAAAGAAAGAATAACGAAAAAAGGTCAAAAAATCAATCGGCCACGCAACTAATTCATTTAAATCTAACAAAATCTGAGAAAATCCCTGGCAACGACCTTCGGGATTTTGAGATTTTACGAATGTCAACCGAACGCAAGCAAAGTAGCTCAACGTTGGCCGTTGGACAGATAGACGGACGGACGGAAAGAGGGACGGACGGACGGACATTCACTGGGCTGGTCCCTGTTAAGCTGAGCAAGCAAATCACCCGCTTCCCTTTCCGCTCCCTCGGCAACATTGGAGGCTGCTGCCAACCCGTGTGAGCTTTGGCTAAAATAGTTGGCAACAGCACATTAAACAGCACCCCACACACGCACACACACACACACATACGCACACTTATGTGGTTTGAGTGTATGCGAGAGAAAATGAGGCAACAGCAAAAGTCGCAGAACTTTAGCAATTTGAAGCTAATATGTTGACAATCTCTGCGCTGCCTCGTCGTCGCTGTCGTCGCCGTCATTGCGTGCACAGTGGCGCCATCTATGGTTATGCGTATTTAAGTCACTGGAAAAAGCCCCTGTGATGAAAGGAGGGACGGGAGAGGAGGAGGTGGTGCGTTCTAGTGATGAGCAAACTAAACACAACTAAGCAAGTTTTCGACTAAAGTATTTTATAGGGTATCAGCTAGTACAGAAGCTGAGGTGTCCGTCAGGCTATCAACCAACTATAAGAATTTAAATGTCTGTGTAGTTCTTAAAATTGTATCCTTCTGAAAATAAAATAAAATCTTTGCAAAGCCCTTTTTGTTACTTGTATATATTAATTCATTCTTTCAAAGATTTATATAAATAGTTCAGATAAGGAATCATTTTGTATTAAAGGAAGAAGTCTCCAGAAACAGTTCGGACTTGCATACTTTAAACACTTCCAAAACTGACGAAAAGAATCCTTTAAAATAATCTCTTTACATCTACCATTCTGAAATGCTCAATTCATCACAGTCACATACTTAACTGATTTTAGATATTCTATTTTGATAAATTGGGATTTTTTAAATATAAAGTAACAAATTACTTTTGTTTTTATGCAGCTTTGATTTCTCCATGAATTTTTGGCTCGTCTCTGTTGACTTTGTTATCTTTTAATAACAAATTCCTGCAGCGTTTTTTTTTGTTTCTTGTTCTTTTATGCTCATACATGTATGTATGTTTATACATATTTACATATGACTTACAACAAGCAACTCGTGTACTCGTAAAAAGTGGATTTTACTGCTTAACTTTGGCAACATCAAATGAAGCAAATGGAAAATGCACACACACACTCACGCACACACACTCACATACTAACTAAAATAAAATGCAATTTTTTCATGACATTGTATGTTGCATATTCAGTGGCTGTCGCTGCCGTTGCCGCTGTTGCTGCCGATGCAGTTGCACAAATCCCTTGCACAAAAGTCAGCAATCAAAACAGATTAAAATATGATTTGACAGCATGAGAAATACATATATAATATATATATATCCATATCCATATCCATATATATATATGGTACTATATTCATACGTTATGTGGCATGCACTTGCAAGTGTGGCGCCACAGTTTCTCCCTTCCCTCCCCGCGCTTTTATTCGCTGCCCGATTTCATTTTGGCATTTCGTTATTGTTTCCATTTTTAAACTAGAGCCCCGTCGCTTCATATTGTATCTTTTGCCGTAAGCCTTCAATTGTTGCGTGCATTGCATTTTTATCAAAGCCAGAGATAGTGGCACACACACACACAGAGAGAGTTGAGGGGGGAGTGGAAGGGACAAGTCGATTGGAGGAGACAGAGAGAAAATGCCTATTAAAAATTTAAATCAATTTTCAATATGGATTTCGTATAACTGTATCTGTATCCGCATCGGCATCTGTCGAATTGCAAAGCGACACTGACAGTTTCAATACCCTGTGATTGGTTGCAAGAGGGGTATTTTGATACCCCTCAGAAAAGAGCAGAAAAGTATGAAGGCCTAAAGCCTAAAAGTCAAATGTAGAATATTCAAAAAATAAATAGCTTTAATTTGAGGAATTCCCCTTTGACATTGAAATTGAATTCAGGTTGTTTCATCATATTTATTATTGGCAAGTAAAGATATAAACATCGAAGCTAAATTTACAATAGCTTACAGTAAAGTCCAGTTTCGACAATGTTATTGTATTTAAATTCTAAGATTTATATTTTTTTGCATTTTAGCATACAGGGATGCCATAGAAAGGGAAAGCGATTTCTGTGGCACCCCTGATATTTTTTTATATTTTAAATTTAAGAAAATATAACTAATTTTTACACGCAGAGTATCACATAGTCTAGCTCTTTTGATTTTAGACCATCTCATTTGTTGTATTTTTATTTTTTGTGAAATATTTTATTTATTGCTCATATCGCAAGAGCTGTCAGCGCGTGTTTTTAGTGTTATCTTGAAAATGTATTGCAAAATGTATTGAAAATCGGGCTCGTATTTATTGTGCCGTACGCAAATCAACAGTGAGACGCTTCGCCAGTGCCCTTAAATTTCACAAAAAAATAAACCTCATTATAAATGCTTTGATAACATTTGGCCAGTTACTGTCTCTACCGCCTGCTGCCTGTTAGCCTGGCCCACAAGCTGGCAATGCAAAGTCGCCACACATTTGCACAATTAACAGTTAATAAGCGCACTTTGGGCCAAATTCATCGACTATTGGCCGCAAAACTGTCCACGGAACTGGCTAACTGACCCCAAAGCAGATTTGCTGCAATTAGCTTTGCCACAGCCCGTGAAGCAACTAAGCCTGCCCCATATGCCCCGTAAAAGCCCGCGCCAAAAGGCCAGGCCAATAATTAAATTATCATTAACGCGATTCGAATCGGTTTAGTTACCAAGCAACTGAGGGGCAGCTAATGTGCGTTGGCTGACTTAAATTTACTATGATTGTGAGATTTCTAAAACAGATATATTTAAAACAAATTCAAATAAAAGAAGTTGATTCAAGAAATTTCTTAGAAGATATTCTTTGACTAAATTCAAATAAAACAAGCTAAGTTGATTAGAGTTCTTTTTAAGTAAATAATTTTTAAACCACAGAAGGTAACTTTTCTAAGTTGATTCAAGAGATTGTTGCTGATTCTTTTCTTTTATTTTATTAACTATTTTCTTGTGTATATTAATAAAATATATAAGTTCAATATTTTAAATGTCATTCATAAGATGAAGTTATCTAGTTATGTATCTAAATCTCTTTCATATATCAGCGAAATTCGTGCCAAACTAGTCAAAAAGCACACAAAGTGCTGAGTTAATATCATAATTACTTAAACATATTTTAGGCCGTACTTATTTAATATCCACTTTAGCGAAATGCAATACAGATTTATATACTTTGAACTAATTTGAAACCAAAAACCGTCGAAATGAGCTCAAATCTAATGGTGTTTTACGCAACTGTACCTTGTGTAAGTGAGGTTATGTGTGCACGCAACTGAGGTTATGTGTGTGCATGTGTGGGTGTGTGTGTGTGTGCTTTACAAATCCATTTACATTGGGGGTAAAGGTGGTGCAAATGCTTAAATTCTCATTAGGCGCATTAGTCGATCTGACCAGGCAAACCTCCGACACCTGCCACACCCTCCGCCCTCACGCCCCACGTTCCGTGCAACAACACAAACCGCGCCTAAATTCAATAATAATAATTGATTGCTTATTACAAATACAACAACAGAGTCGTCGGACACAATGCATATGTGACTCAAATTTATATGTTTTAGGTTCCTGGGGAAAGGGGAAAGGGGAAAGGGAAGGGAAACGTTTTGGCCATTTGCTAATATTTACGCATTAGTTATTTGCGTGGCTGGTTGTGTGCGAAGGGGAGCAGGGGGAGAGGGGGATAGGAAGGAAGGAGGCGTGATGCATGTGCATTAGCATCCGTAAGTCCAGCTGTAAATGCCTCATGCACCTGCCAACAATTGTGGCACAAACACACACACACATACAAACACACTCAGTTTGGGGGGCAGCATTAAATTTTAATGTTTTCATTTCGGTTTTGTGCACACAAATTTTAATTATTTACTTAATAATTATGCGAAATCACGAATTGCATTAAAATCACTTTGTAATGTTGATTCGGATTTCTTGCCCTCTCCTTCACACCCCACCCCCCTCTCTTTCTCTCACACTCTTTACACTGTTTAGTTAGCTAAGCAAAGGGAACATTTTGATTTCGTTTTCGATTTCATGAGTGCTCGTGTTTTCTGATTGCGATGCCTTTAAGTCCCCAAGAGAATCATCATTATTATTTTATTTTTTATCGCAGCCTATTAGTTTTGGGAATTTCCTTCGCCGCAATATACGGACCGATAATGGAGCCTATAAAAGCTATAGTCGCAACTGAGCGCAGCTTTAGTAACAAAAACAGCGTTGAACTTTTAATTTCAGAAATGTATTTCAATTCAATACCAAAACTCGCGTTGCCTTTGTGTTTTCTGTTCGTGATGTTGCTGTGCTCGGAGACATTGGCTGCTGATTGCCATTTCAACCGGAGATCTGTGGAAGTCAACATTGATCTGCATTCAACGATATTGGGTGCACTCAGTGGCTTGTTGGCAGCAGCCTTGATTGCACTTCTGGTCGGCGCCATTGGCAATTGCAGGCAACAGCGGCAGAAGGAGAAGCTTCGAAAGCTGATCTCTCATGCCATCGACTCGCCAGATACGGATGTGGTCTTCATGCAGGCACCTGGATTTCCTGGTCCCACCAGACCACCGCCCAGATACACCCCAAAGGCTGACGATAAAACCAAGGCCAAGTCCAAGAAACACACGGAATAGCTGCTGTTATTTTACATGTTGCTCGCACGCTCTGTGAAACGCGAGAGCCGAAAGTCCAGAAAGTGTCATGTGAAAATAAAATGTATAAGAAATATAATAAAAATCCAAGAAGTGTTGTATACATAAATCTAATACTTCCATGTTATCCATTAATTCGAAGCCAGAGTGAAAGAATTTCCGAGCTGAGAAATATTTGTAATTTACTCTCTCTCATATTTTGCTTCTTTTACTATTGAAAATATGGCATTAAAATATAACTTAGTACAATCCGTCGAAATCTTATTATCTTATTTTTTTCAAAGAAAGCGTTATTATCCATACAAAATACTACACGCGTAAATCTCCAATTAAAAGTCCTCCCTTGTCTTTTGAAGATAAGTATATTATATATTTTAAAACTCGAGTTTTAACGTTTGATCAACTCCTTATCAAACTTTTATAGCTTTGCCAAAACTGAAAAGATTTTCAAGCGGATCATGGTTTTCGACTGTTTCTGCATTTAATTCGTTTTAATATTTTTCTGTCTATTTATATCTATATCTGTTTTCAATCATAAACTCTATCTCAAAGCTTGCCTTGACTTGTTGGCATACACAATTTTCTATCTTTCGACAAAATCTCTTCCAAATTGAGGATGGTATATCAGCTGTAGTTATAAGTCAAAGACGTGACAATTCCAATTTGGCAACTGCAACTGATATAATGCTGTTCTATCTGGCGATTTCACTGGTGCTTGGCCAATTGGTTGGGCCAACAATTGGTCAGTTTGTCAACTGCTCGTTGCCGGGCACTGAGGTGGCCGACTGTGGCAAGATCAGTGCCAACGGATGCTGTGCGAAGGGATGTGTGCGGAATGCGATTGGTCGATGTGTGGAGGAGCAATGTACGGGCAGTTGGAATGGCTGGCTGAGTCGACCTGTGACAATGTCCTGTTACTTTCACTGGTTTCTGCTGATCTTTGCCGCATTCATATTTGCCCTGATGTTGGCCCTGTTGTCCTGTAATGTGGCCTACGAGGTGCGCAATTGTCTGCGAAAGCGAAGACAGTCGAGACAGGCTCGATATGTCCACTTCAGTGCCAGCAGCAGCATGAGCAGCAGTGTCGTTTAACTGGAGAAGGAGGAGGAGAAGGAAAAGGATCTCGAAATGAAAGTGGAAGTGTCCTCGTCGTCGTATGTGGCACAAACATCACTCTACTCGTAAGATGTGCTGTTAATGCACATGCGTGTGGCATAAAAACTGTGCGGGATTTGGCATAATCTACAATACATTAGCGGTAGCTTTGCTCTGGCTTTCAATTCAATTCGTTGGGTATCTGTACGAAATCCATGTAAATTACGATTTGGCACCTTGCTCCCGACTTTCGGGACGATGCCAGTCTCAGAATCCCATTACATAGTAGTTAAAACCTGATTAGGAAATACTTGCGGCTGCTTTCAGCTTTTCTTTCGCACACACGCTTGGTTAAAACGAAATAACAATAAATGGGACATGTGAAATGGTTGCTTAGCTTCCATTCGAGTGCGACTGCAAAGGGACAAAGGGCATAGAGGGGGATAAATGGTTCCATGGGGGAGTTTGGTTCCAAAAAAAACTCGCAACAACTCAAAGTCAAAGGTGCAATAACCCAAAGGAACATAAAAGCAAATGGCTGCGGGTTGTCTCTCTATATAAAAGAGTATATATGTATGTATGTGTATACATGAATATGTATGCATGCTGGAGTATGGAATTCTGCTATTGTGGTAAAGATAACGACACACACACACACAGAGACACACACACTCTCCGGGACTCAGTCAACCATGCAGCCAAAGCCAAACCGCGCAGAAAATGAAATGGAAAATATTGCGATGAGAAGCAGCGAAATAAAAAAGAAATAAACGAGGCAAAAAGGAAAAGCTGCGCCAAAAGGTTTCCTCTATATATATGTGTATATATATTATAGTGTTTGTGTGTATCTGTGTGTGTGTGTGTGAGTGCCGGGTAGCAGATTTAGAGGTTGCTTATGTGTGATTTAGTATAGCACGCGCGAATATGGCGGCGATAATTCTTTAAAAATTGGAAATTGTTTTCCAATCGATTTCGCATTTAGCCAAAAAGCGCTCGACACACATATACACACACACACAGAGAGAACTACAAGCGGCAAATGTCTTTTAGAGTTACCCTAAAAATACTATACATATATTTTTTTATATATTCGCTTGTGTGTATTGGCTTTATTTTTCGTAAAACATTTTTATAAAAATGTATACAATATGAAAAATAAATGTATTTTTTTATATGTTATTTTTCACCTGGCTGGAGATTTGAAAAGGATTTTGTAGCTGAAATCATGGATTTGGATTTTAGCTCTTGTTTAGTTTTAGTTGAAGGTGAAAAGTGAATGCTTTGCCAACATGGAAAATGATAAAGGTGTGGCTTAAAAACCGAATAATTGAGATACAGAAATGGAGCGTTGATAAACTGATAGTATTTAATTGGAAAGGATACAGAAGAAACCCTAAACTTAAATAATTATGCAAGAAATTGAAACTATTAGGAACGTAATTACGATATGTTTTCTAGAACAACCCTTAGTCTTTTAAATTTTTTCGAAAATATCTTATGCTATTATAGTTTGAGTGAAATTTTAAGACTAAGAACGTAATTACGATATGTTTTCTGGAACAACCCTGAGTCTTTTAAAAGTTTTCGAAATTATCTTGAAACTATTATAGTTTGAGTGAAATATTAAGAATACTTTCAGAAGAATTGCATTTATTGGAGTCCTGCCTATCCTAAATATCCTTTGACTACTTTGATTATAAATACACAGAAAGTTAAAGCGGCAACTCAGTTACCATTACGGATAGACGTTTCCTGGAACACCCACCGAGTAGTTTATATTATAATTTAATCGGATGACTTTCTATCGATTACATAAACTTGTGTTTGGGGTCTTTCGCAGTTGCACTGCATTCATTTCACCAATCCAATTTACATTCTCTACGCTCATTCATTCAAGTTTATATAAATGCGATTTTCGTTTTTGGTTCGAAAAGGAAAGAAACAAGCAGACGATAGTGTGGCTCATTGTGTGTGGTGTACAATGACTACAATGGGCAACAAAAGGTTAGATAGATACACACACACACACACACAGCAAGGGGGCGTGTTTCGGTTTCGATGCGGGGCAGGAATAAAGCGAGGGGAAGGTACAAGGGGCAAGGGGGCAAAGGGGAAAGGGGCTCAACAAAGCACTGTCAGTGTTTTTTTTTGGAGTGGGCGAGTCGTGACATATTTTATTTGCACAATGACAATGCGAGTTACTCGGCAGACGACAACGACAACGACAACGACTACACACCCGCCATTACGCAAACACACCCCAACATACACACACACACACACACACACACATACAGTGAGGTGGGTGTTGGTAAAAAGGGAGATTGTTTAACACAAACAGCAGCGCACAAAGTAGTAAAATAAGTGCAAAGGATAATGCGAATTGAAATGACAAAACCCAGAATAATCATTGGCTTCACACTCAGCGAACAGAAAAACAGAAAGAGAGACAGTAGCATTTGTTGCTGTCGCTTTCTAATGATTTTTATTTATGCCTTTTAAGTAAATTAAAATTTACTCATTTTGTTCGGGCTTCAAATCGCGCACATGACAATATTGTCAATTTTATTTGCCGCCATTTTTATTGCAGAATTTCTTGACTTAGTCCGCAACTCGTAAAATATTTTTATGTATTTTTTATTTACACTGAGATAGAGACAGCAAGAGTGAGAGAGAGATAGAGAGAGAGAGAGAGAGCTGCCATGCATGACCTCAATATAATACTTGTACTAGCAGCAGGCCAAGTGGCCAGGGCCAATGCAATTGGCTAGAAATAAGGAAAGGGAACTGGAAGAGGGAGCGGGAGGAGGCTAGAGCTCGGTCGCCTCGTAACATGCTTTTAATGTGCGCCATTTTATTTGCCACAAAACCGACACACGGCACCATTAAAAAGCCATAAGCGCTGAGCCTCCAGCTTCGAGGTTGCTGCTTCCGGACTCGGACTCGGACTCGCGCTTAGACGTTATTAGAACTTGTCCTTCCTCTCTCACTCTCCCTCCCACATACTCTGTCTCTTTCTATTGTTTTGCTCTCGCTTTGGTCATAAATTGTGTGCGCGGCTGCATTTTGATTACAATTTTTATGATTTTTAGGTCAAAATTTGCCAACATAAAATGGTCAAAAGTAAATTTGAAATAAATAAACTTGGGCCCCCGAATAGCAATAGCAATATCAGCAGGAGCAACAACAACAACAACAAAATGGTGTCGTGTTTTATGTGCGCCCTTTTGGCCATAAAAGCAAGCCACACACATATACATATAAATAAATATATACATATGTATATATGCTCGCTTCCTTTGGGTCTACATTTGGGCAATAACATTTAGAGTTTGGTTTCTATATTGTGCACATTTTTATGCGTTTTATTTTGTTGTTGTCCTCTCTCTTCTTAGCTTGTTTATAAGTTGCGAATTATTTTGGCTTTTGGCCCATTTTTAATTTGCATTTAATGAGCCCTAAAACTGACCCAACATCTGATCGTAAAAAGTGTTGCAAATTGAAATTTCAGCTAAAGAGAAATCTGGCGACTCATTAGACGGCAGCTTTTCTAATGACTGAGCTAAGCAGGTGTCATACATTTAACCAGGCCTACTACTGGGAACGAACTGGGCTGAGAGCTGGATATCTGGCAGCTAAAACCTGGCAGCAAGAAAGCCAAGGGCAAAGACCCAAAGTGTGCGTGGCAAGATAAGAGCAGCCCAGATTTATTGCCAACGCAATGAGTTAAGAAAGACAAGTACTACGTAAGGCACAAATGCAACAACAGCAACAGCAACAGCAACAACAACAGACAAATCATGATGACGATGACGAGTTTCTGTGTACAACACAATAGGAAACAAGCAGCAGCAGCAACAACAACATTTGGAAAACAGGAATAATAATGATGAAACTGCCGCACACTGACAAACTAAATGATGGAGAATGATGCCAACGAGTCGAAGAAGCTGGAGATGCTGGAGATGCTGCCTGGTTGCTTGACTGCCTCTCTGATTGCTCCACGAAGGGCGAAGCATGAGGGAAAAGGGTCGGGACTTGGAGCTGGAGCTGGAAGCCTGGCAGGCAAATAAGTAATGGCTGACAGCAGAGCGTTGTTGTTGTTGTTGATGTTGTCTTTTGTTGTGCGTGTTTTGTCTTAAGAATATTTCAAGATGGCGCAGCTTTTACATACATACTAACATAAGTTTTGCATACATATAATACATACATGCAATGACACCAGCTGAATCAAGCCTTTGATTAATCGTATTTAATGTAATCCACTGTAGAAGAGTTGTCGCTGACTGTGATGCAAAGTAAAAAGCGAAAAGTATTTTAAAGCACATGAAAGCTTAAAGTTTAACTTGGAATTACAACAACAATCAACAACTAGCTTTAAAAGCACGTTGAATGCAAAGATTTAAGAAGCTTAAAATCAAATATTAAAGTTCACTTTTAAAGAACATAAAATGCAGCTATTTTGTAGCTGTAAAATAAATATACAGGGGTGCCACAGGAATCGCTTTCACTTGAATTTGACATCAATTTCATAAAAACTTAAGTCAAATTCAAGCGAAAGCGATTTCTGTGACACACCTGAATAGAGCTTTAAAAGCACTTAAAATATATTAGATTTAGATGCCTTAAGAGAAAGTGGATTAATCCGTAAATTACTTGCAGCAAGTCAGTTTAAAAGTGCATTGGAAAAGCATTTACGGTAAGAACATAAATTAAACTTTAAAACTAAGCTTTGCTAGAAGTGAAAGCTCCTTGATGCTTTTCCTCAAAGCTATAAATTGATCAAAATCCTTCAATCAAATTTATATATAGCTGAGTATAATATTTCAAAAAATTAGCTTCACTCAAATTATATTTACATACTAGTTACCAAGATTAATCCATCAGCTACTGTCATTATTTCTATACACAAAACACACACAAACAAACACAATTCCTTGTAAATATGTAAGAGCATGTACATATTTGAGTTGAAATGCTGCTGATTTTAATTGAAGCTCATATATATGGCTCGTTGTGCCAGGCTGAGCATGATTAACAATAATTAGACTTGGCATTAATTACGCCAAAAAGTTAATTACGCATTGCCAAAGAATAATGTCATTCGTGTTTGCCGAGTGTCGAGTGTCGAGTTGGCGATAACGTTAACGTTAACTTGGCTTCAATAGGTTTGCAAGTAGTTGACTTTAGTGCGAGTAGAATAAGTTTCTAAGTTGAGTTTATATCCCCAAAAGAATGAAATTTAGTTGGCATTTCGACAGCTGCTGCTCATCCTTAGATCCAAGCTCCGTTTATCTGTTTATTCAAGCAATTTAATTGCTAATTTCGTGCATGGCAATTGCAGTTGCCATTGGGCCATGGCCAGGGCACTAATAAAGTGCTTAAACAGCAGGCAGGCAGGCAACCAGGCCAGCAGCTTATTAACCCTTTGACACCCACACGGGCAAAGCGGAGACAGAGAAGCGGCCGCAATAAAATCAATCTTATTAAAACATTAACAGCGGGCAGAAGGGAAATAAAATAAATCAAATGGTCTCTGCCCCCTCACACTCTCTTGAATGACGCTTAACTCAGCGGGGTTTTTCTTTCTCTACTTTTACTTCTTGTTCTACTGCTTCTGCTTTTCCCCCCCTTCATAGGCCAGGCACTTTATTAGCCTGCCTTCAATCAGCGGCAAGTGAGCGGCAGTCAGCATATGAAATTCAAATTTGATGCTCCCCTGCCTCCTCAGACCCTTCCTCTCACCCTTAGGCCAAAGACAGTCAGAGGGTAAAGCAACCCCCCATGGCTGACAATGGCATTTCGGGATATTTTTGCATAGAAAGCAGGCAGAAGGCAGCAGGACGAACAGAACGAACAGCAGCAGCAGGAGCATGTCCTTTTATTATTATTTTTATTGTGCGGTGATTTTCCGCCACCCCGATCCTCTGTCCTCTGTCCCCTGTCCTCTGTCACTTGGCGGCGTTGGTGGGGTGCATATAAATTCGACATAATTTCATTGTAATGAATAAATTGATGGATGGATATTTTTGCACCACCTTCGGTAAAAGCATCAAATTAAACCGCAATAACAGTGGCCAAGTCTCCGGGGTCCAACTCCAGCTCTGCCCTGTGGCCTATTAATAATTGCCAGCAGGTTCTTTGCATAAATAACAATTTGATTTTTTAATTTTACATTTTCGAAAACTCATTTATTATCCGCATAAATAAATTGACAACAGAGACAACAGTTTTTTGTTTTTTTTCATAATTTTTATTGTTCTTTTTTTTGTTTTTCATTTGATTCAATTTCTATAACTAATAATGTTAAGTGTACAATTATTAAATATATTTATATTTATATTTAGTTTTATTTTAATAGTTTTTTTTTTTGTAGTTTCTCAACTTGTTGTTCATTTATTATTCTTTCTCTGGTTGTTTATACGACTAGACAACTCCTTAAAAACTGAACTACGGTCTTTGATATATTCTGTTTACAATACACTTTTTTCATTTGACTTGATCTTGATACGTTCTTTATATATATATAGTATTTGGTATATGAGCTGCATAAAACAATAAGAGGTTAGGGAATAGGCAGAGCTTATTTTTTTTTTCTGGTTTTGGTTTTAGTTGTGAATTTGTTCCGAACGATTTTGCAGACAACTTTAACTTGCTTTGTTTTTACTTTTTTTTGGTATAGCTAATTAGTTCTTTTAGTTAAGATCGAACTTGCTTATCTTCTTATACATACAGCTTGCTGTCTATAGCTAAATATTTGCTTTATATTTACAAAACACTTAACATTATACATTAATGTTCTCTTTTTTTTTTATTTGTTGGGGGTAGGGTATTTGGGGGGGGGTTAAATGAACATAATTGGCATTTAATCGGCACAAAAATAAAACACAATTATCAATTTGTAATTAATTTTGTTGCCTTTCTGGCTGGCGCTTAATGCCAACTAATTAAAACTGCCCACAAAGTTGGCATTTCAATTGGTTTCTCGTTTCGTTTTTTTTTGCATTATTATTATTATTTTTTTTTTGTAAATGTAATTATTGTTCTTTGAAAAAATTTGTTTGCCATTGTTGTTGTTGATGCGACATTTCCATCTAAAATTGAATTAAGTACGCTTAATGCTAAATTTTTTTTGGTTTTCTGTCGTGTTTTTTTTTTTGTTTACTGATTTATGCAGTTTTACAATAACAAATTGTTAATTTATTTATGTTATAAGTACGTTGATTTAAATATTTTTTTTATTTGCTTTAAATATATTTATATATGTATATTTTTTATATATATACTTAATAAGCAATCGCTCAATCGATGACTTCCTCGTCGACATCGTCGCCGTTGTCGTTGCCACCGTTGGAGGCGCCACCGGCAGCTGTTGCAGCGGCAGACATTAACCCATTGCTGCCCAGCGGCGATTTGTTGTTGTCATCAATGCTGCCCACTGTGCCACCGCCATCGTCAGTGCCACCTCCGCCTCCGCCTCCGCCGTTGCCCAAACCCAAATCGCTATGATCCAGCAGCAGATGATTATTGTTGTTGTTGTTATTGTTGTTGTTATGGTTGTGAGCATGCAACATGTTGTTGTTGTTGTTGTTGCCGGTCAAATGATGATGCTGCATGGCATTGCCATTGTGCTGGCCGGAGAAATGCTGCAAGTGGTGCTGATGCTGATTGAGCAGAGCACCGAGTGCGTTTTCTCAGACAACATCGGTGACGCCATACTGGCAGGCGGACAGACCGGCGGAATTGGATCGCGATACGGGCGACGGGGCCGAATAGGGGCTACTGAAGCCGGTGGCATGTTGTTTCGCCTTCAGGCGCAATGTGGCAATGCTCGAGGACATGCTGCTGCTCATGCACGGCTCGGCGGCAGCGCGATACATATACGGATTGGCGGGTGTCGTGTACGGGCAGGGGGCGGTGCCCATGCCCACATTCGTGTTGGTCAACGTGGAGCCCATTGACCCCGGCAGCATTGAGTTGTTCATGCTAACGGCCACTCCGCTGGCGCCCGTGTTGAAACAGTTGACCGAATTCTGGTGATGATTGCTGGTCACCATCGAGCCAAGGGGATTGACGGGCCACGGGAAGGGTTTGGTGCCCAATGGCGATGGCACCTTGGTCCAGTTGTTGTACGGATACGAAGTGTACAGCGAATCGTCGGCAAACGGTTGCATGAACTGTGTGCCAAAGCCAGACTTGAAATCTGCAGCTGCCACAGCCGCGTTCATTGCATTCCGTTCACGTTTGCGCCACTTGGCCCGACGGTTCTTGAACCACACCTGGGAGAGACAGAGAGAGAGAGAGATTTTGCAAGTTAGTTAAAGTTTTAAAAGCTGTGCGGCAGCCATTTTCTTTTATTGCGTCGCCGTGCCACATAATTTATTATATTGCCGCCAACTTGAAAATTTATGTATCCGTCTGTGGCGCGCGTTTGCGAAAAACTCCCCCAAAATCCAAAGTTCCCCAACCCCAACCCCAACCCCAACCGCCAACTGACAACCCCCTCACAGTCCATGGGCGAAAGGGCGACTCGTAATACGCATGTGCAGTAATTATAAATACAAATATACATAAATACTGCCATTGTTGCTGTTGTCGCTGCTCCTGTTGCCTTTCTTTCTTTTTTAATGGAGAGCTTTATATAAATAAACTCAGCGTGCCACCCTCCAAAAAAGTAAGGAAAAAAAAGAAAAAATGAAACTGTATACAGCATTAAAGTTGTTTGTGTGTGTGTGTGGGAGTAAAAGCAGAGAAGAGGAAGCAGCAGCAGCAGGGGTACAAAAAAATAAATCAAAATTATTTTGCAAACAAAAAAGTACACAAAACGAGAAAAACAAAAGAGAGAAAAGCAAGTAGATAAAAAACAAAATGGCAACTTTGTAATTTATTGCTCAAGTTTACGCAGATACAGATACAACAGCTACAGCTACAGATACAGTTACTACAGCTTGCAGATACTTTTGTATCTGGGAAATGACAAAGGCGCCTGCTATGCAGACGTTGCCAGCATTTTTGATGAGTTTCTCTGCCCACATACTATTTACTCTCTTCCCACTCCCACTCCCTTCTCTTTATTTGCTTTTGTCAGTGGCTTATTTAAAGATTCGCCTTGCTTAGTTTGCGAATTACGTTTAAAGTTGAATTCATAATTTTTCTTGTTGGCTGTTAAATTTTCCCAGACAAATTGTGGCTGCAACGTTCAGGTAATTACCAGTCGCATTTTTGGCAGTTCGTGCAACGCATTTGCTTGTTGCCGCATTGCCACATTGTACTTAAATCAACGCCCAAAATCGGCTGGGGTTGAAATTTATTGGTCTGCCACGTTGCATGCAACACTCCGGTTCAAAGCCCGGAACTAAATACGGCCACGCGCAGAACACGGCTCGAATTGTGTGTACTTGTATGTATGCAAAAACTAGGCCTAAAAACGGCCTGTGTTTGTTTTTGTGGGAAAAGTCAAAACTAACGTTTGCAAGTGGAAAATGTTTGGCTCGTGTCGCGTGAACAATTTAATGCGCATTTATTTGCCCGGTAATTGGTTTAATCGAATTAGTTGCGCCAGTTAATTGAAATCGCATGACTTTTGTCCACAGATTGAGCTGTAACTGTGAGTTTGGCATTGGGAAACGTGGGAAAGAAAGAAATTGGTTAAAGTTGCTCGCAACTTGGCTAGCACATAAATCAAAGCCTTCGCCAATTTCAATATCCTACAGCAATGTGTCAATTTGTCAAGGTACATCGCTCAGACAGAGCAGCATCCTCATTCTCATCCTCGTCATTCTCCTCATCATCATCATCGTCATCATCATCATCAACTTCAGCTTGACTGTGATGCAAAACTAACGTCATCGATCTCGTCAACTGTCATTTTCACGTATCATTTAGCAAGTTGTTGAAGTTTGGGCAGACAAAAAAAAAAAAGGGAAAAGCAACGTTTGCATGATGGAAAATTGATGTGACTGCAGGAGCAAAAAAAAAAAAAAAAAATAAATAAAACGACAGCAGCAAAAAATTGGCAAGTCCGAGTGAGGAAAAAACCATCGCAATTTTCCACTCAACGGGCAGATGAAACACTCCAGAGTCACCCGCTGACTCAAGCAGAAAATCCTAATTGGTTTTGATGAAAGCGGCAAATGACACCTCCCTTCAATGCCCCTACTCTCTCTCCTTTGGACTTTCCCTATGTTTTATGCTGGTGCCGCAACGCTTCATCAGGTAAAGTTGTTAAAAAAAAAACACAGGGAGCTCGAAAAAGAAAATTGGAATATGAGTATGGGCCAATGTGACCATGTGGCAAAAGTTACGGGTTGAGCTCGGATTTTATTATTTCTTTTTTTTTTTACTGATTTCTAAGGGTCTGTCTTCTAAGTGAAGAGCTGCCATTTTGATTGATGGCCACAAATTGCAGCTAAATACGTTTTTTATTTGCTTAATTCTTGCTGTTGTTGTTGTTGCTGTCTCTCTTTCTACTCACTTCCGGGTTGGCGCTTGAAATTGAAGTGACAATTTTGATTGCCAGCAATATTGATAAGCATACGACTTTCAGCTCTCAACAATCAGAAAACCTTTATAAGATTGTAGCTAACTAACAGACATAAAAGCTTGACATTTTTTTAAAGATATAGTGACTCTTTAATCTAAAGAATCTAGAATTTATGAAAGCATTGATAGATTTGATCAAATTTTGGAATCTTTAAAATTATTATATTAATTTATTATATAATAATGTCAATGTATTTTGAACAGGGACCTTAATCATTAAAGCTTATGTTATAAAAATTACTTAGTAATTATTCACGATTTGAATGCATTTCTTTAATGGTAATGATTCATTTTAAGCAATTTTATAAATATCTGACTACCATAACTTTATTTTAGTGAATAGAATATTTTTCCTGTTCAAAAAAAAAAACCATTCTTGCGTAGGCAAACAAAAATGATTGAAATTTTTTGCAGAAGTATCTTTTTCATTGACATGGCTATGAATCGTAAAAAAAAATGCAATCAAAGTTTAATAATTTTACTGTCTTGGGCGTTTTCTTCTGGTTCCTTTTGTAAGCAAGATTTGTAAGTTTTAAAGGTTAAGCGAATTGTTTTTGCACTCATTTTGGTTAATAAAAAATATGTATAAATTGTATTGACAACAAGTGCACATTTTTTAATAAAAAGAAATAAAATATTCCCCTGTTGCTCTTAAATGTATTTCAACTTTCAAAGTAGCTGCAACTATAGAGCCTTTTGACACCATTAAACACGACCTGTAATAGACACATCGCCGCCGCCAAATACGTCGACTCTAACGGCCCATATTGTGGCTCCTTTATGGCCATTGTTTTTTTATGGAGGCACAACCAAAATGGTTTTCCTATACGACGAGTACACAGACAAATGTTCGTTTGTTTCCAGGCCATTGCCAACACCTGACCATAAAAAAAGAGAGAACAGACAATTGGTCTGCTTTTTTATATACTCTTGCCCCATTGGGCAACTCTCTCTATATTCGATTTGTTGTCAAAACAGAAAACAGAAAAGGGAAGAATAAAAGAGTCGAAGCAACAAATGTTTTTATGAGTTTGTGTTGTTGGTTAAACTGTAACTGTTAATTGAATTAAATACGTAAAGGCTTCCGCTATGTTAAAATGTATTAAAAAGTCAGCATCGGAGATGGGAACATATTGCCATAATTGCCGACTCATGTTAATCCTGAGATTAGTAGCTATCAGCTATCAGGCACAACCAGATCCAAGAAGACAACAGTTTCTACCCGCCTAACGTTTTGTTTGTCAAGACGGGGCTGATTTCAGTTTCTATTTTTTTTCTTTTTTTTTTGACAACTTTAAACCCACCCAGATTTATATATGTGTGTGTGTATGTGTGTGTGTAATCCTTTTGTATATTTGATAAATTTTATTGCCTTTGCTATTATTGCAGTCAAATGGGAAAAGACAGCGCGATCATGATCATTAATTCTCGTGCGGTTTCTAATTCATTAAACAACCCTCGTAGCCCGCTGACAAATTGCCTGGCCTTTGTTTTGCATTTTATCTGAGGGATACATTTACTTTGGAGGGTTGTGCACCCCAAAACGAAACGAATGCAAACCTTTTGTCATCATTATAATGGACCATAAAACAAACTGTATCAATATTTTATGCATTTCTCGCTCAACACATGTTTCGATTGACATAATTTTCCGACTTTTCCATTCACCCCAAGTTTGACACTTGTTTCTGGTGGGCCGCAGCTAATTTCTTTATAGTTGCTGTCAAGTGTATATTCTGGATTTCTGTTGTTCTCTGTATTCTGGGCATATGCGCAACTTTGTTGCAGAGAGTTCAAAAAATTTGCATAGAAAAACCATGAAAAATGCATTGTGGCAGCGATTTGTCAGCAACGTATCTGGCAGATGTTTTTTATTTGTCAACTAATTGCAAAGCAAACGGCAAACGATAAATGACCCGTTTTTGCCTTGCTGCCTGTTCAATTAACGAATGTCGCCATAGTCCATCAACTGGTTGACGATCATCATCGATCAAGAGCTGTCTATAACTATAACTATGCCCATACAAAAGTATCTTTAGTTGTATCTGTATCTGCTGCCGTCGTGTCGCTGACAACAACAACATATATCTATGATATCGAAGTTATCGGTCGGGTTTTGTATTTGCTGGAGCATATTTGCCCCTTGGCGCCACTTAAAGGCATACAACTCTTCAATTGTTTGCCAACTATCGTTTACAAACAATTACAACTGTTTGTGCGTGTTGTCTAGATACAATACACCCCCCTCCCCCTCCCTGATTTCTTGATGTCTTCTATGTATATCTGAAGTTTGCTTGGGCCATAGAACCCTTGAGGCTGTCAATAGCAGTAGCAATTGTCGTGGCATGTACAAACAGCTGAACATTTGATAAGCCTGCCCGTTGCTGCGTTGCGGTCTCGGCCCAGTTTACAACCATAAAACAAAAAAAAAAAAAACAAAACAATACACACTGGACTGCAAACTGCGCCAAAGTTTTAGCCGCAATCGAGGCGGCAATTTATGGCAACTTTGCGCCACTGCAGCCACTCAAAACCACCCAAAGCCACCCACCGACTGCACCATAAATTTGCACTGCAGCACAAAATGGCGGATGCTCGGCGGTTTTTGGTCAGAACGCTTAAGCCGCGCGAATTCAAACGGTTATTTTGGCCCAAAGAGAGGGGGAACATATTTACGAGTTGGCGCTGGCATTTCGTATCAGCAAATGTGTGTGTGTGTGAGTCTGTATTTGTATTTGTATTTGTATTTGTATTGGTGTCAGCTACGTGCTGCGGTTGCATTGCGTTCATTTGGGGCTGTGGTCAAGAGGGAAGAGACGAGAGGCAGCAGGCAAGAGAAGTGCAGGCGCCGCAGTAATTGCCGCATAATTGCACAGGCCACAATGCAATTGATGTGGTTGTTGCTGTTGCCGATGTTGCACTCATCGCTGCTCTTGTTGTTTTTGTTTGCAATTTGCGGCTGGCTGTGCAATTAATGTATGATACGATTATCTGGTTACCCCCATCTTTGATCCCTTTGCTCTACGAATGTGAAGATTTGCCACTTCTATAATTATTATTTTATTTCATAAATAAACATATTGAAGTGCCAAAAAAAGTCATATACCATCCTGTTTACCCACTTGCAGGTAAAGTTTTTTAATAAAATTACTGTGAAAACATTATTCTTCTAGCTCTTACCGTTTTGGCTACATACATTGCAATTGGAAGCTCCACAGAATATAATTTATTTTCATTTACACAAATATAATCTTCTAAGTCCCACTAAATATTAAATGAGATTCTGATTACTCGGATTATGATCACTTCAAATTATTTAATAGGCCCACTGCAAATTTATATTATACTAGCATTATTGGAAGCTCTTAGTAAAATGATTTTTTCAATAATCTGATTTTCATTCATTTATAAAATATCCTTCGCCCATTGTGAAAATTACAGCCTTCTGTCTCTTGCCGTGTTGGCTGCACATTGGTTGTCAGTCCCCAGTCAGAAAAAATATTTAAATTAAATATATAAAAGATCGTGTCTTACCCTGACTCTGGCCTCGGTTAGGTTGGTCCACATGGCGATCTCCTCGCGCGTGGACATATCCGGATATCGGTTGCGACTGAACGTGTGCTCCAGCTCCTGCAGCTGCTGTGAGGTGAAGTGTGTGCGCTGACGCCTCTGTCGCTTGTTCTTCTTATCATTCTTGGGCTCATCGGCGCTGGTTGTCATCGGCTCATCGTGACCGGAATTTGATATGTTCTCCGTTTTGATTGTGGTCTCATTGACGCTGCGATTGCCTGTAAACAAAGCAAAGTAAACGCAAATTGCATTTCAGATTCACATAATTAATTTGATATTGATAAGCAAAAAGCAGCAGCAACGATTGCACTGCTTCATCAGGCCAGTTTTAAGGCCTAATCAGTTACCCCCCAATTTCTGGTGGCGTTACTAATTGCTATTGCCATGCAACCTTCAAATGACGCCATGCCCCCAACCACCCACCGCTTACTTTGGAACATCAAACGTGGAGCCGCCGACGGAGCTAGCCTAGTTTTTTTTTGGTCAGCTACCAGATTTACAACCCGTTAATGTGTGTTCCCGGCATGTCATCGATCATGGCGGCGTGCTTTCTCTGTTGTTGTTGTTTGTTCCAACACCGAAAAACTTAATCAAATAAACTAAACGACTGGGCCCCAATATGAAATATCAGTTTCGGTGGCTCGACAACGTCGTCATCATGTCGCAAATCAAAGCAGTCTAATCGAAAACTAAACGCGACGCGAGTGAGTAAATTTTGCCGACAAAGGCCAAGAGGTAACCACTCCAACCACCCCCTCTGCAACGCACCACCCAGCGACGCCCATTGGCCATGCTTTAGAAAATTATTATAATAAATTATGTTTCTTATCTAATGTACTCGCATGTATAAAATCAGTAACGAGCCTCTCTTTCTGTTTCTTCCTCTATACCCATAGGTTTGACCTCTCTTTCTATGCGTCGACTGTTCCACGCTTATTACTAAACCACATAAATGATCGAAGCTCTAATTAATATTTGAGATTTTTAGTATTGTAAGAATTGTATTTAAAGAACAAAATTGTTTATACAGATATCTTAATAGTCACTTTATCTGGGAATAATCTTTTTGTGATATAAACTTATAGATCTCATTGAATAAAATAAATGTAACTATAAGATATATACCAAATTAGATCAACATATATTCAGCTATCTCCTCAGACAGTTCGTGGTCTGTATCATTGATTCAGATTCGACTAATCTACTTTCTTTACAGAACTCTTTTTAAGATCAGCATCTGAAATTCTTTCCCTTGGATCGCGTAAGAAGTGACAGATAATCAGACAGACACAGAAATACATACAAATCGATAAGTTTAATCTGACTGCTATTGATAACTGCAAAATCAGTCTCTTCTTGAAATCCTCTATTAAATTGAACTATGTTTTTCAAAAGAAATTTAAATATCGTAAAATATTTCCAGATATATGATATTATATTGTGTGGTCTGGTAGCTCAGTGATTAGAGTCGCCGACCTGTCACATAAGTAGAACTTCCAGTTTGAAAAAAGCTGGGTTCGATTCCCCCCGTCAATGTAGTCAAACATGTGTTTTTAAGTTCTTCGGAATGAAACGCAAAAATATATACTTCCCGTCATTTAAAAAAAAAAAAAAAAATGATATTATATTATACACAAATGTTACTTGAAAACTTACCATCTTTGCGATCCCGACTTCGATTCGTTAAGGTGGATGTTGACGATGTTTGAAAGTTGTTTAAATGTGTGCTATCCAAACTATTTGCTACGGCGGTCATGGAGCTATGACTATCACGAAAATCACCGGTTTCGGCCCAAACTGAAAAGAATAAACCAGCAAAGGGCACAGAAATATACAAAAAAATTAATGTTTTAACATAGGTTTAAAGGTATTAAAGCAATTGTGTAAAGTCGAGGGATCGAGTTGGACACACACAAACTAGAGGAGAAAGCTGCTTCTCTGGAAGACCATAAAAATGCGTTTATAAAAGGATTTATGCGATACGACGGCCCTGGAGTAGTAGAATCAGTTTTAAATGGCCTTTTGGTTAGCTCGATTAAGGACACAAGTGTCGGAGATTGTGAGAGCTGAGAGCTGGGAGAAAGGCCAAGACTTGGGTCATTAATTGGAGCCATTAAAGGAGCCAGGCACATTATAGAGAACTTAACGCAACAAGCTGAAAGATAATCAGAGAAAATTGCTATCTCTCCTAGACATAAATCTTATGGAAATCAAATGAGGCATGAGTTTGGTTAGCATGCAATGATTACACTAGTTAGTTATGCTCAATTTCATATTAATTAGTTCGAGTTTGACATGTTCCCAATGCAGATTTATGGCCAGACAATTGATACTTGGCCTGGCCCCTCGAATGAGGTGTGTGCCCATATGGCCGAGGTCTCGACTTCCTGGCCATTGCACCTAAATCTTATGGACTTCCTTCGTTCAGTTCAGTTCAGTTCGTTGCATAATTTATGGCATTTTCACATGTTGTCAGTTTTATGTGGTTTTTAAAGTGCCAGGCAGGGACTCCGACTCCGACTGGCTGCAAACACCCGCGGCGACATTTTGAAACAATTAGTTTTGTGCCTCACTGTTTTTCGTCGTTTTTATGTGAAATTCGAGGGGTCGTCGTTTACCAAATGGGGTATACGGACTCTAGGCAAGTGTCTGCTGTGTGTCTGCAGCTCAATTAATTACACGGCATTTTCCACAATTTATGCCGTTGACAATGCTCTCACTTGCGCTGCAACTTTCACTTAAATTCACGGGGAAAATAATATCATTAAGATGGCCCAAAATTAATTTAGAAAATTTGGCTTATTAATTGATATTTTCAGCAAATCATAGAGATGAATAATGGCTGGAATATGGACGATTCCTTAGAGAGCGCAGAATGACAAACAATTATAAATTATTTACAATGGGCGGGAAGACAAAGTTTTTCATTAGAAAAATTATTCAGTTAGGGGAACGAAAGGAAGAATTTTTGAATGGAAAAAGTCATTATCAGTTTAGATTCTTATTGCAATATTGAAATTTAAGTTTTTTTTTAAATATATAGGACATTTGCCAATTTAAGCAATCTTTGCAGAAACTTATTGAGGACTCTAAAAATCCCATTAGCTTTTTAGATAGATTTTTTGCTTCATTTCTGCTTTCAGATATATCTATTGATTACTCAAGTCTTTTTTTATGTCCACAGGAACATTGGAAAATGCTGCTTAATAGGTGTTGCCTGTTGTCTGTGTTGTTTTTTCTTGCTGTGCTCGATTTCAACCTGAGAAGCGGACTGTTAAATGGGTCGCCAACTCGTCGTCCCCTTCCCCAGCTACTTCTTAAACTATTGCCCCTCCTCCAAAAGGAATGTAAAAATATTTTCTTAACGATGCGCTCTAAAAAACGCAGAGAAAAGCACGTACCGCAGTGATTTTTATTTGTTTAAATATTTTCTTGTATTTTGTTCGTTTCGCTTGCGACTAATTTGAATTTGATTTTTCCCCAAAAAATAAAATTTGTTTGTCGTCTGTCAGTTGGCGTTGACATTTTGTAGCCACAGTTGTTGCCCAGAGTTTTTTCCGAGTTTTACAATGTTTTCAAGGTTCGTGTGAGTGAGTGGCAAGTGTCAATATGGCCAAGTGGCCAAGTGGTGGGCGTTGCCACAACTCAACTCAACTCAGCGTTTTGGCCATGTCACGAGCTGTGACAACAAGTGTCAACGTCGCTTTCAGTTTTCACTCGGCCATTTTGCAGAGGCGTTTAACTAAACAAACGAACAAATGAGAAATCTTCTTTTTTTTTTTGGCAACAAAAGTCAATAGATATATTTTATATGTGTGTAATGCACACACCCTAAAAGTAAGGCGAACTATTAATCATGCTGCAAATATGAAACTGCAGAAAAATGAGAAATAAATGTTTGCCTGAGCAATGATTTTGATTTTTATATCCAGCTAAGCAAACACACACACAGACACACACACACACGGTAGACATTTGGCCATTTGTCGCATTCATTCATAAGCATTTTCCACAAAAACTTTGACACACGACACGGCAAAGGCAAAGGCAGCTATAAATTATCCAGCCTGCCAGCACTGTCAAACCTCGACCAGACCCAAGCACAGGATACACCCAAAACAAACAAACACAAACAAACACACAGGACAAAAGGATCGAGATGCCTGTGAAAATTGGGAAAAGGAAGCTGGACAGAATGTACGCCCCGAGAGCGCGTCCTTTGACACGACACACAAAAAAAAAAAAGATGAAAATAAAGGGAAAAATATGCCAACCGTTTACTTGTAGCATTTTGTGACCAAAAACAAACGATTAATGTGACAGTTGAATTGGGATGCTCGGCACAAACATACACAGCATACAGAGGAATCGAAATACATTTTGGCCAGGACGTTAGCCTTTATATCCTTCTCTTCCCTCTTCCTGCTGTCTCTATTTTGACAAGTTAGTTGCTTTTATTGTAGCCGAAATTAAACCACTCTGGGGGGTTAAGAAATACTCATATGAAAGGGTTAAACGCTGCGGTTGCTTTCAGATACAACAATATATTTTTCCAATTTCATGCTACATTTGCTCTGGCCAAAACAGCGAGTAAAGTGTTAATATGCGACAGGTTTTTCGGCCATATGCTGACATTGCAAACGTTACCCTCAAGATGCTTTTCCCCCTTTTATTTATTCTAACTTCTGGGTACTAGAAATTAGCTGGCAATACTGTAAAAATCAAGTTAATTTTTATACGTGGCGAGTAGCACACAACAATTTACAAAGTTAATCCTTTATAGTTGCCAGACAATGACAATGGCCAGGACATACAATATACATTCTGAGGTTATGGCAATATAATGAGCTTGGCAGCCAAAACTTGGCCCATACACACACGTACACATAAAAATCAGTGCACTAACATTGACATGGCCCAAAGTCCGAGCAACCCTCCTGACCAGGCAGACAGACAGACAGACAGACAGAGAGACAGACACAGAGACAGACAGACCACATCAGGCAAGCTCATTAGTCGAAGGTCTGCAGATAAGGATAAGACATGAAGGACCCCAAAACTGTCCAACCAACAACAGACTCCTTCCTTCTCCCCTCTCTCTCTCACTCTTTCTCTGCTCTACTTCCTGTCCAGCTTGTTGTAGTTTTCCACTGCAATGCCTTTTTCAGTAATTTTCTCGACTGTCAGCTCAAATTTTTGGCTCCAAGTTGATGCCGTTGGGTCATTTGCCCATTTTGTCCATTTTCCACATTTTCCCCAATTTTCTCGCTGGCAAAAGCAACCGTGCAAGTTTGTTTCCTCAGATAATCTCTAATGCGACATTTTTACGAAATTGCACGATACGGATAATGAGAAAGAGGCGAATGAGGCACTGGAGATGAGATTCAACTACCGCCCCAGCAAAAAAAAAACAACCAGACTTTGACTCTGACTCTGTCTCTGGTAAGTTTTGCAGTTGCGACGTAATTGCGGTCTTGGTCGAGTTGTGGCTAGAGATTTGGGTGGTGGGGTTGACTGGTTGCCATAATGACATTATAATTTATATAAACGAAATCAGTGCTATCAAGAGTAAGAGAGAGAGAGAAGGCAGAAGAGCTTGTGTCTCCTTACTGTCTGCTAGCCACGATTGATATATGGGCAGTTTTTGCCTTGTCTTTTAGTTGTTGCAACTCTCTGGACTGTCTCTTGACTTGGGCAATAACAAGAACTTTGTTTGTGTGAAGTGGGCGTCACCAACATGTGATTATCCATTGGCTGCTCTTTTGGGGGTCATTCACAATTTATGGGGTGTTTGCTTGCCAATTGCACTACGATCTCTTTCTGTTTTCTGTTTTTACAATTACAATTGAGTTGCCAACCAACCACATGACATATGTGCGCAATTTTCCAGAGATTTTGCCCTTATCACTGCTGCACTGACATGTGAAAATTGCCATTACACCGTTTATACATTTTTAAAGCGCCTTAAAGACGAGACAAAGTACTGTGCACAAAATGGCTGTAGGCGAAAAAAATCGATAAAATGTGTATTTATATTCATAAAGAAATGCTTGAGACATGACCAGGAGAACAGGCAAAAGGCCTGACAAACAAGTACAAGCACATCCCACAGGCGGGCACACGTTGAATTTAAAGTAGGCTGGAGGACAAAGCATATCCTTGAGCTGAAAGTGAGCCTATGTATCTATAGTATCTACAGCTGTAGATGTATCTGTATCTTTTAAGAGGCCTTGTCGCATGTGCGCAGCATCTCCCTTATTATGATACTCTTCATTAAAGAAACATTTGCAAATTGGCTTAAAGCGTAGAATGCTGAGAAGTGTAAGATTTTCAACTAGCTTAATTCGTTATTTTTTGCTAAATTGTTTTGCATTTAATAATTATTTATATTTTTAATTTAAATCGTTTCTGTATATTCCTATATTAAAATGTAGCTTCAATTCACATTTACTTGCATCTTTAGCAAGTTGAACTTGTTTGTCAGAAATTCTCCGTCTTCTCGAGCTGCACGTGCCATTAACACTTTGTACTGTGCAAACAAATAACAATAACAAACGTAAGTGCAATTATACGTGGATGAGGCACAATAGATAACAAGATTTCATAAGAATAGTCGAGCAGCAAAATTCTCGCACTCTAGATACAGATACAAGATACAGAAAGAGCCACAGATACAGATACAGCTAGTTACATTTAGATACAACCGGCAAGACAATTTAATATTTTATCAAGGGCCACAAGGGCAAACATTGTCATAGGCAAATAGTTCTGCCATCATATCTATGCTGTCGTGTGTATCTGTATCTGAATCTGTATCTGTATCTGTAACAACTTGGCAAACACGCAAAGGACTCGCAACCAAATAAAAATTTGTATTATTTGCAGAGCAACCAAAATGTAAACTGCTCTGATTTTGGTTTTGTTTTTGGTTCAGTTTGTTAAGGTTTCATTTGTTAGTTTTTAAGATTTGTTAGATGTAAACAAGGTAGATCTTTGTATAGTTATGTCTGAAAGTACTTAGTCATCGTTAGATAACTCTGTCTAAGGTCACAGGATCAGTTGAGATACATACAATATATTTGTAATATATGCATACAAATGAAAGCAATTCAATTGGATTGATAGAGCAGAAGCTAAAGCTCTTTAGAGGCTAACAGCTGCTGACAACATAATTCAGATTGTTGGACATACGGACAAAAAACATGGCCAGCTGCCAGTGAGAGGCAAGAGGGGGAAGAGGGAGACACTTTCGACATTAAAGAGTTGTAGCCATGGTATTAAAAAGCATTAACTTTTTATTGTTTTACACGCTGCAGCGATGCATGCATAATAAAATTTGCCGTCGGACTGAGAACTGAAAAACTGACAAACGGAAAAGCGGAAAATTAGTGTACGTGAACTTGAAATCCTTTGAGCGCCAAATTCGAAATAAAAACACGCACAGAACCCATAAAATGATGATCAACACGAAGAAATAAAAGAGAAACTCAAAGGTGTGTGTGTGTGCATCATAAAAAACTGCACTAATAAAAAAGCATATAAATACTCGCACAAATATAACTTAAATATTTTATATCAACACAAACAAATGGCCGTGTAGGTGGTTTGATTTTCGAGAATCCGTTTCGTTTTTGAGGTGGCCAAAAGGGGGCAGGGCGACCATTAAATTGGCCAATAATTGAAAATCCAATTGCATTGTGCAACAGTCCAGGCATTGGGCACGTTGTGTGGCCATTATTTAAACAAGAGCGTAAACAATAACGACAACAACAACGAGAACAACGAGAACAACGTGAACAACAACAACCAGAGTGAAATTTGTTGGCAACATGCTGCTCCTGGCTAAAACCGCACCTGCAACTTCCACTCTAAATGTTAGCCTGTCTGGTATGTGTATATATGTGTGAGTGTGTGTCCTGGTGTGTGTGTGTGTGTGTGTTTGTGTATGTCAAAGGATAACTGCACTCGTGCATATTTTAAATGCGCACAATTTTTGTGTTAAATTGTTTTGGCACGCAAATAAATGGCCAGGCAGCTGTGTCCCCTGTTCAGTTCCGTCTGCTTTTGGCCAAGTGGGGCCAAGTGTAAAGTTGGTAGGGCTGTTAACCCGGCCAAGGTGCAGGGGTCGTAGTTGAACGAGAGCAGAGAGTAGACAGCCAACAAATCTCTTAGCCAAAGCAGACAAATATTGTACTTGTACCGTGGCATATACAAATTCGAGCAGTCATAAACGTACTTCTGAAGTTGAAAGTTTTTTGGAGTTATTTTGACTAAGGACTTGAAATTTGATTATAATGCAAATGAATATAATCATTTGCTGATTGGAGATAGTATAAGAAGCTTTAATCTACAATTCTCATAGTTATGAACTTTAAGAGCTCTTCTCATATTGATTAAAGCTAAAAATAACATACTTTCATGAGTCTTGTGTAACAAAAGCTCCTTTAATGTGCTTCCCAAAAAATATATTTTGAATCGATTAATTATTAATATATAATATATATATAAGTATATATATAAGTGGTTTTCAGTGAAACTATCTTTCAAACTTTTATATGCCTTCGAAGTTTTATTTCGAGTTGGTCAATAAGTAGTATATTAAATTGTTTTTTTGTGACAATATGAATAGTTATTGCTCCTTTATTGATCCTTTCTCAATTATATTGCTTCAAAATGCAATGGAATTATAAATATGAATTGATTCGAGTATTATTTGTCTACTTTTATTTGAAATTGATCCAACATTTCCTATTTTCCAGCACATATTTTGTTATTTCTTTGGTTTTTCAAGTTCCTCTCCTACCTATGTCTTTTGACTGACGGAAGGCAATTGAGTAATCATCTGTAACACCTCCCGGGCTACAACATGCCGATTGTCTGTCTTTTCGCTGCCAAATTCCCATAACAATTAGCCTAAACGGAACAACAAACACTTGACTACAATGCACATATCAAATTTCAGGCATCGAACGACCCTCACAACTCTCACTTCGACTCTGCACCATCAAAGCACTCCAGAAGTGGAAATGGGAAATGGGAATGAGAATATTTTGGACTGGGACTGAGACTGGGAATGGGAAGAGTGTGTTGCCTTCGGCACTACGCCAGAAGGGTGCTCAATTAGCCGTGACATGCGAAGCAAAAGTGAAATTTGTTTAGTTCTTTAGATGTTCTTTTCTTTTTTTTTTGGGTCGCCTTTGTTACGCTTTTATGAAGATTATGCGCTAATGATTACACAATGATTATATGAATATGCATGAGGCGTGGATGTTGACAATCAACTGAGGGAGGGGCAGGGATGGAGGGCAGCGACAAGTTGTCTTTGGTGGCCAGCAGGAATTTTGCACATTGTTTAGATATTTACGAGCATCGCATGAATGATGAAGTACAAGTATTGAGAGCGTGAATGATTGCTGTAACGAATGCACGAATGAATGAATGAGTGAATGAATGAATGCATGAATATTGAAATGACGACAGCTGTCGCTGACAGTTGCAAAAATATGCGATGAATACGACGACGAGTCAATGTGAATGTGGACACTTGTTGAAGCCCCAAACACAGACACACACAGACACACACACAGACAACTTGCAACATAGAAAAACAAATATCACGCATACGCAGCGTATAACGATGCCGACAACGACGCTGCCTGAATTATGACCGCATTAATTACTTGTAAATTTGTTAGACGCTGAGAGGGCGGAATGAAGGAGCTCCAATTCCAAAATGTGGGGAGACAAAGAATAAATTGAGGAACAAATTGGCCACGAAATTGACTTGGCCCCATAAACTAAACCGAAAATACGGGAAAGCAGTACACAGAAAAAAATAAACCATTCTAAAATTCAAGTTTAGAATACTTCATTTTATCTTGTACATTTTTAAGTATGTATTTAGGAAATTATTGTTAAATTAACACAAAATGCGGATAAACATATAACATTTGATTTCACTGAAAAACTTCCCATAAATGCTAACATATTATATTTGGAGAAGAAATTGAAAAATTATACTTGAATCAAGTATTTCCTAATCGACTTAGGGTATGCCGAGATTTCCCGAGATATCCCGAGATCCCCAAATTAGTTTCTGTGCATCATATACATATACATATGTATATGTATCTCTATTCGGTACTTACTTCTGAGTTTCTCGAGCGGCTCGTGCTTCGGTGTGTGCGGTGGCACGACGGCATGATGTGGATGCTGCGGATAGCTGCCAACGAGATCTTGGCCGGCGGCCGTGTGATGCAAATGACTGAGGCTGCTGATGGGCATCAGGCTCGAGATGGCGGGTGAGATGCTGACCGATGAGCTGGAGTCATGCAGGCTGTGGTGGCTGTGCAGATGATCCGCCCCGGAGGCGCTGCTGCCGCCGCCATTCACCGTCGAGCTGCCGCTGCTCAGCGCTGTGCTTGTCGTGGTTGCGCTCTCCGCCGATCCCGCGGATCCAGCGCCATTCGCTGTGCTCGCACTGACCAAATCCTGCAGACAGAGACCTGTCGACTCGGCGGACATGGCCTCGAGACCGTTCAGGGCACCACCGACAACACCGCCGCCACCACCGCCGCCGGGAATGCCGCCGGGACCGAGGGCGGTGGCCGAGCTGGTCACCACGCCGAGGCCACCGCCCGCGGCACCGCAACCGCCGGCGGCGGCGCGATCCATGCCGAGATACGTTGGGAAAATGGTGGAGAAACTCTGGGCGACAGCCTGGTGCGGCTGGTGGTGGTGGTGCAGCGCGGACTGCTGGTGCGCCGGATGCGCGGGATGCAGCGGCGGCAGGTGGTGGTCCCTGCCGTTGAACTTCGTCGTGACGACGTCCTTAAAGTGTTGCAAGAATGTCGTCGTCTTGAGGCCGGTATCTTCCAACTGTTGTGGCGAAAGCAGATCCAAGTTGTGGCTGTCTCTGAGCTCGCTGCGGCTGCGAAGCGCGCGGCGATGCTGTAAATATACAAAAAAGTGAAGAAAATAAATGTTATCACAAATTTACTTCAGTTGTAGTTGTATCTGTATCTCAATCATATCTGTATCTGTAACTGTATCTGTGGCTACCTGTGGCAAAGCAAACGCAGCGCAGCGCTTTATTCTTTTTGGTTTTTTGTTATTTTTTTATCACATCAAGGCAAACAGCGAGGAGCTTAACCCAAACACCAGGCAATGGCAACTTAACACCAAACACGTCAAGGGGTTAATACCACATTGCCAGTTGCCAGTTAACAGTTGCCAGTTGTCAGATGCTGGGCCTTGTAACTGCGCTTCCCAGATGCTGCCAGTTTCTTCAGGCGACTCGTAAATTGTTAACAACACAGCACCAGACACTGAGAAATTCCAACTGCACTCAGCCACCTACGTTGTTATCACACTAAAAGACAGACAGACGGACGGACGGACGGACAGACACAAATAGATAGAGAGCGGAGCAGAGAGCTTGAAAAGATAACAAGCTGCTTTTGCTTATCAATGTAACAATATTTACACTTTTGTGAATTTGTTTCGCTCTTCTCTCTTTTTTATTATTATTATTATTTTTTATTGCGGCAACAACAGTAGAAAGTCGAGCTGATTTTGGCAAGGGACTCCCGTTAACAGGGCTGCAACTACTGACAATTGGCGCCCAATAAATTATTTACAAAAAAAACTGACAGTGCTCTAAAAATAGCCATAAATGTTCGTAAATCAATTAACGTTTGCCAATTTTCTGGCTGTGCTTCAGTAATCAAAGGCATTGTCCCAAAAAAAAGTATATAAAATACAAAAAAGAGCTGACTATTCACAAAGTACCTTTTTTACTGTTCGCATTTCGCTATCAGAGCTGAAAGCCAAACAACGCGCGCGTTGCAATAAATTGTTATCTAATCTCAATCATAACAAAAAATAAAAGCATTCAAAAACGAAATAAATAGTTGTAAAAAATTTCATAAATTATATGTACACCGTAAAGAGGGAACTACACAAAATCAAGAAGGGGCAAACTAAATAAATATCTGTATATGAAAATTAAACAAAACCTCTCAACTTTCCAATTGTAAATTCCATAGAAAAACTTCTTGTGTAATTTGAAAAAAAATTATAAAATTTAATTTGATTTGTCACTTTCGATTTCGAGTCCGATTCGCTTTCGTTTTCGTTCAAATTGAAAATTTATACTTGATAATGCCGCTTGATCTGCACTTGATCCCCAGTGGATTAGCCTGGCTGTAATATTAAATTGCTTTGCGGTTGTTTTAATAACAATAATAAACATAATTTCCCATTCAACAGATTTATGCCCCCCAACGTATCTGTTTTTTTTTTTGCTCTGCTATTTATTTATTGTCACATTTTTTGTTGGGATTTTCATTTAATTTTTTGCTTTTGTTTTTTTGATTGAAGTGCATTCATATTGTTGTCAATTTCTGTGCCATCATTTGTGGCATATTTATTTGTCACATTGCCAATAAATTTAATTCATTTGCTCTATTCTTTTGTGCCGTGTTGTGTTTAGGGTTTTGTCACGACACATTTTTATTTCAGAAGTGAGAATTTATTTACATAATGATTTTCTTAGACAAAGAATGCCCGAAATTATTTTATGTCAGTTTATTGCCAGAAATGTTTCTTTCTTATATCTTTCCTTTTTCCCCACCTCAGCTGTTCCCCCCTTGTTGCCCCTGGTTGTGTTATCGGTGGCTCGGTGGGGGCGTCTTGTGGCTGAGCAAATAGTTAAGGCAAAGGTGCCAAGATTTTTATGTTTTATACCAAGGTTCTTAGCGTCTTGTTATTTCTATTTAATTTTATACAAATTTATTTAAAAGTACATTTCTGCATTTGGTTTCTTATGGAAATATCTCCCTCTTTGTGTATTTCGGGGTTTTTTCCATGCCTTGTTTGCCAACAACGACAACGGCAACGACAACCAACAACTACAACCAAAATACAAATTCAAATCTAATTGTTTAAGTGACGTCAATGGCTTTTCGCTTGGCATTTGCCATTAACGTTCCATTTTCGGGCCTCTTGCCGCCCAGAGAGGCCCCCAAACGTGTGTTCTGGATGTACTCCAAGAAAGTGAGACAGTTTATGGTTGCACTGTTGTCTGAATGATGATTATGAGTCGCAGATAGAGATAGAGTCCGTGATTTATGTTTGGCGTGAGAGTGCAGCTAAAATTATTTAAATGCCATTTAAGCCGTTGTTCAACAAGTTACTTATTATTTTTATTGCTGGCTCATAGGGTTCTTTTTTTCGGGAGCTTTGCCTTTTGTTGTTGTTTTATTTAGCTAACGGGGCCTTGCCTAGAGCCGAATATATAGATAGATATCATAAGATACGATTCGCAGTAGTAACAATTTAAATACTAGCACTTGAAGTTATCTCAACTGAGATTGTCGACATCTGGAGGTTTCTTTTCAATGCAATAAACAAAAATATTTTGAAATTCGTTTACAATATTTATGAAATTTGATCCTAAAATATCTATTGTCTATTTATAATATCTAAATTTAACTTACCTCTAGTTTACGGAAAGAAATTCAAATTAATCCACTTGATGCGCCGTCTGATCGGCAGCTGGATATCTTATGGGATATCTTGGGTCAGCTCTGTTGTTGTTGTTGTCGGTTCCAGTTTCGGAATTGTTGAACTTCTGTTAGTTTTTCCGTGTGGATTTTCAGAGTGGGCAGCACTCTTAATGTGGGGCAAATGTGGTGCACTTTGGCAATAAATCAGATTGCTTTCATTTGGATAGTTTAACGCGAAAATCTTGAGACGAAATGTCGCGTGGGTTGCGTCGGCAATAAATCTTGGGAAATTGTCGGAAAATTTATTGATAAATTGATCTTTATTGTCGTTGCAACAGTTTTGTGTGCTGCTTTTTCAATGATGACTTTCGATTGCTAATCAATGGCTAAAACAATTAAACGCGTTTTTATAGCTTACACACAATTTGCTTGTTGTTATTATTATTATTGTTGTTGATGCACACGCGAGAGTGAGTGAGAAAGAGACACAGAGAGTGAGAAAGCACAACTCGGCAACTCAAATAAAAATCACAGTGATTATGTTAGTGATTAATTTTAAGTAACTCATGGATATGTTTTTAATGCGACTTTGATGCCAGCGCGTTTGCTGTTATAGCCACACACAGACACACGCACACAGATACACTCACAGCCACTAAAATATACACACACACATGGAAACGAATCAGTCGGTGTTGCTGAAATCGGCTGTTGATTCTAAATCCGCGTCGGCTTTAGTGTTTTAATAATTTAATCCAGCGCGTAATTAGGGTAAGTATATGAAGTAGCTCAAATGTTTGATTGGGCTCTCTCTTTTGTGCTTTTTTTGGTTGTGTTTTTTGTGTTGTTGTCGGAAACGGAAATAACGCGTCTGCACCCGTAACAGGACGTGGCTGAATTGAATTGAAAACGAATTCAAAAGCACACGCAAAAGTATCTGTTGGATGTGTCGCAGCAACGACGGCGACGGCGACGGCAGCAGCGAGTGCGTGAGGGCAGCAGCACTCGGTGTGCTGGTGGTGTAACGGGGGAAGGCGGAAGGGGGTTGACTTGCAACTTGCACACGCAACGACAACGGCAACGATAGCGAGTACTCCGAGCACTCTGCCACACACAGTTCACACGATACGGCGATACGACGATACGAACAGGCAGCGGCGACGACTGAACTTCCAAACGGCAACTGAATAACGGAATTTGATTTTTCCAACTAACTCGCCACACTTAACACACAACACAACGCAACGCAGCACAGCACAACACGCACCGCAGCACATTCACACACAGTTGCCTCGCGATTCTATTCCGTATCTTATCTCTCCGCACACGGGCCACCACTCGCCCAGCCAAACGGGCGTGAGTGCGAGGGAGCGAGCGCATGCCGACGAGTAGCGAGTGCCATTGAGTGCAATGTGTGCGAGTGAGCGGCACTAGGCACATTTCATACACAGCACAAGACACACCCCAAAAGATGTTACGTTCTGTCTGTCACTCACTCTCTCGCTCTCCCTATCCGTTTCACTCTCTCTCTGGCATGCTTTCTCTGTCGCACGCTGACGCTCACTTGAATGTTTACAGAGCGCCATTGCTCCAGTTCTTTTCTTTTGTTGTCGTTGTTGTTCTCTTTCAGCTTCCCTGCGCGCGCGCACCTCTCAGCGATCCAAGCGCACTCTCCACTCCCCACTCCACCACCCACACCTCTCTCAGCACTCACTTACGCTCTCTCTCTCACTCTCTCCCTCTCCTGCCTGTCGTCTTGCTGCTTTGCTTCTTTGCTTCTGTTTATTATTTAGCTCTTGTTGTTGTTGTTAGGCGCTCTCAAGGGTTTGATTTGTATTTGTACTTTGTGGGTCCTTTGTGCTGCCTCCCTCCCCCTTCGCCTCTCCTGCTCCTTCCATTGTTCAGTCGTTACCATTGCCGTTTGGTACGTGCCCGAAGCCCGAAGTCCACAATGTTCATAATAATAAGGCTACTTCTTCTAGCGTACACTTTTGAGGGCTGGCTGTCTTTTTACTGGGTGTCAAGGGCGTTTTGTTATCCCATTATTCTCCGTTAGCCGCCATTGTTTGCCTGCCTGCCTGCCTGTCGCTTGAGGCGTGTACCTCCTCCTCCTCCCAGCCCCTTTTCTTCCCTCTGTCCCTCTGGCTTACCATGCTGTGCTCTCGATTGCGCACAAATAAATAAATAACTGTTCTTTTTGACGTATACTCGTTGCTCGTTCCCCTTCCCTCACCTTTCCCTGCCTACCACTTCCTTTCTTCCTTCCTGCTGCCTTCGATTCCTCATCTCAGCCCCTTTTTGTATTCCCTGTTTGATTTGCTCACTCCCAACTCAGTTGGCAGATACTTTTTGCCAAAACAGAACAGAAACAACAACAAAATTTATTAAAATTCACAACAGCTTTTGTGCAGTTCATAATTTTTGTTTTTATTTCGCATTTGCTTGCCACAGTTTCTTTCTTTCTTATTTTCCTACATTTTTTTTATTTATTTTATTTTGTGACTCAAGTGGAGACTTGGCTGGTTATAGGCCACCATCGGGAAGTGCACATGTTCTTTATATTTATCAACGGATATTCTGTCATACACATACATATATGACTTATTATTATTATATTTTTATTTGCCACTTTAAGACTCGACTCACTTGGAAAACCCATTCAGGAAGCGAAAGTTACTTTCCTTCTGCTTTCAACTTATCTATTTTATAAGGTCGCAATGCTAGAAATATACTTTGCTTTTCTAGGATTTTATTTTATTCTTGTTTATGTTTTTTAACACTTTTACACTTGGGTGATTAGCTTATTAATTTATATTGAATAACAGTTCTTCTTGGCTTTAAAATACGGAATTATATTAAAATTATATCTCTTATTAGCTAATTTTGATTTATTAAATTATAAAACAAAAAACCATTTAACAATTTAAATAAGTATTGAAATATACTTACTAATATCTTAATATACTTGTCTGTTGGAACTTATATTTAAAGGCACTATAGTACATTTATTTTACAATTATTTTTGTTGAAATCACTTTATAATTTTTTTTTTTTCCCAGTTGATTTACCGAAATAGTCAAGACTAAAATATTGCTTTTTTTATTACTTAAAAATAACTATCTTAATCGTATTACATTTTTAACAAAAATTGTTTATGATTTAAACAATTTTAGATATTTCTTCATAATCACTTTTAAATATTTTGTATTTTTAATTAACCAAATAGCTTATTTTTTTACAACCAACAATTTTTACTGTGCTAGGAATTGGTATCAACTCCCAACCCTTCAGTTAAAATTTCTTGACGGCATTCCAATGTGGTTTTCAACAAAATAAAAGTCATTCGATTTGTGATTGAGAAACCAATTAAAAAGTTTCTTAGAGAAGGAGAGACTCGGTTGATAAATGGAAGTGCAACCTTGTAATCTCTCCACAAGTAACTAAACGCTCTCAAACAATGTCCACTTCAGCACTTCAGACGCAGACTTCAGACTTGTGTCGATTTGGCAGGCGGTAAATGGCTTTGAAGTTATATAAGCTGAAAACAGCTCTCGATTAGCTTCACTTGCCCAATCAATCCAATCACAAACACTACACAGAAATAGATACAGATACAGCTACAGTTACAGATACAAAGCAGGAGCTGAAGTACTTGCGTATGGGAATACTTCAGAAATATTAGAGAATAACCTATTTATTGAAGGCAATGATATGGAAAATGCCTTCTGCGGTGTCCCCAATGAATAACACCTGTCAGCTTTGGCCTGGCAACAGATGATAAAAAGGGTTATGTTTGTATGTTATTCCGTGTGTCATGTAATTACATTTGTGGCCACGAATCCTGGGCCTGGTTAAAGCCCATTTTATCACCTATCTAATCAATGCAGAGCAAATGGAAAATGGGCAATGGGAAATGAGAAACGGAAAAAGGGAAAACAACGGCAACAAATGGCAACGAATCTATTGATGACATCGTATCTATTTCAGGAACTGTGCGCTGTGGGATTTACCCAGGCACATTTCAATTACGAGCACAAGAGAAAAACAAAATTAGACTTTGACATTCCCTGATATCTGCAAAAGGGGGCCAACTGGCCAATGCGCAAAAGGGGCTTAAATATACATACATATATAGTTGCTTTTGTTATCTGCCAAATTACTAAATTATATACCTTTCAACAAAATGGCGTCAGTTCGATCATTTGAACAGGGCTACGTGCCTTGAACTATGTACGCTATGTCCCATTATTCATCACAATCAAAGAATTCAAAGATATATGCGGCAGTGCTGGCCATTGATATATGTCAAGTGTATCCTTTTGGATGGGCGAACAACAAAACTTAATGCTCGACATTCGTAAAGTCACACGCACTGGGCGAGAAATTGATATGCAAAGCATTTGAATGCGGTCGAAAGTGCCACAAATTTACACACACACACACACACACACACACATAAACTCATATATATGTATGTATGTATGTATTCTCGCGAGATGCCAACAAACGCGTCCACGTCGGCGCCTCTGTTGTTGTTGTTGTTGTCACATTTCCCTTTTTAAGCAACTACCAAAAAGTTCAGAGTCAGAGTCGTTGCAAAGTTCAGAGCCATTGCTCAGTCGTCAACTAATCCCGCCTAATCCCGAAACATGACGAAATGAAATACGATGTTGCGTAGGGAGCCAGAGGGAGTGTTTAGGGAAGGGGAGAGGGGAAAGTTGCTGAAGATGTCGTCTGATTCAGATGCTGCAAACTAATTTTGTATGCCTTATGAGACACGCGGCGCCGAATGTGAATCGTTGTGAGTGTGAGTGTGAGTCGATGTGAATGCCGAATCTACTTTTGGCTGAAGTGTGGCAACTCTTTCACAAAATGGCGGCATTGATTTCCTGCCCGCCCGTCTGTCCGCCTGCCAACCAGCCGAAGTCGAAGTCAATTTTCAGGATTTGCGAACGGCTTTGTTTGGCCAGCCTTACATTCTTTAGCACAGATCTCTGCGCAAAGCACTTCCCGCAAGCAGTCAATAAACTATACGCACACACACGCACACACACACACGCACACAGTTGCCTCGTTTGTTTGTATTAGTGTGCGTGGCATGTCCTTGTTGACATTGCCAGCGGTGTGGCAGCCAAAGCAACTGACAGCTAAAAAAAATACAAGAAAAATAAAAAAAAATAAAATCTGTGCTGCCAAAGGAGAATGGCTTTCTATGTAGATGTTGCCACAAAATGTGGCAACAACTCTGCACTTCAATCAACATTGCGACAAAGCAAGCAAATTGCTGTATTACTTAATTAATAAGCGCCAAGCAAAGTAAAAGATGAGAAAAAACGAGGAAAAAAAGGAAGAACACGAAGCAAAAGCAACAAAGAGCTGCAAGTAGTGGCAGAAGGGGGGCAAAGGGGCAGGGAACAGGAGGCAGTCTCCGGGTGGCTGCCACGTTCACTTTGCGGCAGCATATCGATTTAAATTAATTTTTGTTAGAGGGATGCTCAAGCGAAAATCCTCCATTACCGTAAAGTACTTGTAACAAAGTCCCCGGTGTCATGATGTCGCATACATATGCCGGACGCGAGGCAAGTGCCACAAGCTACACGGAAAAAATAACATATATAAATAAAGGGGCACTTGGACACGAGCAGTGGCAGCAGTGGCAGTGGCAGGAAGAAGTTGGCCAACAGAGCGGCAAAGGTCCAAGCAAATTAAGCAGCACACAGGAGCTGAAACAGAAACAAGAGTTGAAACAGGAACAGGAGCACTATATCGAACGTGGCCTGTGGAGCACAGTGAGAAAAAAAATTATGATGACATTTCCTTCTGGCTGGCCAAAAGTTACATACATCGATTGTTGGCCAATTTATGCGCGGCACGTGGTGTGTGTGAAATTTCCATTTGTGATGCGGATGTTTCTTGCTTGCAGGACCCTTTCTCGTTTCTGCACCAACACTTCATCATCTTCTCACGCACACACAAACACACACACACACTCATCACAGTCACACGCACACATTCTCTCTCTCTCGTATTTTTGCCCTCTTATCTCCAGCCATTCCTTTGTTTAACACTTTGTTATACTCTGATTGGTTGCGCTCTCGCTACTCGTTGCTTTTTAGGCCACGCCCAGCGAGTGTTGCGTTGGGAGGGCGTGGCCTGTTGTGGGCTTGGTGCGTGCGCAAAGGTCTCGTCGCTGTGCGCAGCATTTCCCCAGGATGCGTTTTCCTTGGAAAATGCGCCCCTTTCGGCTGTTGCATTTCCCAGACTCGCACAATGTTGGAGTGGAGTTGAGGAAAAAAATGAGGAGAGAGGAGTGAAGTGGAATATTCCAAGATTGGATTTGTCTGCTTAACAGCAGCCGAACAGCTGTTTGCGATTGTTTTGATATCAATAATGAGCAGCAGAGTTGCCCTAACAACAAACTGGGGGATGAACATGGGAGAAGAGGAAAGTTAACACACAGAAGTACGAGTATGTAAGTGTAATTATGCATTTTTAATTAAGAAGTTTTAAATCTATTAAAATTTAAAGACAAGTGAGTTCACACGACACTAGAGATATTAATTTAAGCATTTACGAATTTAATAAATATTAGAAATACTATTTTAATTGTGGTCTTCAGTGAATTTAAATTTCAAACTGTAAAATATTTTATACAATGTAGCAAGAATTTATATTTAAAAAAAAAATTTGTGTTATCATTGTGTTAATTAATAGTTATTTCGGTTTGACATTTAAAAAATACTTACTTGTAAATAATTAAATTGATATTACTTAAATAGATTTTCAACAATTTACTGAACATTAATTTTTTTAAGAATATATTTAAATGTGATTGATGAAAGTTATTAGTTTGATATTTTTATAATGAATGATTTTTATAATTGCATTTGGACATATATTTTAATAAATTTTTTTTTATTTTTTAATTTGAAAAATTTTAATATTTAGTTTAAATTGGAATATTGTCAACTACTTTTTTTATTTTTCTCAAATCTGAATTGCACATTTGAAGTTCTATTATCATTTGCCACCTTTCCAGAGTTGGGCTCCAATCATTGCTCAATGTGGGCGGCAGCACTTCAAAGCTGCCCCAAAGCAACCACCCACCACTCAGGCAACCAACCAACCACCCAACCAACCGCTCAACCCCAAAAAGCCAAACATCAAACAAAGCGCGCAAAGAGTAAAAGTGAAACAAAAAAACAAAAACAAAAAGACTTTCAACTGTTGCCGCTAGAAAAACAGCAAAACAGGAAAGGGCCCAAATGATCTCAGCCATGGCTGACACACACATGCATATGTGTGTATGTATGGTCGATACTTATCTAAACTATTTCCAATTTCGGTATCGATTTCGATACATGCAACAGTCGCAATGTTTGTGTTTGTCTATTTTTTTGGTTTGTTTGGCGGCTGGCGCAGTTTCCGCATTTTGTACATAATTAATTAATAAATCAGGAACAGCAACAACAATAACAATAACAAAATTAATAATAGCAACAATAAAAACAATAACATAAGGTAAGCATTAGTAAATATTCATCATCATCAGCCAAAAAAAAGCAGAAGCAACAACAAGAATTCTGAAATTGTTATCAGTCGGCCAAATGGCTGCCATGAAATTGGTTAAGGTGGAGACGGGGCAAAGAGGTGGCGGGGGGTAGATGGCTGCTACCAATGAGTAATCCATCAATTTTCGGTACGAGCAAAAAAAAGTAGCTGCAACCGAACATCAGAGACACCGCCGCCAATGTCGAAAAGTTTGATTTTCGGCGTTTTTATGCGCTCGAATTAAAATGGGGATTACAATATCAAAATGTTTGCTTATGATTTATAACGACCAAAAGACAGCAGCCGCAGCACACAACTACACAACCACACAACTACACTACAACCACATTCATTCACTGTGAGTATTTTTTGTATATTTACCCATCGCCAAGTCAGTTTTGCCCTCAAAGAAGATCCACAATCCCAAAACATTCCCATACCGAGCCCCATTTCTAGATATTCATAGTTCCATTTCCTAGGCATATGTTCAATTTATCGATGCATACACGCAACGTGAGAAATTTTAGTCTGACTTAGTCCAGTGGTTCAACATGGTAAGCCTTGTGAGCTTTGGCCCAGATCAAAACGCCAGGAAAATTCATTGCAAGGTGGTCGCCCCATTCAGTCTACATATAGATAGATAGAGAAAGATTTCCTCAATCATATTGTAATTTCTGTTCAGGCAGGTGTAAGTTTTCTTACACTTTCTCACAGAGAGAGGGTCTTTATTTGTTTGTTTACTTATTTATTTAGCTTACAATTGTGTGTGGTTTTATTATGGATTATGGATCATGTTTTAACTTAACTACTGCATTTGCTTGGGATCAGTCAGAGTCAGAATCAGAGTTGTGGGCGTGGGAAGCAATCGAAAAGGTGTTGAGATCCCAAAGATATGTATTTTTGGAAGTTATCAAATATAAAGATTATCGTGAGGATTACTTAAGGCATTTGATTGATTCAGGCTTATTAGATGTAGTAAATGATAAGAAAAATTTTATTTCTGAAAGATAATTTTGTTTCTTCTTTTATTTCTAAGCAAGTTTTAAGTTTGATTTCCATTTTAAGGAAAGGAAGTCTTATGATTTAAATTTTAAATATTTAGAGGGCGAATTTGTAACTGATTTTAGGAGGCGTGTTGTATAGTATCATTGATGAAGTGAAATGCCGAGGGATGCTGCCTAGAACTTTGACATTTGAAAATCAGCTCGGCATATTTGCAATTGCTGGCACTTTGTTATTTTTATATTTTTCAAATTATAAAAGCAAAGGCAAGCGGCTTTGTTGTCTCACTTGGCAAGGGGAGAGAGAGGGGGGGGCGGGGAACAGGGGGTGGTGCTGGCATGGGGGTGACCCGTGTGCGTGAGAATCCTTGACACGCGCGAGCGCTTTCAAAATGCAAAAATAAATAATTTCAATTTAAATTCGTTGTTGTTGTTGTTGTTAGCAGACACTTGGCAACTGTAGTCTGTAGTTGTTTTTGGAATTGAAAGCATACGCTTTTTGCCATTGTTTTCGTTTTGATTTTAGCATAAACAATGCAGACAACGCAGACAACGAGGCGTGGGAATTGGCAACATCAATTGCCTTGGTCTGGTTAGTCTGCGTTAGCCTGGTTAACCGTCAGCTGTCTTTAATTTCGCAATTATGTGCTTAACTTTACAGCCCCGGCCTAAGCCATCCACTAACTACCAATTTGGCTACTGTATTGTGTGTTTGTTGTTGTCTACAAACTGATTCCATGTGCTCTCTCTTCTGTGCTCAGTTCTGTTGCCATTGCTATCAGCTATCAGCAAAACAGCTAACAGCCTGCGGCTAAGCTAGCTTGTCAATTTTGTACAAAATTTATTATTTTATTTGCGTCAGGTTTGCTTCTTTTTTTTCCTCCTTTTTTTTGCTCTTTCTCTCAGTCAGTAAAAATTATTTACATTTTGCTTATTGCCCCCGGCTGCCGTTGTTCGTTGTTAGCCTTTAGCCATTGATCGCTGAAATGTATATTCTTTTTTTTTTGCAGTTGTAGTTGTTGTAGTTGTAGTTGTGGCTGTCATAAAGCGCTCTTGTTTGCCCTCGACCGGAGCTGCTATCACGGAGAGTGTCATAAAACTTGCATTGCATTGCACGCAATCGACAACGACAGTCAGGAAAAAAAAGAAGAAAATGTTTGCTCAATTTATGACCCACAGTCGCTGACGTCGTCGTCGTCGTCGTCGTCTGGAGGGTCTCAGTCAGCAGTTACCATCGTCACAGGGTCAGCACAGACAGTCAACACTTTTTTTTGAGCAAGCAGTTGCATTTGTAAATACTATTGACCATACTACGTAACTATAAATAAATCAGTTCCAAAATTCATTATGCCATTTGCCTACAAATCAATTTGGCAGCTGATTGCCGTTGTCATATGACGACGCCTCATTTTAAGTGTCATTCTAAGTCACTGGACACTTCATTGACAGTCGCAACTCTCGCGAAATGTGGTGTGATTGGTTTGAGGAGGAACGCACCTTAGAACAAGACACCAAGCCACCAAAACGCCAAAGCACGACACGACAACGTTGCGTATGAGTAATTTGTTCATTGGGGGGTTGGAGACTGTAACTCGAATGAGTTTTAACACTGCAAATGAAGCAACAAAATTCAACAACAGTGGCCACAGATTAAGAACCTTTTAAGGGATTCATGATTTAACTTTTATTTGTGCTACAGGAAGTGGAGTATATGGGACTTGTAATGCTGTTTGTAACATGTTGAATCAAAAAATATATAATAATAATAAATCAAGTATTTTATATAAGCAAATTTAAATAGCAACTTGGGCTTTTTCTAAAAAAATGTTTACTTGCTAAAATTCAGAGATGTTCATTAAAAAGTAGAGAGTATGATATTGCTCAAATTTTTATTGAAAATATTTATATACTTCAGGAACTTCAATAACATCTACTTCTTATGTATCGAAGGATATAGAAAAATTATACGTAAGGGGCAGTTAATTTTATTTACATATTTCTGCTGGCAAACTGATTTTACCAGACGATCATATAACTTGTAGAAAATTTAATTACAAACTAGTTTTTAAGTTATAAATATAGAGTACGTAGGAATATGTATTAGATCAGCAACTAGCTTTAGCAATTTTAGTTCCGCCAAATAGATGTTGACGGATGGTTATGCAAGCAACTGGTGACTGTATAAATTTAAGAAAATACCTGTTCAATTTATTTAAATATTTAATATAATGCGTACAACAACATAAGAAAGGGTATCAGGCATTCAATAGTTTCACAGTATTTTTTCTGGTAAATTTTTGCCGGCAGTTCTGTTGTTGCGTTTGCCGGACGTTTGTTTGCTTTGTCATTGGCAGTGGCACTTTCAATGGCAATTTAGCAGCAAGGACACGCACGGCAGCAGTGCGACGGCTAAGAGTGCTGTGTGTCCTGAGAGAGTCCTGCAATATGAGTGCGATTGCGAGTATGTCCTGGTTGTTTGTCTCGCGCATTAAGCTAATTATGCCCAAATAAAGCGGCACGAATCGCAACGCGCGCTCTGATCAAACAGAGAGAGGACACTGAGAATGTAAGGGAGAGAGAACTCGGATGTCCTGCCTGGATGCCAGCACTTAACTTTGGTTTCCTTTGTGCGGATGTGGTTGCGTTTTTATTTTTTTGATTGTTTTTCAATTTTCTGCATTGTTAAACTTTTTGTTACTCGTGTTTTTTTTTGGGAGGAAGAGGACAAAGCAGCCTTGTTTAATTTGCCGGGATGTCACGTGTCGCCGGGCAACTGCAAGTGCAGAAACAGGCACGGCACGGCACGGCACGTGTCCTGATTTCTGCTCTTCCTTCCTCACACAGTCACCAGTGTCACCAGCTGTTTAATGGAGGCAAGAGACAAGAGTTGGCAAATATTTTGCTTGTGCATTGAGCAAATCAATTTCGTATGCCGGTCGTCAAATGGAAAACGAATTTGACATTGCGCACAGCCCTCTCACTCCCTTCTTCTGCCTTTCCCCCATGCTTTCCTGCATCCTGGTGCAGTACAGTGATGTTCTACCCACTGGTCCTGGTCCTGGTCACGTGTCGACGTCGCCGTCGCCGTCGCCGTCGCGCCTCTTTCGTTCTTGTTGCTAATCTATCAAAAGCGTTGGCACCACACCAAATTGAGTTTGTTTGGATATCATTTCCGTCTGCTCGCATCCTTCTGCCTTCTACCTGCCCAAAAGCCACTGCCAAAGCCACTTTCACTTGCTCGCTTCAAGCCGCCATTTCCTCCTCCTAAACTTTCAGCTCAGTTCCCACATTTTTTCCCCGTCAACGTCAATCAAATTAGGCCGTCGTTTGCTTTTCGTGCCAAAGTTCACACATCCAATTTTTCGTTTTGTTTTCTCTTCTTTTTTTTGAGGGGTGGTTTCCATTTCCCTTGTCAGCGCTAACTTGCGATTTGCGTTTTGTAAATGTTTTTCTAATCAGATTTGTGTGCTTTACACAGGGGAGTGCAATTTGTTTTGATGTGAAGGGCGCAATCCGTTTAAGTGACAACATCAAGGAGTGAGTTCAAAGACAATGCTTCCTCCGAATCATGTAATTACTTCTGCCGGAGGCAGCTATGTCATTTCATATTTTTGGATAGCATATGGTCATGTCAGTATCCAGTTTTAGGTTGCACAGTGACACATTTGATTGTTGATTGTTCAACTCTCTCTCTCTCTGTCTTTTGCTTTTCCCTTTGGCAATCAAACCACATTTGATCGATTGGTTTTTAACCCCATCATTAAACTAAAATAAATAGTAATCGCTGACATTGTAAATTCATAAATTAATATAACAACTGCAACTGCAACTGCAATTGCCAATCGATTTATTGCGACAATTCAATTGCCAAGTTACCAGCTGTCCATTGAATTCCCTTTCTGCGTGCTGTTGACCATGCTCGAGTTTCTCTAGTTTTCCGTGTGAGTGCATTTCCTCAGTACTTTTTTTTTCATTTCATTTTAGAATAATTTTCGCCATTTTTCTTTATTTTTTTTAATTCGCATGTTTTGCTTATTTCTTGTCTCGCTCGGGAATTACTTTTTAAGACCCTTTTGCGTTCTGTGGATTACAAATATTTAGCAAGATTTTGCCATTCTAATTGATTGTTTGCCCATTCCGCCTCCTCCTCCACCTTCACCTCCTCTCTCCTTGCTGCTGTTGCTGCTCTCCACAATCGTGGCCAGTGTCTGCTTATCTGTCTCTGAGTTACCTATCGATCTAGTTATCTATTCCAGCCGGGGCTCCCACTAGGAGTTACTTAACGCCTTTGCAATACGAGTACATATGCTCATAATATCCATTTAGATATAACCAATCGCCAGGTAACCAACCAACCACACAACCACTCACAACACACATTTGTTTACCTCGCCCGAGGCATTTACGAGTATTTGTGCATTACACAGCCTAAGCGCACTTAAGTTCCTTTTAAGCCCTGGCGCCGCTCCAATTGCGAAAAGAAAACGGGCCACAGCCACAGTCAGATACACTTACACACACACACACACACTCACATACACTCGCTTGGCAGGCATTGGCCAGGCCAACAGCTAACTGGCGCCATTTGTTGATGACTTGATGATTGTCCATTTTGAATTGAAACGTGGCCAGGTGATCGGGGAAATAAATGAGATCGTGATCAACATGCTAATTAGCTTGACAAATCAACTCGGTGGCCCATGTGGCGCCATCTAGCGAGCATTTGCATGATATGCGCTTGCGCTGATCTTCACAGTTTGGTTGCTGTCTTAGCTAAACTGCGTTCGTGTGTACCCAAACAGTCGCAACTGTACCGAAAAAGTGTACAATTTGGTACATCAGATCTAAATGGAGATGCTGTGAATGCGATTATAAACCTAATTGGAAATTAATATTTTAAAAAAGGATCTACAAAATATGAATTATAAATTCAATATTAATTTAATTCAATCAAAACTAATTAAAATGATCTCAATCAAGCTAAAGTATTTAAGATTTAAAAACATATCTTAGTTATTCCCAAAGCAAAATAATCTAAACTGTTAAAAAAAAGAGGTCCAATAGAAACAACATTGATATAAGTTTATAATGTTGGCAAGATATAATGTATTTCAAGTTCGTAAAATCTAGTTAAAGTACAGTTTAAATTTACATACATACATAATTTTAATATATATGTATTAAAAGGGTTTCTAAATTTACTTATAATGGATAATTTTAAATAGATTTCAATATAGCAGAAGATTCTTCAAGAAATCTTAAAATGGATAACTTTAACTAGGCTCTGTTACAGATAAGAAAAACAAGTCACTGAGTTTAAGGCTTATGTTATGCTAAGAATATGTATTCCACAGAGGTAAGGGTGTTACTTGCTAATTTAGCATATAAATTGTACATACTTAATAATTAACTAAATCTAATTATATACAAATTAAATACTTTGGAAAGACTAACTGGTCAGCAAAGATACTGTTCAATTACGTGGCGTGATCTTGACCCTGAGGCCATCCTTGGGACGCAGGATCAGTTCACCCAACAGAGTCAGATCCTCGCGACGATCGACAGCTTCAATCTTGTATTTACGCAGAACCGTCGAGATGACGGCCTTCTCCTCCAAAATGGCAAACTTCTGGCCAATGCAGTTGCGTGGCCCAGCACTGAAGGGTATGTAGGCAAAGGGATGACGACCGGCACAGTTTTCGGGCAGGAAATTGTCGGGATTGAACTGCTCGGGCTTGGGAAAGATGCGTGGATTGCGATGCAGGGCATAGGTCATGATAATGGCCTGAGTGCCGGCGGGAACCAGCTTGTCACCTAATTGAATATAAATATTAAAAGGCATAAACAGGGAGATGTATAATAAATGTCTTACCTATGGTCACATCCTCGCCCACCATGCGAGCCCACATGGGCACACTGGGAAACAGGCGGAGGGCATCCTTGATGCAGCATTCCAAGTAACGCATGTCCAACAGATTCTTCATGGTGGCTGGTGTCTCTGTGTCACTGCCAAATATGGACTCCAGTTCTTCGAAAACACGCTCCTGATATTCCGGATTTTCGCCGAGCAGGAAAAGTGTCCAGGAAATTGCGGCTGAAGTTGTGTCGTGACCCTCAAACATAAAAGTATCCACCTCCTCACGTATGTCCTCCTATAGAATATATAAATGATTTAAATTAAACGAAATTTAATTAATGACAAGTGGTATACACACATTTGACAACACTGTGCCCTCCTTGGAGGCATCGATTAGTAGATCGAGGAAAGCTAGACGCTTCTTTTTGCCAAAATCATCGTAGGCATCGGGCATTTCATCGTTTGTTGTTGTTGTTATTGTTGTTGTTATTAGCCATGGCCACTTCGCTTTTCCGTTCACGTATCACCATATTGGAGAATCCATGGAGCGTATTAATGTAGCTCTGATGTGTCTTGTAATCGTCAGTCAGGCGGAAGAGGAAATCATTCTGCAGCCAGATCTTTGCCTGACGACTCTGCACAATGGAACCGATGCTGCGAGGACGGGGCAACAAATTTGGTGGAGGGTGCAAATTGGATGGGAAAGTATGGCATTAAATTGAAAGTTAGTCAAGTGTTTTGCTGTCAGTCTCCGACGAGTATACAACTATATATATCTATATATCTGTGTGTGTTTTATGAGCCATGTTATCAGCGAGAACAGCAACAGCAGCAACAGCAGCAGCAACAGTCGCTGTGGGAGCATCCCATTGACATCTTAATCTCGCATATTTTGCGCTTGAGCGGAGCACACCCCAAATAATGTGAGTGTGCGAGTGTGTGTGAACTTGCCACACCCACTGACAGTTGCACTGACAGCTCTCAATATCTCATACAGCCGCCCCTTCCCCGAAAATGTTGATAGCTATTTTGCTCATTTAACTTGCACTGTTAAACTCTATCCCCTCAAAAAACAACAAAACAAAAATCTAATGAGAGCAAAACTAGTTGAATTTGCTTGAGAATAGAGAGTTTAAATCTCATATTTATTATAAAGCAAAGACATACTTATATTAAAATGGTAATTTTTTTTTTACTTTAAAAATTTATTTTAATTAGTTAATCGATATCGTTTTATGCATACCTGTTAAATAATGATTAGTAATCATAATCATTAGTAATTAAATTATTTTTGTTTAAAAGTCGAACCAATGATTAAATTACGATTATTTTGGGCTTTGCCCAATTATCTAATGATTACGATTAGAAAAAATCAAAAAAAAATCTAGAATTATTACGATTATTCAAAATAATCGGAAAAAATAAAAAAAAATCAAAAATAATCGTTTTGGGGTATTTCGGATTATTTTTGATTTTTTCTGATTATTTCTGATTTTTTACGATTATTTAGTAAAAAAACCAAATTATTTTAAATTTTCACAATCAAAGTAGCCAAAGCTTTTGATTATATATGCTTTTTGTGCTGTCTAAAGCAGTTCAATTCAGAAGAAAAAAGGGGGCAGGTACAATTATTCCGTAGCTCACTAGTTAGAGTTGCTGACCTGTCAGTTCCAGTTTGAAAAAAAACTGGGTTCGATTCCCCCCGTCATAAGTTCTTCGGAATGAAGCGCAAAAATATATACTTCCCGTCATTAAAAAAAAAAATAATAGTATTCAACATTTTTTTTTTTTAATCAAAAGAGTTAAGAAAAGAATTGCTTGCAGAATATTGGAGAGCTAAGCAGAGCGCTCAAGAGGTCCACATTTATTGCGTATACAATCGAAAACAAGATACGACTGTGATTTGCACAAAGAAAGACTTGCCGACTATGAACTTCTACAGTAAGTTTATGTTATTGATTATACAAGTACAAGTAATGCCCTTATTGCGGTTTTTCATGGAATATGTGGAAGACTCGATCGAGTTTGATCTGGAGATGCCTGCCGTGAAGTACCTGTACCATCACCAGCCAACTCGAAACCAAAGTACCAGAAGCAAAGCGCACTTTACACTTTAACAGGTCAAATACGAATGCTCAAATGTATTCCTCAGGAGGGCTTTATATGCCCAGCACAAAGCAACTATAATCAAAAGCTTTGGCTACTTTGATTGTGAAAATAATTTGAATTTTACTAAACAATCGTAAAAAATCTAAAAAATCAGAAAAAATCAGAAAAAATCAGAAAAAATCAGAAAAAATCAAAAATAATCCGATATACCCCAAAACGATTATTTTTGATTTTTTTTTATTTTTTCCGATTATTTTGAATAATCGTAATAATTCTAGATTTTTTTTTGATTTTTTCTAATCGTAATCATTAGATTATCACAAATTTTTCAACAGTGAATTATATAATCATTACGATTATTTCTAATAAATAATCTAATTGATTAGTAATTCTAATCGAAATTTAACAGGTATGGTTTTATGTTCCCAATTTTCCAATATTTCAGTAGTCATTTAAAAAAAAGCCACCCATTAAGGTAATAGGTGTAAACTCTTTCTACAGAATATGCTTATATGTACTTTCGTTCGACGTTATATTCCCCATCTAAAGCTTATTGTTGTTATAAGTACAATATTTTATACAAAATTAAAACAAACGATATAATGATAACTTCTCTAACTTAATCTTTCTTCAGATGCAAAAACGTTGAATATCGATATCTATTTTTGAGTTTCCGTATACCAGATAATTTCTTCCGATCCTCTTCTTCTCGCAGATTGAAAAATATATTATTTACTTTCTCAATATCTGCTGTTCATCATCATCATCATTTAACTATCTTTATCTCAACCAGAATGGTTGAATGTTATTAATATCCTGGATATCATTATACCAGTAAGATTAAACTTCTTTCTATTAGAGTCGCTAAATACAGTCGAACTTCCCTAACTCGAACTTCCCTAACTCGAAGTTTCTCTAACTCGAACAAAATCGAGTGGCAATAGCGTTTACTAGGCAAATTCCATACAATTCTACTTCCCTAACTCGAACTTCCCTAACTCGAATTTCTCCCTAACTCGAACAAAAATATTGGCCCGTACTTCTGTAAGTCGAAGTTTTCGGGAAAATCTCCAATAAAGTTTGAATTTTTTTTTCTTTTCTGCTTTATGCTTTTGTTAACGGATCGTTTGGATATCTAATATTGATGTAAATTAACATATGGTGATATAATATGATAAAATATTGCATCAACAATTTTTTAGGCTTGTGAAATTGCTATAGGAAAGATGTTCGAAATGTACTTATTTGTCAGCGCACCAGCTCAATAATATTTATCATGGCACCAGCACGTGTATTCAAATTTTTATCTCTTTAAGAAATTTTTAAACTTATTTGTTAAGAAATTGAAAAGTGGACCAGTTTCCATTATATTAAAAAATGGAAAATTAATTATATCATTTAATTCGAAACGTCTTCTGGATACAGCAAAAGAACGATAAAACCTATTTTTGATAATATCGAAAGGTCTTGAACAAACTGAAATTTTTTTTGTTGAAAATAACAAGAAAAGTTTGCAATTTGAAATGTATTTATGAATGAATGAAATTGTAGTTTCATTTAAAAAACTAAAAAAAAAAATTCCCTAACTCGAAGTCTCCCTAACTCGAACTTTTTTCGTGGATAATGGTGATTCGAGTTAGGGAAGTTCGACTGTATTTGAATTCATTCAGTTTTATATTTATTACCTTTAATTGACTCAACAAGATATCTATTAAAATTATCTAATTTCCAATCTTGATCAACAGGGAGGTACAAAAAACTCTCATTTTTATTTCCGTTAACAAATTGTTAATGAATAATTGAATTGAATTCCCCTTCTACTTACCCATATACCGCCTTCACATACTCCGATTCACTGTTGCTCTGTGCATAGATTTTGCGACCCATGGCAGTTTCTGTGACGCAATTAGAAAAGAAACCGGTTAGTTGACACATGCTACATGATACGAGTGAGCACAGCAATTGTAACATTGACACTCACCACAAATGATGTCCAAAGTGCAGAGTGTGACGTAGGGGAACAAATTGAATGCTTCGCTGCCCAATTCGACGGACAATTTGCGGGCCAAGACGGCGCTTTGCTCATTGAAAACATCAATAAAATCATCCAAGATTTTGAAATGGAATGCGGGTGTCAGAATCTGCAATGATTGGTTAACATATTATAAATGATATATAATTTAATTAATTGATATCCTTGCCTTTCTGCGGGAATGCCATTTGCGGTCGGTGCTGGTGAGGAGTCCAGTGCCCAGCCAAGGATGCAGATAGTCATAGTCATGGCTCTTGTTCACATACTTCTGACTGTTCAGTATGGGCTGCAATAAATTTAGCACTGATTAAACAGTGTTCGCCATAAGCTAATTACCACTTACCTCAACTGTCTCGGGCTCAAAGAGCAAAACTCTCGGCGCAGTTCCTTGCCACACGCGATTGATGCCAATCCGAGTGCCCCACAATTTTTGCATGCCCATAACTCGATTGAAGAGCTCTGCGAAAAATCAAAATAAAATAAAATAAAATAAAACATGATAAATGTTAGACAGAGTGAAACCAGTTAACACTTGTGCTCGTAATTGTCTCAGACTGAGTTGAGTGACAGCTAACGAGCGTTTAAGTGTAAATAAATAATAAACAAATGACAAAACAATAAAGCTGTTGTCAATGCTTCATATTTCAAGCTACCAGTTTTTGTGTGTGTGTGTGTGTGTGTTTCACGTGTGAAAATTTGTTTTGCGACATCAATTAATGAAAAATGAAAAACCATCTCGAGATGTGAAAAACATCAATCAAGGTCGTCATCATGTAAAGCGTTGTGTTAATTTTAATATGTTACACTTGTTTATCACCAAAGTAAACATAACATAAATGAGTTCAGCTCAGGGTCTGGTCTCCCTCTCTCTTTCTCTGCATTTCGCTCTGCCTCCTTCTGTCTCTTTCTGTCTTTGTGTATGTTTATTGCAGGCGACATGGGCAGTCGCACGTTGCTCATACGCCTGGTTAGCCGCCCATTCGCGTTGCATCAATTAAAACTATGACACATTGTCACACACACACACACACACTCACTTACATACATATTCACACTCACTCTGACACACTTGCTTGATCTGTATTTGAAGATGTCTAATAATGATTTTATGTAACCCACAACTTGAACGACAACTCGAATCGCTGACAGCAACAACACCCAAAAACAACAACAACAACCACAACACTCTCCCCATACGGTATGTGACTGCTCTTCTTCTTCTTCTTCTTCTTTTGACTCTTTGAGTTGCCTGTTGGCCATTCGTCGGAAGTTTGCATGTTTAAGGCTGGGCCAAGTCAAGCTATCAAGAAATGGGTAGCAAATTTTCGGCATGCAAGAAACCAAAAAACAAACAAAATACAGCAAAAAAATAAAAGAAAACAAAAAAAAACCATTTCAAAAATTGTTACCGGCTCTCATTATAATTTCCCTTTGAAATTGGTTTATGGCTGATTGTTGTTGTTGTTGTTAACAAAGTTGTCAAGTTGCGTTAACAATTTGCAATAATTTATGTATTTGCCGCTTACAACAATGTTTCATTGGGCGTCTCGGACTGTGGCATAAATACTTGCATATTAAGATAAAATAATTTGCGAATCATAGAGCTGTCGATGTTGTTGCTGTTGTTGTTGTTGTAATTATTGTTAATGTCAATCAAGCTGGCTTTCAATGCCACGCAGCGAGCACCCACGACCACAGACTGAGACTGAGAATCAGAAGTTAACCGAGACCCAGAGACACTGACTGTCGGCACTGACTGTCAAATGTTCTTAACTCGAATTCAAAACCAACGCAGGCCTTGGGGCAAGCACACAGTTCAACGTGTTGCACTGTTGCAAAGTTGTTTAGAAGAAAAAAATATTCAGAAATTATGATTTAATGAAACTGCTGGCACTTGGGCCATTTAGAGCTAGAGACAACGTATTCTGACCTCGGGCTGAGCAACAAACAATTGTTGCAGCATCATTTTGTGGATGCTACTGTTTGCCGATTGATTGGTTCTTAAGTATGTCTTGAATTCTAAAAAAAACCACTTGAAGATGTTGCCGTTGTTGTTGTTGTGGCAGCTTATTCCTCGATTGCCTTGAACCAAACTGACGATCGGCAAAAAGTCAAATGGGTACAGAAATTAATTATTATCTATTCTTTTTTCAAGTTTCAAATTTGCATGTTTGCATAATTTTAATCGTCGACAAAGAACATGAACATGCCAAGAAGATTCTGCAGTCAAGTTGATGTAGAAAAGATATTTTTATAAATAAATTTGTACAAGTGACATAGTATCTTAAAAAAAAAACAAAGTAATAATAAATATTTTGTTGCATTTGGAAACGAGTTGTTCTTTTTAACCATTTATCCAACTACAATTAGCATTATTTTTATTATGATTACTCGCAAGTATCTCGATATCTCATAGATCCGTATTAATCGAATGCATTAACATTTGAAGGCAAAGCAGCTGCCAACTTCCGACAGTTCCAACTGCTCGAGAACAAATTGAAGTGAGCTGCCAAAAATAATAAAAAAAAAAACTCATCTAGCCAGAAAAACCACTTCAGTTCATTTCAAAGAAGTATCGCTAATGATATAGCAACAAGAACAAAGAACAAAAAAACAAAGAACGAGATAAAATTTCATCGCATATCGAATATTTGGAAATTGTTTATTCAATTCTTCAATAGCACGATAAACATCTTCAGTTGAACTTGGCCGACTGATGAGGGCCGAATAGCATGTGCTTAAATCTTGGTAACTTAAATCATACTCGATAGATGTGTACAATAACCATCTATCTATTTATCTTCTGTGTTGCTTACAGCGTTTCCGCATTAAAAAATCTCTGTGTGTTTGTATGCATGTTAATTGGTCCATGTTTCTAGTTTTGTTGCGGAACTGTTATTTAAGCTATGAATTAATCATGCAAAGATTTATTGAACGCAGCCAATCTTTTTGTATACTTTTATTATTTGGCTTTTATCAAACGTTTACGTCAGCTGCAAAGCTGCACAAAAAAGCTTTTGAATGTCAAGATCAAGATCAAACCACGATCAAGACCAAGATCGAGCACTCCCGATGGCGGCACGTCCGCCTCAAATACTTCGACTTAGACCTTTTTTATTTGGAGATGAAGTTTATGACCGTTTGTTTTTTATAATCTTCGAGTGTTTGTTATTTAACTCATTTATGAGCGACTACTGTTTTTTGTTTGGTTTTTTTCTTTGTCTCTCTGTTTTTCTTTGGTTCTTTATAATTTTACTTAATTTGATTTTAAAGCTAATTTCATTTCAATTGCATAGAAATTTTAAATTTATTCATTTAAGCTTTTCCGTCAATTTGCCCTTTTATTTCCATTATATTTATTTTTTAAGATGGTGAAAGTGTTTTTTTTTATTTATTTTAGCGCTGAGTTTGCCACATATCAAGTTCAAATTCGAAACTAGGGCATATTACGAATTTATTACATGATTCGTGCTATTTTATTGTTTTGATTATATATGTCTATTTTATTCTACAACTTGCAACGAGTTAAACAAAGAAAATAATGTTAATTAATGATTAAATCAAATTCTGCAAATCAACTTAACACTTTTGATCATTAATTGTACTTTGAATTTGTTTTGGGGATCGGATATTGGTAAGAGTATTAATGAATTAAAGGTACAACGCACTTCATTTTAATTAAATCAATTCAGAAGTTCTTAAAAGATTTATATTTATATTTTAATATTTGGATTCTTTGTGCTCGACAATTGCTTAATGATGCTCGAATAACAACAAACTGTCAATTAGCACATTTTGTGCACTTGACATTTGTTTGGTCACGTACTTTAGATACTATATATAGCTAACTGATGGATGTAAATACGTAATCCGATTACAGTTGGAGCAATGAAAGTAAAACTGAGAGTAATGCAAAGTTCATTAACACTTTCCAATAGTTGGGCATCTTTCGCTTCGTAGTCATCATTGGCAGTCGACGAATATTTGTTTTATTAATTGTCATTTAATTAGCACCTCATGTATACTATACGCTTTATTTAGTACATCTGCTTTGTTAGCCAAATCAATCAGATCGATCTATTACGAGCAGTCCAATGACTCAGGGTCAAGTAGAACGAATAATTCACAGTCACAGTCACTGTCACAGTCACTTCAAACTCACCATCGTGATCCACATTCATTTCGATGGCATTTCCCAGAAATGGAAGTGCAGCAGGTCCTGGTATCCTTTCAATATATTTCACCAGACGCGCTCGTCTCTTATTGTAGACCACAAAGAATATGGTAATTACGGTCAATAGAAAAATTGTTATTGGCGAATAGCCAGCCACTATTTGAGCCGCTTTTGAGAGCAACAAGCTCTCGGCCATCAATGAACTAAATACTTTCGAGGACATTTCTTACACTTGGCCAAAAAGCCGTTAACACATATCCTTAATACACAAAGCTCACAGAAATTAATTAAGTTTTCAATCGAATGAAACCCGGACCCGGCTCTATCATTAATTTTTAATTCGAACTCTTTCTCTCCGACACAAACGCCGCGAACTCCGACACACAACTAACAAAAAGTTCGAGATTGCACAAAAATTTAAAAAGAAGTGCTAAAATTTCGGTTGGTGATTCGGGTTTTCGGTTTCAGTTTCGGTTTCGTCTCAGCTCAGCTCGGCTTTAAGTCTGTGCATGTGTGTGTGTATGTGTGTGTGAGCCGGAGATTGAGCCGATCTCGCTGGCTGTGAAAAGGTAGTAGAAAATCTACTACACTCTGAGTTTTACTACCTAATGGTAGTTCACGTATTCGCAGTGGCAACCAAATGTTTTGTCATGAGCAACATGAGTCGGCGCTTTGTTGTTGCTCTTTGTGGCACTAAGACACAAATTGTTGTGCATTTGTGTTTCTGTTTTTTTTTTAATATTATTTTTCTTATTCATTTTTTGGCAGTGATTGCTGCCCTTGTATTTTTTGTATCTCAAAACTCATATGCAGTTAACTGTGTAGACAATTGCTTGACAGTTCTCTTGGGCCTCTGTCCTCCCACTGCTTAACTGTTGCTCCCGTTTAATGGCAACGGCCTTTGACAGCAATTAGCAAGTGTTTAGGATGAAATCGCTTTATTCTAATAAAAAACCAGTAGGTACACATTTCATTATATGAGTGCAATTAAAACAACTTTACTGCGTCATGTCCGCTGACAAGAGTACCGTCAAAATGGGAGCGTTTAATTTGAGTGGTCAGAATTTCATAATGTTCGCAAAGTTGTTTCGCTCCTCATTTTTAGCCTTCGTTTAACAGTACGAATTTAATATATATTTTAGCGGATATAAACAAATTCTCGGATAATTTGTTTAGAATTCGCATGTTAAATACAATTTCTTAATTCTTTATTTTAAATGTTATATGGCCCAAGGTCAATGCGAACTGTCCGTCTAATGGAAAATATTTTCATGGCCATGGAAGCCGGCACATAGAAGAAACAAAACAAAATATCAAAAACCACATCATATAACTGGTTCCGCATGTTATTCTAAAGAACTTCGAATTAATTAAATATGAAGCGACTATCGCGTCTGTCTGGGTTGGTAATCAAGTTATGTTGATAGTTAAACTCGTGTTCTTACTTATCGAATCAAATATCATTCTATTGGGCTTATATACCCTACAACCTCAAAATTGGAGAAAAGGCCTAACAGTTACAAGTTACATTTAATTGAATTGAATTTTGGATACAAATTAACTTAATAATTTATCAAAGCTTGACTTTTTAAAAATTTAATGCATAGCTTTAAATTTATTTTCCACTCAAACCCGATTATTTCAAAAAAATTAATTGTATTGAATACTTTGGCATTGTTTCTGAATTAAGTAAGGTATATCAATTAGTCGATCAATACATTTATTTAAAGCTGTTTCAATAGAACCTGTTCAACACACTCAGACAATGGCCAAGGCATTTCAGAACCTCTTGAAAACCTTTCTTAGTTTTGTTCGTTGAAACCATCGAAATGTTATAGCCAATTAATTATGCAGCCTGGGGTTCAATAGAACTTGTGACATAATCAAAAAACACACATAAACAAATATTAACGATTTTAAAATGTAAATGTCAAAGAAGCTTAGCAAATAAAAAAATATGCAAATTACTTTCTAGTCGGAATGGGTAAATCACGCAGATTTAAGCCAAGAATATTCTATTCAAAAGGCAATATAATACATATAATATGTTATATGCCCTTGCGTTTATAAAAATATATCTTCAATCAATTGTTTACGTATCATACACATCTTGAAATCATTTTATGTTAACTTCCCCAACATTTAATGATTCTATCACGTCTCATATTCTGAATTAAAATCTTTGTTTATGTCCGTCTAGGAAGTAACAGCTGCCCAGTGAATCGTTCTTTTATTAGACACAAATTAACAGCTTCTCTAAAAAGAAGCAAGTCACCGTGTATTCAACACTTCCCCGCACTTAAGAGATACTAATCCTTTATCATATTATCGTTCATTTTTTCGCTATTCTTTTTATGAACAACATTTACGAATACTGGCACACACATTTAATTCTCGACAATTGAATAAGCTGCTTGCCTTCATCTACATAGAAACAACGAGTACTATTAAATAGAGCCCAAAATTCTTGCTGGACTTCCCCTCATAAATAATTACGTCGTACAGGTACTCTATTCAAGAAATCATTGTTGCTACACAAGGCATGTTTGAAATGAAGAAGTCATTAGATACCTGACGTGCAAAGACGTTTTTGTGCCAATTTTAGGATAATAAATCCGCTTAATAAATACTCCATAACTAATTACATTATGCCAGCTTGCACGACTAGTCAAACAAATCTAAGAAACTATCTTAATTTTAATATTTATTTGTAATTTCGGGACGGCGCGAACGCCATTCCCGGCTACCAAAAATTACACGCACGAGTTATTCACATTAGGAATAATCGCAGAGGTCAACTCAGCCGTAAGTGCAATGGCCAAGCCTCACTCCGGAGGAACCGCCTTCGTGATCACGGTTAACCTCTACGCCAGGTAAGTATGCTTTCCTCTGCTCTGGAACAGTCAGACCTTGCCGGCAGAGCCAGAACCGTTTGAGAATTATAAGGCACAAAACAGAACGCAGGCAAAGCCAGCTGTTTGTATGACACAGGGTGGATGAAAGTAGAAAGTCTCCTTTTTGGGGTTGAAATTTCAACTTGAACACTGCTAAGAGCGTATTGTGATATGCGTTTTTATACCCTTTACTTTCAGATCGACTTTTCTTGGGCTTGAAAATTATCTTAGACTTTAATTCCTAGATTAATTCGTTTAATTTTGATGACAACGAATCGTATTAGTCTCGAAATATAAAAATCGACAAACAATTTTCAACTTCTTGATATATCTCCAAATAATTCCAATATATCGAGTCTTTCTAAAAAAAACGTTGAAAAGAAGACATAATTATAAATACAAAATAGAGTTTTACCAATAAGTTGCTATGTCGAATATCAAATCAAATTCGTACTTTCATAACTTTGCTTTGTGGATTGGCATCTAAATTTGTTCTGCAACCAAAAAAAGGCAATATTTATGAAATTATACGATTAATAGTAAATATCAGCATCAGAGATTGTATCTGTATATTGTATCGATAATAAAAAGGTTTTCACAACATTGCGAATTAAATTTGCTATATTTCCGGGTGATATTTGCGAAAACGCGCATTGAATCTGTATTACTCTACGTATATTATAGACCATTAATTAACACTCTTTAACTCAAAGAATTTGTAAACAATCTCAAAATGTTTTGCGTATCTTTCTCACATCGCATACCCTATAAATACATTCGTCAAGAACTGTGGTGTTGTTTTGCTTTCTCATTTCAAATCTCGTCATCCCTCTTATCGATACGCTGAGTCGGCTGGCTGCAAACAGATACACACACAAACAAGTGGAACAGTTGGCTCTGCATGTTGTGTCAGTGCCAGTTTTGCTTGGGTGCGCCTTATAATTCTCAAACAGTTCTGGCTCTGCCGGCAAGGTCTGACTGTTCCAGAGCAGAGGAAAGCATACTTACCTGGCGTAGAGGTTAACCGTGATCACGAAGGCGGTTCCTCCGGAGTGAGGCTTGGCCATTGCACTTACGGCTGAGTTGACCTCTGCGATTATTCCTAATGTGAATAACTCGTGCGTGTAATTTTTGGTAGCCGGGAATGGCGTTCGCGCCGTCCCGAAATTATTAATAAATTTTCAATCTAAAAATAAGTAGATAGGTTCATTTAATATTATGTATGTGGCAAACTGTCTTAAATAGTTTAAATTTTCATTTAATTGCTGGCTGTTTAATATTTCTTATTTGCGCTAAATGCCACTCTAAATTTATGTATTTTTAAATGGGGTAACTAATTGTTACGTGGCTAGATATTCGGTTCTTTTTATGATAGTCGTACTCCTATGTAGATGAAGGTAAACAGCATAATTTCAATTGTCTCGAGTTATGCATTTTGTATGCTGAGTAAATGTTGCTTATAAAGCAGAAAAGCGTAAAACAAAAATAATTTATAATATGATAAACGACATTTTTTAAGCTTCTAGTTAAAGAAAGATTGGCGGCTAAACTATTATACGCCAGACAAAGTCTTCACTTTTAAGTCTGCTACGTGGTAGAATAATTACATGTTGAGCTAATATAAAATATAATATTGATTGATGGTTAAGATGGCTTTAAAAAATATAAAAGATATTATAGCAAGGGCATAAATTAATTAATATCTTGTGATTAGATTTAATTTTACAATTACAAAGAATAATATGATTTTTAAATATTAAATATTATATTAATTTTTTTCAAAGAGTCGTCAAATATTTCGATCGCAAAAATATATCTGACAGATCCGATTATCAATTTTCCAATCGAATTAAAGATGCAGATACTAAGCAAACTGGATTGATAATAATGACAATAGTGTGAATTGGGGTCGATGTCCAAGCATAAGCGATAATTCTAGTTTAGCTACAAAAGATACGAGTATACTTGAACTAGATCTTCTTGCAGACACACTCCGGAAGAGAAGATTTCGATCTCGTACAAAGGCAGCAACTGATGCTGTGGTTCCTACTTGTTGTTGTTGCTGTGGTTCCGTTGTTTTATTATCATTATAAGTAGTAACAATTTGACTCACAAATACAAAATATCGACAAATCCGAGGCTTTCGTTGTTGTTGTTGAATTTATTAACTCAAGTTTTGTTTTATGCCGTTCGCATAACCGCTAAAGCAGTTGTTGGTGGTGCTGTGGCGGTGGCTGTGGTGCTGGCTTAACCGTTAAGGTCAAGTTCATTTCCGCATGGCTCTGATCTTGGTCAATGGGCAATGGGCAATAGCCAAAGAATGATCGTTAATGACTACTATTTGGCACTTTGGCCAGCTCTCTTAGCCGTGGCTAGTTGCAGCTTTCGGCTTTCAGTTATCACACACGTCAAGGAAGTTGCACAAGTTTTACGACCACTAGCGAGTCACTAACGAGGGGGCAATAAAACAATTTACCATTAGATAAAGTGTACAATGTGACGACGCACTTGAAGTTTCTCTGCCTCTGCCACAACTATTGCCACTTTTGTCCGGCTGTTGGTTGCAACCACTCGTAATTATGCACGTAATTAGGGCTTACAACCAAAAGACAATCTCTCGCAGTCCGTCTTCAACTTTAGAGAGTACTTGTACTCGCATGTATCTATGTCACGCTATAAGTCATCCAAAAACCAAAATTAAAAACACAGCTAGTAACAAGTATTTGGCAATGAACGAGCTCTCACCGTGTGAACCAAGAGATGAATTCATAAAATTTCTATGGGTTTTTAATTAGTTACAATTGAACTTGAATTAAATCTGAACTTGAATGTGGGTGTGCCTATTTTAGTCAAAATTGATTTCAGTTCTTTGAGATGGCCATACGTCATTGTCAATGGTCAAGTGCATTCTTAATTTCGCAGCAGTGTAATTAAATCTGGTAAGCCTTGACCATACCACATGACTACGAGTTTCAAGTTTCCTTCGCCGGCTTGACACAGATTCTGGCCATATTGGATAGAACGGTGGTTGCTGCATTTGGCATTTTGGTTGCAACAACCAATAGCCAACAACTAATAGCCAATAGCCAACAGCCACCAGCTGACCTCGACTTTCAACTAAGGCTTATTGAGGCAACAACAGCTGCAACAACAACATGCCTCAAACATTCTTGATTGCGTGAAGTTCGCACACAAAATTTTTGTTTTCAAACAATAAATAATTACGAAAATACGAGTCGAAAATTGCATTTCGATAAACATCATATCTCAGATTTATTTGTATTTTACTGTGCGAAAAAAACAGTCAGTTAATTCAAATGGGAAAATTCTCAAGATTCCCCTTTATTTTTAGAAACTATTCAGAAAATGCAGTAAAATGTGACGACGACACTCTGTCTGGGCTCAGTTTCAGTTTCAGCTGAGTAAATTGTTCGCTTACATAGATCAACATCAATCAATTATTTTACAACTCTGTTGGCTATAATTAAAATTGAATTTTAATGCAAAATTGATATGTGCTGGGGCGGTAAGTGGTAAGTAAGTAAGTATTTGCCTGTCTAAGCACTTAAGAGAGTTAAACACTTTACTAAGAGTTCAAGAACATTCTCAGATGGTTATTGCCACAGATTAGTCAGTCATTTATTAACGATAAAAAGGAAGGAACGAGTGGCTAAATTGATTAACAATTTAAATATTTAAAATGCAACAAAATGACATTAAAGTGGTATAAACTGATTTATTACTATTGTTCTCTGACCAAACCTAAAATTTTTATTATTGCTATAACTATTCTATTTTACCATATATCGATATAATCTTGTTTTTTCTTAAATAGCAAAATTTAAAAATAAATTAAATTATATTATTATTGAAAAAAATTAAATTTTGTTTACCTTGAACACGCGGGGAATCGAACCTGCGACATTATACGTTCAAATTAAGTGAAACGTTTTTCATTAGAGTGGCAACTACAGCATACCTTTTTCTAACCTTATGGCAGCACCGTTAAATTAAATTCAAAGCTTGATCAATTAAATTTCACCTCTTCATTAGACTAAATAAATTTAGTGCCTTATAAAAATATTTCATTTGTTAAATAACAATAAAATGCTGTGTTTTTTTCGATATACCACCCTTTTAAATAGTTGCCATTGCATGCACTCGACAATCGATAGGTAACGATAGCGTGCATATCGATATGGCTATTCGTCGGTGCAAGCTAGGGTTGTCGAAAGTTTTTAAAATATCGTATCGATGAAATTTTCTGTTTTTAAAAAAAAAAAATGATATTTAATATATCATTTTAAAATATAGATATATCGATATAATTGATATTTTTTTTTTTACCTTTTTTTAATAAAAAAAAAGTATTATGCCCCACAATAAGAATAGATAGTCTTATTAATCAAAAATAACAATATATTTCATATAATTACAGTTTTTTTTCCATTGGGCTACACATATTTATCATTAATATATTAGGCAAACAAAAATGGGATTCAAGTTTTAATGTGTTACACATTATATATGAATAGATTTTTTTTCAGATTCGTATGTTTTGTTCCAATATTTGGATTTTACAGACTTTAAAATAAACTTTAAAAATCCATTCCTCTCCGCTGCGTCTATGAGTTTACTCGCTTGCTTTCCAGATCACAAATTTCATAATATATCAAAATGAAAATATCGCATATTTGATATATCGGCAAATCTAATATCGCGATATAAATATATAAATTTTTGTAAAAATATCGATATAATATTTTGATTAATTTTTGGCAACCCTAGTGCAAGCGATTGGTCACACTGCTATATACAATAGCTAGAGTTGTGTCGTTTCGTTCTGAAAAAGTTCAAATGAACGGGTCATTAAGATGAACGAGTGAACTTATTCAGTCAATCATGAACTAAACCGATCATTTTGCAGCTGGTCAGTAATTTTAAAAAAAAAATTGTACATGTAACAATGCTTTAATTTCATACATATATTTTTAAGTTTTGAACAGTGTGAAGAGTTATTTAAGCCAAAAAAAAAAAAACAATTTCCTCATTTTGCTCATTTTCAATAAGCCAAGGTATAGGTATAACCCAAAATATTAAAAAAAAAATGCCTTAATATATAATATTTTGCTGCTGTCGTCTATTCTTATTAAGAACTTAAAACACATTTCACATTCCACTAAAAAGAAACAGTTGTAGCCTATTCACATCGTTTATCTTTCATAAACAACTGACCAACTGATCAAAATGACCTATTCATCTTTCATCATTCATGACCAACTGAATAGAAACCATATCGTTCATCGTTCATGAAAAACTGAATAGAAACCATCTCGTTCATAGTTCATGACCAACTGAATAGAAACCATCTAGTTCATGACCAACTGAATAGAAATCTTTCATCGTTCATAGTTCATGACCACCTGACCAACTGAATAACTGAACTAAATGACTGATTTAGTTCACGACCGAAAAATGAACGATTGAACTTATTCAGCAAATTGAACTAAAATGCCCAACTCTAACAATAGCAAGTACGCAATTCTATTTTTTTCATTAATCATCAAAAAATCATTGAGTGCAGTTGCAGTTGCAGCTGGAGTGTTACAAAGAGCAAGATTAAGTAAAGTTCAAAATAAATTTACTCAAGTGTTGGCTAAAATATAATTAAAACACACACAATGCGTGACGCGGGCCTTTTGGCCATTTTGGCTGTGTTTGTTTGCGGTAAGTTGTGACATCGAATCCGAAGTGAATATTGCGTGTTTGTTTTTTCTCCAAAGTGGCAAATGGAATGTTCCACATATACATATGTACATACTTATATACATTTCTATTTCAGGCGTTTGCGTTTCATCGACGCCAATCGCTGAACAGCCGCTTTTGGGTGCCAGCAAATGCACCTGGGGCCCCTCCTATTGGTGTGACAATCTCAGGTGAGTTTTAAATGCATTGAACAGAATAGCTTTGTCATCAGACTGCAAGAAAATATGCAACACCCACCCGTAAATGCACCCGCAAATAAAAAAACAATGGCCACTACGCAGTTATTAACCCGTTGCAAGCTTCCTTCCCGTTGTTTCTTTTCTCATGTCTGTTGTTCATTGTGTTTTTGTACAGACGACAAAAAGCAGAGCAAAAGAACTCTCTGATAAGACAATCAGCAAAAAGGCAAAAACCAGAGCCGCCATTCTGCTTAGTCCATCGATAACCTTTGTTATGGGTTTTACAGTTAGTTGCTCTAATTCTCTATTCCCTCTCTCACCTTCATTTACGCTTTTAATAATATTTGCACACATGTGTGTGTGTGTTGCCTTTGCCTTTGAGTGACTGTGACACTTTGCACTCTCCCTGTCTCTCTATCTCTCCCTCTCCCGCACTCTCTCGCTTTTGTTTTCCGTTTCAATTCCGCTTTAAATTAAATTAACAGCAACATTTCCAGCTAAGCTTATGATGGTTACAAACACAGCATGGTACAATCATCAGCGGATACCAATGACTAACCACTTGGGCTCGTCTTTGGATTATTTCAACTCGACTCGGATTTCGTTTTGTTTCTTATATGTGTCATAGAAATTGTATTATTATCAACTGCCATTGTTTCTATTATCAACAATCTCCTCTCTCTCCATGTAATCGAGAACCAGAGCAATAATACTTATTTGTCCTAGGCTGAAACTGTTGACACAAACAACAATCAAATTACATGCATTTCTTGGCACCAATAGTTCTCTCTGAATACTTGTTTTCAGTATTGAAATGTGATTCTTATTTCAAAGTATTTTTCCGTTCTTATCGTAGACTTTTCACTTTCTTTGTTTGTTTCTTAATTTGTTTATATCTTTTCTTAACTCTTTGTTTGGCAACTCAGCAACAATTCGTTGACATTTTTTGCGCCTTTTAAATAACAAATTTGTAGATATACATACAGTTGGTCAAGTAAATGTTTTGACAACCTAAAAAATGTATTGTAACAGAATAATAAATGATAATTTCTACATATCGAGCATAGTTGACTTATGCAAAATTAAATAAATTATTTTTTTTGGTCAAAAGATTTACTTGATGTACTGTGCATGCATGTTATGGCCATGTCTGTGCTTATCATTAGCTATACATGTATAAAATTAGCACATTATTGTGCCATACACTCAACTCAGTTTGAACGATTTGAGTTGATTTTCGAAACGGATTCATCAACAACAAGCATCGTAATATTGGATTAGCAGGGGGAACTCTGCAATCTACATGCATAATTCCCCTTGTTTTGCATTTAATGCATACACTTATGGTATTTACATTTACATACATACATATATGTGCCGCGGGTACATTCAACTGGAGAATTCTTGTCATGCTTTGGACTCTGATCTGTCTGCTGACTTGGCCCATTCAGTAAAAAGACTCGATTCGATTGTCAATGCGGGTCATTTGATCCATTATGTTTTTGCTTAATTGCAATTTAATCGTTGACATAAACTTTTAGCTTCCTTTGCTCATGTCTGTTTTTAATCTTTTATTTCTGTCCGTAGCAATGCCAAGGACTGTAGAGCGACTCGTCATTGTATCCAAACCGTGTGGGAGAAACGCGTTGTGCCCGTGGACACGGACTCCATCTGTCAGATATGCAAGGACATGGTGACTCAGGCCCGTGATCAGCTGCGCAGCAATGAGACCGAGGAGGAGATGAAGCAGGTCTTTGAGGGATCCTGCAAGCTGATTCCCGTCAAGCTGGTGCAGAAGGAGTGCATCACGCTGGCCGACAACTTTATACCCGAGCTGATTGAAGCCCTGTCCTCGCAAATGAATCCCGATGTGAGTTGAAACTTAAATAAATTGTTATTTATTCTACAACTTTAAATATTTATTAAATTGCAGCAAGTTTGCTCCGTCGCCGGTTTGTGCAACAGCGCCAGGATCGATGAGCTGATGCAGCGGGGCTACCAAGGAGCACTCGACGGCACTCTCAAGGAAGAGGAAGTCGTCGTCGAAGAAAAGAAGATTGAAAGCAAGCCAACGGATCTGACCCAATTGTCTTGCGGCAACTGCAATCTGCTCGCGCGCAAGATGCAGCAGAAGTTCGAGGCAACCAATCGGGACAACATGGTGGAGCAGCTGTTGCATGTGTGCGGCAGCCTGTCCAGCTTCTCGGATGCCTGCGCCAGCTTGGTGTTGACCTACTTCAACGATATGTACGACCATGTCAAGCAGCACTTGCAGACGGATGGACTCTGCCATCTGTCCGGTGTGTGCGCAGCTCGTTATCATCAGCACGAGGATGACGTGAAGGAACCACAAGGACTGACTACTCTAGAAGGTGTCAGCGATGATATTCCATGTGCTCTGTGCGAACAGCTGGTGAAGCATTTGCGGGACGTGCTGGTGGCCAATACAACCGAGTCGGAGTTCAAACAGGTCTTGGAGGGATTCTGCAAGCAATCGCGTGGCTTTAAGGACGAGTGCATCAGCATTGTAGACCAGTACTATCATGTCATCTACAGCACTCTGGTGAACAATCTGGATGCCAATGGCACTTGCTTCCTCATCGGCGTTTGCCCCAAGGGACTGGACCTGACCATCGATGCTCCAATCATGCCCCTGTTGCCGGTGATTGCGCCTGCCGAGGTTGTTGTTACCATGAGGAAACTGGGCGCCAACGAGCCCAAGTTTAGCCAGCAACAAATTCTGGACATGCAGATTCCCATTGATCATTTGATGGGCGCCGCGAATCCCAGCGAGCTGGTGGAGGGTGGCGAGCTGTGCACCCTTTGCGAGTACATGCTGCACTTCATCCAGGAGTCACTGGCCACGCCCGCCACCGATGACGAGATCAAGCATGCTGTCGAGGGCATCTGCACCAAGCTGCCACATGGAGTTGCCTCGCAATGCCGCAACTTTGTGGAAATGTACGGCGATGCGGTTATTGCACTGCTCATCCAAGGATTGAATCCACGCAGCGTGTGTCCCATGATGCAGATGTGTCCCCGCAACATTGACAAGCAAGAGGACATTGAAGTCTTCCATCCTGTGCCTCTGAACAACGGGGAACAAGATAAACCCACTTGCCCGCTGTGCTTGTTTGCCGTGGAGCAGGCTCAGATCAAGATCCGGGACAACAAGTCCAAGGACAATATCAAGAAGGTGCTCGACGGTCTCTGCTCGCATCTGCCAAGCAAGCTGCGTGCCGAGTGCGTGGACTTTGTGGACACCTACTCCAATGAACTGGTGGACATGCTCATCACGGACTTTAAGCCCGAGGAGATTTGCGTGCAACTGAAACTGTGCCCCAAGACCAAGGACTACTTGGACGAAATGGGCATTGCCCTCATCGGCAGCGACGAGAACGACAAGTCAGCCAGCAGCGAGGAGATCGATGGAAACGAAATCGACTCCAACTCCAACGAGCAACAGCAGCTGCCCATTGAGGTGATTTTCGACAAGGATTTCGGCGTTTCGCCCAACTGTCTGCTCTGCGAGGAGGTGGTCAAGGAGGTGGAGAAGAGAATTGGCAAGCACGCAACCAAGGCGGACATCAAGGATGCCCTGGAGCACTCCTGCGACAAGTTCAAGAAGCCCATGGCCGGCAAATGCCACAAGTTCATTGACAAGCACGGCGACCAGATTGCCGATTTCCTGCTGAAGGAGATGTCCCCCAAATTGATATGCACGGAGCTTGGAATGTGCCTCTTCAGCGAGCAGGAGGATCGTAAGTCTATATATTTAAAGAGTCATCTCACAATATTAACAAGTGTTCTCTACAATTGCCAGTTGAAGTCGACGAAGCCCTGAAGTACGACGTTATTGTCATGCCCAAGTTCCAGGAGAACAAACTGGAGCGTCTGGAATCGCCCAAGGTCAAGGAGCCACCGACTTGTGTGCTGTGCGAGTTTGTGATGACCAAGCTGGAAGCGGAGCTGAAGAACAAGACCGAACAGGATGAGATCAAGAAGGCCCTTCGCTCGATTTGCGATCATCTGCCGAAAACGGTCCGCAAGCAATGCGACTCCTTTGTGGATGGCTATGCCGCGGCCATTATCAGTCTGATGAGCAGTGTGCCGCCCAAGGAGGTGTGCCAGAAGCTGCAGCTCTGCTTCAGCGAGGTGGTCAACGATGAGGTCATCGAGTGCGGCGTCTGCCATGGCGTTTCCCAAGTGCTGTTGCCCTTCTTCCGTGCGCAGAAGGAGCACGACCAAGTCAGCTCACAGGACATGATCTCCTTGGCATGCGAGAACTTGCCAGCCAAGTATTACAACATTGTAAGAGATGTGGCAATCAAATGGAAAGGAAATATGATAATAATTTGACTATTTTTGTACACTTTCAGTGCTCGGAAATGATTTCCATTTATGGCATCAGCATCATGCGCCTCTCGGAGCGCTCCTACATGGATCAATCGCACGTCTGTGCCGAGATTGGCAAATGCTTTGACAACGAGAAGTCCGCCTTGGCCTTTGCCAGAATTTCAGGTGTGTATTCAATTTGAATTATCTGTAATCATCTTCTCTAATTAATTTCAATTCTCTGTTTGCAGCTTAAGATGCAGCAGTGATAAAAACAAATTCACAATCGCATTGTGATGTGTGTCGCAATTGGGCGCCATGATTTATATATATAAATATACAAACAATATATCTTTACTTATCTGTTTACATTCTGTAATCCATTGTGACTGTAAATGATCGAAAACTCTAACTACTTACTTTTTTTTCTGCACTTTTGTTTATATTGTATTCGATTACTGTTATGATTCGCTGAATTCGATGAACGATGAACGAAATGTGGTAATAGTTTAAACGAGAATGAGAATGAGAATGAAACTGATTGATTTCTGTAAGCGTACGCGAAATGGGCAACGCAATTAAACATAAACTGTAATTTTAAAGTAAATACAAATAAAAAAAAGACTAAAATTATATGTTATCATGTTTCCCTTTATCAAATTTATTTGAAAGAAACCCCAACAGGCTGAGAGAATGAAAAAGAGAATTTCAGCTGATAAACAAATCTTAGAACTTGAATTGAAATTAGTCATACATAAACATATATATTTCTTAAGAATGTTTGAGGATTCGCTGCTGATTATAAAGCCGGATTACATGCACAAGCGTCGTCCGGTGCTGCTCAAGCTACTCTCGTGTGGATTTCAGATTCAAGGCAGTCGCAAGCTGAACTTTTCACCCGAATTGGCAGCCGAATTCTATGCGGATTATGCCGATGAGAAGGGATTTATGCTGGAGGTCATATTGCTATCAAAGGGCATCTCCGAGGCATTCATACTGACCAAAGAGAATGGAGTGCAGGAGCTGCTCAACATTATGATATGCTATTTGTAAGTTAATTATTAATATAACTTAAATATTCTATTAGTTTCTGATCCTTCAGCGGATCCACACCGGAGTTGGAGCGCAATATTCATGTGACCAAGCACATTGATAGTGTGGCTCGTGAAATTACTTTCATCTTTCCGAATTGTGAGTAATGCGAGAATTGGATTCGATTATGTGTCCTTAATTATTGTGTTCCTTTCAGATATCCACGAACCCATTCAGCTCTTTGACAAGAGCATCTTCTGCAATCGTCCCATGATAAAGCCCCTGATCTCGGAGATCTATGATATCCTGCAGAACGTGGACTGCAGCCAGGATGACTGGAAGCGACGAGTTGCCGACTACCTGGTGCGCAGTAATTCCACCCTGCCGCTGATCTCCAACCAGTGCCAGGTGACTCCCGACTTGGGCATGCAGGAGAAGGGACAGCAGACGACCATTACCTACAAGTCGGCAGGCAAGACCCCCAAGCGCGAGGAGAAGTCCAAGAGCACCACCTCGATCCTGTCGAGCAGCACGCCGCATTCCTCCATGCTGTTGACCACATCCTCCTGCGACACTTGCGGTGGCTTTGATCACACCGAGCCATGTGTATCCGAGTTGGATCTCAACAAACGCGTTGAGCCGCAGAGCGATGAACCTGTTTGCATGGACGAGGAGATTATTTGGAAGGAGATTGTGGTATATGAGGAGGAGCAGCCCGAGGAGGCGGAGGAGGAGCAACACAAGAGTGATCTGGGGATGCTCGATGAGGGAATGGAAGGCAAGGATGACGAAACGGATTCCGAATGCGACGAACCTGCTCGGGCGCCTGCTGCAAAGATTGAAACGGACTCCGAGGCAGAGGAGCTGGAACAAGAGATGGTTGCAGATCTAGCTGAAGAAGCAGCTGATGAAGCTGCTCCAGCTGCTGAAGAAGCTGCTCCCACTGCTGAAGAAGCTGCTCCCGCTGCAGCTGCTCCCGAAGAGGTGCCTCCAGCTCCAGCTGAAGAGACTGCTCCCGCTCCCGCCGCAGCCGAGGAACCCGCTGAGGCAGCAGCAGCCGCCGAGGAGGCGGATTAATTGGCACCTGTTGCCAACCGCATGTTTATGCTTTGCCAAATATTGTTTGTTTTCGTTTCGGGGCATCTAAACAAAAAAATTGCTGGTGTACAGAAAAAAGATAGAAAGAAGGAAAACAGAGTGTCTACCCTGCACCACTCTGATGCACTCTGCACCACCTACCCACAGTTCACCCACTCGGCCACAGGAGCTGCAATGCGCACTCGCCATGACCAGAAGGACAACATGCACTTTTCACTCCACTCCAACCCGTTTCACTCACACTCACAGCACTCCAGAGGCAGTTGGCAGGTGGCAAGTGGCAGGTGGCACAGTGGCAGTGCAACAGGACAAGCAGCTGCAACATTCCAATGTAGAGTACACAATTCGCGCCAGGTTTCATCAACAGCGTAAGCTAACATTTCTTTTTTTTGTGTTTTAGCTGTTTTTTTGTGGTGGTCAATAAAAAAAGAAAGATCTAAAAAAGGAAGATGACACTCTTTGTGTGTGTGTGTGTGTGTTTGAATGTGTGTCAATTGGGCGCCAGCTGTGTGTGCTTTTTAAAATGTAAACTAACTCAAAAGTTGACTCAATAACTTGGCTGCAATTAATGTTTATTGTTGCTGCTGTTTACTTTTGTCTTAGCAACAATTTGAATTTTCATCGATTTTTCGCCAGGTGAGTGGGCGTTCAAAGGAGGTACAAATTTAGGCATTTGTGTGTGTATATTAGCCAAGTTCGATTGGCCAATATGTAGAGGCAGCAACAACAAAATTCAATTTGCAGCTGCAACAATTTTGAGCCCGCGCAATTCGTCATGTTGCACGGCAGCAATAGGCAGAATCAGACTCAGTCTCAGCACTTGCAACAACAACATATCTTAGAGCAACAAGATGCAACACATGGCAGCCACATTTATGCAGTGGAGGGGCAGGAGGAGGAGACGGAACAGCAGGAGACGCATCTGAACTTTAGCACCTTTAATGAGCTCTGTCGCCTGTGTGCGATTCATCAAGGCGCCACAAAGTTGCACATCTTCGAGTCGGCGGCAGAGCAGCGACAATTGTTGTACAAGCTGCGCACATTGCTGCAGGCGAATGTAAGTAACATGCAACATGCAACGTGCAACACAGAGAGTGTGGCAAGTTTAGAGCTTTGACTTTAACAGATCACCAAGGACGATTATCTGCCCAAACTCATCTGTGAACTGTGCCTGGGCAGATTGGAACACTTGTTCGAATGGCGACGGATTTGCATGAGGAACGAGCAGATGCTGCGTAATTATGCCGCCTCCATGCACACGGTGAGGGCCACCATTGACTTTCAGGTGAGTGCCCCCAAAAGTGGCAGCCACAGCTGCTGCTGCTGCTGCTACTGTTGCTGCTACTGCTGTTGCTGCTGCTGCTGCCTCTGATAAGCGGCCTTCGCTGACTGCCATTGTCAAAGTTACACTTGTTCTCGCTTGCGCGTGTATGTTTCAATTCCAAGTCGTTCCACTTGCCACTCGCTTCACTTGCCACAAAACAACCACCCCAAAAATAAAAGAAGGAAATGTTATGCTCAACACAATGAAGATTTGATACCCGGAAGTTTTAATGTTCAACTGATTATTCCTATGATATAGTAGACTAATTGTTTGTCTTAGTTTATTCAGGATACTTAAGACAAATCCAAATGGATAATATGTGAGATTGCTTGAGATACATATCTCTAACACCAAAAATGTTTTTTTTATAAAATTTTATTGTCGACTGATTTATACTATATATGATATAGTAATCTGATTTTAGGCAAATTTATTCAGAATGTAATAGACAAATCAATTGGATAATCTGTGATATATCTTGAGATATCTCTAAAAACAAATTTAATTTATTATTTGATATAGTAGTCTAATATTATAAGAGTAAAAGACAAAACCAAAAGGGTAATCTATGAAATTCGTTGAGATTTATCGGAAAACAAAAATGAAATACCTTTTTTTCTCCGATTGATCGTTTCTTTGGCAAATATTTGTTAGACTGGATCAATTTAAGGAAAATATGGTCCCGGTGTAAAAGAGAAAAGCAAATTATTAATCTGTAAAATTGGTAAAGATGTCTACTTAAAAATAAATATTTTCATGCTTTAGTACTTTTCGGATTCACAGTTTGCCTGTTGCAAAAACAAATTTAGGGTGTTCACTTTGCCCTAGCAGCGTTGCAGATTGAAATCGTTGCAAGCTTTCTACGAGAACAGCGCTTTATGTGGAAAGCATTGCACATAACTAAAGTGGGCTGTTTTTCGTTTACATATTGTTGAATATGTTCAACGCATTGCACGTAAAGCGCTGTTCTTGCAGCAAGCTTGCAACGTTTTCAATCTGCAACGCTGCTAGGGCAAAGTGAACACCCTAATTGAATTTGAATAAAGTTTTATTAAAATATTGTAAGCATATAACAATTTATAAATCCAGCCGCGCCTCCTTTAATGCATTGCATACATACTACTGTGGGCAAAAAGTATCGGGAATTTTAAATTTAAAAAATTTTGGGATTCCAATTGGAACAAATGTTTGTACTTTTAGGTTGGCACTACTATCATTAACATCTGTGCAAAATTATACGTTAAAATATGCATTAGTGTTTAAGCTACGATTAGTTTTGTACGACGCCAAAAGTGCATTTGGCGATTTTGGTGCCAAAAAAGGTCAATTTCATCGAAAAAAGCCCCGCGTAGAAGTGAGTGAAACAATGTTTTCTGACTACCAGGACAAGATAAAACGCATTATTACGGGCGATGAGACTTGGATCTACGCTTACGACATGGAAATTACCGATCAATCGAGCGAATATCGGCTAAAGGTGAGCCGAGACCGAAAAAATCGCGTCAAATTTGCTCAAAAATCAAGGTCATGTTGACAGTTTATTTGGATTATCGTGTTGTAGTTCATTATAAATTCCTTCCGACCGACCAAACTGTCAACAAGGAATATTGTTTGAGAGATTTGCGTCGTTTGCGCGAAGCTATGCGTAAAAAGACGCCAGAACTATGGGCTGACAACTCATGGTTCTTGCAACACGATAATGCGCCCTCTCATACTGCCCCTGTTCTTCGTTACCATTTTGCCAAAAACTCGACCAAAATTTTCCCACAGCTACCTTTTTCGCCTGATTTATCTTCGTGTGACCTCTGGCTATTTTCTAAGCTCAAAAGACCACTCCGAGGACACCGTTTCGAGTCGATTGAGGAGATTCAACCAAAATCGCCAATTGCACTTTTGGCGTCGTACAAAACTAATCGTAGCTTAAACACTAATGAATATTTTAACGTATAATTTTGCACAGATGTTAGTGATAGTAGTGCCAACCTAAAAGTACAAACATTTGTTCCAATTGGAATCCCAAAATTTTTTAAATTTAAAATTCCCGATACTTTTTGCCCACAGTAGTATGTACATATATCACGACAAAATTAAAATACCCTCAGCAAGGGCATGAAAAGTGCGAGTAAATTGAGACTCTCCACGAATCTCAGCCCTGGCGCCGTGTTGTATGCAATACGTATTTTCCAACGCTTCCGCTTTATTCACTCAAGTTCAGTATCTGTCTGAACGTCGTTGTCGTTGTCGTCATCGTCGTCGTTCCTTCTTCCTGCTTCACGTACAAGAATAACAAATAATTACTCAAATTGAACTCGCTGTCGACGTTGACTGCGACAGCGACTGCGACAGCGACTGAGAGCCTGAGAGGCGAGCGTCGAGCGTCGAAGTTGACTCGAAATCAGTTTCGCAATACATACACAAACAAAAGGCGCTGGGCTTTGGCTCGAGGAAGTGAACGACAGCAGTAACTAAAATTTGTTTAACAATACTATATATTAATAAATATAGATTTAGTTGAACAACAAAATCAACTGCAAAGTGTGCACAAAAACATAAAACGCAAAGTGCGGCCTGCAATTTTATTGATTTTCAATTGTGGTAAGAAAAAGGCCTGGAAAACATTGCAAAAGTTCATGCAAAAAAAGCAAAAAAAAAAACGTTAACGGGCAAAAAATCGAAGGCATTGAAAATGTCAATAAAGTGTGCGTGAAAATTATGAAACTGTGCAACCGTGTGTGTGTGTGTGTAAATAGCAAAATTTACATTTTGTCCAAAATTTGTTGTGTAAAATTTGGCGAACGCGCTTAAAATAAATTCAGGCAGACACGGAAAACCCTCAAACCAAGGGAAAAACGCCGCCAAAGCCAAAAAGGGAGCACGGCCGGCACAGACACACATACAAACGGCTTCCTCTGACCAAAGGGGGATGGCAACTGGGGGGTGTAGACGGGAAAGGGGAATGTGAGGCGGCAGTAGCAACCAGAGTCAAAGCCTCGACAGCATTGAAAATCAGCCCGAGCCAAAGCTCAAGTCGCAAATTTTTGCGCAAGGGCAGGCAGTTTGAGTATTTTACGAGTATTTCGAGTAGACGGGGGATGGGGCTGGGGGCTGGGGTGTGGGAGGTGCGGGGGTTGCTTGAAATTTCGCAACACTTGCGCGCCATTTAGGGGTGGCAAGCGGAACGAAACGAAACGAAGTGAAACGCAACGCAACGAAACGGAAGTGAAACGCGAGTCGAATGCAGTGTGTTTCAATTTTGACATTTGTTCATTTCGCATATACAGGACGGCACCGTTAACATGGACAAGATGACGGTGGCCCAGAAGAACGCATATCTGGAGGCGCACATGGCGGTGCAGCAGCAAATGGCCCAGGCGGCCATTCAGTTCAAGCAACAGCAATCCGTGCAACAGCAGCAGAGCTCACCGACGGCCAACAACAACCAGAACAACGGGAACATGCAGCAGCAACAACAGCAGCAGCAACAACAGCAACAGCAGCAGCAACAACAGCAGCAGCAACAACAACAGCAACAGCAGCAACAGCAACAACATTATGCGGCCACCATCAAAGTGCCACAGATCAGTTCCTCCAGTTCGGCGGGTGGTGCTGGCGGTGCGGCGGGCGACAGCACCTTCACCGTACCCGACGACGGCATGGGCTTCGAGGGCGGCGTCCGCGTGCTCCAGAGCCTGGGCACCTGGTCGGCGGCGGAGCAGCTCACCTACAACATACCGAAGCCCAATCTGATACCCTTCACCGAGCCCTACGTGGAGGGCGGCTCGATGCATCCGGCCAGTCGACTCAAGGCGCTGCAACAGGTGCAACAAGCCTCCTCCGGCGTGCGCAAAACAAATCCCTCAAAGTGTGAGTAAAATAACGAATTTACTTTAATCATTTATTTATGTTTAAATTTATTATATAATTAATTAAAAGTGAATTAAAGACAGTCCCTTCCAAAAGCCTTACAAATATTTCAATTCTAAATGAAAAGAAACCTTTAAATATAAATTCAGAAATTGATAAAAGTATACATTTAAAATATAGAATAGATTTCATATTTTGTATCACACTTCACTTCACTGCACTAATTTACTGAAAAAATTTGGACTCATTAAATTTAAATTAACAAACCAATTTAAGGAACGATATATAAAATCGAAATATCATATTATAAATAAACTTAAATCTAAATCTGGACACTTTTAAATAATTCAATATAATTTGCAATAAGGTGTAGTATTATTACTTAAATTTATTTACTTTTAATGGGTAGCTAAAGTTAATGATAATAAATGAAAAAAATTTTTTGAGGCATTGGTTTGAAAAGTAGAATATGTGAAGTCTAAACATTAAAAATAAAGTTCAATCTACTTCCGAATATATATTAATTGCCTAATAATATTTACATACAATAAATTTTATTTTTATTTAGTTTGATTTCCACTAATTTATTTTTAATAAATAAATAATAAATGACTCATTCTTTTCAGCCACCAACAAGGCGTTCGAGTGCACGGTGTGTGGCAAGGGATTGGCGCGCAAGGACAAACTGACCATCCACATGCGCATTCACACCGGCGAGAAGCCCTATATTTGTGAAGTATAAGCAGTCCTTGAAACTTAACAATTTCACAATCTAGACAACTAATTACTAACAACTCAACTCATCTCATCTATTGCAGGTGTGCAACAAGGCGTTTGCCAGGCGGGATAAACTAGTGATTCATATGAACAAGTTCAAGCATGTGACGCCGACAAATATTGCGCCGCTGGGCAAGCGATTGAACAATATGGTCAAGAAGAAGGAGCAGCCGGATCCGCCGCCGGAGGACAATAAACAGAGCCTGGAGCTGCAGTTGCAACAGCAGGCCGTCCAGGTGGCGGCACAGAACATCATCGTGCAGTCGGCGCAGGGGGCGCCAACGGCAATTCCGGGCATCATCATTCCACATCATCAGCAACAGTTGTCGTGGACGTGCGAGCTGTGCGGTCGCATGTTCTCGAGCCGGGACGAGTGGTCCATTCATGCCAAGAGTCATCTGGAGGTGAGCAAATGTCGGTTGAGCCACCCGGCCAAAGGGGCCTAAGGGCGATCTGCGATCTTCTTATGCTAGAAGATCGATCTGTTTGAGGAGCGGCTCTAAACTGGCCTTCTCTGAATATTCTTGCAGTATTGACAACAGGAACGGTTAGTCGTAGAGTCCACAAAACCAGCAGTCGCCATCGTTAAGAACAACAACAGCAGCAACAGCAACGGTCACCACAACAACAACAATAATCGTGGTTATCAGATGGATGCAAATCAAAACCAAATACTCAACAACAGCAACAGCAGCCAGAAGATAATCATACAAAACCAGATGATCCTCAATGCCAACCATCAACAGCAACAGCAACAACAACATGTTGCTGGTGGCAAGAAAGCGGCCAGAAAGCACCAGCAGCAGCAGCAACACCAGCAGCAGCAACAACAGCAACAGCAACAACAGCAGCAGCAACAACAGCAGCAACAGCAGCAGACCAGCGCGCCTATGTACAATAATAATAATAGCAACAACAACAGCGGCACTCATCAGGGACACGAAGTAACTAGCTATTAACAACAACATCAACAACAACAACAACCATAACTACAACACCAACAGTAAACCTTAACAGTAACAACAACAACAACCACACGCTACAGCCACACGCCATGAGCATGATAATAATCTATCTATTGTCACTTTCACTGTAAACATTTCGTATCTTTGTATCTGTATCCCTTCATCCTCCTCTCATCCTCCGCGCAGGTGTCAGGTGTGCCCGTCTCGCACATCATTGCCAACTCACCGACAGCGGCCAGTTATATGCAGGCTCAGCTGAGTGGCCTGCACGCCGGCAACAGTGCAGTGAATGTTGGGGTCGGCGATGCCGGCAACATGACCAACATGCCCATCGTCACCTATAATGGCAATCAATATTGTGTCATAACTCGCGCCCCGGAATCGGATGCCATTGCCATGCAGAAGCAACCATTGCCGCTGGACTACAACCAGGCCACCGCAACCACCACCAACATTATTGTCATGTCGCCAATGCTGCCCCCGCAGCAGCAACAACAACAGCAACAGCAGCAGCAACAACAGTAAATAGATTTCGTCATGATTTGCAAATTAAGTTTAAGTACTGACAAAATAAGGCGGAAAATTTAAGCACATTGCCGCCGCGGGCTGTATTGCTGTTGTGTTGCTGTTGTGCCCTCGACAACAGTTAATGGCAACTCATAATCATAGCTGGCATTTGACGATGATGGCAGAGAAAGGCAATTGGCTGTTGGCCAAGTTAAGTGTGTGTCGCTGCCTCAGGATCCTCAGTCAACCGTCTTCAAGCTGGCAATCAGTTCAGTCGCAGCTTCAGCTCCCAAGCTATAAATACAAATTGTAAATAAAGTTTTTAAAAAACTAAAACAAAACCAAAAAAAAAAAAGAAAAAGAATGAAAAAATAATGAGATATGAGAACCCGTAAGTCTATGTTTAAGTAAGAAAAGAAGAGATTCAGCCGGTCGGAGGAAGTTTACAAATATATAATTCGCATGTAATGCTTCAATTTCGATTCAAATCGTTTTTCAAACGGATTCAAACTAATTGCAATACATGATTGAAAATTGAAAAACAACCGCATTAACTAACTAGTCTAAGTAATTTTACATATCCATTAAAAAACGACGATAACATTAAATTAAATTCCCCCCATAAAGCAGCCATAACACTGAGATATTATGTTCTTAGCTCTCTCATTAATTATGTTTCGACTTTCTCATCTTAAGTTCGGCACTAAGCAAAATGAAATGAATATTCATAGAAAACTTGTAAGTGCATGATGTGAATGTGTTTCGTATTTGTATTTGTATAGTACGCGTTTAAATCAATTGTTTATAATTAATTACGCTAAACAGATAAACAATATTTATGTCTTACGAGAAATGAAACCAACAATTACTTACTTATACTTATGTAAGTAGTTCCAGTAGCGTGTCCATCAATGATACTCACAACCAAAAAAAGAAAAAGAAAATTAAATACGAAAGGAAAGAATAATCGTACTACGGCAAACAATGTGAAATATGATTGAAAATATATTAAATTAACAATAAAATTTAACAATTTTTGAGTGGCTGCGTCTTATTGTCAAAAAATGAATAAGTAGAATTTAAGTTGCTTTTAAATTAATCCAGTCACTTGTTGCGTATACGACATGTTGTCCAAATTTATATCTAAGTGCTGCTGACACACAATCACTTCTTGGCCATTGCCAACATTAAGAGCACACAATAATTGGCAGCTGTTCTCGCCAATTGCGTTGCCAAATTCAGTTCCATTTGAGCCACTTTTTTTCGGTAGGCCTTTTTTGCGGCTCAATCGAAGTTGTTTGCGCTTAATTGAGAAGACAACTTGGAGTCGCAGACTCGCGATCTTCAGACTTTGGTCAACGCAGCTCACGAAAAACAACTTTTCGTTCAGCGAATTGAAAAATGCGGCAGGTTTGACCTTAAACGGAAACTCGTCGCTGCAGTCGACGTCGCCGTCGCAGTCGGCGTCGCAGCTACAAATAAATTTATACTTCAAATGTTGTTTAAGTTTTTTTTTCTCATTTTCGCAAGAATTGCAAATTAGTTAAGCTCACGTTGACGGCAACTTGAACGCCTACGCTGGTGACGACGTTGACGTTGACTGCGACGTTGACAGCGACGCTGACTGCGAGCGCGTTTCAGGTGGCTTTCAGTGTTCTTTGCCACAGTCTTAGTCGAATATCGCAGCTGATCAGTCGCGAGTCGGTCACGGCTCGAAAAATGCTCAATGGAAAATTCTACACGGGGCTGCCGCCCAAGATGGAGGGACGTCAGTGCGGCGTTGGCCAAAACCGTCAGGAGTCGCACTTCTTCTGGCCCGACGACTCGCAGGTGGACAGCGCGCTGGAGACGCGTGTGAAGCGACGCGGCAGTTTCCAGCTGGAGTCGGGCCCAAAGCCAGTGCAGAGACTCAACTCGCTCCAAAATGAGACGAAACCCGCAGTGGATACTCGCCAAATGTTCCACAAGGAGTTTGCCAAGTCATCCATACAATTCTACGACAACTTGCAACCGAGCAACAACAGCAACAACAACAGCAATCACTCGAGATTGAATCGAGCGCGCAGAGAGGTGACACCCAAGCTGACGGATGTGCAGCCGCGACAGTTGCAGCCTCTGAAGACTCTGGCCGAGGAGGATCCCAGTGCAGCGAGACGCAAGCAGGCCTACAGCTCCACGATACAGTTCTACGATTACGATGGCGACGCGACGACTCAGAACAACACAAGGCGTCCCAAGATGGACATGAACAACAAGCGCGAGATGGAGCTGAACTCCAAGAACAGCCCCAAGTTGCAGGTGAAGCACAATGTGCGGCATCTGAGCGTGGAGCCGCCGCCAATGCGAGTGGGAAACAACAAGAAGCCACTCAATGATGGCCAGCATTGGGAGAGAGGGCGACCAGGTGTGGTCTTGCCCAAGAAAATACTCAAACATCAGCCGTGGACTGAGGACTTTGATGAGCCGCAGGCGACGCAGGACTATCTGGACCATGGCATGCGAATCCTGCGCGTGCGCAGCCCGGCGCCCGCCAAGAAACACGTCACGTACAGCGAGGAGGCCGACGAGTATGCCTACTATGAGGAGCCCCAGCCAACAGCTGCCGAGGGCCGACAGCTGCGACAGTCGCTGTCTCAGCCAAATATGCGCACAGGAAGTGGCCAACAACAGAGACAACCACAACCACAGCCAGGTCCATATGTGGAAACTGGTCGCGATACAAAATCATTAAATAACTATCATAAAAATCCACATATTAATTATAACAACAACAACAGCAACAACTACAACAACAACTTGCGCTCGACACGGAAAATCTTGCCAAAAATGTCAGACAACCCAATAACAACAACAACAGCTACAACAACAGCAGCAGCATCGAGAACTTTGAGAAGTCGCCGCTTCGATGACACACAAACAACAACAGCAGAGGTGTCAATGCTAGAGCAGCAGCAGCAGCAGCCGTCTCCCTCTGACCCACGCAAACACCTGCGCAGCAGCCTCTGCTTCAACGGCGACGCTTTGGTCGTCGATGTGGGTGCCGCTGCGCCGTCGACGTCGGCCGCTGCGCTGGCAGCGCGTCGCAGCTCGGCCGGGCAACGCGTCAGCGTCGGCTTGCCAGACTGAAGCTGAAGCTGAAGCTGCATATTGATATTTATTATTATTTGTTTGATTGTTGATTGAATGCAACGCGACGTTGGCGTTGTTTCGTCGTCGTCTTAATTGCATGCGTCAACTCTGCCAGCGTCGACTGCGACGCGACGCAACATCGACAGCAGCAACTTTGTTATTGTTGTTGCTTCAACTTCACCCACAACTTAAAAGATTTATTTTTATCGATATTGCTGAATATAAATAAATTATACAAAGTGCTAATGATCTTGCCTAATATGCGAGCAACATTTGTATCGTTGTTGTTGTTGTTGGCCAGCCAAAATGTATTAATTTAGTTTCATAATTGAGCTAAAACAACAGACTAACTTAAACTATACACACACACACTTAATTGGAGACTTAAACACAGACAGCCATCTAATCTTAATATTAAGCATTTATTGTACACAACTTAACAAAGACTTAAGCATAGATTTTTTACTAATAAAAAAATAAATAAATACCAAGATTATAAAAGCTATATTTGGGTGAAGAAGAACAGAAAAACATTTATTAAACTTTGTTCAAATAAATGTTTGGGCAACATCATTTAATTTGCATGGAGATCGCTTTGATATTATGCATATTTGGATGCTTGAAACTTAATCAAGTTTTGTTTTCTAAAAATGGAAATTAGAAAAAAATCAAAATTTGAACTGCAAGTTTTTATTATAGATTTAAAAAAAGAATAAATGCTTTCCTTATTCAAACAAATAGCATTTATTTTTCCTTTTGTTACAGATATTCATTTAATAAATATTGTTACTAATACATATCTAAAAGTTGATATAGCGTTAAGTAAACAATAAAACAAGTGACTTTGCTCTGTACTTTATGTCAATTAATTGCTTGCCATTCAACAATTAATTGCCATACCAAATAAGTAAACTTCCCATTCGCATTTATTGTTGGGAGCGTGAAACATTCAACTTAATGTTGTTATTGTACAGAAAAGCGAAACTATCGCAAATTTGTTTAAGTGCACATTAGTTAAATTAATAGTTTAATAAAAAATAAGCAACTTAATTGGAGTTCTGCTTAAGGCAAACAGGAATTGCCCTAAGCTGCTATTCCCCTCCCTCTCACGCTTTCTTTCTCACTCACTCCTTTCTCTCTCTTCTCTCTCTTTTTTCCTGGCTAGTTGAAAGCCTTTCACCAAAATTTCCATTTCACTTTAAACGCGTTGACTGAACTTTTACTGTTAAAAAACATTGTTAACGGAACTCAAAACCAGCCAAGACACTGGCCAGCTGTTCAAGCCTGGTTAGTTGACTTTTCATTTTTCACAAGGAAAACGGAAATTATGACAATTGACTTTATATTTGTTGCAACATATTGGTGCAACAATTGTCATGCGCCTTAAACTTGAGCTTGACCTTGCATGGAAAATGGGGAATGGAAAATTGGAAAATGGAAAAAATCACGAATACGAATATGGTTAACAACTAATTGGATCAAATTGAACAATTATGCAAACATTGGCAAATTACATCAATCAAAGTGTGACTTAAATTGCACAGATTTAATTAGGGGACAACATTTAATTGTTGCCAAGTTGAAGAAGACGAAGAAAACAGCTTACAGGATAAGCTCGAGTCGGAAAAGCGTTGTTCAAATGGCGCGTGATGAAATGTTATGCAATTGGCCAATTCCCATTTTCTGTTTCCGACTCCACAAACAGATAAAAAACAAGAGAAAAATACTTGAAATCTTCCGCATTGCAACATTGTCTTGGACTTGGACTGTGCCGCATCCTGGCATAGAAAGTAGTTCAACGAAAAGGCCAAGACATGTGCCAAGCTTCAGCTGCAACTGCAACTGCAACTGGAAGTAGTTGTCATTTCCTGGCTCTAACTCGGCTGCAACTGAACCTGAACTTCAGGCCAGCCAAAAAAGTGCAAGTGGATGCCATCAGCGATTCATTGGGTAATACTACCAGCTACATCTTCAGCCAACAGCGAGAAACCAGTTAGCAACCAACTAGCTAGCAGAGATCTTAAGCGTTAGATAGAGACATTGAGGCTCATAGAGACTCCCTCGGAGTTTGCTTTCCCTCTCTGTCTTCTTAGTTGGCCCGTTGGCTGTTGGCAACTAACAAATGGTAATCGCTATTTGCAATTACGGCCATAAACAACATTTTATTTATGCCGCGTGCTCCATTTCCTACACGTTGGATATGCAAACGATGCAGCTTCCTCCGCAGTGGCAACTAGCCAAGCTAGCCAGTTAGCCAGCAAGTCTGTGAGCCAGGTCTGTGCGTAAAAACGTGAATGTGTGCTCAACACTTGCCGATCTCAATCTGCTCACGCTCTTCGTTCGCAGAGCCAAGACGACTTGGCCAAGTTGCAAAACATGTTGCAGCAGCCCGAGTTGGCCATTGGAGAAGGAAGGAAGTTGGCATAAAACCGTTGCGTCCATTGCTGCCACTTTCAGTTTCGTTAAGGCCACACGGCGGCTCAAGACGTGCCACAGATACATTTATAGATACAGATACTTTTTGAAAACCGATTTCGTCATAACGAGTGTGAAACTGAGTCCAAGTGCAACTTTGAGTGTAGTTCGAATTCAAACAAGTCGAAGAACATATATATTACTGATATGAGACTGTGCTGGAATGTAAGCTCGGAATAAACTATTAAATTTATCAATATATATTTGCTTTAGACTTTTCATGTGTCACAATCCATTTTCGGAATTTGGACTACGTTATATACATTTTTATGTTATTTTTCCCTGAAGATAAATCACATAATTACATAAATTTCATTTCCTTTTTAAATTCTTTTATCTATGACAAAAAAATTACATAAATTTCTTTTAATTTTTTTTTCTATGATAAAATAATTACATAAATTGCATCCTTTTTTTATTCTTTTATTTACAAAATTATTTAAGCTTGGTTTTGAAACAGCAGAAATATAATGATTAAATTAATGTCTTAAGTTAGACTTCGCTTTTATGAATATTATGAATTTGGAATATTTTAATGACATAATTTTAGAAGCTTAAAAATTCAAGGTTAATTATATTTTTTATTAAATAGATCTAAGGCTCGAACTAAAACTTCTCCATAGAGAAATTCTTACAAAGAACAAATAAAAAATATGCAAATCGTATATTTATTTGCAGTTCTTGGCAGCTGCTTTGCTGTTGAGCTCAGTTGCTTGTGGCTTAAGAGCGCCCAGATCCTATTATCGACGCAGTTACTACGGTGCATCGGGTCCACCTGGACCTGTGAGATTGATATCCTCTCTAAGTGGACCTCCCAGTTACCGCAGTGATCTGCAGACGAATGAGAGCAAGCGACGCGATGTGATCAAGAAGTATCCGAAGAAGACGCACTACAGACCCTACACATCGGTCAGTTTGAATAGTTACGAATGTCAACTGAATCCTTAATAAATTTATTATTTCAGGAAGAGGATGATTATTCTAGTGAGCACTACTCGGGCGAGTATTCGTCCGAGGCGACTCAGGACAGTCGGGAGTACACGATCGGCACTCAGATTCGCGTTCAACATCCCATCACAGTGCCCAAAAAAGTCACGCCCAGTTCCACGTATCCCAAACAGCACAAATACACTTCAACCGGGCCCTACAAGAGGCCAGTCTACACGACCGACATCAGCTCTAGCGAGGATCACGGCCCAGAGCCTCATCCGGCAGCCAAACGCCCAAAATGGTCCCAGTCACAATTTGAATCCGAGGCAGATCCTTTCCATTTGGTGCCACCGCCCAAGGCAGCCGCTGCCTCCAGTCACTCCTACAGGGTATTTGAGAACGATCACGATGATTACGAGGTGCCCACGCGTCCAAAGAACCATGAACGTTACAAAAACGTTGCCTCCAAGAAACAAATCGAGGCATTTCTAGAGGATCAGCAGAAACTGCTCGACGAGGCCATCAAACTGCAGCTGCTCAACAATCCCAAATTGCAGAAGTTCTTAAGACCCGATTCGCAAGAGTCGCGACCCGATCTCGATATCGAAGACTTTGAGACCTTTCCGCCAAATTTATCCGGGCCCGGGCCACTGCACAACAGTTTCAGTGTCGAGCATCCACCGCTGTCCCCGCCCAAGGGTAGTCGACCCCACAGACGTCCACCTGGCGTCGAGCTGAAGCGTTCCCCGAAGCCGAAGCACATTATAAAGCCCAAAAGAAAGTACAGATCAACAGCGCTGGTCATCAATGTCTGAGGGCAGATATTAAACTGGGAAGTCCCTACTAATTACTTATTTAAATATCTATTTTAGTTTGTGTACTGTATAATGTATAGACTTGTTGTATGTTAATGCTGTAAATATAGTGAACCCTCGATTTTATATATTTTTAATTTAAATCATCTCCCAAAGAAATTATAGCTTGAAGGAGATTTTAAAAATTATCTGCATAAATGGATTTGCAATTGCTTTGAAAAAATACCAGACATTTTGTTGAATTTTTCTCGAATTTCCGATATCTTTTGATTCTCAATTTTATTTTTATTTCTCAATTTTTTTTTGGCTTTTTTTTCAGTTTCGACACCAAACTAATTTTAAAATAAAGTTAATTATTTTACCGAATTTTTCATTTTGTTTTTTTTTTCAAATTGTTTTTATTTAATTTTTAATTGATTTTTTAAAATTCCATTTCAAATTTGCGCGCCCAAAAATGTTAATTGCCGCAACTTTAATGGTTGTTGTCATTGCTAAACATCAAGGTGGCAACTCTTGTTTTCAAGAGGTTTTTATTGGTTCGACACCTGACAATAGATGGCGCCAGCAGCTTGCCATCGACAGATGGCGCCAGTCAAAAGCGAGCGTCAATAATTTTGCAAAATCAATTAAAAATTAAATAAAAACAATTTGAAAAAAAAACAACAAAATGCAAAATTTTGTAAATTAATTAAGTTTAATCTAAAATTGGTTTGGTGCCAAAGTTGAGAAAAAGCCAAAAAAAAATTAAGAAATAACAAAAAACTTGAGAAACAAAAAACGTTAGAAATTCGAGAAAAATTCGAGCAATTGATTAATTAAGATCAGATGTTTACAAAATGTATCCAAATTTATAATATTGGATAAAACGCTAAAAACAAATCGATTTCTGAGTAATCAAATTAATTTAAATTAACAATAACATAATTAACAAATTATCTATTAAATACAGCCCTATAATACCTAATTTAATGAGCGAAATTACATCTTAGTCAATCCCAAAGTAGCCACAACTAATTCTTGGCTTTTACCTCTTTCGCAAAACAATAATCCGCAATTGAGCAGGTAATTTAGATTGCCACAACACCAATAACAATAACAATAGCAATAACAACATTAAAGTGGGTGCAAAAACAAAAGCAAAAATGAATTTTCTAAATTGACTGACCAATTTCAACAGCCACAACAAAAGTGACCTTGAAAGCAAAGTCTGAAAACGAGTACGAAATCGAACCCCTCGAGGTGTTGCCAAGAATGTGCGCAGGAGAAGTGAAAAGTAAGCGTTAAAGTCGATTTAAACTTGGCTCTAAACAAAGCACCTGTTGGCATGAAGGGGAAGGGACAGGGGAGGCAGAAGGGGAGGCAGTTCTGCAATTCGACAAGGCAAATCGATGGGGCAGATAATTGAGCCCAGACGTAGAGAACTCAAAAAAATATTAGAGCATAATTAATGAACAACAAGTTACAATAAAACAATTGAAGCGTGACAAATCCAAAATTGTTTATGGATTGTTGCAGAATTCATAGCATTAGAAATACTTGTAGATATATACATATAACTTTCCGGTTCAGCCCACACGGCACGTCGATAATTTGCCGGTTCTTTGGACATATTTTGCCGACAGCTGCGGGGATTGTGGGTGGATGTGGGAGGCACTTAGCTGATTTCATTTTCATTGGAATTCCATTTGTCTAACTATGTTTTGTTTTTCTATATGTTTTATGTTTTTATTATTTTGTTTTATTTTTGCACAATTGTGCACGGCTTTAAACCAGTTTCGAGTCTTTCCTTGTTTGCTGCAAAGAATTGAACTGGATCTCGAGCCTGAAACTTGTTTACCAGTGTATTTCTGTGTATGTGTTTTTCTTATTCAACACTTGGGCAGATTGAAAGTCGGTTGTGCAATGTGCATTGGGGGCGTTTACCGGGCAAGGTGTTTAGATAAATCTGCTCAAAATTAAATTACTCGCAAACAGAAAGAAACTCGTTTGTTGCAACAGACAGAGAGAAAAAAGAGGGAAAAGTGAAAGAAATAATATAATTTGTTTGAGGGTACGTATATTGCTTAAAACTCTATACAAATTATGTTATGTATCTGCTAATGCTACAATATATATTGCGTATACGTCCCGTGGCCCGTGGTCGAAAGAATTGTCAAAGTAATTCATTTTAAATTTTTTCAACCGCACACACTTACAAGTTTATTGGTTTCGCTTCACATTAGGAGAGTAGAATTGGGATTTAACAGCATTGAGGCGTATTATAAATTACAAACAAATAAACTGTTAGAATCGTTGATAGGAGCTACGAAACAGTTTCTCTTTCTTTCTTATACATATCACAAAAGAGTTTCGATGAAGTTACTAGAAAGTGAAAAAGTGATGGAAATTCAAGAAAATGCAAGAGTGAGACAGGAAAGAGAAGTAAAAGAGAGAGTAAGAGAGATAGATAGATAAGTTTAAATTACAATAGAAATAGAAACAAGCTCAATCTATGTAGTTCTCTCTCCGTCGCTTAGACCTTGTTGAAGGAGTAGGTGAAGCCGTCGGGCGTGCGGTTCAGCGACAGCTTGCCGGGGGGCGAGAAGCGGTGGGGATTGGGCGTGGTTGTGGTGTAATAGTTGGGCTGCTGCTGTGGCTGATACTGCGGCTGTTGCTGCGGGGCGGGCTGGTGGTAGGTCTGCTGCGGGGCGGGGTTGTAAGCGGGCTGCACGGGCGCCGGGGCGGGGCGATACTGCTGCTGGGGAGCGGGCTGATGATACGACTGCTGCTGCGGCTGCTGCTGGTCGAAAGAGGGATCGTTGTAGCGGGGATCGTAGGAGCCATCATCGCCATAGTCGTTGCTGCGGAATGAGGACTGCTGTGGAGCCGGAGCCTGATACTGCGACTGTGGCTGGTACTGCGACTGTGGCTGATAGCCCGACGTGGGCACGGGCTGTGGTGGTGCCGGCGGAGCCACGGGCAAATGATCACCGGATGCTTGGAAGCTGTGAAATAAACATAGTTAATTAACTATAATTAAATTGCAATCATTTAATCAATTACTCACCCATTCTTGCCCGCTGTGTAGGAGACGGTGCGACGCTCGCCGGATGGATCCACATAACTGTAGCTGCCGTGGCGAGTGCCATCCGCATCCGTCTCCTCTTTGAAGTTTATGCCATCCTCCTGCTCGTATGCGGCCCCGAATTTGCCATCCCCAGACAAATAGCGCTGCTCACTGATGATGGCCGCCGTCTTGGGATCCTGGTGATAATGCTGGCCAGCTGCCAATGTTGCCAGCATCGTTACTGCGAGCTGTGTCCCCAAAAAAGGGAAATTATAGATTCCATAAATTAAAAACACACACATATCACATTTGTTTATCAACTCACAAAGCGAAACATTTTGTAGCTGTTGTTGTTGTTGTTATCCTTGAACGTAAACTGCACTCAGAATCAGAATTGAAAATCACACGCGATTTATTTAGTGATGTTGGCGCCTTTACGTCAACAAGGAATCGAAGGGGAATTTGGAATACTATCGCATTCGAGACCAGACCGACGGCAATGGGTTTTGTAAGTGAACTGCCTTCCGCAATGGAGCCGCCCAAGCTTTTATAGTTGCCAACGCAGCTGGGAAAACCTTGGAACGACGCTACATACAACGGCTTGCTTACGGGCTTGGGCTCTAAAACTCACGGCCCGCCTAGGCGGTAGCTGGTTGTTGTTGTTGTAACTGTGTTTGTATTATTAAGAGTAACAATAACAAGAATTGAGCTAAGTGCTCTAGTAAGTCAACTCTGTTGCTGTTGTTGCTGTTTCTGCTGTTGTTGTTGCTCTGTCCGCAAGCTGTTTTACCAGTTTTGTGCTCTTTCGCTTTTTTTAGCGGTTACTTTTGCTTTCTATGCTATGCTATGTAGCTTAAACTATTTTTTAATTATTTTTACATTTAAGTTTAAGCCCGCAGTGTTTTGCGGTCCCATAAATGCATCCATATCTTGTGGTATTGATATCCCTATGCGATGTTCTGCCCGTTGCATGATGCAATTTTCGTTGCAATCATTTTATTTGGCCAACAAAGCTGGTTTCACCAATTCAACCAGACAATCAATTGCACATGACCAACCCAAAAGCGAGACGTCAAACAATCAAATCAAATTTATGAAGAATTATATAAACAAGTCTATGAAGAGTCTATGCGCTAACACAATTATCTTAAAAATTATAAAAATGCTGTAGAAATTTATGAATGTAAAGAAATTTAAAAAAAATGCATACTCTAATTTAAGTATGTAAAAGCAATTGAAATCATAAGAGAAATTCACCAAAAAAATAAAAAAAAAATCTTACAAAAATAGTATAATTTTAATGATGTTTATAAAAAAACAATACATAATATTAGTATGCATTCTCTGTAGTAACAATAAATATTGTTTCTTGACCAAATAGCTAAATCTACATAAAATCTGATCTCTTGTAGTAAGATTTTTAATATAAATTGGTTGAGCAATTAAATTTATTTAAAAAATAAATTCTTATATTATAAATTTCGGACATTTTAAGATACAACAATTTAATTTTTTAAACTTAAAATATTTTCACCCAGACTTCTAAAATTCAAATTATGTCAAAGTGATTTAATAAATTTTATAATAACACTTGAAAGTTTGTTTAATTTTGTATTCATTTCACATGCTGACAATTTAATATAAATACTTTTCTTTCTCTGTTCTATTTATAATTAAGTTGTGATATTATCCTCATTAATTCTGAATATATTTCAGAACATGTCGAACAAGATGGCAAAGTGACTTTTATTAGTTTCCTGCTAGAGTATTAAATAGATAATTTTAGAGCAGAACGATTGGAATTATTGGCGAATACTGCGGCAGTTAAAAGTCGGCTTAAGATTAAGAAATTTGCGATAAGTTGCAACAAGCGCGGGTGTTGCTCATAGTTGTTGTTATTGCTGTTGTAGTTGCTGTTGTTGTTGATGTTGTAGTTGCTGTTGCACACTCGCATTTAACTACTAAGTAAGTATTATAAATAGGCATTAACAATCTCAAATGCTGATTTATATCACGAGCCATTCTGTGGTGTGGTCAGCGGTTGGCAACAGCTCCAAACAGAACAGTTAATAAAATATGTTGATGTTGTTATTGTTGGTGTAATGTCTTTGACTTGTTGACTTTGCGCTTGGCTTCAATAATTTATTGTGTTTGAAATGCCGTCAGTAAAAGGCATTGTTTGAGCTGTTTTATAGCCAACAGCTGGTTGCAATTGTTGTTGTTGCTATTCTTATTGTTGTTGTTGTTGTGTGGTGCATTTGGAGCGCCCACCCACGCCATCACCATTACCATCACAGTCACAATCGCCATCACATATGTACATGGCATAAATCGGTTACATTTACAGCATTTGCATAATTTATGGCCAAAGGCATTCAAGTGCCTCGAATTGAGGTCTCTGTGGCGACACGTGTATGTGAATGTGTATGTGAGTTCGTATGTGAACCAAACTTGGTGTTAATTGCAAGAGATCTAAACGATTTTCCACTTTTTTAATGAGCAATCGCTTTGCATACGCATGGAAAACCATTTGACTGGCACAAAAAAGCAACCGCATGTGGTCGACAATTTTTGAAGTACTCGCAGAAATATTTTCATTTAGAGCATTACAGTTGAGGATTTGCCCTTTTGCAAGTCGCCATCATCATCGTCGATGTCAAAGTCTCGTGTCGTTGTTATTGTCATTAGTGTGACCAGAAACAGTACACGCCCTCTCACAGCGGGGCGGCCAAAAGGGGATAGAAGTGGCAACAGCAACAGCAACAACAACAGTAACAGCAGCAGCAGCAGCAGTCCAGGAAATTAAATCAGTTGACAAACAACTAAAGCAACAACAGCAACAACAACAACGAGAAGCAGCAGCAAATGGCGTTGATGAAGGAAAGAAACGGCGTCTCTGTTCATTTGGATTAGCTTGAGGGTGCAACAAATGCACATACATAAAACTATATATATTTATATGCATGTATTTGTAATTGGGAGGGTTGTTTGCCCTGAACTGCGCTGTTCCTCTCCTCCTTCAGCCCCGTGTCCTTGTCCTCTTTCTGTGTCTGTGATCAAAACTATTGCCAAAAGTTCCTTGAGCTGCCTTTTTGATTTCGAGGCGTTTGCCTGATGCTGATGTGACGATACTGGCACCCTGGGCAATACCAAAGGCAATCGCAATGGCAACGCAAACTCATCTCGATTTTAATACCCCAGGCACATTGAAAATGGATAATCAAAAAGAGGGTATAATGGTTTATAGCATCTGTAAGTAACTGACTTAAGGATTCTTTAAAAAGTGCAAGTAAAAATTAAAAAGGATTTTTAATAGACTCAACCATTTTGAAATTAATTTAATTTAATTAGAAAATTTAGAAATATGCTTGGTCAGATTTTTAATGTAATATATTTTATTCCCCAAAATTATTTAAATTAAATTGATAAGTTTTTCCAATAATATAATACAAGAGAAATAAAAATACATATTGTGTATGTTATTAATAGTTACCCTAGAATCTAAAATCCTAAGCAGAGGGTAACTCATAGTCGGGCACTCCCAGCTAGGAACTTCTTACTGGATTTGGATTTGGCCTCGTTGTTGTTTTTAAAGGCTTTTATTTTGATGCTTTCACTTCTGGCGAGTTAATCACAATGATAATGAGGGTTGCGGGATGAGGGGTTGAGGGCGAGGGGCTGAGGGGTTGAACAGCCCATTTTTATACAAATTGCATGCAAAACGACCAACAACACACTCAGTACTCATATCATCTCTCTTAATTTTGCGTTGTCTCTCAATTATTTCAGCTGCTGTCAAACCGACCACCCTACATAGAGACATACATACATATATGAGAGTACTCGAAACCAAAGGGAGACCGACAGACAGACAGACAGAGAGACAGGCAGATAGAAAGACTCACAGAGAACTAGACAATTGCGATTATTTGTAATTTAAGATGCAGTCGAGCGTTTGGAAAAATCGAGCGAGTCAACTGAAAGTTGATGTCGACTCTTTTTGCCATTGTCTGCTCACAATTTTCATTCACTTTGGGAAGGTTAACAATTCTTTATACTCGAATTTTGTTGCCCGACTCCAAATTGAATGCTAAACGCTTATCAGCGTCGAATGATCGCCCAGAAGTCAAACTGAAACTCGCTAAACTTGTTGAGAAACACGATATGCTCTCTATAGCGAAAAATAGAAACTGAGAGATAGAGAGACAGAGAAAGAGAGTGAGTTTTTGGCTGGGATAAGCCCTAGAGATTCACAGGATTCACAACTCAATGCTATAGATGGTGATTTGATAGCCCAACACTGACATGACTCATGAATGACCCGTCAGCGATTTCCTCAAAAGTCAGACAGTTTTCAATCATTTGTAATTCGAGAGCAAGCGAAAGAGCGAAAGAGACGCTGAATAATTACACATTTTCATATGGGGAATGAAGCGCTAATTGCGCATCTGTCAGTAATTTTGAAACTAGAAATGGGTTTCCATTTCATTTCAATTCAAATTCCATTTAAACACATTTAACTTTTCTTTTTGTCTGCCGGCTTTAAGTCGACGCAATTGCCGCAACGTGGCTTTTAGTGTCACTGGACCAGTTTACAGCCCCTTACCCCCCAGTCGCACTCACAATATCAAGGTCAATAACGTCAGCCCGTTGGAGCTGCGTTTGAGCCAAGTGCCAAGTGCGTGTGTAAACGGGTTTCTGGCGCATGCGTAGCGGTTTTATATTTATTTTTTTTTTGCAATGCAGACTTCCGCATAAATCTGTATAAAAACTGCAATTTGAACTCGAACTCAAGAGGGGGAAAGATTTGCAACGGAAAACTGGAAGTGTGTTAACTGAACAGAGCGTACAGTTAAATCCCTGGGCAGCATCTTCAGGCAAATTATCCTCTCGGCCTTGACTGTTGACTGCTGTCCACACCGTCTGTGGTTGCATTCCGAAAGTTGTTTGACAGCCCCAAATTGGCAACCTTGGGAGGCTGGGCACGTGCATTGAACCCCTCGGACATGCAGATCAAAACAGACCAGAAGACTTGTTCAATTTAAGTGGTAACTACTTCCATACACTTGGTAGTAATTAGTAGACCATTTAGATGTTTGTCTTAAAAAGAGGCTTTAATTTGTGTTTCTATTACAAGTTCGTGGTTTTGATTGAATGACATGTTGTTTTGTGGGCCAAAAGTATACAAAAAATATATCATCACAAGAAGGTCAGCAGCGTTGGCCAAGTGAATCATTAATTTAAGCCAAATTACACATTAATTACCCAAGCTGACAAAATTCGATTAAAATCATAATTTCCACGTCTCGTTGAATATAATCACAATTTCAATGTCAGTGGATTTGTTGCTGTGCTGTGACATGCCACAACAAGTGAACAATTAATTGCAACACCAACAACTAACAACCGACAACTAACAACCAACAACAACGGCGACAAATGGCCAATAAATGCGGGTAATTGTACACCATTGTGGGTTTGGTCTTGCCAGTTGTTTTATAGGTACGTGTGTGTGTATATGTGTGTGTGTACCGGACCTGCTGCAATAATTTCAACGAGTCAAAGTGCAAGAATTTGACAACCAATAACAACAATAATAATAATAGTAAAGCGAAAGAAAAGACAAACAAGCAAACACTTGAACCAGTTCCAAGTTTCAAGTTCCAGCGCCAGTTCCGCTCACATGACATGGCAATTTATCAACGTCATCAATCCATTGATCTGGCTTATTGAGTTGAATTCATTTTTTTGGACCTCAACTCAAGTGTTTATTTCGTTTCTTTCGAGTTAACTCCATTTGCTGCTAACTGTCAGAAAAGACAAACAAAAAATCAAACACTTGGATCAGTTCCAAGTTCCGCCCCCATGACATGACAACATTATCAATTCATTGATCTGACTTATTGAATTACTATTAGCGATGTACAATAAATACATTGAAAAAGTTAGTCTATTTTTGTGAAAATTCGTCAAATTACTGGAGCTTGTTTACTAAGTTTAATAGTTGCAATTTTCAATGAGCAACCGAGCTAAATAAACATACATATTTATAATCTGTAAACTCCCTTGCGGAGTGTCAATTTTATCATTGCTTGGACTTAAATTTGATTCTTCATCAAAATTTTGATTTTTAGCATCAAAGTGTTGGTCATTTGAAAAACTTAATTTTTTGTTTAAAACTGCAAATTTTTTTTAAAATTTTTCAAAATTTAACTTTTGATTTCATTATTTTTAAATAATATTTATTTATTTATTTTTAACTTCAAATATTTAATTTGAAATGTTAAGTAAACTCTAACACCAACTGCGAAATGTCAGCCCGTCAGTCATTTTTTCAAGCCATTTTTCGGCTACTTTTCGGCCTTTTTCACAGGTGATTAGAGTGCCCGGCGGCGACTTCAACTGGCATTGCGAGTGCTTAATTAGCCGGTTAGCCACTTGTTGTTGGCCAGTGGCGGTGCGGTAGTTGCTTTTGGGCTCGGCTGAGACGGTCTATTTGCGGTAATGATATGCCAATCATAATTAACATGCTGAGCGGAGCTGCTGCTTATTGATTTCATTTAAAGTGGCATTAGCGAAACATTTTGAAATCCACATCCACATCCAAATCCAAATCTAAGCAAATCAAATTAAAATTCGATTGTATTGTCAGCCCACCTGCTAATTTTAGCCAATTATGGCAATGGAATTTGGAGCAAAGGTGCTGCTTACGTGGCAAGGTCTTAAAATAGCCAAAAATGTCTAATGTCTGAGAGGGGGGAGAGAGAATTTCCCAGAGAATTCTGATAATGCCAACTGTAGCTAATCACATCCTGATTACATGAGAATGTCGCAATCTTGAGTCGTGATGTAAATTTGTTTGCACAGCCTGCGCCTTAGCCTGACTGACAACAAACTGGGCCAATTAACTGCAGCCGACGTAAAATCAAAAAGTAAATAAATCAACAATGAATACCTTCTTATCCGTAAGAATATATGTGCATATAATGGATGTTACGGACTCTGTTAAAATGCCGTTAATATTTCCTGCGCCTGCGCAACAGTAGCCAGTTTTGGGACTCCGTTTTGACAGCCCATCGACAGTTGGCAACAGCAACAACTCAACTATGACCAGAGTTTTCCATTTTCCATTGTCCACACTTTTGTACAGTGCTTAGACAATGGCCTGTGGTTGATTTTTTGTCTTTATGTTCTGCTTTTCTTTCCATTTCTCCAAGCCGCCTGCAATTATTTGGCAATATCTTACACGTTTTTCGATAGAAAATGCATTGCATTTTCTTTCTTTTATGAGCTGGATTATTTTGGTCATTGCCATGTTCTCACATGTTGCCTGTTTCATTTCATTCTTTTCATTGTGCTCCTCGTTTTTACTCTCTGCGAAAATATTTACACATGCTTCGACGGGCATTGAAAACACACAATTAAAAGGTTTTTCGAAACTAATTGGTTCCAATTATTTCGGGTTTTCGAGCAGACACCAAAGAGATCTTTAACATACCTGTTAAGATGATATGCTACTGGATTTCTAGTTCCAACAGCGGCTTTTGCATTGCGCGATTTTACAGCTCATTGCATTCAAGTTAATTGGCTGAGGCTATTTGAGGATCGATAGCTACATAGATGCCTGATATCTCTGAGAAAAAAGTGGGAAATGGTTTTTTTTAACTGCAGTCAAGAAGTATTGTAGTATAATATGTGTAGAAATATATATTTGATATAGTCCTATTATATTAATATTGCCTTAAACCTTAAATAACGATGGATAAAAATATTATAAAAGGGAAAAAAAAAATTTAAATTAGTGAATAAAATGACATTTCTTGGGCAGAACCCTAAGATTCTTTTTAATAGAAGATTCATATTAGCTAAAATTTTGGTAATTTTTGTAGTTATATTTTAAATATGAAAATATTTAAATTTTCAATCAATCAATTTACTTCTCTCAATTTACTCCTCTCAACTCCAATATTTTATCTTTTATATTTGAATAGATTATCTTAAAAGTTTCCTTATATATTTATTTAAAAAATTTCGTTTGCTTAAACCTCTTGCATAGCATTCATAAGTGCTTAAGGCATTTGATGCCATTGTTGGCTCAGTGTTAATCTCACGCCCCATAAATAGCAAGCTGGCAATTAACCACAACAAAGCACAAATTATGTCATAAGTATTTTCGTGTTGATGGGTTTTCCCATTTCCCAGCCTGAGAATTATGACAATAATGTGACAATTTACATAGCTGCATTCAAATCGCGCGGGGTGCAAACAAAATCGTCTTCCCTCCCCTCCGCTGGCGGATGTGCCTGGAGACACCCTTAAAAACTGAACCAGTCTAAAGCTGAAACAGTTGCGTCGGGTCAGTCAGACAGTCAGTGAGACTGTCACTCATTAAAATTAAACGAGCCAACGCACAGAGCGCACTTGGAACTCAGTTTAGACAACTGCTGAGGACACTACACACACTCCCAATTTATCTAGACTCTCAAAAATTAGAAAATAGAAAAACTTGTTATTTTAGTTAATTTGAATTAGCCAAAAAACTATTTTTCTAGCTTGTTTATATTTCCGAATATTTTGGCTGTATAAAAATAATGTTTTTATAGGCTTATATGATTTTTTTAATATTTAATAATATTTTCAAATATTTCCTCTTAAATTTGCTAATACAGTATAAATACGTATAAATACGTTTTATATGACAACACCTTACGTTTTTCTATACTTTTCACAGATATGCGCGTTTTGGAAATCCATTTTTCTTTAGTTGAAAAATAAAATGACTTCTTATTTTGACGTTTTCCGGGCATAAAATGCTCAAAATTAGCAATTTTTTTTCTGACCAGTTTAATAGTTGTGCGAGTTTTATTTGTGAGTCTCAACTGTAGTTGATGTAGGGCATCTGCGCTGTCTGCTTGGTTATAGAACAATTGGTTGCGTGAGCTTAACAGTTTTGTCAACGGCTCTCGAGTGTGATCCGTATGGTAAACACTGACGGGTCACAGCAATTTTTTAAGCAGCTCAACTCAACTGAACTCGACTCAACTCGGTCGCAGCACGCGCAGCCGGCGCATCCTTGTTAACATTTGATTGCCACCCCGTGGCAACATCCGGAGGCAGCCGTGGCAGTCGCGGCAATTGAGGCAGCCCACATGAAGCTGACAAGCCACGGCAAGTCAGTGCCACCTAACGCGATCCGTTAGATACTCGCTCGAGATTCGCTTGAAGTTCTTTTTTGACTGTCGCCATGTTTGCCCAAATGATAATCCCCGCAGCGGGGATTGCCGCAAAATGATGCAAATATGTACATGGACGGGAATGTATTTTATGAAGTGTTCAAGGGCACTTCACAAATTAGTTCCCATGTAAGCGCTTAAATTGTGCTCCGATTCGGGGGATGCAGAGTGCGGGACGAGGCAAGGATTCTCGCTAATCTCACTGCTGGCCCAAATTGAAAGCGTTTTTTCTCAGTTCCAAATTTTTTTTTGTATTTTTATTGTGTGTGATGAACTCTTACTGTCAACAGCAGTCAGTTAACCAGCTGTTGTTCTGGCTCTTTGTCAATTTGCGATGTCAGAGATCAGGCGCCCCGCCTTACAGACAGAGCGAAAGAGAGAGAGAGAGAGAAAGTGAGAGAGAGAAAGTATCTTGCAACTCGTGGCCGCAGAGACGCGTTGACAGTTTGTCCCATTTGCGGATTATTGCACTAAATCCCTTTTTATTTGACAAAATGGCTTCGATAAAAAAGTAAAGTATGTGTGCAGTACATAATCATAAAATTGAAGTTGATTTTGTTGTTGTGGCACGCTGACAGCTGTCGTTATTTGGCTCAAAGGTGCAACAATATACGAGCTGCACTTCAGACACCAAGTCCAAAACCCAGACCCATACTCAAATTCAAACCCATTTTCAATCCCATTTCTCAGCTCGGAGTTTCAATCTCTCGCCAGCGATCATTACCAATAGCCACTTGAGAGAGTTGGAAACAAAGTTGCCTCCATGGAGAATTAATTTTGAATGGCAGCGCCAAGTGGCTCGCTTGCTGGCTCTACAAAATAATTCTCGAGCATTGTTGATCCTTTGTGGCTTACTCGCGTCGTTCAGCGAAACAAAAGCTCTCGAAAATTGGTTTGCCAATATCCCAAAAGCAACCCTTTTGTTTTATGCCCAACTCCTTCCTCGCCCATATCCTGGGAGCGCAAATGCAAAACTAATGTGTGCTGCAACGCGACGGCTTCGAATTCGAATTCGAATTCGCTGCCCGCTCTCCACGAGAGTGATAAGTGGCCACTTGGGCGCTGAAGTGCCAGCCACGCCCAGTTCACATACGCCGTGTGTGACGTGGCTGTGGCTCTGGCTCCAGAGCTTTGTCAAAGTCGATTTGTTACATTCTCAAGTGCAAAGCCCGTTACCGTTACAGTTTCTCATTGCCGCACAGTGGGCGAAATGTTTGATTTACATTTTAAAAATATTTAAATATTTTACTTGATGAAATTATACAAATAATATAATAAAATATAATTAAAGCAGGGAATAAAACCCTAACCGAAACCGTAACCTTTAACCGGTAAAAACCGATTGAAATTTAAAACCGTAACTGAAACCGTAACCGAAAAAAAATATTTGCATTTGACCGAAACCTAAAAACCGAAACTCTGTAAACCGAAATAACCGTTTAGTAACCGTTTCATTAATAAGGGTTAATTTCGGTTTTTCACACATCCAAAAATAAATTTTTACTTCCAAATTTTTGCAATAAAAATTGAAAAAAAATATTTTATTTTTAATTGTTGTTTTAAAAATTGCAAGTAAGAGTTATGGTATAACTATTAAAAACAATTTTTTAAAGTATGTATTATTTTCAATTTTTTTTATAAAAATTTAAAAAACAAGCTAAAAATAATTTAAATCGAAAAGTTTTGAACTGTTTCTATTTTTTTCGACTCATAAGTCTTGTTTGCGATCTCTGGTAATTTGTTATTAGTTTTTTATTTTCTTTAATGCCTTTTTAATTATTATTATTATATTATTAATATTATTCTATTCTTGCAAAATAAAAATTTTTTCTGAACCGAAACCATACCGGTATTTCAAAACCGAAACATACAAAAACCGGTTCACCGTTACGAAACCTTTATTCAAAGATTTTGCGTAACCGATAACCGAAAACCGAAATGAGAACATAACCGAAACCGTAACTGTAACCGATATTCGTTTCGGTTTTAATCCCTGAATTAAAGTAAAGTAAAGTATTTAATTATTTTTAAAAAGGTGAATCAAATATTTCTAATTAAGTAGATAAAGTAAATAGATAAAGGTTCAAAATTAAGATTATAAAAAATATTGTTTTGTAATAATTTTTTTTATTTTAATAAATTTATCATATATTAATATTTTTTATTTTTTACACTCTGAACTTAAGTTTTTGAGGAATATGGTTTGGTTTTTTATTCAAATATTTTACTTGATGAAATTTTATAAATATAATAAAATATAATAAAATTACGTAAAATATTTTATTATATTAAAAATGTGAATCAATATTTCTAATTAAACGGATAAAGTAAATTGATAAAGATTCAAAATAAATATTATAAAAAAGGTTATTTATAATAATTTTTTTTACTTATAATAAATATGATATATAGTATATTAATATTCTTTTATTTTTTACACTCTGTACTTAAGTTTTTAAGGAATATGTTATGTTTTTTTATATTTAATATGTATATAACCCCCTGACTATATATATTTAATAAAATATTATCAAACATTTTTATAATATAATTTTCACATTTTTAAATTTATTTCTTTTGTTCAAAATAATAATATAATAATTTTATTTATAAAAAAAATTATAAAATTGAAATTTTTATTTAGTTGTCTTACCCACAATTTCATCTTAAATTTGAGCATGCCATACCCATTGCCGCATCCCATTCCCTTACCGCATTCCCTTCCATCGTCCCTTACCCCTTCCCTTTTCGTGTAACCTTTCAATATTTGCATTGCACTCTCATCAATTGTCGCGCTGCTTTGGAATGCAGCAGCACAGGGTTGCATTGGTTCTTCATTGGCTTTGGCCAAATTACCGTTACGGCCAGGGGTGGATCGTCGAGCCTTGTTATTTTGACATATGGCCCTATTGATGATGATGATGTCGTTGATGACGCTCCCGGCCAAAGGTGAGCTGTGACCTGGTGGTTCACAGTGGTGCACGCTGAGTCCGAGTTTGTTCTGTGCTGGATGACGCGACTGCTTTTCACTTTTTAGCGTTGTCGGTCAACTTGGGCCAAGTTCCCAGGACTTCAACTCGGCTTGCGTGTTGTCTGCCGTACTATGGTAATGGCTTCATTCATTCACGGATGCGCCACCTGATTCACCTGATGACCACCTGCTTTATTGACCGGAAGTTCAAAAGTTTCAAACTTTTCCAACCCCCAAGGGCTAATAGTTCAGTATGTGGGGTTGAGGAGTGGGAGCTTCGTGTGACAGCTTAATTAAACGAACGACTTAAATAATAGTTCACAGTCAGCTACATAAGTATATGTACTTGTCTATCAAATTTATAGTTTTCCCCCTGCAGCTGCGACGCCATTTTGTTAACATTGAGGTCGAGATTGAGGCTGAGAATGAGGCTGATTTTTTGTTCCTGTTCTGAGTTACCCTAATGAACTATCTGCGTAGTCTCTTAACGCCTCGGGGCAGTGAGCGGTCGGCTTTGTTATGATAACGAATAAAAGTAAGCAAAAGTAAAGACAACATCAATTGTGAAAGGCAACAAATTCAATTAGCGTGCGACGTCATCAATTGCCCAGAGGCAGAAACAGAGGCAGCTTCCACATCCTTTCCAACTTCCAGTTGCAGCACAAATCGAAATGCAAACGATGCTTAAAAACTTTCCCAGACTTTGCCCCTATTTCAGCAGCAGAAGCTGAAGGAAGCAGAGTTCTTGAACCCAAATGAGAACACACACAACGCCTTGTCGTCCTGGTGGTCCTGGCACAGCTTTTGATCGGGCATCAGAAAGTAATCATTCTCGAATAACACTTGTTAGCCTGTCGATATATGCAACACAGATTCAAGCGAATCCGTCACAACGGATCAAGGAGCAATAAAAAAAACATGCGGGCAATTGCAACTTTCTTGAGGTTAAACGCAAGTTGCACTTGAGCTCGAGTGCCACCGGGGGCCATTGTTCATTGCCATTGGATTGAACATCGTGGATTTGCCCTCAATATTTTTCTCACCTCCAGGAGGTCCACTCATCAGCTGCCCTCGTTACCCTGTCCCTATTGTCCCTGTTCGCAGATTGTAACAATAAAAAATAAGAAAGAAACTGGGATTTAAGATAGACTTAGACTTGGGCATCAAGTACCCGAGAGCATAAAAGACGCAAGGATCTGGCAATGTGGCAAGTACAAGGACTTTCAATTAGCAGACGCTTCACTGGCTTTTAATTGTCAGCCTAAGCAAAAGTCTGCGCCTTATTGTCACTTGGGCATATCTTGGGAAACTGATCAAATGATCTTCTGATCTATTGATCTTTTAAATTCGCAGCTGCTTCGATGGAAAGAACGAGTCAAAAAACGAATAATTTACAATATTTATGCTTAAAAAATATTTGCAGCTGCTTTGATTGAACGCATTTGCCTAATGATCATCATTAGATCGGGCCAAAAGCCAAATTATCTTAGCTAAGCGCTAAATACAATGCCGCCTCATGCCATTTTCTACTGATTTGCGGAAAATGCAAAACAATTTTCTGCTGAAAAACTGCCATTTGCCCACTAAAGTAAGTTAAGCTGTAGAGCCGTAGCTGGCCTCAGGCAGGAGGACACAGGGTAGAACAGAAGAACTACGGCTTAGCATAAGCCACATAACAATTAGAATGCTTATAGAAAGAGTATGCATATTATCTCTTCTCTCTCTCTTTCGGTCGCTTATCTATGCGGCAGATATAGAAAATTGATCTGGCGATAAATCGAGCTACTCAATTTACAAAAACAACGCCGACCTCGTCCGCTTTGACTTTCTCGTTTTGGGCGTTCAGGCGATGTCTCTCTCTACTCTTCTCTTCCAGAGTTCCAGAGTCTCCAGAGCGACCAACTGACTTCAGGTACAAACAATGAGGCAAACGGAAGCCGGATTTGCAGCGGCTTGCTGACCAGGATCAAACGGATGTTTAATATTTTGGCTTAAAGACATTCTCATTATATTTGAAAACAATAAGCAATGGGTCGATCGCTTGGCCAGCGTGGTTAGCCTGGTCAGGACCGCCCGGCCAGGATTTGAGCATTTAGCAAAAGGGTAATCCAGCCCATTAAAATCTATTTGCATACTCATAGTTTTGTTTTCGCTAGGTAATTGCGCATGGATAACCGCTAACCAACGCAATGATCCACAGACACAGACACCGATCGGGACTCGACCTGTCTCTGGGCTTAAGCTTGTGATATTGAAGACCTGCCACAGCAGGAATACGTGTGTTTTCCACACCTGCCCCGCTCCTCGCAATTCGAGGTAGTTTGAGGCATCTGCCACGAATCTCTTGCGCGAATTGCGTTAATCGTGTGTGTCGCCCTTCATTGATCAGCAGACTGCTCGACGGATTACTTAATCAACGACCGAAAATCTATGAATTAAAAGTGTTACTGAAAATCCAACGGATTCTGACGAAGTGCCAACGAAAACCACTTGAGCTGAAGAGTTTCGCTGGCTTAAGCAACAGCAAACCCACTGACCCACCGCTGTCGCCGACTGGGTGAACAGTTCAAGTGGCTGGCGATTTGAGCGTGGATTGATCTGAAGCTTCTGCCACAAGTTAAACCTTGGGTTTCTTAGTCAGGTGATCAAACTAGAACTAAAGGCTCAATTATGGGCTTGCTCCACAATTTAAAATATTAATGTAGAAAAATAGTATTACATCTCGTAGAGTTCAAATAGAGTTTTGTTTAAAAATTTGTATTAAAATTTTAGTTCTAACTACTCACAATAATAAATAATTTAGACTTATGGTGCTAGGATGCTAATAAAACTAAAACAAATAAATAAAGAAAGTCCCAAAACAAAATGCGACAAAAAGGTTAAATGAAAAAATTTTGCAGAAATCAAAAAGTGAAAAATTGTTATTGCAAATGCGAACAGCGAAAAAAAAATATAAAAAGGAAAATTACAAATTAAGACCTAAACAATGGCAAGGCCAACAATGTGCAGAAAAACGTCACTGATGACAGAATGATGAGGATTAAAGCAACACAACCACAATTGCAGAGAGATACACACACACACACACACATACATAGAACAGCAGCGTCGCCTCTGAGTCTATTAAAAGTCTAAAGGCAGATAATAAAGGGCCATTAGGACTTAAAAGGGCTCAACAACCCGACAGCAGCAGCAGCAGCAGTTGAAACGCTTTGTGCCGTCAGAGACAACAACAACAACATGAGGAGGAACAGCATCCAAGTCGAGTCGTATCGAGTCGAGTTTGAACCGTTCCAAGTGTGGACCTTGGCAAAGTCGAAATGGCAGCAGCAACGAAGCATATTTAATTCTAAATCCCCGCAAGCATTGAGCTATGGGTGCTATGGGTTAGGGTAGGTTTTGCTACTCACTATATATGGATGTGTGTCAGAGACACACACACACACATACACATATCTAGCTCTAGTGATGCATTCAACATTCTATTTACTTTGGCCAACGCAATTTCAACAATTTTGCAGCAGGAACAACCAACGATTGGCAACTGTTTTTGCTCCTCGCGTTGTTTGTTCAGCCTTCTTCTAGCCCGAAGAACAACTCATTTTTGGCTAACCCGGATCCATAATAGGGTGCTGCTTTTGTTAAAGGATTCAATTGTTATTGTCTGTCCTCGGCAGCGATCCAACAACAACAGCAACAACAACGATCCAACGCCCGTCGCTCGACAAAGTCATCAAAAGTGAATTTTTGCTTTTTAACTTTTTGAATTCTGTTTAGACTAAGGGAGAGCGAAAGAGAGTGAGTGATTTGACTGAGGGATACTGAACTGGAGCGGCCATTTCAAAATCCAAAACCCAATTCCCTTTGCCATAGCAAATTAATCCCGACTTTGGTTTAACTCATGTGGAAAAACTATGCTAATTTGTCGGATTCCAATGCCAAATGCTGCATTCTTTGTTCCTGGATTTGCATAATGCATTTGCGATTTGTCCGGGCGGCCAATGTGGTTGGTCTACAAACATTTTAGAGGCGCCAAAGGAGGTCGCCGAGAAGGTTAGCTGATATTTAATGCAAATTAAAAAGTCAAAAATTGGATCCAAAAATAAAACGAATATATCAGGGACTACAAATATTGATTATTTGTTTTTTTTTTTAATCAAAAAATCACTCACTTATAATTATGACTCATTTATGCATTTTCACTTTTATTATGATTAAATTTGAGTTATACTTTTCTACTCAACCAATAATCATTATTTTTACAACTTGAGTTTTATTTTGAGCAAAAAATAAAACTCATGAAATTATGTTCATTACTTAAGTTTTATTATTTTTCTCAAAAATAATGATTATTGGTTGAGTAGTAAAGTCTAACTCAAATTTAATCATTATTTTGTGATCAAATCAATGAAAATTAAAATTTTTTCAGAACTTCTTTAATAAAACTTATAATGATTACAAAAAAAATATACTGTCTCGTCATATCAAAAGTAACTAGCTTTCTTGGTAATTTTATTTATTTATTTATTATGTTTAGTAAAGATTGATTTTCATATTATAAAAAAACTTCAATAAAATTAAGCGAATCAGATAATAGTTAAACGGTCTACAGCAATGCTTTCAAAACTGTTGTATGGAAATTTCTTAGCGTATTCAAGTGCAGATTTTATATAAATCTCTGATTATTTTTAGAGTTATTTATTTCATTTGTTGATATTTGTTAAAAACATAAATATTTATTTAAAAATCATAATTCAACTTTTTTATTATTATTATTGAAAAATAATTTTTTTTTGGCACGCTCATATCCATTATGGAAATTTGACATTTTAATATTTAATGTATGCGTCATTTTAATTTTTTTAAAAAAATTTTCTCTGCTCATTTTAAGGATAAATGATTATATCATTTAATAGAATTACCAAAAAGGAGAACTTTCCATTGATTAAAAAATTTCTAGTTCAAAGCCAGCTAAGAGCTGAAAATAAATAGTTTTGTGAATTAATAATTACCCAAGTAATAATGAATCCCACAAAAGTTAAGTTTTCATAAGTTGTAGATGTATATTTGAACGTTTTCTTTTAGTGTTTATGCTAATTTCATTAAACATATGATAAGAGCTAATAAGGTAGGTTACTAATTCTAAGTATGAGTACAACAAAAAGTTTCAACTTTTCGGAATGCAGTTTTTGAATCACGATGTGGATAGATTACGTATAACGATTAAGTACATGTTTTTAAGGCTTAACTCCGAGAGATTTGTAAGCTTTCTGCAGCAGTTCACTGTTGAATATTGTCCAATTTGCTCTTTAATTATTATTTTCATTCTCACTGTCACTGTCTCAGGCAGTGTTAGTTCCAACTCCGTTTTCAACTCCAACTTCAGATATCACAGTTTCCAGCACTACGAAGGCACTTCAAGTGCACGGATGCGAATTTCGCCGACGGCAAATTGTCGACTCCAAATCGTGTCCGTTTCCGTTTCCGACTTAGATCTTACGCTGACTGTACATGTCGGAAATGAGACGAACGATGGTTATGTCGCCGATGGTCTTGCGGAAGAACAGCTCCTCGATGGTGAAGCTGGACACCTTGTGCATCAGCGAGACGACGCCGAGTAGCGTCTGGAAGCGCAACGGCTGATTCGGATGTGTCCTCGAGATGTAATTGTGGAGCGCGTTCCGAGCATCGTTGTGCATGGCTGCCACCTTGCTGGACTCCAGCAGACCACGCGACTCGGCCGAGGCACTCGAGTTGGGGCTGCCACTGCCGGTCAGGATGGAACTGTTGGCCAGATCCTCAGTGGAGCTGGCAGCTGGCGGCGACTTGCGGAAGAGGGAAATGGCGCGCAGACACTCGTATTCCGTGCTGTCGATGTTGAGATGACACAGCTGGTTGAGCACATCCTGAAAAGCGTGCACCTCACGGGACACAATGGCGACCACCTCGCGATTGGCGTTCTCCGACTCGTAGACGAAAAGCAGCTGGGCAAAGTTCATGGGCATGAGGTACTGGGCCATGGCCAGGATGAAGAACTCCTTCCAGGACTCCTCGAGCAGCAGCAGCTGGTCGGGCATGGGCAGCTCGGTGAAGGCGCGCACGCTCTTGATCCAGTTCACGTTCTTGAAGAGATGCTCCGCGGCCGTCTCCTTGATGTGCTCGGCGGCCATCAGCGGCGGCGTCGGTGGCAGGGCCCGAGTTGCCAACGCATTCATATACGCGGCGGTGGGTGAGAAGAAGCCGTGGTGACCCTGGTGCACGGAGTGATGAGGCACACGGGGCACGGACAGGTCGAGCACATTGGCGGGCGGTGGTGGCTGGAAGCCGACATGATGATGACCGCGCTGCACGCCGGGAATGGGCATTGGCAGGCCGGGAAATCCGCTCAGAGCAGCCGTGTTCATGAGGATCTCTGGCGGTATCTGTGGCATCTCGGCGACGCCCATCATGGCGTCCTTGTACATGGCCATGTGGCGACGCAGCGTCGAGTTGCGCGGTCCGCGCTCATGCTGCACTGCATCCTTGTTCATGCCGACCTCGAAGCACTTGCGCAGTCGACAGGCACGACACTGATTCCGATGTGTCTTGTCCACCACGCAGAGTCCCTGTTTCTGCGACTTGCACACATACTGCCGGGAGCGACGAATGCTGCGCTTGAAGAATCCCGCACAGCCGTCGCAGGCATAGATGCCGTAATGCTTGCCGGAGCTGTGGTCCCGGCAAACCTTGCACGGCACATGGTACAGAATGCGACCTGGAAGGGAAAATAGAAAAGTGGAAAGTTAGTTACTGTGTCTAGATTTTTTAAAATTAAGTTTCCATGTCTCGATTAAACTCAGAAGGAGCGTAATGAGTTTATATCTTAAATTCTTCTCAAATACTTACTTGATTGCGCTGGCGACAACCGCACGCTGTTGTACTTTTGATCCATCATATCTGGCGAACCCTCCGACGATTGCATACCGATGTGGGGCGTAATTTTGGCGATTTTCTTAGGCACAATTTGAAGAGATATTTATTTTTGAAGTAATAGTTTTTCTCTTTGATTTGACACTTCACTGCAATTTCAATCGATTGCCTTTGAGTTCGTATTCAGTTTGAGTTCGATTTGTTTTCGATATTATGAGTTTTCACAACACTACACCAAGGTATATTTACTATAAGGTAACGTTGTCACCACAGCTGCTCTCTTTCGAGGCTACAAACATTTGACAGTATGCCTGCAAACGTTGTCGAAAGAGGTTGTGTGTCGCATGTTTTTTTTATTGTCTGTAGCCTCACCACATCGGACGACGTCACCTTATTAGTAAATTCACCTTGCACTACACGACGTGGACGAGGACGAGCGAAGTGGACTCGCTGAGATCACGATTGATTGTGTTGTCTGCTCACCACCCAGCTCCTGTTTTAATAGTCCTTACGCGTCCTGTGCGAGTCCTGTGCGCTCATTCAGCCAGCCAAACAGTCAGTCGATCACCCCTAGGTAGCTGACGGGCTGCGTTTATTGGTCGGCTTCGAATGCGAGAGAGGGTTGCCCAGCTATTGCCTGCTCACTCGCACTCACTGCCCTCTAACGAGAGAGCGAGAGATGCTCTTCGGGTTCGGGGACTGCGATTCTTGATCCTTCAGGCTGCCATTGCGAATTCAGATTCATTGAGAGCAGTTGCCGCTCATTCTCAACTTTTCGGCTCTGGGGTTTTATGGTCTTTTTCCGTTGAGAGCGACTACCTGACTGCGCTCTCTCTCTCTTTTTCTCTCGCTTTGTGACAGTTGTTAATATATGTATGTATGAGAGGAGAGACACATCCTTAGAACGTTTATGGCGCTGGCCATTGTTGCCGCTTTGTGATTTGTGTAAAGTACCTGTGGGTACATTTCGTCCTTTGTCGCTCTTGCCTGCACCACCGCACCACAGAGTGCAAGGGTTGTTGTAGTTGCCACCACCACCTCATGGTGCTTTTATTGTAATTGTAATTGTAATTCATTCATCTATTGAATAAGCGCAACTTTTATGATGCAATCGCTTTTATTTGTCGAGTCTTTGATTGATTGGGCAACTCTTCGCTCCCCCTGCTCCCCCTCTCTCCTTATCCTTAGTAAGCCAGATTATCGACTGCCTTTTTGGCCAGCGACAGCAGCTCAAATTAAGTTCAAGTGGCATTGGTTTAATCGCCCCACGCTTAACTTAAGCAACCAGACTAAGCAGCAGGAGTAAGCAGCAGGAGTAAGAGGCAGGAGTAAGGGGCAGGGACAGGAGTAAGGGGCAGGGCCAGGGGCAGTTGCTGTGGCAGCAACCTAATCGCGTGCCGCTTAAGCAGATTAAAGTGCACCAAGGACCAAGATCAAGATCAGCCAAGGGCGAATAATTTAAAGCAAGCTTTTCGCAGAGGCAAAAACTCAACAAAAGGATCAAGCGAATTCTATGTCTTAAGCAAGCACTTATTATAGAATTCAAGCGAAAAACATATAGTGTACTTAATAATGTTAAGCAAGATCCCGTAAGTCTGGTGCGATTAAAACTCGAACGCCTAGCGCGATCCGATCACCGATCGCCGAGTGTCCGAGGGGTTGTCAAAATCCGCTGAGACTACGTGGGAAATGTAAAATGTGAAATGCAAATGGGAATGAGTATGAGAATGGAATGGGAGATGTGAACATTGTGTTGATGTATGACAAGACACTTAAAATGAGCAATTATATTTCGATTCATATTACGGATGCGTAACTTGATCAATAAAATGCTCTGACATGATATCACAAGCAATTGTCTAAAGGGTCCAAAGGGTCTAAGGGTCTAATTAGAATAGCAACCCCTCGCAGTTGTTGTTACTTGTTGTTACTCCTGCTGATGCTGAGGGTTGTTGCCGCAGTTCATTTGGCTTGCATTGACTGAGCATGTGTTATAACCACCCACCACCAACAACACAGCACCACAGTAGGTTCGTCACTAGCCTTTCAGGTGCACAGCATGGGAATGCATTTGCGTGTGTGATGTGATGTTATGTCCAACTGTATAACGATGTTGATCATTAGCTACCATCCCACTGATGCTCTACTAAACCAGATGACGATGACATATCAATTTTTATTTGTATTTCTCTCTTTTCGACTGACCATCATCGGTCAATGGGGTTTGGGAACGTGGGAACTCATGAATATGCAATGAGTTGATGCTGCAGCTGCTGTCAGTATAAAACTTTCTCACAATTCCCACATCAATAATTATAATAATACTTTTGCTCCATTTGCACTTCAGTTTGCATCAGGGAAATTTGCAGGAAAAACTCAGCTGCGTTTCGAAGATTCATTCAAGTTCAAGTACAGCTCCATTACTTAATGAAAACTCGTGACGCCGCGGCGTTGAGCTGCTAATCCCGCTAATCCGCGCGGATTAGCGCTAAATCCACCACAAGAATTTAAACAGCAGTCGCGTATAGGGAACAGGTAAAAGTCTATCAGGTCTTGCATATGTTCACTCCATTCAAGGTCGGGGCCAATAAAAATAGTGAAATAAATTCAATTCCGCGAAATACGCATATGCATATGACTTTTTAGCGAAATTCCTCAAAGATTGCAGGTTGGAGACGTTGGCGAAAGGGAAAGGAATGCGAAAGGGTTGAGTAGGTGTCACGATAGGTAGGACTCGTGGTCGCCTGTCCAGAGCTAAGGCTAATGATGATGTTGAAAATATGTAAGTAGTTAGCACCTTTTTGTCTTCGAAGAATGCCCAGAATGGACATCAGGTAGTCCGAGGACTCGGTCTCATAAGGCATCCCGATTTTTATGGGCGTCATTGGCACTTTCGCTGCATTTTTATGAATCGGGCCTAAAGGGTTAGACACCATAAACAGGCAGCAAATCAGTAAGTACAACTACAACTACAACTCTGACATTGTTGTCAGGCGTCTGACGGCGACGCCACAGTCCTAATGACACTTCGTCCGAAACTATCGAAAGGGTTAAATATTTGGGAAATTCTGTTCATTTGCTTAGTGGCTCGAGTGTGGAAGAATTCCACATATAACTATTCAAATGTATTGTATTTTGTTTATGGCCCAAAAGTTGCTACCGTTCATTGAGCAACGCCGGCTGTTCCCTCAGTTGCCACAGCTCCCTGGCTCATCATTATGAATCGCGCCAGACTTTTGATGGGAAAGTCCCGAAATGTCATTAGGTGAACGTTTTGTATTCTTTTTATGGCTTGGCACAAATCATTTTATGGCTGTACACTACGTGTTTTACTGCGTGTAGATTTTTGATGATAAGAAATTTTTGTTTTTCTAAATTTGCTGTTAAAAATTCCTGTATGTATTTCAATTTGAAGTAAAAATTTAATAAAAGCAGATTGCGTGAAATTGTCTAATCAGTTTCCATCAAAGAGTTAGGGGCCTCGTGAAGAGTAAATTTTGAGATCGAAATCGATACTTAATATCTATGAAACATATCTGTTAAATTTCGATTAGAATTACTAATCAATTGGATTATTTTTGGAAATAATCGTAGTGACTATATAATTCACTGTTGAAAATTTTGTGATTATATAATGATTACGATTACAAAAAAACAGAAATAATATACAATTTTTACAATTATTCAAAAATAATCAGATTATTTTTGATTTTTTCTGATTATTTCTGGATTTTTTTTATTATTTCTAATTGTTTATAACTATATAGTAAAAATCTAACTATTTTAAATTTTCACATCAAAGTAGCCAAAATAATCAGAAAAATTCAAAAACAAAAATTCAAATAACAAAAAAATAAAAATCGTTATTTAATCATTAGTGTGACTTATAAACAAAAATTATCAAATTACTAATAATTATGATTACTAATCATTATTAAACAGGTATGCTATGAAAATACAACATATCTGGAATAAACTTTGCTCAAAATATTGTCACTTTCTTCTGAATCGTTGAACATATTTGGAAAAATAAAAAATATTTCTTCCTTCTATTATATTTGCCACTGAGTACGTGATCAAATGCTTTCCACCTTGATTACAGCTCTCAAGTTTTAGAATATATTTTAAACATATTATTGTATTTCAATTTCTTGTAAAATAGTGTTTTATCCAAGATTTCAGAGCGAACAGTGTTTCAGTAATAGAATTAAGTTCAAATAAGGTACATATTGATCTAAGAAATTATTTCTTATGATAATTTCTTTTATTGAAATAATTACTTATGAGCTGAGCCCTTTTTTATTTCTCTTTCTTCGATTTTTGGCGCGAAAAATATTGGTTTATTGAAATAAATAGAAATTGTCATGATTTTGGCGCACAAATTATGTAAATTTTCTTTTGAACAAACAAGCATCCAATGTGCGGAAATGAAGAACCCTTCTGGGTAACTTCCGTTTAAACGAGTACGAGTAGCAAAGTTCAGTAAAGCAAAAAGCATGTCAATCGCTAAAGTACAAACAGACAAGTCCCCAAAAAGGCAGACAAAGGGAAGACACACAGAATCGAGGGTACGACGAGGCGACATCAACAGGAAACGACTCAGAAATCACGTCAAAATGGCTAAGCAACAGAATCTTGTGGATGGAACCCAGGAAGTAAACTATTATAGTCAAAAAAAAAAAACAACAGAAAGGTACAACAACTACAAAAAGCGCAATAATTACGTGGTGCACACAAATTGAATTTAGAGCAGCAAATGGAGAAGAAGTTATCAATGGGAATATAAATAGGGGACTGGGCGAGAGATAAGCAATCTGATCTTCAGAAATCATGTGAACAATTCATGAAAACATGAAATTAAAGTGCTCAAATGTCACCAGAAAGGACCGAAAATTGCGTAAAGTAGGAGCTGTATGATGGCAGAAAGTTGAGCAACTTTTGTCGGGATTTGCCAGAGAGTAGGAGAGCACTACTCGGTTTCAGAACTTGGTTCCCAGAGCTGCACGTGCAAAAAAAACATACAAATATAATATAATATAATATTAAAGGAGAGCAAAGGCATCCGTTGAGATAAGTTTCATATGGCTGCGCCACGGAAGCGCATTCAAAACAATGAGACACACCTCCAAGATCATTTGAGAGTTCATCTTCGTCTCAGTCTCGGGATCGGCTTTTATTCGTTGTTAACCTGATATCCGAGCGTGTCCCCTTTCAGGGATCTGGCAGTGCTCGCAATTTATGCAACAGGAGCGCGCGCAGAGGAAACAAGTGATGAAGTCGCTGCTTCCATTTCAATTGATTGTTATGTCCTGGTCCAGAAGGAAGGTTTGCATAAGTGCCATGTCTCTTTTGTCCAACGTCCTCTCCAGAGTTTCGCGTTCTCTCCCTGCCTCCCGCTCTCTCTGCTTCTCTCGAGAACTGGCCTATTGTTTTCAATTCCATTTGCCAGCCAAAATGACGCACAACATAACTTAAGGACTTTTTGTTTGCCTTTTTTAGAATTGAATTTTTTTCTCTCTCATTTCGTTGTTTTACTTCTTGTTGTTGTTTTAGCAGTAAGTAGGATGTCCTGTTGCTGTTGCTGTTGCTCTCCGGTTGCCTTTTCAGAGTCCTGTCTTAAGTCGTTTGCATGTGCTAAGCCCAAAGATTATGTCATGCGCAGATTATTTGATTTGCTGCCAACGATAGACGCTGATAGTTGAGTCCATTGCGTTGCATTTCTCACGCCTGCACCTCGTTTTGGCCAACATCTCGAAACAGTTTCCGATTTCAGCCAATGATTTTGGCATTTGTTTGCACATTTCCTGTAAACATCCTTAGCCCAACGTGTTTGTCTTTTCACTTACCCTACAACGATAGACATCTATTACCCAGTCCAAATCCAGCTTTCCAGCTAAAAGTAGTTTGGTGTCTTGAGATTCCTAGATCCTTAGATAGTTGCATTAACAGCGGTAACTTGCTTTGATTAGATTAACACAACAAACTCCTGCAAACTGTCGTTGCAGGAAGTCGGCAACTCTATTGATATTTGGCTAGCAAAAAGGAAATTCGATGTGTTGAAAGAGACACTTTGGTTGCCTTAAACATCGGCTTCAAATATCGGATACATTTAAAGCATCTGTTTAAGCATCAGATAAACAAATTTTAATGATTCTTCTTGGGAAAGTTTTTCTAAACAAATATTGAATGTGATGTTGATTTTATAAAAAAAACATTTTCATACAATTTATATACTCGTAGAACTAATCCATTGTTAATTTGTGCCTGAATTCCACACAAAGAAAATAAATATGAAAAAACAAATGAGACGTGTGAAAATTAATTTTCGACAAAAGCTGACAAGAAAATAGTTGAAGGTCTAATTAGTTGCTAGTACTCATTGAAACCTGCATTGCCCTTTCTAGACAAAAATCTTTATAAATTTGATGGTGTTAAAAAAAATTAATTTTCTAACTCTATATCCGTAACTTTCTGTCAGGGAGCGTAACTTTAACAAGTTTTAAAATAAAATAAGCAAATTAACAATTATTTTAAAATTTGTATTTAAAGTTACGAAATAACATTTATTATTTAAAAAGTAACTTAACTCTTATTTAAAAAGTAAAAAATAATCGTTAAAATTCATTTTTATAACAATAGTATAAAAACCAGTGGGAAAGGCTATAGTCGAGCTCCCGACTATAGGATACCCGTAACTTACTTAAATAAATTTTTAATTTTTTTATTGCATGCTTTTAGGCACTTATATTGCTTAGGTTGGAACAAATCCAGAATCAGAAACCTTTTGGGAAACAGAAGCAATAAGGCGAAGCAATATTAAAGCAGTAGTAAAGTATTTATTGTTCGATTGACTTCAATTATAGAACGTGTCTTTATACTGTGGCGGTATGACTTAAACTGTAACATAAGTTGTATAGTGTTGCCACACTTGAATTACATAGTGTGACCAGGTTGCTGCTTTGACATAATATTCATATATTCAAACACGCCCCCTCAAAGTAGCAATACAATTCAAATTTTAAGTTCTAAATGCGTGTGACACCCAATGACAAAATACATTTAAAGTGATTGGCACTGCTGAGACCTTTCGTCAGGACATCTGCTGGCATCTGTTCGGTCTGCATGTAGTTGATCGCTATGTCACCACTCTTATGCAGTCTTTGGATGAAATGGTGGCGTACATCGTACGTGGGTGAAATCCAAAGCCGTTCACCAATTTCAGTGCACTCTGGTTGTCGTTGTAGAGCTGCACCTTGTTGCATCGTTGTCCAATCCTGTTTAGGAGAGCCTTTAAGTATAATGCCTCTTTCGCTGCTTCGGACAAGGCTAAATACTCCGATTCCGTGCTTGATAGAGCAACCGTGCGTTGCTTGCGCGCCTCCCAGCTTATTGCCGCGCCTGCAAGTATGAACGCCTGCCCAGTATAGGAACGCCGATCTGATATGTTGCCGCCCCAGTCTGCGTCAACAACTCCGTATAGCTCGTCGCCTGTCTGGACATACAGGAGACCAAGTTCTCTTGTGCCGTTTAGGTATCGGAGAATGCGTTTTGCTGCCTTCCAGTGCTCACCATTGTAGTTTGCGTTGAATTGGCTCATGAAGTTCACAGCATACGCAATGTCTGGCCTGGTTGTCACTGCAAGAAACATTAAAGCACCTATTATGTTTTGATATGGATACTTATTCATTTCCCGCTCGTCTGCATCTTCTGGGCGCTGCAAGGTCGATTTCGCTTCTATGGGTGTTAGTGCTGGCTTGCACTCCATCATTCCAAACCTTTTTAGAATGTTGTCTATATACTTTTCTTGTGAAATGAAGATTTGACGTTTCTGCATATCCTGCCTGAATTCTATACCAAGGCATGTTTTCACCGCCCCGATATCCTTCATTTGGAATGTTTCGCTGAGATGAATCTTTACTTCTTTTAACCACTTGGGATGATTTGAGGCCATTAACAAATCATCAACGTAGATCGTGACCAGTAGAAGTTTTCCCTCTTGACGCCTTATGAATAAGCACGGGTCCTGTTCGGTGGCTTGCAACCCAAACTCTTGTAAGTTGGTTGTTAATTTCTCATACCATCGTAGTCCACTTTGCCGAAGTCCGTACAAAGCTTTTGTTATCATGCAAACTGGATTCTGCAACTGCTCAAGTTCTTTACGCCATTTCTTTGCAATTTGTTTGTACTTGGCATCAGGAACCGCACGTGTTGTTCCAATTGGAACACCAAGTTCCAGCTTCTTCATGAATTCTGAGAATCCCTCTGGCACGCTCATGTAAACATCCTCTTTCAACTCACCGTTGAGATAGGCAGTTACGACGTCCATTTGATGAATCTCCATGTTGTGTTCCGCTGCTAGGGCTGTCAGCAATCTTACAGATGTGAATCGAACAACAGGCGAGAACGATTCATGATAATCTTCTCCGGCCTCTGCGCGCAGCCTTTTGCTACTAGACGTGCCTTTTTCTTGCCCGTAGAAATGTCATCGTCTTTTGTCCGGAACACCATTCGATTGCCAATAATTTTCCTGTTGGTTGGTCGTTCAACAATATTCCATGTATTGTTTAGGACCTGCGCCATGAACTCATCCTCAACTGCTTTCATCCATTCTTCAGCATCGTCTGAGCTTTTTGCTTCTTGATATGTGGTTGGGTCATCTGTTGCTGTGAATACCATTTCACATTCCACGAACATGTCTTCAAGCGATGAACCACTGCTTGTCTCATCGTCTCCCACATTCACGTTTATGTCTTTGGCTGCTGGTTGAAAGACTTTGCGTGGTCTGCCTGGCTGTCCCGAACGCAATAATCTCGGACGCCCTCTGCCACGTTGTTCCTTCTGAGGATGTTCTTCTTCGGACTCTTCGTCGCTAGATGACTCCTCTTCAGATTGCTGTCCACTGTCTTTCAGAAACACCTCGATTCCGTCCTGTTCGTGCTCATAAAACTCTTGGTATTCACTCCTGAATCCGGATACGTTTATAAATCTTACGTCCTTGCTGATTATCACCGTGCGCCTTTTCGGAACATACAGCCGGTACGCCTTTGCCTCTTTTGCATATCCAATAAGAACGCACTCCTCAGAACGTGATTCGAATTTGCCTTTGTTTTTGCCCTTTATAAGTGCGTAGGCCTTTATACCGAATATACGCATATATGACATCGTCGGCACCTTAGATGTCCAGAGCGTATATGGTATATCGCCAGATAAACTTTTGGTAGAACATCTGTTTCTAATATAGCAAGCTGTATTGACAGCTTCTGCCCAGAACATTGGCGGAGCACCAGCCTGCCGCCATGCCATCAGCGTCCTGTTGTGCCGCTCTGCGATGCCATTTTGCTGGGTGTGTGTGGAGCAGTTCGACCATCTGCTTTCTCATGAAATCATCGAATTCACCTGTTCGGTATTCTGTTCCATTGTCGCTTTGGAGCATCTTTATCCTGTGACCTGTGAAATTTTCGACAAAGGCCTTGTAAGTTTTGAAAGCTTCAAAAACGTCTGATTTCCTTGAAAGAAAATAAATTTCGCAATATCGTGAATGATCGTCGATGAAAGTTACGAAATACTTGCGACCGTTCATGGACTCCGTACGCATTGGGCCACACACATCACTGTGCACGATCTCCAGCAATTGACTTGTACGCTTCTCCGTTGCGCTTCTATAGCTATTCGCTACTTGTTTTTCAGTTATGCATATTTCGCACTTGGATAACGTTTCATTCTCTTTAATGTTTATACCGTGCACTTTGCCTTTGATGGACATACTTTTTAAGTCATGTTCATTTAGATGCCCCATACGGAAATGCCACAAATCAATTCCACTTTGATTTTCGCAATCAATTTTGTTTGCTTGATATTGTTCCACATTGTAAGTAGATGCCGTATCTTTTTGCGCGCAACCACACCTCACCATTGTTTTTTACAATCACGGCTTCGTTTTTACGAAAGTGTACCTCGTGCCCTTTATCAGTTATTTGTGAAACTGACAATAAGTTTTGTCGCAAATCAGAAACTAATAAAACGTTTTTTAGTGTAATCTCATTGTTTTTATGCTTCTCTTTTATCTCAATGTTCACTTCACCGACACCGTTAACTTTGGTTGTCTTGTTGTTTGCCAAATGCAGTGTCTTTTCGACGTCTGCAATGTTTTCAAATATATTTACATTCGAACACATGTGTGCTGTGCAACCACTATCAAGGCACCACATTTCACTTTGATTTTCGGCAAAAAATGCATTATCGCACGTTACATTTAAGGCTTCTTTCTTATTTTGAGTTTTACCGTATTCTTGATCTTTCGTTTCGCTTTTCGCGTTTTTATACTTTGCTTTATTTCGGCAGTTTCGAGCGAGATGTCCAGCCTTGTCGCACACATAGCACTTTCTTGTTTCTTTCTGCATTTTTTCGTTTCTTCCCTTCCTTTTCCGTTATTCGCGTACAGTGCGTTTTGATCGCTGCGTTCACTTTTCGCTTGTCGCGCTTCCGATTCTTCTAGAATTTTGATTCTAAGAACTTCAATGTCAGGCAAATCGTCGCGTGTCTCCATGGCGCAACGAAATGTTTCGTACGAGTCAGGCAAACTGTAGAGTAAGAGAATCGCGAGTAAGTCATTTCCGATATGCACTCCGATTTCTTTAAGTCGCTTCACTGCGTCGAAGAAACTACCAATGTGCTGCCGAGCATCACCACCTTCGTTCATACGTGAGAGTGCAACGCGTTTGAATAAATTTGCCTTTCGCACAGGGCCTTTGGATTGGAATGTCTCTTGCAATTTCATCCAAGAACCTCTAGCTGTCAGACAGTTTTCTATGACAGACAATTCCGATGTGCTAATAGCGAGAAGTATATCCGCGCGCGCTTTTTCGTCGTGACTTTTCCACTCGGCAACCAGATTAGGATCCTCTGGACATGGTGAATCCACATATTGCCACAGATCACTCTTTACGAGCACTGCGCGCATTTTCAGTTTCCACGTGTCATAATTTTCGGAAGTCAGTGGCTCAATTCTAATATACGCGCCAGCCATTTTTCACGGCTTTTCTTACTTTTACTGTCTGCGTTTTATTCACTTGCTCTTAATGCTCTGTGTTGGATTTTCTGGGCCCATAACCTGTTGGAACAAACGTCCAGAATCAGAAACCTTTTGGGAAACAGAAGCAATAAGGCGAAGCAATATTAAAGCAGTAGTAAAGTATTTATTGTTCGATTGACTTCAATTATAGAACGTGTCTTTATACTGTGGCGGTATGACTTAAACTGTAACATAAGTTGTATAGTGTTGCCACACTTGAATTACATAGTGTGACCAGGTTGCTGCTTTGACATAATATTCATATATTCAAACAGCTTAAAAACTTTAATCAATCATTACCACCTTTCTATTTGTCCGATCTTGTTATGATTCAATAAGATGATAGGTAATAATAGTAGCTAACGGTAATGAGTTAAAAAATCCTAATATCTTGAAAACTATGCGTGTGGTGGCTTTTCGCGATTTACGGGAGCGGAAAGGGGCGAGTCAAAATTTTGAAACAAACTTGATCTGCGTGGGGTTTATAGAAATCTGTGTGCCAAATTTGTTTGCTCTAGCTCATATAGTTTCTGAGATCTAGGCGCTCACACAGACGGACATGGCTATATCGACTCGGCTGTTGATGCTGATCAAGAATATATATACTTTATAGGGTCGGAGATGCTTCCTTCTCCCTGTTACATACATTGCAACGAATACAATATCCCCTTTTACTTATTTTTATAAGTAACGGGTATAATGACACTTATTTCAGATAAAAATAAGAGTTATTTTTGATTTTTATTTAAAAGTTACAAATAAGAGTTATTCCGTAACTTTTATTTTAAAAATCAAAAAATTATAGTTAAGTTGATGCTATTTTTTGGTATTTTTATGATTTCTAGATTATTTTTGGTATTTTTAGTATCAATTACAAATACAATTTTTTATTTTTATTGAAAAAATCTGAAATAAGTGTTGCTTCTCAATTTTTATTAATACGATTAATTTTAACGATTATTTTAGACTTTTTAAATAAGAATTAAAAATAAGAATTAAATTTGATTTATATCTTATAAATCGAAAATATAAGTTTTTGGCTGATATCGATAGTTCCGACTAAAATAGGAATTTTGGTGTGCACCATTTTACTGTAGCATATTTCCTTCACATTGATTTTTTTAGTCGAAATTAGCATTCATAACTCTTAGTTGGAGTCTCTGCTTTCTGTGATCCCAAAATCAAAAAAATAAAACAAATAAATATTTATTTAAAAAATGAAATAAAATTCATTTTGAAGTTGAAGTTGAAAGAGGCTACAAAACATTAAAAAATTATTTTAGTTACAAAAAATCAGAGTGCCGAGTTCAATGCTCTCCACTTGTAAGGATCATTAACATTAACCTTAGCATGGGATCTCTCTTTTTTATTCACATCATCAAAACATTCTTTTGCCGTGGGAAGAACCAATGTAAGCTTCCACTCAAGGATACATGGCTGATTGGGATTGAATACAGAGCGAGAGTGGTAATTCAAGGCACATTTATCCTGCACAATGTGACGGCACCTGATGCGCTAACTGCCAACTCGATATAACAATTGATTCCACACTTGAGTTGGCCCCAAAGGAGGCATGTAATTGAATAGATGGGGGCGCTAGACAAGTGATTCTCCCGATCGGGGCAATCATGCGGGAGATATGCAGTGAATTACGAATACTCGTATAACAAAAAGGCAAACAAAATGAAGAACAACCTTTTTAAATAAATGGCAAAAAATATGAGAGAGAATTAACTTCCACGAAATGTTCTTTTCATCATAAATATTGAAGAATGTGGTGCAGGTACAATGAGGTATCAACTGGGAGAAAGGGTTTTTCATTTTTCGCTAAACAAACTCGATTTCAAGGAGCTGCGATCAATCTAGTTCTCGATTGGAATTGAATTGTGTATGCGCAATATGTTTTTTGTTTCAATTATGAAATGAACCCTCATCAAGGGTCGCTAACTGCCTGATCGATGAATGAATAAAAGGTAAAGAGAAAGAAATTCTGGGCATGTCTTATCAGTTTTTAAACATCATGTGCGTGGGCACAATAGACAAATACTATTCCCGTTTTGGACTACCAAAGAAGCAGGCAACTTGTCAACTTGTCAACAACTCTATCAAGATTTCAGCAGAGACCTATGAACAGATCTATGAATTAATATATTCAGTTTGTCTAGTTTAATCGTAGCTCATCATAGTTTTAATGATTTAATTAATGCACTGTCATGACTTTCTCTGCTCTTAACTGTTGCCGAGCTACTGACTGACGGCATTTTGATTTGATTATTATTATTTCTTTGCAGTTTTGGTATCGTATGTCAACGACGTGGGAAGCACGCACGACCTGGCTCCATCCACGTCAAGATGAAAGATATGCGAGATCAACATGTAATCTTTGGCATAAATACAAGAAAAACGCTTAACAAACTGATGTAGATGCAGAGACAATGGCCAAGATGAAGGCGCAGCAGTGAACGCATGTTGCATGCCCGATCAAATGTCCTTTGATATCAGAACGATTGTAGGAGCATCTCTCCTCTTATTTGTTGGTACTTATATTTCATTATGCGAAAAGGTAGCACACAAAAGATTGCAATGGACTGAACAGCCAGTGCAAAGAGAGAGAGACCTGTTGTCATCATTCCCATTCCCTTTCTTTTTCCCTTCCCTGTTCCTTTCTGAGTCAGGCTGCCGCAACAACCCCTTATGTCAGTTCAAGCGAATTCTGATTCCGCCGTGTGCTCTATGCTGGTGCGACGACTACGACTACGTTCTGTTTTTTTTCTCCTTACTCGGAACGCACACTTCAACCCCTGACAGTCTGTCGAACTGACGGACTGCCTTCGTCAACTCCTTTACCACCATTATGATTGTGTTCTTGTTCTTGTGGCTTGTTCAGGAGCACGCCGGCATCTGTTAAGGTTAAGGCATCATCATCATCATCATCATCGTCAGCTTCGACCGCTTGACACTTGCAGATTAGTAAAGTGTTGAGTTTTAAATATATTTCTTGCTAATTGCTTAACGCACAATTAGTTCTGTGCTCCATATACAACTCAGACGAGTACTCCTCATCCTTGAATCGATCCCAGGTCACCTGCATTGAGTTGCAGTTTCAGCAACTGAGTAAAAAAGGAAGGAGGTTGGACATGCAATGATTTGCATTCCTTTTGTTTGTTTGCTCATGTGTCCCGTGTTTCGTATTTTCTTTTTATGTTTCTTTACTTTGCTGAATTAACTTTTTGCTTGATTCATGACTTTTGGTTAATTTTAATACACATTTCCGGTTCAACTTCTGAAGGATCTACTTCTACGTAAAGAAAAATTTTAAATTTGCCGGAAAAACTAAAACTTGTAGAGCATTTAATGAGATTAAAAATTTTACAGGAAAAATACTTTATTGATTACAGTCAGTCTATCAATTTCATTAGAGCTAAAACTTATGAAGATGAAATATGTACATATGTAATTGTACTTACTTCCGATGCAAGCAGAACGTTATAAAAAATTATTGTATTGTAAAAGTTTATTTTTTCATTTGATGTAAAGTGAAAATGTTATTAATCTACAAATTAATTGCACTGGAGCATGCCTGCTTTAAGCAATCATAAACTTTAACCATTATGCAGTGCCGCCACACAATTTGCGAACACATCATCGATAGCGATTGATGATGTGACATTCCAAGCATTGTTGTTCTCCTCCTCTTTTGTCCCGCACTCAAGAATTGTTGGCAAATTCGGCGAAATAAAATAAAGTTTTCTCGTCCGCCATTTTTCTTTCTACTTAAACTAAAAAGTGGGAACGATGAGCGAGCATTTGTCACCTCTCTCTCTCTCTCTCCTCACATTGTCATTGTCACAAAAAACAATAGATGGCGCACCATAGCGCACACATAGATGGCGCCACAACAGCGCGCCTGATCCAAGTGATAAAAGTGGTCCGCGCTGGGCAAAAACGGAAATTTTCTTCTGAAATTTTTGAGAACAATTTTTCCGGCCGAAAAAATCAACTTTTTTGTTTTTTGAGCTAGAAAATTGAAAAAAATACCAGACATTTTGTTGAAATTTTCTCGAATTTCCGATATCTTTTGATTCTCAATTTTATTTTTATTTCTCAATTTTTTTTTGGCTTTTTTTTCAGTTTCGACACCAAACTAATTTTAAAATAAAGTTAATTAATTTACCGAATTTTGCATTTTGTTTTTTTTTTAATTGTTTTTATTTAATTTTTAATTGATTTTTTAAAATTCCATTTCAAATTTGCGCGCCCAAAAATGTGAAATGTTATTAAATTCAATAGTATTGCATACTTTTCGGCATCCGTAAAATTATGTTGCACAAAATGTTGCATAGTACCACGCCATGCCACTAGAAGGCGCCAAGTGCGCGCTAAATTTGAACTGAAAAGCTGCAATTTTGCAAAATCAATTAAAAATTTAATAAAAAACAATTTGAAAAAAACAACAAAATCCAAAATTTTTTAAATTAATTAAGTTCAATCTAAAATTGGTTTGGTGGCAAAGTTGAGAAAAAACCAAAAAAAAATTGAGAAATAACAAAAAAATTGAGAAACAAAAACAATTTACAACAAATACATTGGCATTGACATAAACATTAAAGTTTCGAGTAAATATAATTATATAAAATATAAAAATACATGCTTATATATTATATATATAACTTTGCCAGTCGACAAATAATTATTAAAATTTTACATGAAACAAAATTTTTAAAGTCCGGAGGCAATAAATAAAAAAAATGCATATTTACCACAAAAGTGGACATTTGTTGCAAGGATTTAGTTATGGAAACAATTTTACTTTTATCTTAATTACTTAATATCCTCTGTATGCTTCTTTACATTAATTGAAGTGTCAGCTTAATAATTCAAAATGCGTATAAATAGAATTAAGATAATTATGGCCTTTATACGCCCGACAAAGCAACATTCCTGCTAACATTTACAATGTTGCCCAGCGTGTTCTCTATAAATAGTTCATTGCATATGCATAAATTGATTGCAAAAGCCTCTGCCAGGTCCTGTCCATATGATTTAACTGCTGCCCGGATCTTATGGCCGACGAGCACAGTGTGTTCACTAATTATAATGACAAATCGGTCAATTATAATGTCATGTCATAAATTTCCAATGCACGATCGATCAGGCCAAAGACAGGAATATTGAATAAAATAGCGTATAAATTATGAAAAATGCACGCAATCGGGGCAACTTTATTAAAATAAGCGAGCTAAGGAACATTTTTGCAGTAATTAACTGAGAGAGGACGCTTGCCAGGAGTGCGAGGAAGAGGGGATGAGGAGAAGAGAGGTCTAAACGGAAAATAACAAATGCAGCAACGTCAACAGATCAAGGCAAAAGGAAGCGGGCGATGGAGTTGCAGGTGGAGTTGTGTTGCAGTTGCAGTTGCAGTTTAAGCTCTGGGCAATTTAATAAAGCCAACGCGAACGAGGGGCCAAAATCTGGTTACAAAGCTGTCAGAATGGCAATCCAGGCACCACGCCCACCACATTAAAAAGCAACTAAAAGGACGTGAAGGCGTGCTGCCAGCGTCGCGTCGTTCAACCTGTCAGACGGAAAAGATAACGAGAGAGAGAGAGGAAGCAGGAGAGCTGAATAATAATCGTGTGGCTTTCAAATTTATTGTCGACACGCACTGCCTGCCTGCCAAACGCCCCCAACAACAGAGCAGAGCAGAGATGGCCAACACTGATTCAGATTCGGATTCGAGTTCAGATCTACAGCAGATATCCCGATTCTCCTGCCCATGGAGGATGACCCGAGGCGAACGTGTTCGCTTAACGTTCATCATGCCACAGACACTTTTAGGCCCTGTTCTCCAACATTGTAAATTATTTTCGCAGCAGAACTGTTCGCTCTGACAACTAGTAGGAAAGTCGAAAGCAACCCGACTGTATGAGACCCTGTACTTACTGTACTGAATAATCAAACTTAAATCTTTGTATGTTGTAGCATTGAACTTTCTTTGACGCTGAATAAAAATGAGTCTTTAATGATTGAAACACGAAATTTATTATCGTGAACAAATTTTCAGAGTCGTATTTATTTCATATTTTTATTTTTCTTCAGCTAAAAATTGTCGACAAAAGTTATATAACATTTCAAATAATAATAGGAGCTAAGATCTTAAAATAAAAATTCAATAAAGCTATAAAATTATATATTAAGTTGATTGTAAAAATACAATATTTCATCGGGTCGACGACTCGAATATGTGTCAAGATTCAAAGTTCTATATATAAGTATCTCTTATGTATCTCTCTTTTTTATTTACAAAGACGAAAGGGGCCGACATACAACACTAATGAAAAAGAAATAAATCCGAATACACAGGAATCTACTTACCAAGTTTATAGTCTCTGAGATCTGGGTGTTAATTATGACGAATATTGAACTTGACTGTTGATGCTAATCAAGATTATATAAAGTATGCATTACTTTTGTTCAACTTTATAGACCCTTTGACTTTTATTAAGCACAGGGTCTAAAAAGGGGGGCAATAATTGCCTGCAACGGTATAAAACTGTAACCAGTTCCTTTAGCTGTCCATCAGACAGCTGACCGCAGAGGGCACGGCATCTTAACGTTTACTCTACTCTGTTTCTGCCACAATTCACATGCCTGACACTGCCACTGCCCCTGACTCAGTCTCAGTCGCAGTCTCAATCTCAGTCTCAGAGTTAAACTCCGACTTCGACTCTGACTCCGTTTCAGCCCCTGTCTCAGGCAGTTCGCATTAAATCTGCGCGAAACATTCTCTTTTCGCCCAAGTTTATGGGCACAGCATGCATAGTATTTCACACAGATTGCGTCTTCGATGCTAACCGTAACCGTAACCGTAGTTGGTTCCATGTTGGCACTGATTGCTGGCCAGCGATAAGATGACATACCAAAGCTGCTGCCGATTGTCTTTGGGGCCCCGAACAATTTATAAATAGCTCTGGTCGAGGGCTTCATATATAATAGCATACATATTGTATTGTAGACTCTGGCGCATGCAATCAGTGGAATTTGCCAGTTGCCAGTTGCCAGTTGATTTTCTCGCAATCCCTCAGTGGCAATAAAAACCAAATGACGACACGCAGACGCCAAACATGTCCGGCGACCGCAAGCAAGGCCGTTCAGCGACCTTCATCTTCGACTTCAATTTTACAGGTTCAGTTTCTGTTTCTGTTTCAGGACCATCAGCAACAACATTAACATTAACATTACCATTTGCCTTCATCTTCTGCTTCTTCTTCTGCTTCATCTTCTGTGCATTCTCTGCTTTTATATTGTGCGAGATCAGTTAACGAGACTTTTGCCATCAACTCAACTTTACTCTTAATTGACCAAATGTATCCTGAGCACTGACTTTGTTCTCAATCCAGAGACGTTGCGTTTCCGCATTTCGCTGTCGCAACTGATAGCACTTTTTTATTGTGGTTGCTCTTGTTGTTGCTGTTGTTGCTGTTGTTGTCGCTGATCGTCAGGCCCTTTGTCACTTGTTCATATCAATTAAAGTTTAATGATATTGTCGAGAGTGAGTGGCGATCGCCGTAGGCAGCATGTTTTTAATCAATTTTAAACGGTTATTTACATTATTTTGGACCTGTTTCTGTTTCTGTCTCTTCCCATATCCCGCTGTGTGCATCCATTTATTATTTACACTCTTTTACAATTTCAATCAGTGTTCTTTATTAATTTACTTCATTTATTATTTACTTAGTTCACAATGCTCAAGTTACTCGTTACTTAGGACTCTAATTAGGATAGTTTATGCTTGTAAGTGCTTACGTGCTTTTTTGAGGCCAACTAACTTGGCCAAATTGTTATGAGTATTTTATGGCAAGTTTGCTACATAGTTCAAAAATGTTGTGGCTCGTTTAGTTAAGTGTATAATTTAAATTAAATTAATTACAATACCAACAACTACAATAAATTAATTAAAACATTAACTAAACTATTAAACAAATTCGATTACATTACGCAGACACATTCAACCTTTTTTCTTAAAGTTTTATTGAAAGCTCATTCAAGCTAATCAGTGCAAGCTTTCAAATAAACTAATGAGCTTTGATATTAGTTTCGCTATAAAAGCTCATTAAAGCTTTAAGAACTCAGTATCTAGCTGTAGTATTTTACTTTCTCACATTAAATACTTTAGAAGAATATGCTGCACAGACATTTGCTTAAGCTTTGAAAGCTCATGACAGCGAAAGCTTTGAAATTTAATATTGCTTTCATTTAATCTTAATTTTTTTTGGATTTCTACTGAACGTTTAATGCAAATTATATGCAATCGATTCATCAGCTTACAGTGAAAGCGCATTAAAGCTTTCCGCGAAAGCTCCACACTCTGGTCAATTCACGTTCCAAATACCCCTCACTATAACTAATTGTAAAAATGTTTGTATGTTGCTCAGCTCAAAAAAAATCTTTTGTTGAATTTGCCACTTTCAGCCAGTGTCATTTGGGGCTGTAATAAATGAAGGCTACTTTATATTAATTTAAGCTACGCTAACTACAATACGACTTGGATCACATGTGTATGAAATGAATGCCACAGCAATTGTGGCCGTTGTGGCAGCTGCGGCAGCTGAGGCAGCTGGACAGCAGAAGGCGGCAGCTGAGTTGGACAGTCTCCACAGACTGTGTGTGTGTTTGTGTGTGTGTGTGTGTGTCCACAACACAGTCTGCACAGTCTCTGGCGACTACTTGAGCTTCAAAAATGTCAACAGCCCCTTTTGTATCAAACTACGATCAATGGTCGAGTCGGCGGTGTAACGCACGCCGCTCAAGTTGCCATCGTTGTGGTCGACAACGCCATACTCGCCAACGATGAAACCATCGTCGGTTTTCTCCTCGACGCGATACTTGCGATAGTTGCGTCCCTCGACCACATAGGCAACTTTATCATCATCAGCATCTTCTGACTCATCCGTGCTTCCCCTTCGGTCCTCCTCATCACCATCAGCATCACCATCATAGCCATCGCCATCGCCATCGTCGTCGCCGTTGTAGTCGTTGGCATTTGCGTTGGCGTTATAAACCACCGAGCCACGTCCCCGGTCTATGCCACGATTGCGACCGCGTTGCGTTGTTGCAGATGCTGCTGTTGTTGTTGTTGTGATTGTTGCTGGTGTTGTTGCTGTGACCAGTGAGAAACCAGCTGAGCCAATGTTGCTGCTGCTGCTGCTGCTGCCACCCTGCAGGCCATGGGCTCGTCCGTTTGTCATAACACTTACGGACTCTTCAATTTCGTAATTTTGCTCTGGGGTCGGTGTGTAAAGCTCAGCGCGTTCGGTTGTAAAATGTTGTTGTGGTAACATGACCATCGCATCGCCAGCTGAGGATGAGGATGATGATGAGCTGCTTGAGCTGGAACTGTATGAATAGGCGCTGTTGCCACCGGGTGTTGCATGTTGTTGTTGTTGCTGTTGCTGTGCGAATTTGGCAACACACTTGACTAGATCTACAGAGACAACAAAAGAGAGGGAGAGAGAAATAGAGAGAAGAGAGACAGAGTTTGTTGTTTGTTGATAAGTTCAAGATTAGTTAAGTTAAACGTGCGTTGTCGCTTGCCAGACTAGCAATCTCATAATTACACTGTGCTGCAAATATACATACATGTTCAAATTTCGGTAAGATTACTTGAAGCTAGTGTTGTAAGTCCGAACTGGGCAAAAAAAAAATTGAATATGTTTATCAAGGAATTTATCATTTACTCAATATTTAAAGCTCAATAAATTTAACTCTACGATAAAAAAGATTGTAGGAGTTGCCTAAAGTGTTTCATTCCTATTAGAAAGTTTTCGAAATTCTAAGTGCCTAGAACTAAATCTATTTGTCAGTTCTTTGGTTACTATTAGATTCTAAAGATTAAAATAATTTTTAAATTTTTTTTATTAACTCCTAAAGTTTTTAAAATGATTTTGATAAACACATTGATTTTCAAGATTTTTCAACATATTTTAAATAAACGAAATGTTAAAATAGAACCGGCAAAAATTGTTGAATTGATGTTCCAACATTTTTTAACATCACTAGCTAAAGCTATGCCCAGAGTTTTGCAAAACTGACTAATTGTGGAGTCATAATCTAGGCAGTCATGAAACAAACCAAATGAACGCAATGGGCGCAAAAAACCTGCAACACAGTGTAATTTGTTTTGGCCAAAAAAAAAGACTCACCTCTATTGGGCAATCCTTTGGCATTTTGATTAGAATGTTGAAGCGACAGTGATGAATGCTGACGTTGTTGTTGTTGTTGTTGCTGAAGTTGCTGTTGAAGCTGTTGCTCCCAACATGGACGATGATGTTGTTGTTGTTGGTAATCGCTTAGACTTGGACTCTTTGATGATAAAATTGGCTCCAATAGATGCCGATGTTGTTGTTGCAGTTGTTGTTGTTGCTGTGGCTGTTGTGGTGGCTGTGGTGCATTCAATAAATCATAAGGTAATTTATCCAAATTGAAGAGTACACGACGCGGTTGCGAATTGCCCGCATTTGTTGCTGTTGTCTGTTGTTTATGTTGCAGTTGCTGGTGATTATGAGTTTGGTGATAATGTTGCTGCCAAGTGCTGGGCCTGGACGTGCTGCTCGTTGCTGTCTGGGATTCCATAGATCTTGCTGTCGTTGTTGTTGTCGTTGTCGACGTTGTTGTCGTTGTTGTCTGTGCCTCGCCGAATGCAATCCTCGACACAATTGCCGGTCGACGCGAGGGCACAAAGGTGTTTGGGGCAGCGCCCGGTGGCACAGTTACACTCGCCGTTGTTGTTGTTGTTCCCCTCATTGTTGTTGTTGTTGTTGGTTTTATTGTTGTGGTTGCTATTGCTGCTGTTGTTGTGGGCGAGCTGGTCGTGCTGGCCATTCCAGTTAGCGGCCAGTAGGTCTTGGCAGGCTCGCCATAAACCTTTGCTGGCTGTGAATAAACTTTCGCTGGCTCCGAGTAGAACTTCGAGGGTTGCCCATAAACTTTCGCTGGCTCCGAGTACACCTTCTCCGGCTGGCCATACATCTTGGCCGGCTCGGAGTAGACCTTGGCTGGTTCCGAGTAGAATTTCGAGGGCACACTGTACATTTTGGCTGGCACGGAGTAGAATTTGGATGGTTCCGAGGCGAGACGTGGCATGGGCTTCAGACTGTCGCTGACATTGCGCTGTGCCTCGGCCAAGATGCCGGCCGACTTGTGGTGCCAGCCACTTGGCAGATGCAGATCATCCACATTCTGCGAGATGGAACTGTACGATATCGATCTCGACTGGGGGCCATGACCCTGTTTGGTGTCGTGATAGATTACCGTCTGGAACGGCAGCAATTTGTCATCGGCAGCAACTGTTGCTGTTGTCGCCTCGCTGACATTTCGCCCGGAGTTGAAAGCCACCGAATTGCTGCGACTGGAGGCAGCTGCCGCCAGAAGTGGCGCCGCCAAAACATTTTGTATGTTGGACGCGCTGTTCAACGAATCGCTCTCCACATCCATGACATCGGCGGCCAGACGTGGCTCGGTCTCCTCAATGGACAGCTCGCTCTTGTGCGAACGATTGACAAAGTCCACACCGATGGCACTTGGAGCACTGCTTCTATGGGACTGGGAATGGATATGGGAATGGGTTGGATATGCCTTGACTGCTGGCTGTTGAGTGCGACTTATGCGAGTGCCACGTCTGCTGGAGGAGCTGACACTGACAGCGACCACCTTGACCTCATCGCTGGCATTTGGTTTTGGTTTTGGTTTTGATTTTGATTTTGGTTTTGTGGTCGACTTGATGACGGATGGTGCATCCTCCAGAAAGACAATCTTGCTGCCAGTGGTAACCAGCTTGACAACCTGTTTGCCCTCCGCGTCCGTCTGCTGTTGGCCATTGGCATTGCGGTAACGTGTCTTGTGCTCCAGACTTCTGGCACTATTCAGTCGGCCAGGTCCCTCGAATTCCTGCTCCTCGCTGTGCAGGCTGCGCTGCTGCTCGTCGTGGTCGAGAAAGAGTTTGAGAAACTCATTGCCCGCAATGAGTTCACTCTGTCGCACCGCCGACGAAGGGGCAGGAACTGGTGCAGAGCGCGTGTAACCGCAGCACAACATCTGCAATAATTGAAAAAAAAAGAAAAAAGAATTGCAATTATTTAGTTTACTTCTTACATGTTCATGTCAAGTGGCTTGCAAATTTCGCTCAATGCGATTTTTATGCAAATCAACTGCCGCCACTGAATGCATCATTCATTCGCTTAAGCTTATCTCAGCGATCTATTTATATATTTGCGTAATTAAAATATCATTCGATCTGAACTTCAATCTGATTTTATTGCTGCCTGGAAATGTCTTCATACCTCCTCGGTACCAAGTCATGCTCTGCGTTGCAGCTATGACATTTAAATAATACGATTACGAGCAATGGATTGGGTTTATGAACACATCATTGGAATGCTGCGGCTCTGTTTGATCTATGACTGCGAATATGTTTTGCTTGTGGTGCATGTAACTGGTGAACGTCATAATTATGAACAACTGATAAATGGTTACTTTAACTGGTGGCAAGTGGCAGCTAATGAAGACAACATATAAATAGCCAACACTTAATCATTTTAGCGCTACAACGGATAAGTCCATTGGGAGTACCTTTGAGTAAGAGTCTGTTTTACTATTTATACTGAGATTTTATTAGGTATTCTTACTGATCTCACTCATTATAATAATGAGAACAGCTTTGTATTATCAGTAATATCTTCATCTCACATTTATTTAATATTTTATTGCTGTGACTCATATTCAGATTATTGGCATTATTACTAACTCATTTGGTTTCGTAGAAATCAAAGTTTCACTCAGTGTTCGCACAAAGAGTTCTTGGAAAAGCCACAAGCATTAAGGCTAAAATTTATTAGGGATTGCGATGTCACTTTTGTTTGTATGCTCTACATTAATGATGTAAATTCAATTCGAGTTTAATATTAAAATGTAAAATTTGAAAAAAAAAAAACTTTTCCAAAACTGCTCAGACATCCAAGCGGAATGTCTCTAAGTTCATTATGCATTTAAATTTATGTAGTTCTTTGCTTTAAAATACATTTTGTCCTAAGATATAAATTTTTATGGGTGATCCATAAGATTAAGAAAATTCAAACTAACATACTTGAATTAAACTTTTTAATTCGAATTTAACATAAAACAATTGTTCAATGTCCAGGCATCAACTATTTATTGTTTATATACTATTGTTAAGCGCCCATTATTTTTATTATGTGCTGACCTTCTCTTTACCCTTTCTTTTTTATGCTGTATTTCAATGCGCTTGAACTAGTCTTTCAGCTGGAAATAAATACATATATAAATCAATTTAAAACTACTCAAAATTCCGCCCCGTTGTCGGTTTTTAATGCCGCAGCGATAAAATATACAGTGAAAAAACAAAAGACTTAGGACACGAACTTGCCCTGCAACGCCTCTAAACTAACCAATTGAAAAAGAGCGCAGACAAATGGCAAATAAAACACATTTACTGCGTTTGGCAAAATCAGCATAACTAATTGTAATTGATATAAATCACACACACACACACACACACATTCAAAATAAACTTCTATGGCCTGTAAAAGTTAATGCGAATTGAAAGGCAAATAATGAAAATCGACCAAAATAAAACAAAGAAACATTTTCAATATTTTTGCATAAAATAATATCAGCCAATAATAATTTAACTATATTAAATATTTAATATAATATAATAGAATATTTTTAATATTTTTGCATGGCACAATATGATTTAATATATAAATCATACAACAATAACAACAACAACAACGACAACATCCGGCAGCTTTTCGAGCATAACTGCAAATTGCTTGACAGCGCAACGATGTTCAACAACAACAACAACAAGAGCAACAACAAATGATATTAGGTGGGCGCCAATCGCTTGTCGCTTGTCGCATGTTGTTATTGTTTCAAAGTGAACATTTCTATATCATATTTAAAGCGATTCTATCTAACAATTGCTGGCAGCGAGAGCGACCAAAACACCTTCGCACATGTGCTAAAATTACAGAGTAAACAGCAGGCGCAGGCGCAGTACAAACTATAAGCTGTTAGCTGTAAGTAGTTGGGCGACTGGCCAGTTACCAGTTACCAGTTGGTAGTTGCCAGTTACCAGTCAGCCGGAGTTAGTCACCAGTGAGGCGGCTCGCCTTGCCTTTTATGTCTAAAATTGCAGAAGTTACTGCGACTGTGGCTGCTGCGGGCAGTGAATGAGCATTTAACATTGACACACAAATTGCTGAAAGTTAATAACAATGCGAGCAGAGCTTAGAACAATGGCCCAAAGTGTCTCTAGGGCTGGTGTCATGTATTTGGTTACCCCTTAAACAACCCCCAGTTGATAATAATATAAAAAAAAAGCATTAAAACAAAAGACACAAAAAACAAACGTTCTAAAAATACAAGAAACGACAACTCGTTTCTCTTGATATGACATTAACAAAAACAATCTCGCAAACATTCCTTTCCATTGTGCAGAGTTACTTGAACCGACTGGTCAGTGCCATTACGAGCTTTAATGAATGAAATCAAATCAAAATCATGAAATGAAATGAAATGAAATGAGTTCAGTTTTGTTGGGTTTGTAACCAAAAATAGATAGGCAATCATTTATACTAATCTTGATTGATTTATCAGCTGACAATTTGGCCAAAAGAATGCTAATCCTGTTAGACATTCTTTTGCACTTAGCTGGCAACGAGTTGTCCAGTTATCGAGTTATCATTTATCATTCAATTGTTGCACCTTTCACAACAGCGTTGACAATTTTCACGGCTGTCAACTTAGCGGAAGTGTCAAAGTGCCACATTTGCTACTTATGTATGAATTATAGAAAAACTAATCAAAATCGACGGCGCTCCAAATTGTCTATTGAAATTCTAAACGTTGTCGCTGCTGTCGGTGAAACTCAATGAGATATCCGCCTTAGCCAAATCAAATCAATAGACCTGTTGTTATACATTTAACAATTAAGCAATAATCACGCCTTAATGAACAGCTCTTACGTGTACTTGCCGCTTTCAAGTGCCGCTTCAAAAAGCTTCAACTTTTAATTAGCCACAATCATCCACAAAATCCACAGGCACACAAGAGCAAAGGAAAAATAAATAAATGAGACGAACGAGTTCTTTTATGAGTTGACTTTTTTTTTCATTATGCCCAGAGGTTGACAAATTCAATTGCGTTTCGCTTTCAATTTAAAAATCCGTTTCAATTTCAATTTCAGAAACGTTTAATGTTTCATTTTGATTGAATTTCATATGCAAATTTCGGAAGTGTAGACTAATCAATTAGCTGGTCGCTTCATGATTGATATGGCAGTTAAGCAAAAATAAATAATTGAAAAAAACAGGATTCAGTTGCATAAAAACAAATGACTCAAGACACGAACTAGCCACACACAGCGCCCAAAAGATTTGCATAGAGAGTTAAAAACACGGAAAAAGTCGACGGGCTGTAATAATGAAATGTTTTCGTTTATCAAATTTGCCTGGTCAACATGCAAATAGAGATGGAGATAGGGAGAGAGAGAGAGAGAAAAACTATGTTCGCTTGCTTTTTCCTTTTTTATTGTTAGTGTTTGGTGAGGCTGTAACTTTTATGTGGCCCAAAGCATTTTGTTGTAGGCGTTGCAACGTTGAAAGGAGCAGCAGCAGCAGCAGCAATTGCTGTTGCAGTTGCAGCAATGTGAATGTGTCAGCCATAAGCGTCTGTTGCCAAGCGGCCATTGTTTAATTGCAGCTACCACCCGCTGCCCAATGTTGCAACTTGTAACGTGCAACGTGCAACGTGCAACTTGCAACTAGACTTGTCATTATCGATTCATCGATCTTTGGCCAAATAGTGCGGCCCACATTAGGGCCACTCAATGCCACAACTAAACAACAACAATTGCTATGCTGCCCCCTCTCTCTCTATCTCTCTCTTTGTCTCTGTCTGTCATAATAACACACATTTATTAATTACACAGCACTGCAAGAAAAAGAAACACTCCTCGCCTGTTACACTAGATTCTACATATCGTTTTGCTAATCGTCATATGCATATCACACACACAGATGAAAGCCAAGCTGACGCTGGCTTTAGAATGTTGTTGCACCACGCGACGTTGCACCCCCCTTCCTATCCCCCTCCACTTCCCCTGCCCCGCACTCAATCAACGTCCCGCCCGCTGCGCATAATTTGCAAATTGCCATCGTCATCGACGGCGACTCGCCAGTTTTAGTTTTATTTCTATTTTCAGTCTAAGTTTCAGTTTCCATTTTCATTTTCAGTTTCAGTTTTGAGACTCTGTCTCAGTTTGTGTCTCGCATAACCGCGCGCAAATCGCGTGCAATTATTTAGCGTACATTGGCCATAGTTAACTTCTCTTTAGCCGACTTTACTCTACTTTACATTACTCACAATCAGCTGGAGCTCTTCGATTGTTGCTGTTGTTGCTGTCGTTGTGTCCAGCGCCACAACAAACATTACCATTAGCCAACTGGGCTCAAATTAATAATAAAAAATGCACTCGCCAACACTCGCATTATGGATGATTTGGGCCAATAAATGTGAGCCCAATCAAATAGCAGACATAAAGAAAAAGAAATATATATAACGCCAGCAATTAATCCATTTATTACATTTTCATTTTGCAAAGCATTTGCCAAGTGAGCAATTGTAATTGCAATTGCATTTTTATGATCCAACTATTAAACAGCGGCCAATTCAGCGGGAGCTCAGACAAATGGTCAATTGCACAGCGATTGTTAACATTAAAGGGTTGACCAAGTCGTATTGATTTGACTTCAGTCTTAGCCAAGTTCCCGCATAAACTTGAGCACACTCTGCGTATGCGTAATAAATCATTTTCAACTGTCTGACAACTTGCTGCAGATATTTTAAAAGTTCAATGTCGAGTATTGTGAAGATGAAACCTATTTGGTTTATTGGCCAACAGCAGCCCACATTTATAGACTGCTGTTGGCAGTGAAAATAACTGTAAGACATTGTTGAAAAAGTTTGAAATTGTATAGATTTATTTTTAGCTTATACAGGTAGCTCTAGTCGATGAGAATCATATTGCAAGGTTATGGCTGAATCAACTAGATGTGCAAGATATTGATATGCTATACTATGAAAAGTTCTAATTTATATACTCCAGACTAAGGATTATAAATATCTGACTTAACTACTATATGAAATATTTCGCGTATTAAGAATTGCCTACTTAGGAAAAAAGGCGAAATTTTAACAGCGGCTTAAAAAAATTTAAAATACTGTATTTAAAAATTTCTTTCCCTTTGATGCAGTGCAAAATAAAATGAATCTAATAATTGGATGGACTAATATTTAAACGAATAATAAAAAATGTTTCTTGAATGAAAATAGGCAGCTTAAGTGTATCTAAAATCTTCTTCAAAAAATTGTATGCTATAATTTATTTCAAAAATAATTTTGAAAACTCTGCTACACAAATTCTTCTTTATGCAACATCACTATATTTTACAACACCACAATATTATACTACACTAACAGTATATTTTATTCTATTCAGAAAATTCATTCTTCCATAATTATTTTAATAAAGATTTCAGATTGAATAATGTGACAATTCTAAGAATAATCTATTTTGATTTTATATTTATTTTTTTTTTTTAATTAAACTTAATTTTTTTAAGTTTGTGCAAACTTACCAACAGTAGAAATACCAATTGCAGATACCAGCAAAAGTGTGCCATGAGTGTGCGTTGAGTTGAGTTCCTTGTGAATTATCCACGCTGACACGCCGACTATCTCTGCCTTCAATTAGCAGTATAAATTCCGAATTTATCTGTGCTCTTTATTGAGTTCTTAATAAAGCTCACTTTCTTTGGCACATCAAGTGATTCATTTGGCCGTTTGTCTTGTCTGCAGCTGAATCATGTTGAAAGTGGGAAGCATTCTCCAGGGTCACCTTTGATTCTTTCCTCTTTGTGTTTTAGCTGCTGGTGTGTGTGGTGTGTGTTTTTATGGTCTGTATAGTGTGTCTTGTTAATGACTGAAATTAAAGAACAGAAGCGAGCAATTAACGAGTGCGCTCATCCAAAAGAAAGATAAATTGGCTGGCTTTTAAAAAATTAAGAGAAGACATTTTATAACTCTAAGTGAGAGATTGATTTAATTTTAGCCAAGTCAGACCCCATTTGTAGACTGAGATTGAGAGTAAATTGAATGAAGCTATCATTTATTTATAAACTCAGTTAATTTTTCCACTCAATAGTTTTGTCAATGAACAAACGGAAGACTCATCTCTCCGGGCTATAAATCCAATCGAGGCATTGTCTGAACTTAGTGGTTCATAGGGGCAAGAACATTAAAATGATTACCGCATGAACAACTAAATTGCAAAAGTGATGCATAATTTACAAAAGTTATTGGCTGGCATTAGCAAAGGCAAAACAAATTCATTGCGATCGGTAATCAATAAGCGGCGGCATAAAAAAAATACAAGTATATTTAAAAAAAAAAGAATAATAATAATAAAATAAACATTCAAATGTCAAGGTGCATTTCACACTTGCGAGCGAACAGTGGGGCAAGTGGAGCTAAAAGTGCGGCAGGTGAAGCAGGTGAGGCATGCAAAAATACAGAAATACAAATATTCGAACAGACAGAGAAATATTTGAGCATTTGCAGCTAATTTTTAAGAGTTGCCAAATGCGATTGAGTCACGGCTAGAAGAATCATTGAACTTGTCTGCAGGTTGTGAACACAGCGGGGGGCAAACGGTGCAAAAAGGGGGTGGGGGGCAACATGTTGAAGAAGAAAACAAGTCGCAACAAGTTGCAGCAGTTCCAGCCCAAGAAACCCAACCACAAGCAGATGCTAAGCTGTTTAGCTGTTTCTTGCGATTTCAACATATTTATAATTAATGACAAATATTTTGATAGCCACAACAATTGGCATGTCATTGAAGTTGGCTTGAAGTTTGGGCTTGGGCTTGGGAATTATTTATATAGCGTACTTTTGGCATACTCATCTTACCAATTCAACTGGCCCGAGGCGCACATTAGCCTTTAGTTTGATTTTCATTTGATATATTATACAATAAAATTGGCAAGTGGCGCCCTTTCTGCACGCTTCAATCAATGATTAATTTAATTAAAGCCTCGCAGTAATTAACGTCTCAGAAGCATTTCCGCCAGCAAAATAAATGTATACGAAATGTGTAATTAAGCCGTAAACTAACTAAGCAAAGTCAAATGTGGCATAAAACAATAATAAACTAAAAAAAGGTTGTTGGCCAAAAAAAATGAGAAGCCCAAAATGCTTGGCTATTTATAAAAACCAGTTCTAGTTCTTATCAAGCCTTCTTCTCTTCACTATTCACTCTTCACAGTCCATATAATTACTCACAGTCATAGCCAGTTGGAGCGTTCAATGGCTTTTAATTACCCAGGAATCTGTCGAGAAGAAACGAGCAACAAAACAATATGTTTATGACTAAAAATTCAGCTCATTAAAAATGAAAGTTTCGCGCTAAACTCGGCTCATTAATTAACCAACTCACATTAAGCCAGACTTTGACTGTAAATTATGGAAATTCCATTTTGGATTCTCGAGTTCTTTTAGATTCATGGCTTTTGTCTGGCTGCTTGTGACGCATTTCTTTAATGATTTGTTATCTTTTGACAGTTTGACACCTGCTGCCAGCTAGTTATCATTATTAATATGAACTTATGTAACTGAGAACAGACCGAAAAGTAAAAGTGCTGGTCACAAACTCATCTAAAGGTCGTTGTTATCTAGAAACCAGCTGCGACTTCTCAGTCTCTCTCTCTCTCTCTCTATCTCTATCTGTGAATTGAAACAGGTCTTTGCTGCACCCAGAAATGCAACCAGACACTCAACAAAATAGCTAGAAAGAGTATTGGTAACTTCATAAGAAAAAGATAAAGTATAGACTGGAGATTGCTTTCAAATATGATACAGATTAGTTGTTAAAGGACTGGAAATGGGAGTGGGAGTATGAAAAATTTTGTCACTTGGCAGTGGCAATGGTCTTGCACTTGGCTCAAACGACTCCGACTCGTGCATAGCCAATGGCGTCAAATTTGCAGCAGTTAGTATATAAATTAGAATGCTAATCGATGGCTGATGGTTACGCCCAGAAAAACCAATACAATAGAATGCTGGCATAATTCCGGTTAATAAACTTGATTGAATTCGTATTGAAAGAAAAAATGAAGTAAATAAATAAACCAGAAGTAAGGCAAGTTAATAAATTGTTACTAAGTACGTATATGGGACAGATAGAGTACAATAAACCACATAAAGTGTAGTGTGTGTGTGTGTGTGTGTGTAACAAATGGGTCGCAAGTGGAGACAAGTGTTGGACTGTGTGACAAATTGTCAAAACATTCTCAAATACAAAGCAGCAGTAAAAATCACTTGTCGATTGCAATTCAATTGACATCAACAAGTTGAGGGACGGGCAGGCTCAAAGACAAGCCAAGACAAGCCAAGGGAGAGGCCACACGGCGTATGCGTTATTTGTGAGAAGGCAGAAGCTAAAGCAGCAACTGAAAATGAAAAAGAAACAAAAAAGAAACACAAAACTGAAACTAAAACTAAAGCAAAGTCAGACAAATGGCCGCGACCATTAAATTGTTTATATATTTTCATGGAATTTCTTAAAAGTTTATTGCACTTCTTTTATGATTATTGTCAAATATATGAGACTTAGTGCCATTGCAGTGTATAGTATAAATATTGCAACCAGTTTCGTCTACCAACAACAGCAATTTGTTAATTTTGCTTAGCGGCGTTAATTATAGTGGCTCAAAGCATTGTTGTTGCCATCTTGGAGTATGTGTGTGTGTGTTTGGCCCGTTGCCGACTGCACTGCAATTAAGCTTTTAATAATAATTTGTATTAAAATAGTTGAACGAGTTTGGCAATGGGCTGCCGTTTTGCAATTTGGCATAGAATGTGCAGCAGCAGCAGCAGCAAAAACTAACTAAATTACACAAATTACTTGTATTTATAAAATGTCTAAATTTGTTGTTGAATCAAATCAACTGTGGCAACTCAAGAAAGTCTAATAAATACATAAAAACTTGACTTAAAAGGCGCAACTTTTCTTTGTGCCCAAGCAGGAAATTTATTTCAATTTTCACTTATGCCATAATTAAATCAAACAATAGTCTAGTTGCTTGTTACATTTATAAACAAATAACTTTGGGCCCAGTTGCAGCACGTCAATGTTCAATTACATTTAACCGTTAATTATGGACAATTGAATTGGTAACAAATTACTAAATTATAACTCCCAGATCCGCGTCTTGTCTGTCCATCAAATGAAGGCAAATACTTTTTATACTTATATTGTTTTTCAAATAATTTTCAAACAACGGGCGGGCATTGCTGCAATCTCCAAACGGACGCGATAAACATCTGCTCAATCAAGTTTGATCTACACGGCTGTCAATCAAATTGCAGGAGACAAAGGTGCCCCCGCCCCTTTCCACTCCCCCTACTCCCTCTTGGCTGCCTAGAAAAAAGCCTTTTCAATATTGCTTTGATTTCGAGAGCGTTGCTTGCCACAAAGGCTAACTGTAAGGCAAATAACAGCTAACATACACACACATACACTCGCACACTTTCATCGCTGACCTTGACGCAAATCACTGGCTATTTTGTTGTTGTTGTCTGGTTGTTTGAATGTTTTCTTTATATTTCTGTTTTCTGCACCTTTTGGCCGACATATTTTTAGAGCAGTTGCAGTCGCTTTTTGGCTTTAACTGCGGCATTCGGCTTAAGGTTTTGGCTCAGCGTTTGGGCCGTGCAGATTTCTAAACACAATTGAAGACAAATCCACTTTATAGCCGTCAAAATGTAAGAGAGCAAAAACAAAAATACGTTAAGCAAGGCAGCAAAATTAAAAACTTTGCAAAAACTTTGAGTACAAACAACAACAAGAAAAAAATGTTAAGCATAAAAACGCGTTTGCGCATAAAAAACGTTTTGGCCAATTTTTAGCGTTGTTGTTGTTATTTTTTTATGTATTAACCGTTACTTTTTTTTAGCCCGCTGAGCTTACCAATGCACCCACCACATTTGTTGTTGTTCTCGCTGCTGCTGCTGCTGTTGTTGTTGTTGGTTTTATTTTTGTGGCTGTAGCTGGATTTTTAATCCCGTGTTGTAGTTGTTGGCGTCGCTGCTGTCGAAGTTGATTTTGTGTATTTGATTGTTTTGGCTTTCTATAATACAAGCCGTTCTTGTTGTTGTTGTTGCTGTTTGTTATTGTTGTTGTTCAGTGCAATTGTTGCTAAGCCGTTTTTTTTTAATTGGAGCAATATTGGCGCGCGTCACATATACGTTATATTTAATGACGATTTATTTATGGCTTTTAGAATATGAATTCGTTTTAATTTTAAATTAATTTTTTACCAGTTTTGTGATTTCTTTGTTTAACTGTTGCTTTTGTTTATTGTTTTATTGTTATGGATGTTTGTTGGTTTTTTATTTTTATTTTTATTTATATTTGATTGGGCCGCACTCACACACTCTGAAAACTATATATTTAACTGACTTTGTCGAATTGAATTTGTAATTAATTCGTCCAACGGTGCGTATGGTGAATATTGATATTTTTGACTCTTTAGTACTGTCCTTAAATATGTTTTCAGCTGTGTTCTGCTAGCAAATACTGTGCTACAACTTGGTCTCGCTTAGTTTGTATACTATATTTAGATAGTTAAGTTAAAAATAAAAAACTTCTAGTGCCACATCCAGTTCAGGTTCCAGTGCCAGTGGCAGTGGCAATTGACTTTCACACGAGACACACAACGCAACGGCAGCCACAAATGTTCCAGAATCGTATTTGTATTTGAAATATATATAAATCTTATATGTATATTATGAATATTCTGCAGGTTGTGCCGTGCGTCCGTTTGGCTACAGCGTCCACAATTAACTGAATTCCCACAGCGATCAGAAAACTGATAAGTGCTTGGCTGGCTAGCGCCCAAGAAGGCTGGCTGAAAGCTCAGTAAGCCAGACTCAGACTCACAGACAGAGCCAGAGCCAGAGCCAGTCTCAGTTCAGTCTCAGCCACCGCCAAGTGCCAAGGCAACAACAACAAGAGTAACAACGCCGCTCAAGAAAGGCAAAAGCACAAGTAGGTACACACATACACACACACACATGCGCACGTGCAAACTCACACACTCACAGAGTTACATCGACAGGCAGGCAGGCGGCGAACAGTGGGTCAAAATCGCGAGTGCACATTTATAAAAGCCTTTTTCCACTTAAGAAATTATGCAAATTTTTTTGTTTTTCTATGCAAATATTTTCATTTATTATACTATTTTTTACCTTAAATAATAAAAAAAAATTCTTTAAATAATTTTAATACAAAAATATATATATTTCATATTAACTTTAGCTAAAAGCTTTTTTTATTATATGCATATGTCTTAAATTTTTTTATATTCTCATTCATGCAAACATACTATGAGCATTTTTTATTTTTTATTATCTCATTCAAATACAAGAATATCAACTTGTCATTAAATAATCAAAATTCTTTCGTTTTATGACAATTGAACCACTGTGCGACATGCTGAGTTGATTTGCTTAGAAGCTGATGACGTAAAACAAGCTTTAATGAACTAACATCGCAGCAAAACACAAACTCTTAAAAGCTCATAAAAGAACGTAAGTTCGTTCCACTGTCAAAGAGTCGGCTTCGGTTGAACTTCGTGCTCGACCATCGGTCAACGTGCCGAAGCTTTGAATGTTCGTATTGTTGTGTTGTTGTTATCATTGCATTCTGTGATGACAATATAGCTAATTTAAAGTCAATTCGTATACGATGAAGGTTCTTATGACTCTCACATTTTGTCGATAATTGTTTTGCCACATGCAAGCCTTTTAAATATATATTTTTTTTAATTTTATATTAGTTTTATTATTATTTATTTTATTTAGTTTTATTATTTTTTCAAAAATAGCCTGTTAACGCACTTAAAATTAACATACAGATGTTAAACCACTTAACAGAAAACTGTGCGAATTGCGCGAAGTTGGCTGCGAACGCAAAATTGCGTCGCGATAGCTTTGAAGAGGAGCGCTTGAATTGCAGGACATTTATTGAAAAATTCGCATCGCAATAGATTTTGAGCTTTGTTGAATTAGTAATTAATGAAAGAAAATATAAAAATTTTTGTTCTCGACACGGGTGCAAAAAGTAATGAGACTTCAAAGTTGGTGGTGCAAAAAAAAGGTGTCGTCATGGCGGCCACGATTCCGGGTCTCCGGAGCGTCTGAAAAAAAGAAAATATAGGGCTATGATCAGCATAGATGTAATTCTGGCCAGAGCAAAATAAAAATTTTGCGATTTTTTTTGACAAAATGGCGGCCACTTGAAATTGAAAATCGAATTTGGACCCATTTTTTTGTAGTTTAGTGTAAAAAAAAATAGTAAAAAAAATCGAAAATATGTTGTTACTTGCCAAAGGTCGACTCGACGTCGAATTGATCTTGTTGAACGCGTTTAAAATTTTGCTACTTAACATTAACTTTGCTGGATAAAAATGGCCATCTCCTTAAGTATTTCGAATTTCTAAAAATCCTTTTAGGGGCATATTCACAACTACCAAGTGCAAATAATGCAAAAAAGAAAAAAATCTGTAAAAGAATTAATAGGGCCTTAAATAAAAATATCAAATGAAATAAATATGTCCCAAAATTACCATATCATTAATTGTTTAAGTAAATATGCAAAACAATGTATTAATTTATAAAACTGGGAATTAGTATGTAATTAAGTTAATCATTCGTGTTTATTATCAAGCCATATCGATTTACAGTATTTACAAGCAATATTAAATGCGATATTATCAAAATCAATTGCAACATTTCGCTAATAATTGGGCTGAGGGATTTATGTTTAGCCTTATTGCCTAACTATAGCCGTATATTGTTTTGCTGAAATGATTTAACGTTCCAAAATGCACAATATTTATGTAATTGAATAGCTTATCACAAAAATAAGAGGAATTGCTGTACAAAATAGATTGTAATGTTGCTGCTTCAGAACATCCAATTATCAAATTTCCCGCGACGTGTTTGCTGTCTGTATTGGAAAGATTGAGATTGAAAGATTGAGCCATTGATTAGATGGATGTTGATAATATGCAAATGTTACTAGGGGAACTAATCTAATCATCTAAAACTCTAAACATACAATATTTAAATCTTTATGGTATGTGTATCAGATTAGTTGACTTGATGATATGATGGCAATACTAAAAAATTACAAAAAAAAGAGACAATTAATTAAGTATACAATTTTAGTTGATTTATTTGGATTACTTAACGCTTACGGCATCTTCATCGAACTTTATTTATTTATTTATATATGTTTATGTATATGTGTTTGTATATATTCTTTTAGTATTTATAGTACACGTTTTTTGTTTTCATAACTTTAATACATCATAAAAATAATCATAATCATATGAACAAAACAAATTGTAATTGAATTATGCTTATGCTAAAGCGCAGCTCATTTAAAAATAATCACACAATGCCCACAAAGTAATTGGAAATGTTGTAAAAATACTTATCAAAAATATGTATGTATGTTTTGTTTTGAAACTGTATAGAAACAATTACTGCATGCAATTTATACCAAGTTTGCAGTTGTTGTTATAAAAACAAAATGGCAAAATTATCAAATAATATTATTAAACAGTTCATATTTATAGTATGTAGATTTAAGAAGTTAAAAGGCAGCTCTGCATGAACTGGCTTAAGGTTTCGCTGATAAGTACAAAGTTGTATGTGTGTTTGGGATTGTCTTGGATTCTGTTCTGTTATTGCCACACAGTTTGACAAGCATTGGAATGTGGTACAAGGCTCCGTTTTGTTTGGGAGAAACCATAGATTAAAGCTAGCTAAAATTGACTTTAACTACAGCAATCGGTTAAGCAAAAAAACGCACAGCTAAGCGGGCCAACAAAAACAACAATAATTATCAAGGTTGCAAGCACGACTTATGGGAGGAGGGATGAGTTCGAGTTGCAGCTTGAGTTCAACTGCAAGTTGCCTCAAACTTGCGTCACGCACTGCGCATATTTATCCAGTTCGCCTCGCAGCACCTTCACGCGTTCCGTCTCGTCGCGCAGTGTTCGTATTAGATCCTCAATGGTGCGCTGTTGCGACAACACCATCGCCTCCAGTTTATCCACACGACCCTCGAGCTGTTGCACCCTTGGCGTTGACTCCACAGTTGTCGCTCCTGCCGCCGCCCCTGTCTGATGATTGTTTGTTGAACTATCATGGGCACTGATGTTGTTGATCTTCTCCTGCGTCGCCGTGCTGTTGACATTGCCGGTTTTCACCAGCGGCGAGACGCTGCGATTACGTATCGACAGACTATTGGGGCGTGTTACACGTGACTCCTCATCGCTGCTGGCAGCGGTTGCCGCAATTGCCGCCGAGGATGTTGGAGCAGCTACCTTTGCCGTCGACGACATACTCTTTGACATGATGGCATCGTTGTGGTTGTTGTTGCTGGTCACATTGCTTGTGCTAATGCTGCTGCTGCTGCTCGACTCCTTCCTTTGGCTGTTGCTGCTGCTGCTGCTCTCCACAATCATGGACTGCTGCAGGATGCTGGACGAAGTCACCGCACTCGATTGCACTTTAGTCGCTGTGGTGTTGCTGCTGGTGGTGCTGGTGCTGCTGGTGGCGCTAGTGGTCAGCACACTGGATGTGGATGTGGCTGTCGTTTGCTCGGCGGCAAACAACTTGGAAGTGCGCTCCGCCACAGAGATGGCACCGCCACGTGGCTCAACGCTGGGCGACGTCTTCTTTCGTGTCACCTGCGATGCCTTTAGCTCCTCCATCCAGGGGGCTTTCTTCTTCTCCCATTCACGCGGCTTGGGCTTCACCAGCTGCGGCTCCTCGCCCGTTGAATTGTCGTCCGACGAGGCGGTCGCCTGTTTGCCGCCAGAAATGCCACCATCTTCACTCAGCTCGCTGGCACTGCTCGCCATGCCGCTGCCATTGACATACACCGAATTGTTGTTGCTCTCGCCCAGCACATTTATGGCCGCCGATGGCGGACGTCGCTTTGGCGCTTTGACGCGTCCAGCGCGCATATCCTGCAGTATAGATCCACGCTCCACACGATCAAAGTCCGTATCTTCCACGGCAATTGTTGCTGCCCGTCTCATTACCACATTGCCTGCCATGCCCGACTCCGGCAGCTGTCCACCTGATAATTTACTGCCAGCCAAACCGTCGGAGACATCGTGGGACACGGCGCTCATTAGTTTGCTGTCGGAGCTTTTCTTCTTCATGCCGCCTCCGCTGCCGCCCAAAATGTTGCCTGGAAGAGGAATGAATAAGTTATTTAGTTGAGAAACACGTGATCTCTTTTGAAATGCAATAACTCATTTACGCACAGTGGAGGTAGTTAAGAAAGGACTGTAATTTAATCAATGTAAAGACTGTCATATCTTGTTAGAAATGTTCCCAAAAGGAGTTCAGAGGATTATACATAGCTCTAGTGCGATATTTAAATCCATATTGAGGAATGCAACGGGTTTAATAAAAATATTAGCTGATCAATTTTATTCAAAGACTTTCAGGTCTTGGAATTCAAGCTTTATATTATTTTTTATTCAATATAAAGTTGAACGGCAATAAGTCGAAGTCTCCAAAACTCAAACTTTTTTCTTGGATAATGGTGATTTGAGGTAGGGAAGTTCGACTGTATATATATTTTATACTGATATTTTAAATTTTGTGTTTTTTATATAATCTTACATTTTAAAGATTAACTTTCATTCTTTATGATTTCTTTGTTTTAGTAAATAATAATATATATAAATACTTCCAGTACAGTATTCACATTCCCAGCCTAGTGCATGTATTTCATTCCGACTTTAAAAATATTTAGTTATGGAGCAAATTATTGAGCTTAATTATGATATCTTTAGCAGATGCATATTTTCAGTCTTTCTTCCGTTTATAATCTTTACTTTATCAAGTTCTGTCTTTATATTCTGTCTTTGTATATATATTCTACAATTTGATTTCTCTTCTTTCTGTTCTCTCTCAAAGCCACCCACGCGAGTTCTCAACTTAACTCTGCGCACATATTCATAATTTTGAGTTATTTCATTTTGAGAGTTGTAATTCGTATTTATGGCTAACCTGTGACACTTCCCGTGGGCGTTTTCTTGAGCGGCACACTGGGCTTTTTGCTTAGAACCGGCGGCGGCGGTGACTTGATCTTCTCATCCATATTGTCCAGACTCTTGCGCAGATCCGCATACGCGGATGTGGGAATGTTTGTGTTGCTGCTGCTGCTGTTGGCGTTGCTATTGTTGCTGCTGCTGTTGTTGCTGTTACTGTTGTTGCTTGTGGTTGTTGTTGTTGTTGTTTTGCCAGGCAATTTGCTCAGATCGAGGTTCTTGTTCTCCAACGATTTGCGCTGGGCGGCCACAGTGCCGATGGGCAGGCCCGTTTCGCTGAGTATATCATTGAGGGAATCACGAGATCCGAAACTCTCCTTGCGTCCCGATGTCGACGAGTTGCTGCTGCTGCCGCCCGTCTTCTTGATGTAAACCTTTACTGTGGTTGAAGCGCTGCTCTGTTGTTGCTGCTGTTGTTGTTGCTGCTGCTGCGTCACCGTTGTGGTGCCGCTGCTGTTGTTGGCATTCGTTGTGGTCATGTGGCTCGTGTTGCTGATCTTGCGCTGTGACTGCTGCGATGTTGTTGTTCCCCCTGTGGTTGTTGTTGGCTCGTTAATGGGCGCGACTGCAAGAGGCCAAAAGATGCGAGTTAAAATAATCAGTTAAACAATAGGGGTTTTTTTTTTTATTTGTAATCGCTGGGTGTGGGCTGCTTTTTTGGCCACCCATCAACATTAACATTCGCTCATCATCAACAACAACAACAACACTACGCGCACTTTAAGCCAAGTCGAGTTGCGTCAAGTTGAGCTGAGTTGCGTTGTGTTTATTATTAAAGATGAGCACGTCGAGCACATCGGCGTGACTAACGCCGAGAATAGCAACAGCTGAGCGACAATGCAAACAACAAACTAGTTTCATCGCTCAACTGCTCAACTGTTGCCAAATGTCAATAAATTAATGTGGAAGTCAAACAAAGCGCAAGCGTAGGAGCGCAAATGCAAAGGCATATCACAAAGCGAACTACGAACGAAACGTTAGAGATGACAACGTGACACGATAGCTGACAATATAATTATTATATATTTAGAATGAATTTAAGACATTAAACCAGCGGTGGGCACGCAGTGGCTCCGGGATCAGCGGCTGCTTCCAACTTAGGTAGACTCTAATAGGGTTGTTGTTGTTGATGTTGTTGTAGTGCTCCCGAATTCAGATTTTGTGCCCACCGCTGCATTAAACAATTAACCATAAGATTCAGGTATAAAAAGATACATATTAATTGGAATTCTTTTAATACGTGACAATATTCTGAAAATGCACAACAATTTATAAACAAATAGGAAAAACCATTCTTGTTATCTGTATTATTTATTTTATTTTTATTCTTTCATGCTTTTCAGAACTATATCATCTTGAAGTAGTCAATATTTTTGCACTGTGAAAATATTTAATTGATATCGTACCTCAGAGTCAGCCAACATATAAATTAAATTTTGTAATGTCCCCACTTTATCACTATTCAAATTTAATAATAATAGTTTAATTTAATATTAATAACTGCAGTTTTTCCTTCACTACCTTATTTTCGATCACCTCTAATTCAGCAATTATAAACTCATTTTATGCCATTTCCCATAATTTACTTATAATTTGTTGAATATTTCTCCATATTTTTAACTAATTGGTTACCCTTTCCTAAATAATTTTTGTATTACTATTTCTCTTTCTCACGATCCAATTACTTAATATTTGCTGTTTCTTTAATTCTGTCTCTCTAACCATTCTAATGTCGTGTTTTGTCTCGTGTCACGTCACGACACGCCCTCGCATCTCTGCTACACGACGAATACAATAAACGAGCAAACGACAGGCGCATGCAAACATAAATAAACGGCAATAAATGGTGATGGCAACAGAAATCAAAGCAAACGCTGATTGAGTAATGCTTTAAATGTGTAAAGGTCAAGCGAATGAAATAACAACAACATAAACAACATCGAAACAACAGCAGCAACGACAAATGGCCAACTGACAAAGGCAACAAAGTCAGCCATAGAATAGACAAGTTGGCCAAAGCCGTTGATAATTGCAAATGGCACAAAAACGAATGCCCAACGACTTTCACTGCTACCAATTGACAAACAAGCAACTGCCACAACAACAACAGCAACAACAACAACCACAACGACGACAGCAAAAATGTTGCGCGAAATGGAATTTAATATATATTTTTATTTATTTTATTTTATTTTTATTGCTTTTTTCATATATTCAAGTATTGAGTAATTGAGTGAGGTGCTTTTGTTGTTGTCATTGTTGTTGTTGCTGTTGTTGTTGTTGATAGCGGCAAAGCCGACGCGCACACAATCACAAAACGAAAGACTTAGGCAACAAACTTGGTTTGCTTGCTTTGATTTAATGATGACTGCGTTTCGTTTTAACTTTTTAGCTCTTAACAATTTAATCATTAATCACACACACAAACACACATGCATCCATAATTATATGTTTCTCATTTTAAAAAGCAAAAATAAAAGAGTCTCTCGCGACAACTCTCGTAAGCCACATTCAGTTGCCAATTAGTTAAATGTTAAATTAATGGATTTTTGGGCCAACTGCAATTGCAGTTAGCAACCAGCGCGAAAACCGCAAGAACGGTAATTGTAGCACACGCACCAGCAAAGCGAAAGAGAATAATTTAACAACAACAAAAAAAAAAACAAAAAGAAAGAAAGAACAACAACTTGCTGCCGCACCAAAAATTATTTCACTAACGTAAATGGTCAAGAAATCAAAACGTACTGAGCCAAAAAGGTAAACAAAAATGCTGGCAAAGGTACGAGAAACATTGCTCAAATAGCGAGAGAGTCTGAGAGATAAACACAAAGAGAGAGAGAAAGAGACACTTGACGCTCTCTGGCAACATTGTTGATATGCCAGCAAAGACAATGAAAAAAGAGAGAAAGAGGGAGATGGAGAGGGGAGAAGAGGCAACAACAAGTGAAGCGCGCGCTTGTCTTCATGTTGCTTTTGTATGGGGCTCGTCTCTGATAATCGCCGCTAATGTGCGCCCATAATGAAGTTGGGCTCATAACAAGCAATACTAATGATAACAATGATTATGTTGTTCATTATTATTACAATGATAATGAGCTAAGAGAGCGCTGGCGTTGCATATTAAAAAGAGAATTCAAACAAAGAGCAAGACACCTAACAAAGGAACAAAAACAACAAAAAAAAAACAATAAACGTAGCAGAAAACCAGTTACAACAACTGCTATTTATTTTAATATCACTGTTCAAGTCGCTGATGTTGTTGTTGTGATTGTTGTGGTTGTTGTTGCTGTTGTTGTTGTTAATGCTGTCGAAGGTGGTTTGCGTAGCGACTGCAGAGACTGTATTTGTTGTTGCTTTTTGGCGGGTTGGAACTGCGACGTTGACAAAAGGTAATACCAAAGCAAAGCTCGTAAAAATTTGATTTATATGTAAGTTAAAGTATTGGCAACGAACTACAAATACTCTCTTAGTTTTTAAAGATATTAAAATGTAAGTATAAATTATTAAAATATTAATTTTGCAAACTTTGTTAATTTAAATCTAATATTTTTTATTTTAAATACATTTTAAATATTCAATTAAAAAAATCTTAATAAAAGTTTATGGCAGTCTAAATTAATGTGCACTTGATTTAAATGCATTAAATATTTATTGTGGACTTTCAAGGCAGTAAATTTTACTAACGATTGTATTTGAAATAAGTTTACTCGTATTTTTTAATTTCAATAAAATTAATATGTTATGAAAAAACTAAGTATTATATATGTTTAAGTTGTATGTGCATTAATCTTATTACATTTTTGTAATGTTGTAAATTGGTAATTAATATGTTTAAAGTACAACAGTTTCCTTAATGGAAACTACTTATTTGTAAATGGACTTCTGTCATGCGTTCACGCCGCACATCTAAATTATAGGTCCGCTTGAATGTGCATAAACCGCAAAATCAGCAATGCAAAGTCAATAATTAAATATGGCAGACTTGATAAATATTTATTTAAAAGGCAACCGCAAAGTATGCAACACAAGAGTTAGTTTAAACAACTTAAGGTTTCTTTCTTTCAATATGCAAAACAAAGAAAAATAAGAGGCAAATAATCAAGCGACTGCCGAGCGTTTAAAACAGCGCCAAAAAAGCAAACAAAACGCTACAAAATGGCCAGAAGGCAACGATAATAAATGTAAACAACAAATGAAAAACTAGTTTTTCGTTTGCCATGCAAAATGATAACTAAAAGCGAAAAAAAAACAAATACAAAAAGCGAAACCGCAAATGTTAATACTCGTGGCAAAGGAAATCGACGCCAAAGCAGCAGCATTTGTAATTTTCCCGAGACTTTTCACGCCAGCGTACAGAGCATCTAAATTGAGAGGCCGACTTTGTGCCGGCGCCAAAGAAAGCCGAATTTAATGCGAGTCAAATAATGAAAACAGAAAATAAATCATAGAAATTATGAACATGGCCAAAAGCAATTTTCCATTTCACAGCTACACGGGACGGAGAAAGGAATGGAAAATGAAAACTGGCCAAAAACGAAAAGAAAAACTAAGCCAGGCCAGTGCCGTTGTTCGTGGTTGCGGTTGTTCCCCACTGGAAAAACTCGTTTACATACAAATCGTGGTGATAAAGCTGGCCATACGAGCGCCCAAGAACTCGAAAGAGCCGCCGCGTTGCGGAGCCGCCGCCGCCGTCGCAGCGCCACATCGTGATCGTGGTCGGGGGCGTGGCGGGGGCAGAGGCGCTGCCGGAACATCGGTGCACAGTGGTGTAGTTGTTGTTGCATTGTGGAGTGTGGAGTTTGGAGAGTCAAGAGTGGAGTGTGGAGTGTGGAGTGTAGAGAGTGTAGTTTGTTGCCGTGTTGTCGTTGCAATGAAGTTTTTATTACACACGAAATATTATGGAAAAGGCACAAGAGTAGAGGAAGGAGTAGAAGAAGAAGAAAAAGAAGGAGAAAAGTGTAGAGGAAAATTACACAGAGACACAACGACATCAAGTTATATACATACATACATATAAGAGCATAATAAGTATATATGACGGAGAAGAAATCAAGAAATAAAGAAGAGAAAGAGTCATAAGAGCGATAGTGAAACGTAAACAAAATGCCAATAAAAGTCGTTCAACAAAATGCAAGTAATAATCAACATAAATATAAATTGATAATGACGATGGCGATGAATATGACGATGGCATGTGATGATGATGATGATGCTGTTGTATGAATGCAATTGCATGATGTTGTTGGCTTTCAACTTTAAGAAATCAATTGAAAAATTTTCGATGTCTGCATGTGTTAAGTGAACTTGTATGTGTTGTGATCTGATGTGATGTTTGTTGATGTCAAGTGATGTGTGTGATTATTCAAGTGCACCAATGCATAGTCTCAATAGTTTATATTTATTTTGTTTGAGCAGGGGAAATACAAATTCAAGATTTCATTATGTACACAATCTATGAGTAAACTTTAAACCCATAAGGGCCATAAAAATATGAGTTAATTCTTTATCAGTCTGAGGAGCTGTGTTCATAATGCCTTTTTATATAAAAAGTCACTTACTTTGAGCTTTGGGATTACGACTAAACATATGAAATGGTTAGTTAATACATAAATTGCATTTAATTTATTAAGTTTTCCAAATATCTCTAGAAAATTAAATCACTCTTTAAATTTTTACTACTCTTTAAATGTTTACTTGTTAAATATCGATTTGAATTTAAATGCTCGTCTTTAATAGTGTCTTGAGACTTACATACTTTATTTTAAATGATTTCAAGAAATATATAAACATGAATATTCACAAGACAATATTTTTTCCAGGCTCTTAATTATAAAATCTATTTTTGTAGCTGAGTCTCCCCTCAAGATCAAATCTTCTTTTATAATATTAAAAATGTTTAGCAACAGTAAACTTTAAAAAGTCATAGCAGTATTAATTTCAAAATCACTTGCAGCTTAAACTTTTTATTAATATTAGTTTCATTCCAAGTCTACAACACTTATTTTTATTATAGTTTATTTTTTCATAAATTAAACAATCCTATTTAAATCTGTTACTAATTGATAAAGTGATACATCAAAGGGGAACTACAGCTGATTTAATCTTCTTGTCAATTAATCAATTTAACGCCTTTTTAGTACATCAAACAATCGACAAGTTAAACTTATTGATTCATATCGAAGTATAAACATTCTGCTAGGTTTGCTTACGGTCAACTGAACAATCTTATCAATTAATGATAAAGGCGCCTTGAATTGTCTACAACTATAACAGGTGAGAAAAGGGTAACTTTTTCTGTCAAATTAATTCAATTAGCAAACGAAATGTTTATTAAATTTTCACGAAGCTGTCGACACGTTAATTTACTTGTCGATGCATTCAATTAGATAAGGGGGGAAAAGAAAGCGACGATGCAAATGCGACGAATGACGACGATGCGGTTGACAGAGACCAAAATCAAAACTCATTGGGAAAATTCACTGATCTGATGTGTTAAATGGATGGGAAAATTGTTTGTCGTTGTCGTTGTCGTTCCACTCACCATCTGAGGGTGCCAACAGCTTGACAAAGTTATCGGGAAAGACGCCCACTTTGCCACGCAGCTCGCCCTTCCACCAGCCCTTGTCCGGCAGCTCCATGCTGATGACGCTGATGATGTCGTCCACTTTAAGCTCCAGTTCATCCTCATTTTGCGGCGCATAGGGAAACTCGACACGGCAAAAGTCACGTTGCGGCTTCGGTGGTAACGTTGGCACTGCAGCGGTTGCAGTTGCAGCTGCCGCCGCCGCCGCTGCTGCTGCTGTTGTGGCATCCACTGTGGACGCCGTGGCTCTGCTTTTAGTTTGCTGCTTTGTGGTAGTTGTTGCTGTTGTTGTTGCTGCTGCAATGGCAGGAGCAGCTGTTGCTGTTGTTGCCGCTGGTGCTGTTGTTGTTGTTGCTGTTGTTGCTGCCGCAGTGTTGGCCGCTTTTGCTGTTAGCGACGCTGTCGTGACCGTTGCACCAATCGTTGGCGGCCGCTTGGAGGCCAAAATCGGTGACGGTTCGATATGTTGCACAAAATTTGAGGGAAAAACGCCGACTTTGCTGCGCAAACGTCCGCGCCACCAGCCTTCCTCGACCTAAATGCGAACAATGCCAGCAGCAGCAGCAAGTAAAGAAAAATAATAAAATAAGTTTCATATTCGTTTTCATGTTCTTTCGGTTCCTCTGTTTGTGTTTTTTGTTTTTGTTATTGGGTTGCGTCAAAAACTCATTGGCCAAGAGGTTAAATGGGGGTTGTGGGCACTCTGTATGTGTATATGTGTATATTCTATACCCTGTATTTACATACCTCCCCTAGGAATTCAATGACATCACCCACGGCCAGCGTCAGTTCGTCGTCGTTGACTTGTGTGTAACTGTAGATGACTTTACAGCGGCGATTCGATGTCGCTGATTTCTCCCTGAGAGCGAAAAGCAAAGCACAAATAAAGAGAGAGAATTCAAATGATAAGTATTCACATAAATAGAGCGAAAGAGAGAGTGAGAGTGTGAGTAAGAGAGAGAAAACTTTGCAAATTTGGAATAAAAATGACATTAGCTGAAAGTGGCAATTAAATTGTTCTTATTGAAAAGTTCAGTAATAAAAGCTTTATGTATAATGAAATTAGTTAGTAGAAAAGCATCTGGAAACCATATAAAGTATGTGAAGTTAATCCACTCACTGTAAATCATTAATTTTTACAAAGCTTTCATATAAAGCTTTCTTATGTTTTAAAATATTTATTCTAAATATAGCTTTAATGTGCGTATTAAGTGATGCGGAACTTTTAAAGTAAAGCTTTAAGGTGATTTTTTAAAGAAATATTTTAGAAATTGTTGCACTAGTCGAGACTTAGTTTCAATAATTATTTGTAGCCCACATAAGTTTATATTAATTAGATTATTCGTTCGAAAAGCTGTACGAAAATTAATAATATTTTTTCTAAAGCTTCAAGTTCATTTAATGCTTTAATGAACTTACAAAGTACAAATTAAAAAAGGTTTTTAAATATTATAAAAAGCTTTCTAGTTTTATATGAGCTTAAATGTGCTTACTGTGCATTATTTTTAAAACATCTAAAGTTCATATGAAGCATTCAATGCGTATATTTAAGACAATGCAAATTTTCCAACTATGATTACTCTTATTATGTAAATTACTTGAAGCTTTAATGTGCTTATTAAAAGCATTATGTAATCTATTAAAGCAAAAGATTTACTTTACTATAACATAAGAGACAATAATCATTTCTTTTTTTTTTGGTCAGTGTTAAATGCAATTTTCAGCTGGTGTCATTGGGTCTTAAGTGGATTGCGTCACCAACCTGAGCTGCACCACCGCACTGTCATCGCTGTGGTTGCCATTGCTGTTTGGCTCCAATATGCGCACAAAATTGTCTGGAAACATGCCCGTTATGCCGCTGGCCTTCAATGTGCCCTGCCACCAACCGCCGGGCATCTGTTTGATGCGATGGATGATGGCGCCCTTCTGTAGATCCAGCTCATCTGGTTCCTTTGCTGCATATTCGTATTCCACTATTGCACAGATTGCTGCAAAGAGAGAGAGAGGCAGAGAAGAGTATTAGAGAGTGAGTGAGAGAGTGCTGTCTATTTAGTACGCCAATGGGGTAACCTTATATGGGACACGCGCATTTTTAATGGCACAGTCCAAGTGCAAATATTTACAATTGCCCCGCAATTGCGCAATCCCCAGTCAATTTTAGCCCCCTCCTCACTTGCTTCGCCTGTTTTTTGCCCATCTATTATTTTATGCTACGTGACAATCACATTTTGCTTTATTTTCGGAAAATATGCTTAAAAAGTAAGAGTCATATGACGCGACACTCTTTGTATCTATTTTTGGAACAGAGAAGAGGGGGAAGAGGGAATAATAAAATGAGCTCCAGCCAACTAGGCGTCAAAATTGGGTTACAGTTTTCGCTCTCCGACTGTTGACCAAGTCAATTTAATTAGTTAACCCCCAAATTCTATTTTCATTTGTCTTTGCTATCGTTTATAATTCTTATCAAATTGTGACTGTAGATTTGTTGTCAATTAAAGTGATGTCATAATTTGCTTTCTTTGAGTTTACACCTAATATTATATTTGACATGATGAGTAATTGTTGATAATTTATATACATAATTCGTAGAAAAAGAAAGTACAAATTTAATGACACAATTTTATTGTTTAAAATGATGAAGAAAAAAAAGATTTATTGGGTCTGTAAAAATATTCAAGCATATTCTACAAATCTTTAAGACTCCAAATGCAAGCCAAAAACAATTGTCGATTGAGGTCAAACAATTTGATGAGATTTGAAAATTTTTATTGTTAATCACAAACTACATTTATGGCAGTACATTTTTGTGACTCTAAAATATAAATTTCTTGACATTTCAGCAACACCGACAAATTATTCGGCTTACATTTATAGCAATCGTCATCAAAATCTCAAAAGATTTGTGTAGCACGCTTGAATCACACTTTTCAGTTGCTTAGATCATATACTGTCACTTGATAACATTTCTACATTATTTTAGAATAGAAATGAATTTTTTTTTGCTGAGTGCAGCAAGGTGACAATTTGCAAAGCTCGTAATCAGAATACACAACAACATTTTGAATTGAGATGAGACTCGTTGTAATCTTTACAAACAATCTGTACACCCCATTCCCTCTCCTCTCCCAATGAGTTCTCTATTCATTATTATTACTATTATTGCCGACAATTCACACGTAGCGCAATTCTCAGTTGACTTCCCCTATTCAACGTGGGCCAACAAAAGCTCAAAAATAAAAACCAATCTGTCATGACGCATATTGACAACAATGCCATGGGCAACACATCATATATAGTGTGATACATACATAACAATCACAACAACAACAACAATACCGGTACCATAATTACTTATAAGCGTTGCTCTCTAAAGCTCGTCGCATTTTGCTCGCCTCGCTTGCCTTCGAACCAATTTAAATAACAACAGCAAAAACTACAACAGTAACAGAAATATAAACACCATACGCATTTGGTATTGTAGGTTGCTGCCCCCGCACGATTGACTCATTGACTTATAAGTGTGTTTTTACAGTCGACAGTCTACTGAAAAGTGGCCCAAACGGAGCCACAAATAAAAACGTTTATAGGCTTAGAGCCGTGGCAGTAGAAGGTGGGGAAATGCGTTACAACATTACAACATTGACAACTGACAAGAAGTGTAAAAGAACATGTAAAAAAAAAACAATTTTAATTGGGAGATAGTCAACAAATACCCTATAAAAATGAAGACTAAAATGAGAAATTTGTAAATAAAAACGAGAAAGGCTATAGTCGAGTTCCCGCTAGTTATTTTAATAAATATAAAATATTTTAATTGCATACTATTAGGCAATTACATTGCCTCAAACTTAAATCAGACATTACTAACGTTCTGTTTGGCCGATCTTGTTGTGATTAAGAAGGATGAAAGCTTATAATAATAGATGACTTTAAATACCAAAAAATACGAAATATTTAAAAATTTCTTATTTATGAAAAAACTATGAATATAAAAATTAAATAAGCATTAAAAAGATTTGTTAAAAACCATATTTTAAATTCATTGTTAATTTAACGTGTACAAAGTTTTAAATTTAAAATTGGTAAGACAAAAAAGGTGGAGTATCAATAGAAAATATAACCGATCGGTATACACATTGCAGGGTATCGAAAACAAATAACAAATAAATACCACAGATACGTGATGGTGTTGCGACTATCAGTAAATACGCTGTACTTTTTATGGGTCAATAATGTTGGTCTTCTTTTATGGCCAAACAACAAGCATAGGGCTAATAAAAGACATCTGATGAATGTGTCAGAGAATGATGTGAAGAAAGAGAGCTAGAGGGGAAAATGAAATTGTCATAGGCTGTTCTCCAGAGCCTTTAAGCCATTTAGCTACGTGTAATAGCTAATGGATGCCAACTCGAATAGTATTGATAATGAGCAATTAAAGACGGGCTGTTAAATGTCGTGTGACTCGAAAGCTTTTCATTAGACGAGTTTAAGTTGTTAGTGTGTGCGAGTGTGTGTGTGTGTGTGTGTGTGTGAGTTGTGCCACCAACGTTGAAGTGGCAGCCAAATCCAATCTAAAGCGGCTTTTGTGTGTCGCACATAATAATTTCACTTTATTTGCAGACGACGACATCAGCATTAAAAGTTGCACAAGTCCAAACATAGATGTTCAGAGAGAAAGAGAGGCAAACATGAAGAGAGAGAGGGCAACAGTGAGAAGTGGCAAAAGTGCTTTTGAGAAGGCAGCAGACGTCAAAGTCGCGTCGCGTCGAGTATCCGCCAATTTGTAACTGGGCCAACACGGCCGTATTTCAGTTACAGTTTAACCTACGCAGACGGCTAAAAGCCAAAGCCAAAGCCAAACAAAGCGACAGCCAAATGAACCTTTAATGTGGTTTTTACTTTTTTTTTGTCTTTTTCTGTATATTTTTTTCTTTCTTTCTTTTTAAGCGTTTTCTTTTCTTTGCTTTTGGCCATACATCGCAACAGAATGTGCGCGCTTTAATAACCCAACAACAAAGCTCAAAAGCAGCTAACACAGCTACCACTACAGATGCAAATACTCATAGATACAGTTGTACTTATGTTTATATAGATATGTATACACTGTAGAATGAGAAGCATGAAGACAACGTTGCTTGTGAAATGAGGCGCGCCGTCTAAATGCTGAGAAATGGTGAAAAGTTGCAGCATTAAGTGGTGAAAACTACCACCACTAACAACAACAACAAGAAGAACCGCTGGAAAAAATGAGGCAATGTCGACCGTGGTGCGCGGTGTCGTGTGAACAAACAAACAAAAAAAAAACAAAAACCGCCAAGTTTCAAATGGGAAATCGTGCAAATGTGTCAAAAAATTTAGGAAAATTTCAAAGACGTCAGCTATTTGTGGTGGGTGGTTTCTAGTGGCTGTAGCACCACCAGAAAGCACATTAAAAGCATGTTCAATGTCAAAGCGCACCACGAAATGTCCATAAGAATATGCAAATTATCATATTTTAAATGCGAATCGAACGAAGTAGGTTGAAATTTATGCAATAAAATAGCATATTTACGATTATTGATTAATTTACAGGGTACAGGTAGTTAACAATCTAATTTTGTAAATGTCAATTTATTTAAAGGGTATTTTAAAATTAAGACAAGGATATTAATAGATAAAATAATTAACTTAAAATATGATTTTTATTATGAAGAAAATCTTGATAAAATTCTAGAAAATAAAAAAGACTTAATTATAAAATTTTCTTAAATATGCGCTATACATTTTTACTTATTTACAGGGTATTCAAACCAAAGGTCAAAGAAAATTTGCACTCTTAAAAATAGCACAAAGAAATACTCGTGTTCATTGTATTGATCAAGAGTTCATTGAGAATGCGAAAGAACAAAGAAAAAGAAAGAAGAAATCTTATAAATATATCTGTTTTATTTTAACAATTCAATTCGAAAAATGTAATCTCTATTATAGTTAATTAGTTGTTTGTTGCCGCATCACAGACTATTGAACTTTATGCGGATGATTGAATGATTTATTGACCTTTTCTTTGTGGCCCTCTTTGGAGGTGTTAGCCACAGTTCCACTCTTACTCTTATATGATAATAGCGCGGATGGAGGCATCTTAAAAATGAATCAATTTGCAGTCGAGTTGCCACCAGCGGCAACAAAACTTGACAACATACAAAACGCAGCTGCTGCTTGCAACAAAGCGAAAGGGGAGGGGGAAAGATGAAGAGGGGGAGAGGGGGCATACAGTGTTAACCGGTTATTGTGCCCCTTGACAAGGTGCGGCCTCCGATCTTCTGCTGCAGCACCTTTCGAAATGAACACCTTGCGTAGGTGTGTGTGTTTGAGTTTGAGTTTGAGTGTGTGTGAGTGTGCGTGTGATTATGCACACCCTCCTTCCCCCCCTCCCCACCTACTTCACCTTTTCCCACTTTACAAACAAACACATGCTAATTGGCTTAACCATCAGTTTTTTGGCTTTGACTGTCTTTAACTTTTGCTGATGCCATGAACCGTAAATGTTAAATTGCGTTTGCGTGTGCTTTAACTCTTCTTTATTTATTTTCTGGCATTTTCAACTGTACTGGGGGCGTGGCTGGGCGCAATAAATCTACATAAATATTTCATTTGCACAATAATACTAGTTGAACATGTTATTAAAATAGATTCTCACTCTCTCTCTGGGTAAAAAGAACTTTAAAACTTTCCTAGACCTGGTTTAAAAGCTTATTTACTTTCGGGCCGAATTGGCGTGTTTTTTAATGGCTAGGTCAGAGGGCGTAAAATAAAACAAGTTCAGTTGCCATGTCAAATGAAATAAAGTTCAGCAAAGTGGAAAACAAACACAGCAAAATAGAATATTTAACCAAGAATATTATTTAATTATGCTTACGAATTGTAAGCAAGGAGAAAACAATTACAAGATATAAAAATAAATAAAACATATGTATAAAACAAATAAACAAAATTTGTTTTATTAATTTTGGGAGTCAAAGAAAATTATTTCTTTTACAATTTGTAAGCTAAATTTAACATTTTCATGCTGTTGATAAATATTAAACCTCGTTTCTATTAATCAATTTATTAAGAATCTTAATTTACGAGCATATCTGAAACAAAAATAATTATTAAATAGGATAAAAAAGTGAATCCTTTCAAACAGTATGAATAAATCTGTAACTCATTACACATTCCATCAATTATTTTTAATATATCAAAGTGCAAGCATCTCATGCAATTTATATGCAACACGCAGAAGGGCAACATTCTTTTTTTTCCAGGTCGCTGCTGTCTGCCCTCGTCCTTGAACCTTTTTACATGGATGACCTTGGCTTTTTGACTTTACGTGACACTGGCGTGCAACGGATAATTGGTAAAGTTCAGGGCCAAGGTCACAACTCAAGTCCGCAAATGTTGCGTGTCAACTGGCAAATGTAATGCAAACAAAATATGTTGACAAAAAAACAAACAAACAATGTCAAAGGAATAACAAGCGGGCGGCAAAACATTTTTTATATGTATTTACAGTGGCTTGCAGCTAATGTGACCCACTAGATTTTCAAATGTGTTTAAAAAATATATTTAATAAAAAAAATCATATATTTTCTTATTTATATCTGCTTCCCATTAACAGATAAATTTATTTAAAATTGTTTATGTATGTAAAATTAGTGGCTGTAGTTAGCTGAGAGCCACTGTTTGTCTATATTTTGAGTACCCGGAAAAGGTTCAACTGCTGAGCAATTATCACCATTGCAAACGAATGAATCACAGCTTGAGGCTATTGTAATCGAGCTGATAATAAAGTCAAATTTCACTGCTACCAAACATTTGTTGTGTTGTCTTATCAATTATTATTATAAAAGTTAAGCTATGTGTATTAGGCAATTTGATTAAGTCATTGCCATGCCTGATTTGTCATTCGTTAATGGCCACGCCCACAAGGTGTAGGCTGCATTTTCATTATCAAGGTTAATTTTCAATTGGAAAAGTCTTTGCTGGAAATTCATTTGCCGCGCTTCTGCATTTTAATTGAAAAGACTTTACGCTGGAAATGTTCAGCCATAAAATTAAATGACTAAACGACCCACACACACTCATATGCATACACACACAGATACACACACACACAGACACACATGTATGTTGATTGAATTGGACTCCCCCCAGCGCCGAAGTCAGAGGTCAGCTGTCTGCTGAAAGCCTCTTGCTGATTGAAATTCTCCTAAAAGGCAGAATGCATTTTCCTTGCACTTTAAATTAATGGAAAATCATCTTAAAAGTATTTTTCTATTCATTTTTATGGCACAATCTCAAATGTGAGAGAGGGCAATGCAATTTCAATTTCAATTGATTAAATGCTTTGACTGAAATTAGATTTTGGAAAATTGTAATGAAAAAAAAGCCATCAACTTTTCGTTTGTTGTTTATAAGAAAAGCTTTTATAAGATTTGAATTGTGTTTGAAGAATTTTAATTGAAATGTATTTAAAGGACAAGTTGAAGTACTTGAAAATGTTTTCCTGTGTTTAGTTTTTTATTTTTTCACCCTCAGCTAAAATCAATTCGCTAAAAATAATATTCAAAATATTTATTTAAAATAATAATTTAAAAATTTTAAATTTCTTAACAATATACAATTTTAAAATCATTACTTAAAAATATTTAATATTATTAAATTGAACTTTGCTTTGATTTGAATTAAAACAACAAATTTTTAAGAACTATATTTACTTTATTTAAGAATAATATCTTTTATATGATGTATCAAATGTCTAATACTTTTTTTTTGCAATTTCTTCCACTTTAAATAGTTAAATTAAATGGTTCTTATAGATCACGTGTATTATTTTGTACTCTCTTTTTGATCCATATTTGTTGTTTTGTTTGTAAACAAACCTGGAATTTAATGCGGCTATTTGCAGTGCAATAACTGTGCTCGATTTGTTTTAAAACAATTCCAAGAATTGAAAAATAAAATAGCATAAACAACAGTTACTTCCCTTATTGGGTTTCAATTATACAATTGCGACAGTCGCGCACTATTGAAGCTAAATGAAGACAAGGCCTTGAGTTCAGTTGCCGCTTATCAGTTCAATGATATGTGAATGTACACATGTATGTGTGTGTGTGTGTGTGTATGTGTGTACTTATATGGCTTGCCCGCAGTTCTAGCTTGTTTGCAGCCAGAATTAATGACGCCTAAACAATCAGCCGATAAGAACGAGGACCAATCAAAACAGACACCCATATAGATACATATATACAGTTATGTATATAAATAAATGTATGATATGTATATAAATGCACTTGGCATACTTCTTTTCAGTTTCTTTTTAGTTCTCGATATGATTCCCTTTTAAAAAACAGTTCGTAAACATTTTTCGTGATAATCAGAGTTGACTGTGATAAGTTGAGTAGTAGCTAGTACAAATGGGTCCAAAACTGGCCGGAGATAAGATAAGAGTTTCAACAGCTAAACAAAAAAACAAATATAACAAATATTATACTCGTATTTCAACTATTTATAAAGTAAATAGTTAAAAGATTCAACTTCGCTGAGTCAATTTCCCATCCAACAACAAAACAGACGAATGCAAAATGCAATAAAAAGTCGTCGATTGTTCACTTGAGGACAAACATTCATGAGTTATGGATGATTCACTCGGAGTGAGTGTCTGTATGTGTGAATGTGAATATTGGCAAATAAATTGAAGCTGAAGTTTAATTCAGAGTTGAAGTCGATGTCGATGTCGAAATTGCACATGAGACAAGTTCAAGAAATGACAATGCCACGCCTACTTGTACATAATAGAGGCTACGCCTTTTATACTCATTTTACTGCAAAGTGTATTTATTATTATTATTTTATTTATTATTATATTTTTTTATTATTATCATATTATTTTAAAAAATAAAGAATTTTTAACAAATGTTAATATTTTATTTAAGAAAAAAATATAGTTATTTTATTCATATTTACATAAAATATACACTTCCTAACAGTTTAAAGTTTGTGAAAATTTATCAAGAAAAAGTATGAAATTTAGTAATGTAAATCCAAACTGAGAATTGAGATTCATGAGAAATTATTCATGAAAATTGATTTAAAAAATAAATCAAAATAAATTAAAAAAACAAATAAAATAATTGCCAAAAAAAATAATCAATTAAATAACTTGAAAAGTGCTTCCACGAAAATCGAGTTGTGGATTTCTCATTGTACTTTTACATTACTAATTTAAACATCCAAAATTTATATCAAATTTTTTTAATAATTTTAACAGTGCTCTGATCAACCCTCTCAGTTGTTATTTACTAAAATAATAAAAGAAATTAATGTAAAAAAAAACACCAAAATGTAAAAATAATTAAAAATGTACATTAAGTTTGTAGAGGAATGTAAGTATTGAGCAATTTATCAAATGCTGATAAGCCACATTTAAAGCTTGGCAAGATTTGAGGCTAATAAACATTTCTTATAGTCGCTTGTGTTTTGGGCATTTCCTGTTGGTCATCAACGTATTTATGGTCTGCGTTTCTGTTTCGCTTTTGTATTATTATTGTTATTGTTATTGTTATTATTTTTCACTTTTAGTTTTCAAATGGAATCACTTAAAGAGCAACAACAACAACAAACGGAAGAAAGCTGCGGTTGCGTCGTCTTTTGTTCGGGATGCAAATGCGGCCCAGACAAAACCATTTCAGCTTCCATTGTGTTGTTGTTGACTGAAATTGCCCATCAAAAGAAATCATCAGTGGAAAATGTGTATAAACTCTAGGGATTGTTTAATGCGGGCGGTGGCAGCGGCAAATGAATATGCAACCAATCAGCTACATTATCAGCAATCATCAGCAACAACAAAACAATAAAAAGCAACAACAACAACATCAACAATCTTGGGAATGACAAAGAAACCAAACTCAAGATTTATTAAAGCATTTACTCTCTTTCCTTATCAGACGTAGACAGTGCGCACTTTTATATATAATAGTTATAGTCTCTGCGAAAAGTCTTCCTCTTCCTCAGATAAATTGAGAAATCTATTTGAGGTACTGTATTTAATAGGTATTTAACATTTTTCTCAAAATAAATAGCAAAATTGTATACTATTTTCAATATGTTTTGTTTTTATATTTTATATTTTACATTTTATATTTAACATTTTATGTTTTACATTTTATATTTTTTTTTTTAATATTTTATCTTAAATATTTTATATCTTATATTTTATTTTTAATTTTGTATACTTTACATTTCTTTTCTTCAACATCAAAATATCAGTTTATTTGTTTAGAAATTTCTTTTTGAAACTTGTTCCTTAATTCACACTTTATAAACTTGTATTTCTTATCACCATAAATTAATAATCACGTTCAGCAAAACACGTATGCATACTTATGCAACACACTGTATTACCAAAAACTCTATGTACCAGCAAGTAATTTAAAACCTCTTTTCAAACTTTCCAACATTTTTAAGCATAACTTATTTGACAATGAACAATGATTAATTGTTTTGAATGTGAAGTGAAATTCTCGCAAATATTCATACAATTTTAAAAGGTTAATTACTTTTACAAGACATTTCTACCTGTTTTTATTTCTGATCTAGTGCTGTAAATCTTTTAGAGTCCCTCACGTTCAAAGTCAAAAAACAAGCTTTTTATGAAATCATCAAGAGAATCTTTTGCAACATAAAAAAAGTAAATAAAGCAAAGAGTAACAAAAAAAAACAAAGCTCAACTGTAAAACGAGTTTTTAGCTCTCAATTTTGTTATTCTTTTATTATATTTTTTCTTTTTGCGAAAATTTAAAGCTTTTGTTGGCGTCCATTGACGGTAATTTCAATTTGCATATGAATTTGACTTTATCCAAAGAATAAAACTACAACTACAAATTGCTGCTGTGTTAAAGTCCTTGGAAGCGACAAATTAAAAAAACTTTTGACGCCCACCCTGTGACACACCCAACAATGCGAATGTTAGCGCAAAGCGGAGAGCCGAAAACGCATAGATAAATGTGAGAGATGGACCCACCCTAAAACGAAGCAGCGACAAAACTGCAGCAAGGCACGAATTTCATAGTTTTCAGTATTTTTCGTTTTTTTCTCACTCCTCTTTGTCTTCTTCTTCTTAATCATCTTACTTACTTTTGTCCATGTTGCTGTCGTTGTGGTTGTTGTTGCTGTTGCTGCTGCTGCCGTTTTGCCAGGAAGCAATTGCGTCGCTGCAGCGTCGCAGTCGCCGTCGTCGTCGGTGGCGGCGGTTCAATGGACGACTCTCGACTCTTTCTGGCCAACTACAACAACAATACGCTGGTTGGCTGTTGGCTGTCGACGACTTTTCCGTCCGTGTATGAATCACGCGCGTTTGTTCTGTTTACACACACACATATGCACACCGACACAAACACAGACGCAGTAAGAGACACCGACACGCAGCGCTTATAAATTGTTTAAAGAGAATAATACCCAGAATTGAACCGCTTTTGCGTGTTTTATTTTGACCTTATTCGCAGCTAAAGAACCAGAATTGGAATTAATTAAAATATATACATAACATATATAAGAGATTTTCTTTCTCAACAGTCCGAATGAAATGCAAAGGTAGACGCAGCAAAAAGAACAACAACAATAACGGCGCACTTAACGAAATTCACGTCACGTTCAAAGGCTTTGCGATCCACTTGTATGTATTTGTGTATATGTATATTTGTTGTTGTTGCACGCTAACAACTCCTGAGCCTGGCCTGAAGCTGCTTGCTTTCTCACTCAACAATACATTTACACTAAAAAGACCGCTCTTCTCCTTCTTCTTCTTCTTAGCACTTTCGTATGCACTTTTCGCTTGCGTTTTATTTACTTTACTTTGTTATTGATTTTCGCCATCTCACACCTACACATATACATGCACACGTAGTCTTCAGCGGCTGCACCTACTGGCCAAAATCAAACCGTTGCTGATTTGCACGAATTGATAACCAACTCACTATTTGCCAGCAAACTCTTTTGTTAACACAATCGCAGAGCGAACGACGACACACAAAATGCCAAAGGGGGCCACAAAATACTCCGCCGACCGTCCAACAAGCGTTCATCTAAAGTGCGCGCAGACTACTGCAAGCAGTGTAGTAGGGTTGTTGATATAATATCAAAATATCGATATATCGATATTTTTTTTTGGTGATGATATTATCAATATCGATATTATTATGCGATATTATTGTGCGATATTTTTAACCGTTGCTTTTACTGTTGCCGCGACTTTTGTTTCTTCGACAAACATGGACGAGTAAGTTGGCTATGAAAGACAGGTTTGTAAAATACAGGCATGCCACAGAAATCTCTTTCACTTGACTTTCACGTCAATTTCATTTCTCCGTGCCACAGTCCAATCACCTGAACAATTTTGAGTGAGATGAAATCATCGCTCAATTCACTGGCGTCCGATGCCATGAGAATAATGTCACATTTTTTGTCCGAATTTTTGAATTTAGAGTTGTCGAGAAACTTTTATTGTTTGCCGCGCCAATAATTTTTAAATTTTTTTAAGCTATACAATATCAATTATTATATAAATAAATTGAATTATATAAATTAAATAAGAATTAAAATGAAAATTTGATATTTTGCAATGATAAACTTAAAAAAGTTGCTAAACAAACCCTTGGGAAATTTAATCTGAGAAGGGGCCAACCCTAGCAGCCTAGTTCGAAAAGGTTGGTGAACATGCTAAAAACTATAAATTACTCGAAGTTCTGTGGCACGGAGAAATTTTTGAAGTGGAATTGCCTTTCTCTGAAATCGCTTTCACTAGTGATTTCTGTGGCATGCCTGATAATTCAACTTTTGATGCATACAAAATATTAAAACCATAAAAATTTACACTTTTCAAGCCCCGCGATCAATCCAATACTTTGTCACCTAAAAGTTCCACCGGCTCGCTATGGAGAGAGCATGGTGCTGCGCTGGAGGCTCACAAATCGCCGGAGCTGTGTGAAAACGACGAGTTAAAGGTTTATTTAACTATGCCACCAATATATAGAGGAAGGGATCCCATCCAGTATTGGCATAGCCAGTCGGAGTCGATATTTAATTTCTCCCGGTAGCTCAGAAGGAAGAGCGATTGGCGTCAGCAATTAAAGTAGTTGTAAGCGACACTAAGAGCAGGATGACTGACTCGCACATAAGGGAGCGAGTTTTTCTTAAATCGTTAGCTTTCTATTTATGGTAGATAATCCCATTTAGTTCAAAACAATAAATATGGATGAAAGGGAATCCTAAAATAAAAAATACTTGGTAAACAGACCAAACTATTAAACATATTTGTTATATCTAAGCTAGCTAACTAAAATTGTGGATAAACGGCTTTTTAAGTTCGCGCCCAGATATTTATATCATCGATATTATCGATATTTTTTTTGTCAAAAATATCAAGAAAAATGATATTTTTTTCATATCGAAATATCAACGATATTGATATTTTTAAAAATATCAACAGCCCTACAGTGTAGCCAGTAGGGTTGTTGATAATATATCAATATATCGATAATTTTTGTAAAAAATTATATATTTATATCGCGATATTAGATTTGCCGATATATTATGATATATTATGAAATTTGTGAGCTGGTCACTCTGTGATCTGGAAAGTAAGCGACGGAGAGAAATGGATTTTTAAAGTTTGTTTTAAAGTCTGTAAAATCCAAATATTGGAACTAAACATACGAATCTGAAAAAAATCTATTCATATTTAATATGTAATATATTAAAACTTGAATCTCATTTTTGTTTGTTTAATATATTAATGATAAATATATATAACCTCATGGAAAAAACTTTAATTTTATGAAAAATATTGTTATGTTTGATTAATAAGACTATCTATTTTTATTGTGGGGCACATAACTTTTTTTTTAGAAAAAAGGTAAGAAAAACAAATATCAATTATATCGATATATCGATATTTTAAAATGATATACTAAATATCATTTTGATATTTTTTTAAAACACAAAATATCATCGATACGATATTTTAAAAATATTCGACAGCCCTAGTAGCCAGTATGATTGAATAAAGAAATGACAAAAATACTTGTTTCAAAAAAAAAACTTGCATTGAAAAATAAGCTGCTTAGAATAAAAACCATAAAATTTGAAATAAGATATCAGTTATTTAACATACAATAATCTATTTATGATCTCAATTTTGTTCTTTTTTTGTCATACTTTAGTGCAAATACCGTACATAAATACTGAAATCACTAATGCTGTGTGACCGTATGTGAATGACTGACAAAAGCTGTAGCATATATTTATAAAAACATAATAAATTGGGTAGAAAAATCAGATGCAAATAAATTAAAACAATTATAACAATTCCTTAAGATTCCTTAAGTCATTTTATTTTTCAACCATCAATTATCTTTCTGCAAGGTTTCAAAAAACTCTTATAAAAATCCTTATATAGTTTACATCGAAACATTTCTAAAGCTTTTTAGTTTTCTAATAGCAACTAAACACATCTATATTTTTAAAGTATTTAATTGGTAACATTAAATTAATTTAATGTTTTTTTTAACTGTTAAATCCCGCCAAAGAGCATTTTATTTTATAGCAATCAGCTTTTTGTAGTGCACGAGTTTACAGAACTGCCAACCTTTCTCTTAATTCTCGATAACTTAGCTAATTGCAACACTGCCACATCGACAGCCGACCACCACAATCAGTGTCAGTCTATCGCTCAGTCACCACGATCTATCGCCCATTTTATTAAATAAAAAATCGATAGAAATGGGTCCCATGTCATTTCTCTAATGAAATTAATTTTTTTTTAAAAATTAATTAAATATTTGTACTTACAAATATAAAAAACCAAGAGAATTGTAAAATTTCCAAAATTATGAAGTTCGTTTTTAAATTAGCTAAATTAAATTTGGTGCACGACACCCTTCCTGTGGGAAACTTAAGTAGGAATTCTAAAAAAAACCTATAGAATTCGAGTAAAATTCAACAAAAAGTCGAATGCAATTTTCGAAATTCGAGCTTAAAAGTTAGGCAAGTCCCAAATTTAACTCAATTTTTTAAATTGAGTTAAATAAATCGAAATTGAGTTATCCATGGTATTTGATACAGTTGCCACCTTTTTTTTGCCAAGCTTAGCCAAAGTTGCCACATGATTTTTTTGAACCGTCAGGCAACTTCCTTAGGCAAAAGCAAAGCGAGCGAGCGAGTGAGAAGACATTCACAGCAGTCGGTGCTACGCAACTTTGGTTGATGTTTTAATAAACAACGCAGCGCGTGGAGGTGGAGGAAAATTTGTGAAAAGTGCAAAAACGCAGCGCGTGAAGGTAAATTTGATGAAAAACGCAACGATTGCATGTGCAAACAGTGCGCGAGACGTGTGTTTTTAGCTCGAAAATTCAGTACTTCTCTGTTCGTGCGTACGTATGTGAGAGTGTGTGTATATGTGTGTCGTGTATGTACATATGTATTTCCAATTGTGCTGGTTGGCTCTGTTTCTCTTTCTAAAAAAAAATCCAAGAAAATCTATAAAGAAAACGCAAGCAAACGCAAGTGTGTGAGTGCATTTTGGTACTTTGTGAAAAAATCCAAAATAAAATGCCAAATGCATGCAACGGTTCATGTATTTACATATTTTTCTTCTCACTAAGTTTGTAAGTGAGTTCAAGAGTGTATGTGTGCGTGTGCGAGTGTGTTTGTGTGCGTGTGTGAGTGTTGCTTTTCCTAACTCTATGCCCCGTCCCCACCACCGCACACCAAAGTCGTTGCTCGCTCGCAACATCTGCGCGCTCGTTACTTACTACAAATCGGATTAAATTCTTCAGCTGCAACTGCTCCGTTCTAGTAGCTGCCCTCTCTCTTCCACTCCCACTCCCTTTCTGCGTCTTCTTCTTCCTCCTGCTTTTCATTCTTTGGCACTTTGTTGTATTTGTTTTGTTCCCTTTTGTTGCTGTTCTGTTCTATCTGCTGCTCGCTATATATGTATGTGTATTAACATGCATATGCACATAATTATGACAAGCCCCCTCCTCCCCCGGGTTGTTCTTAACTCATTTTCAAATGCCATCTGCAGCTAATTGCCGTAATAATTCAGGTGTCAAAACGCGTCCGACGTGAGCGTTTCTCAAATTCGCGTGCAATTTGCTAAAAAAACAAGCGCGACAATTTCAGCGACGTCGTCGTCACCAACAATTGCAATTAGAAAACGAAAAATCAAAGCAAACAAAAGGTAACAAGAACAACAAACAAAACTATGGGCAAAGGCGACGACAGCAACTGCAGCGGTAATTTGCATGTTAGGGGTATTCCCTTGCTGTGATCGAATTTCAAATTGATGAATTTAATGAATCAATTTATGAAACTTTTTAATAGTTTGCTATCCACTAAGTGCAGTGACAATTAAATATTATTCAATTAACAATTGTTCATGTGATAGCGCTGTTTTTATTTTTCTTTATAAATGCAGTTGCTTTATGAGAATTGACTTGTTTTTTACTGACAATATAAACAAAAGCTTATTTATTGCATTCAGCTGCAATAATGAAATTTTATACATTACAAAATGTTGCAATTGTAAGTGGAAAAAATCTGTTTTTAAAGTTATCAAGTAAAAATAATAAAAGATTCTGCAAGAATATATTTTAAAAAAAATTAATCTGATCGTCAAATTTTCTGAAATAGAAAACTGCACGCAAGTTAATTTTTCGTTAGTGCCTTTTTGGGGAACACCCCTATTGTAAATATTATGAAAGATATACAACGTCTATACAATGTAAAATGTAAATACGAGAGATGCAAAATGTGGCACAAGTAACTGCAAGACAAACAACAGCTACAAAAACAACAACAACTGCGGGTGCGCTTGTAATTAGAGGCATCAGCGACGTCGCTGCTGCTGCTTCTGCCTCTGCTGCTGTGAAAAATGCGCTTCAATGTCAGTGCGACAATAATTTCTCAAGCAGCTTATTTATGTTTGGGTTCTGTCAACTAAATGACATAGATACTCGCATGCATTTGCATGCATGCTCGCATAAATGTTGCAATTTAATGTTATTTTATTTTTATTTGGATTTTGAATTTGTATTTGTATTTGTAATTTTGTGATTTGACGTGCAAAAAGTTGCGCCAAACGACGTCAACAACGACGACGGCGTCATCGTCAGCGACGCTGAAAATTGTTGAGATTCCATTCACATTCCAGCATGCAATTCGTAGTGGATTATAGTGTGAGTGTAGGCATGTATGTTTGTGTATGTGTGTGTGTGTGTGAGTTGTAGTTGCTGCTGCTGCTGCCGTTGTGGGCTGCGCCGCCTGCAGGCAGCGACTAAACAGGTGAGGCGATGTGCATGTGATCGTGTGCATTCCAAAAACACACACACACACGCATACAATTTATACAGGCATGAGCAGGGCAATAAATACAGTGATCTGTTGTTGCTGCTGCTGCTGCTTTTTAAAAGTAAATGAACGATAAAAAGTGACCAGGCCTGGACAGGCCAAGTCAAGTTGGGGCCAGTCTGTGGCTAGTTTTCTGCTTGGGGGCGAGGCGCTGGGTGGGCGGTTGTCCATTGATGGCAGAGAGTTGTTGCATCGCATCGATATACCCCATTGCCCCCTTTCACCCCTTGCACTCGCCGCCACTGGCCGTTGGCTGCTGCAAGTTGCAATCGACGAACGACAACAGCGACGACGACGACGAAGACGACGAAAATGCAATTTAGCTCGTTTTTCTTGCTTCTTGCTTCAATTTTTTTTTCCTTTTCTCTTTTTCTACATATTTTGAAACATGCCTGCTGCAACTGCAATGCATACATGCATACATTGTATATCAAAGTGTGTGTGTGTGTGTGCATGAAAAAAGGGAAAACGAAACGAAAACACAGAGAGAGAGAATGGAGCAGCAGCAGCAGCAGCAGCAGCCGCCTTGTGGGGATAAGTCGCCGAGGAATGCGCATTTTTGCAATAATAATCAGCAACTAATACTATTTTTATCTTCTGCCCAGCGACGCTGCGCTGCTTGGCTGTGTAAGCGAGAGTGCCTGTGTGTAAGTGTGTGTTTTGTGAGAGAGTGTTGCTCCCCTGCTGCTTGTTCTCACAGTTACATTCGCACTCATAATCGCTCTCTCTCTCTCGCGAGATTGGCATTTCTGTTATGTATTTTATTTGCTTTTGCACTTGCCTTGCATTTTGATGGCCAATTTCTTATGCTTTTTACAGGCGCACGCGACTCCCCCGCACACAGTCACACACACACACAAACAAACACACACAAACAAACACACGGACAGACGTATTTTACGATCGTTTTTAGTGACGTTTAGGCAATAGAGAAACTAACTAAAAATAGGCTTTTAGCATAAAGCATAACAGAGACCAGCAATTAACATACCACAGCGCTGTAAAGTGTTGCGCCTTCTGCAATGACTTCTGTTAATCATGGTGCAATTTATTTTTAAACAAATGTTTGTCTAATGCCTATAATTGCTCATCAGAATGTTTCAATGCGGCAGATTGTCTTTCAAGTCATCCAAGCAAAAATTTGGCCGCAATTAAACAATTAAAAATTCCAATAGCGTCGCATTCAACGAGCCGCTTAATAACGCATCAAAAATCCCTCGCTCTGTCTCCATCTCTGTTGCTCTCTCTTTCTGTCTCTCTCACGCATAGACAGACAAAAATGTGAGTGAATTGTCTATGTATGCTGTTAGGCATACCCTGTATACTCTGTGTGCAATGAAGGGTATTTCAGTTCACATTGGCAGATGTTATAATTTTTAAGAAATAAATTAAAATGACCTTATTTCATTAAGTGTATATACCTATCAACTTAATTGCTAGTTGCTTACAGGGTATTTTATAGTCGTGTTCGCTTAACTCAACTGTTACTCACTTGTTTGTATTGTTAATTAGTTATTGGATATATGTATAAATATATATAAATTTTTTTTTGCGCACGCAAAAATACTTTGCGGTATGCGTGGAATGTGAAAATCTCCAAAATTGGCACAAACTGTTCGATGTTGGCAACAACTGTGATGGGGTTTTGTGGCGTGGGGTTGAATAGGGGTTGGGGCTGGATGGGTTGGCTGGCACATGCAAGCCAAAGCTCTGGGGGCCACTTCTGTTGACATTTGGATTTGGCGCGTGTTTGTTTATCATCCCAAGCACCTTCAGACTCGCTTATCTTATTGTATGTACATATGTACATTGAACATACACAAACACACATTCAAAGTCTCTAAAAATTCAGCATTCCACAGCACTATAACAAAATGCGTAGCGTCAACAAAACAACAAGGCGCAAAAGTCAACTTTTGTCAACAAAATAATTATACTCTCTTGTCAGTGCAAAATATGTACATAAGCTGAATTTACGGGCCCACAATTGCCTAGCATTACGTTTATAACTCTTTTTTCCATTCCGAAGTCGGCTAACATCAACTGTTAAGCTACTGATAAAATTCTCCTTTTTTTAAATATTTATAAACTTTTTTAAAATACGTTGAAATATGACTAAAAACTGAATTAAAATGCGTGAAATTATGTGGAACTGGTTAAAAAATCAATAAAAATTATAGAAAATCAAATTTTGAATAACTGTCAGCTCTTATTAACATTTGTTAACGTTATCATTAATTGTTATACTCAAGATTTTGCAATATTTGTTATTACTGCTTAAGGGCAAATATTTTAAAATAATTTACTGTTAAATTTTTTATATGAATTAAGGACTATTAACGCCAGTTTAGAAGAGTTATATTCAGTTTGATTCCCGCCTTCTGAAGCTTTAACTGTGCATTCTTATTAGAAATCGTGTGTAGGTAATTACACGTCTGTTTATGTATGTATGTATGTAGTTGCAATTGCCATTCTGTTAACTCATTTGCACTTGGCACAATTCGCCGAATTTTTTCGGCAATTTCGTCTGTTTGTTTACATACAAATTTGGTTGTATGTGTATGTGCTTTACATATATTTATATATTCAAATGTATCTATCGCATATCGTATTGATGGCCATTTTCACAGTCAGGTGCGCACGCCAATCCCTTTTCCCTTGCCCCACTGTCCCCTCCTCCTACTCCTACTCCTCTCGCAGCGGGTTCGCTAATTTCGTGGTGTGTGAACTTAATGGCTCGTCATAAACTGATTTTTGAGGGAATTTCAATTTATTGGCTTCCCAGAATACGGCTATGACATAACGCGCTACTTGACGCATAAATTATGAGCATGCGCCACTGCAGCGCAAAAGGAAGGGGCGGGGGGAGGGGAAGTGACTTGGCCAAATTGTATGCAAATCATCATTCCCAAATGACGCTTACTGCCGTTTTCCATTGTCTGGCATTTGCAATAAAAACGAGCTAAAAAAAAATACATAAACAGAACAATAAATACAACAAAAATCTGTAACAAAGTGTCCAACACAATTTTGTAGCTGTCTGCGTCTCTTTCTTCTGACTCACGTCTTCGGCATGTAAATGAGCAGAGGCATAAGTGTGTGTATCGAATGTATGTATGTGTGTGCGTGTGTGCGTGTGCATGAGTGATGGAGCAGTTTAGTTGCCTTTAAAACGCGTCGCGTCTGCGTAGCGTGTGACAATTTGGTATACCCTGTATTCATGGGGTGCTCCAAAAAGGGTATAGAAAAAATATGCAACATGTTTATGAAAAATTAACTGTGTTCAGATCTTAGGTAATCTAATATATACTAATGCATCTTTTAATTTCATAAAAATATTAATAATAATTGATAATTATCAACTAATTAAAAAAAAAAAACACGAAATCTTTACATATTCCATTTATGATAAACTATCCTTAAAGTAAATTAACAGATTGAGTATCTTTTCTATGATACAAACAATACTATATTGATAATACTATTTTCAAAGTAATTTAAAAGATGAAGTTAATTTAAGATCCTTAAGGGGACCCGTGTGATGGTTTCAAGAAATCGAAAAAATTTGTAGAATTTGTAAATCAACTTAAATAGTGCTAATTACACAAGGATTTTGAGAATATATCAATCTTTTAATGAAAATATTGAATGATACATTAGTATATTTTTATGTATTTTGAATAGTTTTGTATTGTATTTTAGTGAGAGTATGTGTATCTGTATCTCGAAGATAGGTAAGTTAAATTTCGACGTTGATTTGAGTTTAGTCACCTGAAATTTTTTCCCTCTGTGTGTATCTGAAAACTGAATGACATGGTATCTTCTAGTCGAGCATTTTCCTACAGCAAGCTGCTTACTTTGGCTGTTGTTGCTTCTGCTTCTGTTTGGCGTCGTCCTCCTCACATTTTTAGTTATTTTGTGTCTTCTGTTTTGTGTCTATTTTCAGCAAGTTGGCGACATCGATCGTGTATATTATTAATTAAAATTCCGTCAAGTCAAAAGCCGAGTGCGTGTGTCTTGTGAATTGTTTGCTGCTCTGTCCGGGCTAAAAATCAAATCAACAAATACGAATAATTATTTGTATTCAAATATTCAAAATCATTCATTGAATGACATCCAGTGTCCGCCCAAAATATTAATGCTATTGCCAAGATGATCATGATGACGTTGATAAGTGCCACAAATTGTGATAAACAACTTGAAGCAAAATCATAATGAAATACATATAAAAAAAAGGGCAACGTCAGAAAATGTGATACGAAAAAAAAAATAAATAAAATGAAGATTTATAACAAACACAAACAGCACACATGTGTATCTGTGAATATTAAACAAATGCTTTTATTGTAATGCAAATGAAGTGCCTTAGTGAAGAATTTAGCGAGTGTTAAAAATAAAAGCTAAATTAATTAAATAAAGAATAAATAAGAACGCAAACAAAATCGTTGCATTAAAACAAATAAATTAATTTATAACAAAAAAAAAACACAACAAGGTAAACAAAAATAATAACAACAAGAATTCAATTGCATACTTACCTAAAATCAAGACTAGTAAGTTGTTCATTATACCATCAATAACAGCAGCAATTACAATAAATACAACAAACATCAAAGAAGAAAAAAATCAGCTGCAACAAGAAGCTGAAAATTTGTATCAAACACACACACACACAACTACATAAAATAAATATAAATATATTAAATTCAAATATTTATTTAAATAAAATCGTAGCTGCTGTTTCGTCTACGCGCGCGTTAGAGTGTGTGTGTGCCAGTGTGTGTGTGTGTTTTGTGTCGTGCGCGTGTGTGTGTGTGTGAGTGAGAGAGAGAGCGGATCATTTTGTGATATGACTGCTAAATATCACAAGGAGAAGAAGCAGCAGCATAATGCATCCAGCGGGCGAAAAAAGGGGCGGTCGCCCCAATGATAAATACACAGCGGAAGCGCTCGAGAGCATTAAACAGGATCTAACACGATTCGAAGTACAAAATAATCATAGAAATAATCAGGTGAGTGTACTTAATAATAAGGTAAACTTAACACAGTATACTAAATTAAGCAAAGATAGACTTGTTTAACAAAAAAATATCCTTTTATTTAGTAAAAATTTTTTGAGTTATTAAATTATTGAAGTAAAATTATATATTGTAGCCAGTATATCTTTATTTAAGCGCGCAATGCGACTGTCAATTTATATTTCCAAATACAGAGTATGTTATATTCGAATGTTATGTTATTTACAGTGTATGTACAGTGCATGTTAAATGCATCGAAGTGCTGTGTAAGTATAACAGCGAGAAGCAAATAGGCGATTATTACATTTAATTAATATATAAATCCCTATATCTGCTACAATATCAAAGATTTCTTGACTTCAAGTCATATTTCTAATATTAAGTAATATTACCAAGTCATTCAACCCAATAAATAATCTCTCAATTACAACGACAAACTCAGCAGCGGGGAATTCCGTGAATATTATCACAACTTCTGAAATTCTTTGAATCTTAACAGACTTTCCTAAGAAGTCTGGTCTTTAAGTGGAATATAAGCTCTACGCTGATTCACTCAATAGTTAATAATAATGAAAAATTAGAAGAAATTCCCAGACAGGCCACTAATGCTAAGGGACAGAAAGAGAGGGACAAAGAGGGAGTGAGTAAGAGAATGAGAGCGGAACTTACATAAACACAAAACTTATCAGTTGTTTTAGTGCTTTACAAATGATGCGGCAACATTTTCCAGGCATGAAAATACGAAACACGACAACTTATAAAAAATTAACAACTAGATAAAACGCTTGTCGCGCGACAGCGAGAAGAACAAGAACAAGAAAGACAAAGAAGCAAAAGCAACAACGTGGGCGGAAACATGTTCACCTGATGATGGCACGAGCCTCCACAAAGTTGTTGTTGTTGTTGCTGTTGTTTCACCTGTGCGTAATAATACATCAATGTTGGCCAAGACATTTGTCAAAATGACGTGGGAGACAGGAGTTGGCAATTAGCCTGGCCAGAAAGTTACAAATGTTGGCCAAAGCTCAGGGGCAAAACATTAAGAGGCAAGAAGCTTCCAAATAGAAGATGTGGGCGTGTGTGTATGTGTGTGTGTGTGTGTGCGTCTGTGTGTACGTGCTAAATATAAATGCAGAGCGCTTGAAATGAAATTAATGAACTGCCAACGAAATGCAATTGACCTTCTGCTATTACACACAAACACACGCATACAGATGTGCGGGCTGCTGAGTGGGCGGCTCTCTGCCAGACAAAATGTCCAGCCATATCTCTCCGTCTCGCTTCCTCTCACGCCATGAATAGGCGTGCGTGTGTGCACGCGATCACCCTGGATATTTAGCATTGACGTCACAGCCTTCAAAAGCTCAACAGGCGTTGATGAGAGTCGGCACAGCAAAGAGAGCAAAGCACCAGATGGCAACAAACGAAGAGAGAGTGCAAGGAAGAGAGGGGATTGTGTATTTGGGACTTGCATTGGTGTTTACCTCTTACATTGTTTTTAAAACTCTTATAACTTTATTCAAAATTAACCGATTTCGAAGTCTTTTCGATGATTGTTTGATCTCTAAAATGACTTTGCATTTAAATTTTGATGATTTGCCAAATTTACATTTGCTCGAACATTTTGAAATATTTTTAAAGATACTCTAAAAGAGCGGTGGGCACGCAGTGGCTCCGGGAGCAGCGGCTGCTCCCAACTCAATTAGACTCTAATAGGGTTGTTGTTGTAGTGCTCCCAAATTCATATTTCGTGCACACCGCTGCTCTAAAAACTTACTTGTTAAAACCTTAAACTTTTAAAATTTAGAATTTTAATATACAGCGGTGGCCAAAAGTATTTTGGCACCATTTAAAGTAATTTCTAGCCAAATTGTGAACTTACTTCATGTAAAGGTTGATATCAATGGAAAGGTCTTTTGAATTCCTTTCGAATGATGCAATACTTTTCTTAACCCATTAGGTACCCATTAAAATTTTCAAATTTTTGTAAACGTCAACTTTTTCAACTTTTTTCCACGATTTTAAAAAAAAAATGTTTTGATGCAGAAATTTTCTTTAAACAATTTAATTAGTAACTGCAAAAAATGTTTTTCAAATATCTCTTTGCTAGTATTTTTTATAATTTTTTGAAAATGGCGAAAAATTCACTTTTTCATCATTTTCATGCAAAAAGTGCCTTTTCGCCATATTCAAAAAATTATAAAAAATACTAGCGAAGAGATATTTGAAAAACATTTTTTGCAGTTACTAATTAAATTGTTTAAAGAAAATTTCTGCATCAAAACATTTTTTTTTATAAATCGAGGAAAAAAGTTGAAAAAGTTGACGTTTACAAAAATTTGAAAATTTCAATGGGTACCTAATGGGTTAAGAAAAATATTGCATTATTCGAAAGGAATTCAAAAGACCTTTCCAATGATACCAAATTTTACATGAACCAAGTTCACAATTTGGCTAGAACTAACTTTAAAGGGTGCCAAAATACTTTTGGCCACCGTTGTATTGTAGAACATTTTAATTTAAAAAACTTTGAATTTTGAACTGTCATAATTTATGAAAACGTTACCAATTTCATTTTAATAATTCTTGAGCTAAATTGATTTTACATCTAAATTTTTGTATCAGAGGATCGATATATTCTAAATGGATAAACTTTTTTATAAATTCAGAAAATAAAACCTGGTACATTTCATCGCCAATGATATAATTTTTTTTACATTAATCTGTTGCCAAATCTTTTTTATTCAAGTGGCAACCGTGCAGTGCATTTATTAAATCTTAACTGGAAATTGCTGTACAATTTGGCAACAACTTGCAAATAATGATTTATAAACGGTTTGCTCTTTGGTTTATCGATTGTTTCAGCCTTAAGCTAAAAGTGCAGTCTCTCAGACGGACAAATGGACGGACGGACATATGGTTTGGCTGGCAAAGCAATAAAAATGCTTAAATATGATCTGACGGGTCATTAATTTAAAATTTTACGATTTCCACTGCCAGCTACTGTTTGTGCGATTGTAAATTATGATCGAGCGCTCGTACCATACGATTAGCCAGCGCATTCCTGCGGCTAAGCCGGGTCCAAACCGTTCTAACCGTTGCGAGAAGGAGCTTGCTTTTGGGCCATAAAAAATGTTTGCTGACGGGATGCGGCAAATTGTTATGACCAGGCCGAAGCATTGACAGTTGAGAATTGAATGCTTGCCGTCTTCAGGCACATATTGCATATTTTTCATTTTCGGCCAACTTTCGCTTTGGCCACGTGGCTGCTAACTAATTGGTCATGCTGCGCACTAAATACCCTGGCCATAATCTGTTCATATATGGCGAATTTCGTAGATCGAGACTCCCGCCCAAAAGCCATATGTGGGCAGACCAAAAATACAATTTATTCATGGCTCGATCAACACTTTCGGCGGCCATGTTCACGCCCACGCTCGACCGCTGTCTTTTAGCGTCTTGGCCATCGACATCGCCGCCGGCTACCAAAAAGCGATCGTGTCTCATTTGACAATGCTATAAATATCAAATGGCAGGCAGCGCGTCTAGCTCAGACACGAACCTTCTAACCCGGCCCAAACACGAGCTCCGACCATATTTGGACAAAAAAGAGAAATAATAATTCAGCTAAAAAAAAAAATACCTTACGTAGAACTAATTAAAATAACAAAACGATCAAAATAAATTAACTGAAACGCCAACGCCGTCAACAGTGGGCTAAATGACAATATATAAAAATTAAAATCAATGCGGCTTAACAATGAGAAATATGCATAAATAAATTAGCCACAACGAAAAGCAAACAATGTACAGCTTCCCCTCCCTCAATCCTCTCTAACTGATTTTTTTTGGTACGTTGGCTGGTAAGCTTTGTACAGGGTATCACGTATACACATGTAATCCGGCCTTTAAGCCTAATTGGTTGTCATAAGCCCTGAAGCTATTTATAAATCGCATACAATGCCTAACAAAAGTATGCGCATACGCACAGCAAAAGGAAGGTCACAACTGGAGTCTTGTCGATCACCATAAATTGATTACGTTTTTTGTGTTGATCGATAGCAAGTTTTTCCCACGTTACCGTTGATATCAACTAATTGGAAAACTATTTCGTGGTATTCTCTTGTGCGTCAGCAAAGTTTGAATATCTACTTCCGATGAATAATATACTTAATTACTTAAAAATATTTTTGAAAGGGATTATTTTGTAGTTAAATTACAGGAAAGTGGGGAATAAAATAGCTTAAGAAATGACTTTTTCACTATATTTATATGAAATAACTCACCAAATTCGGTGAACTTTTTGACATTTGATTGGCATTTGCAGCAGAAAAAGTAAGAGCATAATGAAGTTGATGAAGATATTGTATCTTTAAATAAGAATACTTCAACTAAGACTTCTTAGAATATTTGGGATATATTATAAAAGTTTAATTGCATCCCTTTAATCTATTATGCATTTCAAAACATCAGCGAAAATCTTTTCTAAATCATGTATTTTATAATGAGCCCAAAATTCAAAAGAATTGCCATTTTTTTTTGGAGTCTGTCCAGATTTTGCCATGCGTTTTCGCAGATTCCCTGGGGTGTAATTTGTATTTAATTTGCGCGATTTTTCGTGCGACGTGTCGCTATTTTCTAAGGAATTTTCACCTAAATAAATATGTATGCAAACACGTTCATAAATATGTATATATAAATATATATAATTTTCAGTGAAAGAGCTACAACAACAACAAGACCAAAAAAGAACATTGGCCCGTCTCTAATAATAACAAAGGCGGCCAAAACAAAAATGTTTGACTGTTCTGGTATAGCATTCCCCAACGTATACTTATATATATGTATACACATATTCATATCTATATGTGTATACTAGGGTGTCCCTTATTTGGTCAAAGTCAATATTTTTAAACGCATACGGGCTAGTTCTGTTCATTAGGTCCTAAAGCACTCAGAAATAAATTTTTACCTCAATCGGAGTATGATAACCCGTGCCGACTTGGATCGGAAAATTTAAAGATAATATGGGACAAAAAAAATTTTTTTTTATTTTTTTTAATTTTTTATTTTTTTATTTTGTTCATTAGGTCCTAAAGAACTCAAAACCAAGTTTTCACCTTAATCGGAGTACGAGAACCCATTCAAATTTGCATCAAAACATGAAAAATCATCGAAAAATGTATAATCAGTTTTAAAATACTGCAGATATAAAATACAGACAAATATATCTCTGTAGGTAATGCGTCTTTATACCCTGTAATTATAATGAATGGTATATTAAAAATATATCATCGACGATTGTAGATACTAATTTTAGCTTTTATCAGCATCTGAATAAATAATAAACGTAGACACCTGTCGCTTACCTACTTATAATTTAAGTTCTTCCTTAATTTAAATAAGTTTTAAATACTGAAAATCTTAGAAAAATCGAATAATAAACACAAGAATTAAGTATACTATTATCAGTTAAGAAATCTAGCAGTAAAAAAA